>CM077817.1:45757500-46957500 GCA_039764185.1 Tamarix austromongolica | reverse complement strand
ATAAATGTTGTTGTAAACTTAAAATATAACAAAATCCTAAGCCATAACTAAAAGGAAAATAAGAACTAAGGTTTAGTAAACTGGAAAAATGTTCTATCCCCTTAAAATTGATGGTGTTATCCTAACAACACACCTACATGAACAACTCTGGATACTTCGTCTTGATCTCCAACTTAGACTCTTAAGCGGCCTCCTCTGATCCATGGCATAACTATAAGACCATCACTAGTGTAAAAACCTTTGAACATGTCTTAGATTCTTGGTATCAAGAATCCTTAGTGGTCACTCCTCATAAGATAGCACTTCATCTAGATCAATCCTCTTTGGCTAAATGATATGTGATAGATCTGCCAAGTAACTCCTCAACTAAGAGATGTAGAAAACATTACGCACTGAAGAAAGCTCAATAAGTAAGTTAAGACAATAATAAACCTCTCCAACTAGATCCAAAATCTCATATGAACCAATATACCTCAGGCTAAATTTTCCCTTTCAGTAAAAATGCTTCACTCTTTTTGTGGGAAAAACCTTCATAAGGACTCGATATCCACTACAATCCCTTGTTTCCTCCTTTATAGATATGCATAACTCTTATGTCTTTCCTGGAAAACCTTCATCCAATCTTGAATTAGTCTGATTAGCTTGGTAGTGTCCTCTATAATCTTTGGTCCCAATATAATTGTCTCACTTGAGTCAATCTAGCACAAGGGATTATGACACTTTCGTATATAAAGTTCCTCAAAAGGTTCTATCCCTATACTAGAATGATGAATGTTGTTTTTGGAGAACTCTACCAAGTCTAAAAAATTCCTCCCGACTTCCTTGAAACTCTATCATACATGCTTAAAGCATATCATCTAAAGTCTCAATAGTAAGCTTAGTTTGACTGTCTACACTGGATGGGAAGCAGTACTTATCTTTAATTGTGTCCTAAAATATGCTTTCAAATTTTGCTAGAAGTGCAATAAGAATCTAAAACCTCAGTATGGCATAATGTCTTTAGACACCCCATGGTACTGCACCACAAGCTTCCTCTAAGTATTGGCCATTTGCTCCATACTCCAAGTTGATTTCATTAGTATGAATACCTTTGACTTATACAACTAGTTAACTACCACCCAGATCGAATGCAAACCACTATGGGTATTCGGTAATCTAACCACGAAATCCATCAACACACTACCCTATTTCCACTCAGGGACCTTTAAAGGGTGAACTAGCCTCACGAGACACTTGTGTTAAACCTTAACGTTTTAACATGTCAAGCACCTAGCTACAAAGTCTGCAATCTCTTATTTCATGAGGTGCCATAAATACATTTGCTTTATATCCTTGTACAAATTATCCCTTCTAGGATGGATGGAATAATTTCCATGATGACCCTCATCTAGAACCTTCTTCTTAAACTCCTCACAGCTCTACAAAATACACCATCTTCCTCTGAAATGTTTCTACCATCCTCAAAAACCTAAAAATCCCACTACTCTACCTTATAATATATCTCAAATCTCATTGAAGATGGTTGGTGTGATCGAGAGAGCGCTCATCCTTATCTCAAGATCCTTAAATCTAATGATCTTTATGCCCAAGTTCTGAAGATCTTGCCAAATCCACTCCAACACAACTAGCAAACCCAAGGAGTGTGAAGTCTTTCTACTAATAGAATTTATTATAACATTAGCCTTATCCTCATGGTAGGTCTACTCCAAATTTTAGTCCTTAACCAAATCCATCCATCTTCTTTGTCTCATATTCATCTCACGCTAAGTGAAGATATACTTGAGTCTCTTATGTTATGCATAAAACTTACAATGTGCTCTATACAAATAATGTCTCTATATTTTTAAGGCAAAAGCTATCACAACTAGCTCAAGGTCATAAGTGGGATAGTTCTGCTCATGCTCCTTCAACTAGTGAGAAGCATATTGTAATATCCATATTTTACCAGTTGAAAAATTTTATTTTTACGGAAGCATAAATTACTAAATTATAGGGTATTACCGCCACACTTAGCATAATTTTGGCTTATTGCCTTTCTTATGAAGTGCTAAGGCTAAAATAAAACTCAACCAAAGTAAATAAGTGGAAATAGAATTAATAATAGAGTTACAAATAAATGTTATAGTACAATAGTATAACCAAAGTATAGTAAGGGACATAAGAGTCCAAAGAAAAATTGATTGTAACAAAAAGCATCATCCAAAGATACAAATACAAATTTTCCTAACTCTTAAACCTAAAGGCCCATTCTAAAAATGGAACCTCTTCCTAAGTTCTCTACTTCTTGTGCTTGTGCTTATAAGCTTCATCCTACTTCATAGCCTTCATATAGCCATTCGTAAAAGTAGTATTAGTATGAATTCCTTATATTAAGTAAATCACAATACCTCACAGGTGGTAGTATACCCACATTTCACATAGTCATAAGAAAACTGAAAAGCATATTTAAGCACAAGGCATGAGCCATACAAACAATATTTGTGGAGAAACATATATCATGGTTTAAGTCTCAACCCAACAACTAACATACAAAACTACTTCTCATCAATTCAAAGTGCAAAGTCATATGTGATTAGTTAAATACATTCCAATCATAGTGGTAGAGTGATAAGGAAAATACTAAAACAACAGTCCAAACAATACCAGGATAGGGCACTAATGTGTCTACAAAACTAATAAATCTAACATAAATCAAGGTAGGGAACCCAGACAATTACTGAACCAATAATTCATTACCATACGGAGGTAGGGCTCTAAGGCCACTACCGAACCAATAATCCATCACAACACCAAGGTCGGGAACTAAGAAAACTATCAAACCCACAATCCATTCCTTTCATTTTATTACACAACAAACATTTCTATTTTTAATTCCTTACTCGAGAGGGATAGAAATTAACCTAGGGACATAGCAGTACACCTGGTTATATTGGCACTCGAGAGTAACTTAATACCCTTACCTCGAACCTAAGGATACAATGGTATGCCTGATCATTCTGGCATCGGAATGCAACATAGTATCCTCCCAACCTCGGTCACGTAGTCCTTAATCATTGATATCCCCTACATGGCTTATAAGTTACCTATAAAGTAGAGTAGAGCCTTAAAAACTAGGACATAGAGGCACACCAATGAATAAAAAATAAGGGTTAATACCTCACCTTTAAGATAGTAATCCCTAGAGAGCAACCATTTCCAACTTGAGGTTTTTCACTTTAAGTATTAATATCTTATGAGGTGTTCAATAAAACACATATGGCACATAAATTATCATTTTCCATACTTAACCATTTTTGCATTTATTTCTAATTATTCAAATAAATCCTAAGGTCCTAGGTCTATGTCAAGACAATTCAAAGCTAAGGTCAACCTATCAAAAGGCTAAGGCTATCCTAAACTTCATTTATTTATAATAGATATATTAGGTAAAAACTACCAAAATATCCTTTGAACCCTAGTTTCACCATTTTATTCATTTTTGTACCGAACATTATCAATATAAGAGGTTAGTCATGAGATGGAAAAAAGCCAATATTCCAAATTCCTTCAGTACGTAAGTAATGTTTGCATTTGAGTGATTAATTATATTTTTTACTTTTTATGTATTTAGTGGGTTGGCCCACTAAAACCTTAATCGTGCGGCTATCACGTATCACATCTTTCATGCACTATATATATATACACACATTTCAAGGAATAAAACATTAAAATAGGAATATTATCATCATATTACATGTAGGAAAATATATCTATCCATAGGCTATGTGAATAGGATTTATTATAAGCAAACCCTAATCATGCGCATAAGTGTTCATTTGAACTATCGCAACCCTACTTACATGCACAATATTTAATGATACATATACCATGGGATTTAAATCATAACTTGATTATAATGGAATCCCTAAAAAACCTTAGACATGTAGATATAAAACATTTGGAATATTATCATGCATAAAACTCAATTATAAATAATCATGCATATCTTCCTTTCAGCATATTATCATGCATGCTATAATACTCAAAAAGCATAAATTCTAGCATGATTCTAAGTATAAAAGTTCCTAGCATTCTCACACATAAATGTTTATCGTCCTATGAGTGATTAGATTTACCTAATCCAAGCTTACACAAAATAGGTCTTCTCAAAAGCTCTCAATGAATACCTAGGAATTTAATATCCAAACACATCCATATATTCTCATATAATAATGTACAATAACAATCCATAATTATTAAAATAATTAAGAGCTACTAACTAGTGTAAAGCAAGAGGAAAGCCAAGGGAAATACTTAACACCAATGGACAAGTTTCATCTAAGAAGAGTGAGGGTGGAAATGGTGAAAATAGTGAGTGCTCAAGCGATGAAGGAACAATGAAAATGGTCAAAGGTAGGGAGGGGAGAATGACAATAATGGTATAACACAAGGGACAAGGGAAATTGCAACATAAAGGGTTAAAGGAGGGGAGATTATTTCATTGTAAATGAGTGCAAGTTGAAGAGGGGAGCTTAAAAAAAATGGTTGATGGTGGGTGTGTGGCACTACGGGAGTTATGGCTGAATGGAAGGGGGAGGGAATGGTTAGGGATACAAAAGGTAAGAAAGGAAGGAAATTGTGCACAAGGAAAGGGGAGGCTATAGGGTGTTTAGGCATGGGTGTAGGGTTAGCTTTGGTGATTGTGGATGGTGTAGGGTATGGGGCTTTAGTGGTTATGGCTGGTGGTTGGCTAAAGAGGCCAGTGAGGGTTGGTATTGTTGAATAAAAATTGGTAGAAAAAAGGAACAATAATGGGGATAATAAGGGGGAATTTTAGTGTTAGAGGGGAATTTTAGTGTAAGAGGGAGCTTAGGAGAGGTAGGAATTATGTAGGATGGCCAAGGGCTTGACAAAACATAGGTGGGTGTAAGTAGGGGGTTGTGTGTAAGAAAAGGAGGAAGGAAACTAGGAGAGAAAAACAATAGGAAAGGGGAGGCATGGTACAAGAGATGAAGGGTGAGATTTGCTGGTAAGGTGTAGGGGTAAAGAGGGTAGGGTGATGGTTAGAGGAAAATTTTAATATAGGTTAGGGATAGATTGTGGTGAAAATATACGTAAAGATTTTGGATAAAAATTAAATATGGTATAATTTAAGGTTACCAAACTAGGTTTATTTGATGAAACAAAAGTTAATGGATACAAAATGCATGTAGTAGCCTGCTAGCCTTAGAAAACTGAGTATCTCTCTAACCTTCGTTGACACTGACCACACTGATACGACTTAGATCTTTGAAAGATTCACTAACACGACCTCCTTCAAGATGACATGACCAAGGAAAGATTCCTTGTCCGGCTAAAACTCACACTTTTATAGCTTGGCATACAATTAATGGGTCCTCAGTAACGATAGAGCCTGCTTGAGGTGATACTCATGTTCTGCATGAGCCCTAGAGCAAATCAAGATATCATTGATGAAGAACATAATGAACTAATCATAGTGATGTTGAAAGATGTGGTTAATGAGAACCATGAATGCTGCTAGTGCATTTGTGAGTTTGGAGGACATCACATTGAACTTATAATGGCTATACCTTATCTTGAAAGTTGTCTTTGGTATGTCCCCCTAAGAAATCCTCAATTGATGATACCCTGATTTGAGGTTTATCTTTAAAAACACAATGGAACTATATAGATAATAAAATAGGTCATTTATCTGAGGTAAAGTATAATGGTTCTTCATCATAACCTAGTTCAATCCTTGGTAATCAATGTAGAGCCTCAACCCACCATCCTTCTTCCTCACAAAAAGGATAGGTGATCCTTGAGTGATACACTTGGTTAAATTTACCATTTCTCCAATACTCCTCCAATTGAATGTGCAACTGTACTATCTCATTTGGCAAGAGGAAATACGGTGACACAAGCTTTGTCTTTGGAAGAAGGTCTATTGTGAAGTTCATCTCATGAACTAGCAACATACTTGGGATCTAATTAGGAAATACGTCTGGAAAGTCTTAACCACTGATATACCCTCTATCAATGGATCTTCAACACCTATATCCTAAATTCTATATAAGTAAAGTGGGTACCCTTTCCATACCAACGTACTAAGCACAAATTCTAGTAAGAGACCATAATAGCCTTTAGTCCCTTAAAAACCACTCTCTCCTATGCACGATATATCATAAATCGATATCTCAAGAGCGTATCCATACCAAGGATTATTTCAAATTCACATAGTTTAAGCTTTATGAGGTCTATTATAAGCTTAATTCTACTAATAACTAAGGCAACATCTTTATATAGCCTAGTATATGGAACTCTATCTTAAGATGGGAGCACAACATAAGTTTCTATCCTATTATAAGGAATCATAGCGCTCCTAGCTACAAAAGTAGTATAAACAAAGCAGTGAAGCACCCAAGTCAAATAACGCATAAGAAGGAAGTGAAGAAACCATGAACATACCCATGAAAACATATGCCTGCTTGTCAGCTATTGACTAACTCATCACTTTCAAGCGATTGCCTAGAGAAGGTTCTGCAGCACTACCTAAACCTTGTTTTAGTTAAAAAAGCATGGAGTCTTTGAATCCTCTCTTATAGAGCATTCCTGCTAGCTCCATTATTTATCAATTGAATTCTCTGAATTGGTGACATTTGATCTATCCTACCCTATAAACCTACTTGCCCTTGTAGGACTACCCTTGATAGTACGACACTAAAATTGATGGTACCCCATCTGACTACAATCATGACACCAAACTAAATTTCCAACACAATCCTTTCCCAGGCGCTTCCTACCACACCACTAGCATATGAAGCTCCTCATAACTGGCTTACTCAAGTGCCCTTCATAATGGGGTATCATCCTCCATTGATGACTACACATGGCTTGGAACTTTTTCTCTCCCCCTTAGTGCCGACCACCCTTAAGCCTCTTCTTGGACCCTAATTGGGTATTATAGTTCTATGCAATCATTGATGCCTCTAAGGCATGGTCGTACATGACCTTTAAGTCTTACATATAATTCCCCACAAGCATCTCCTGAAGTCTTAGACTTAACCCCATTTGAAATCATTGAACCTTCATCCTCTCATTAGTGTCAGCCTTTGAAGCAAAGTGGACTAAGTCTAATAGTAGTTATAGTACTCCTCTATTTTAGGCATGCTCTAATATAATACCATGAACTCATCGTACTTCAACATCTTTAGGTGAGGAGGGTATAACTGCAACACCCCCAAATTTACTACTGAAAAATTTCGTTCACTTTTAAAGGAGTTTAGCGGAAGCAAGCAAATAAAATTGTAAATCCGGGGGTATTACCGCCACACTTAGTACCTGATCAATTCGCTCTTACCGACCTGATACTAAGTGCTAAGGCTAAAAGAATAGAACCAAAACAAATCATTCGTAAAGCATAACTTTTACGGAATCAGAGTGCGAAAGTCAAAAGTTACATTCTGAAGTACAATTTAAAAATTCCAAATGTCAGAGGACTTAAAATAACGGAATAACAAAGTACGATAATGCAAAGAAACAAGATAGGGGAAGTTCTCCAGCCACGTCACTCTCGACCCCCAGGCTAGATCCAGACTCAACTCTCATCCCTGAAAGTGTCACAGACATCGTCCCCTACCTACAAAACTCAGACAGGCCTTCTGCTCGTGGGAATGAGTAGCACCCATGAAATGGGTGATCAGTGCACTACGTACTGAGTAAGGTAACAGACGCACTAAGGCCCACATACACAAAGATACATGACATAGCAGACATAGCTCGTAAATAATAAACAATAACACAGATGAACAATGCTGGTCACGAATCAGATAACTTTCTCATTATATCTCTGATAATTATAATCGATTCACATCATAGTCTTTACCAATCCATGTGAGTGCGGGAGCCCCACTATTATAGCCGGTGGAACGGTCGCGAGGGCCATGCCCTGCCACTATTATAGCCGGTGGAACGGTCACGAGGGTAATATACCCTGCCACTATTATTTGCCGGTGGACCGGTCTGGCCCCGACTCATAAGGTATTCCACTGTAAATATTAGTATTTTTCTATGTCTTATCACTTTTATGTTTGATTTGTTGAGCATGAAATCCCCCACTATTATAGCCGGTGGAATGGTCGCGAGGGCACATGCCCTGCCATTATTGTAGCCGGTGGAACGGTCGCGAGGGTAAGATACCCTGCCACTATTATAGCCGGTGGACCGGTCTGGGTTCGGCTCAACATCTTTCTCTGTAAGTAATTAGTGTTTTAACGTATCTTATTCGAAAGAATATCACCCATGTCATGCATGGCTAGAGGGCCTCAACACATCACATCAAAACCGATAACATAGTCGTACTATCACATACAAATGAGGGCACATGCACACGACCCGATTCCAAGCCACGCCACACATGAAACAGTTAGAATAATGGCATTTAAGACCACGACACATAAATCATATAGAACATCCATGGCACGTAGGACACATGTCACACATTCAGCCTTAGCTATATCCTTACTCGGTTTAGGTTACCGAGCTATCTCCTGCGCTTATATTAGGCCACTAAACACCCTTTGTAATTATCATACTTAACACATTTCTCGCATTGGAAACCCAAATCATGACCCTCAGACTCAACTCTCCCTCATACCTCACTCCTCCTCATTTATTTTTATTATTTTCTTTTTCTTTTTCTACCTTCTCAAATTAGGGTTTCCTTCCCAAACCCTAGGTACCCTTATATGACCCTACGTACTATTTTTCACCTCGAGCCTCCAGACTCCCAAACAGACCTTCCATTAGTCTCCCCACGACCTAAAGTAACTTTTTATACGTAAGGTTCGCCCCCATGTGGACCTTAACCTCCCCATGCAAACCCTATCATTTCCACCATGTCAAACCCTATCATTCCCATGCAAACTCTAGTTCTCCCATGCAACCTTATTTTCTCCCACTCTTCTATTTTATTTAATTCCCTTTTTATCATCATTTCACATATTACAGACTACCTAGGTCGTCCATACCCACGTTAACCAACGTACTTCCCTTTGGTTATCTTAATTGCTTGTTTTTCTCTTTCAAGTCCCCACTCCACAACACCTCATCAAATAACCTAGCATGAGTCGTAGGGGTCACATCACATCACATTATATTTGTATCATACCATATTAGCACATACAGACAAGAGCACGAGAACATACCTCGGTTCCACGCTGCGCTACATAAATACACAGATAATATACAGATTATAGCATACAACCGCACAAGGCATACAAGACAGGTAAAACATGCAATACACACAGGTGGCCTTAGTTACGTCCTTACCTAAATCGGCACCGGGCTTGGAGCATGCTCCTACACCTCCTGGGGGCTTTGACTCGGTTCACCTATAAGAGGGAAATGCTAAGGGTTAATCTCCCTCTACCGGAATTACCATAATTTTCCTATCTTACCCCTATCATGGCCTAATACTAAGGCTAATATTAATAATAGGGGTTTATAAACAAAGGGTAGGGTTATTACTATTCTCACGATAGCTTAAATGGATTATCACTAATTAAAGTAGGTTTTAGCAAAATCCAGAGTATTAAGGTGAGGGTTCCAATATTATTAATAATAATTAATAATAATAATAGCAATAATAAGAATACTACTAATAATAATAGTACTCATAATAAGAATAATGATGGTTATAATGATAATAATGATGATAATATCAATAATAATGATAATAATAATAATAGTAGAAGTAGTAATAGTGATGGAAATAATAATAATAATAATAATAATAATAATAATAATAATAATAATAGTATGAATACTAAAAATAATAATAATAGAAATAATTGAAATGATGATAATAGTTAGAAAGATAAACATAATGACACTAGTATTAACCATAGTAATAATAATAGTAATGATAGCAATAATGATAGTAACAATAATAACAATAATAACAATAACAATAATAATAATCACGATATTAATAATAATACAATAGTTGTAGCAATACTAATCATAACAAAAATACTAAGGTAGTAATATTAAATTATAATTTTAAGGATAATAACGATGGTAATAATCGATAAAATAATAAACGCATAAAATACAACAACGGCAACAAAAATAATAACAAGGTAATAATAATAATAATAATAATAATAATAATAATAATAATAATAGTAACGTTGATAATAATAATAATAATGATAATAACCATAATACTAGCAACAACCTCATAACCATGATAATAGTAATGATAATAATAATAATAATAATGATAAGGGTAATGATAATAATAATGTTAATCATACTAATAATAGTAAGAATACTGCCATAATAATAATAATAACAAGGATAACAACAACATCGGTCATAGTTAAAGTAATAAACATGGGAATAATAATAATAATAATGACAATAGTAGTAATAATGATAGTAATGCTCATAATAATAATATTAATAATAATAATAACACCAATAGTAATAATAATAATAATAATAATGATAGTAATAATAGTGACAATAATAATAATAATAATAATAACGATAGTAATATTAGAGGTACTAAGGATGTTAGTCATAGTTAAGGTAACACATGTAATAATAATAATAATAATAATAATAATAATAATAATAATAATAATAATAACAATAGTAATAGTAGTAATAATAATAATAAAAATAGTAATAATAGTAATATTAGTAATAACTTAACAAGGTCTTGCAGTTAATTAACACCATTAATTAGAGGTTCTTAGGGTAAGGTTAGGTTCTAGTAATAATACTAAGGGTGGTAGTATTAGTAATAATAATAATATTAGTAATAATAATGATAATGTTAATATTAATCATAATAATACTAATAATAGTAGTTAATAATATTAAATCATTAATCACTTTTATTTTTTTAAGATTTAGGGTTCAGGGTGTTGGGCAACCTGGCTGAGAGGTAGTGGCACCAGCGGCGGCGCGACGGCAGCTGCGGCGGCGGTGGAGGAAGGGAAGAGAGGGGAAAAATGGAGGTGGAGGCTAGGGAAGAGGGAAGTAGGGGAAAGTGGAGGTGTACGGTGGTAGAGCAGGAACCGCTGGTTGATTTGGGGGGGTAGTGGTGGAGCTGCAGGTGGCGGTGGAGGCGGCGCCGGCGGCACGAAGGTGGCGCTAGGGGTCGAAAGGCTGTTTCGGGAAGGCAACTTCGCGCGGCCAAGGCGACTCGTGCGAGGCAAAGCAGGGGGAGCTAGTAGTCTGGTTGTGTAGAGGGAGGTGCAGGGAGGATGTTGGTGGCGCGGGAAGGCGGCAACGGTGGCCGAAGGCGGAGGAAAGGGTGGCTAAAGGTGGGGCGGTGTGCGGCTCTGGTTTTCTAGGTTCCAAATTTCGAACCCGATTAAGGCAATGGTTAGGGTAATTTATAGGGAAATTGGGACGGGAAACGACAAGGCTCGAGGGGGAGTAGGGGGTTAGGGTGTTGCGTGTCCGGCGAGGCCTAGCCGGCGCAGGTCTACTGTTGCAGACCGAGACTCGTCGGGGAGAGAGAGAGAGTGATTTCGTGTGGGAGAACACTGCACCGATTGGTCAAATCCATAGGGAAGACAACGAGGTGGAGAGGGACGAAAAGACGGGAGCAATTGCTGCTATTGCAGGCTTTCCTTCCCAGCCATGGTTTTCGTGTTGCAGGCGGTGAAGGCAAGAAGATGACGCGGGGAAGGAGAAGACGGCTAGACCGGCGGTCCAGTGGAAAATAAAAGAAAGGAAAGAAAGAGGCCGAACCGGCTGGGAGAAAGAGGAAGGAGGGCACGCGGGAGAGGGGGCTGGGCCGCGAGGGGTGCTGGGCCTAGCAGGCCGGCCCAGTCGGGGAAAAAAATAAGGAAGAGAAGGGGAAAGAAAGAAAAAGGAAAAAGGAGGGAGAAAAAGGAAAGAGGGAAAAAGGAAAAAGAAGGGAAATTAGTGGTTGGATTAGTTAGCATGATTTGGGTAATTGGGATGTTTAATAAAATATAAATATTATAATAGTAATTAAAGTATCTTTTTAGGTTAATTTAGGGATTTTTTTGAAAGAAATTTCTTAAATTCCATTTTAATTAACAAAACACTCTAATTTTCTCCAATTAAATTATTTATAAAGTTTATATTAATTGAAGCTATTTTATCCTTCTTATTTTAAATAAAATGATTTACTTAATTAATTTCTAAAATAAAACCCTTAATTATCTTAAAATACCAAAAGTCCTCCTATTTAAAACACTTATAAATTTCTTTTTGGTTTACCCTAATTAACTTCCTCTTATTTTAATAAAATAAATTATTTTGGTTAAACTCCCACATAAAAACCTTATTTAATAATAGATAATAGAAATTAGGATTTTTGGGGCATTTCAATAACCTTGATCTCATCATCTCAACTAAAGTCTCCTAGTGATCTTTAGTGGCTTCTCTTAGTTGCTTACCCCTCCATCATTCGTCAACATGACCATGCAAGTGGAGTGCTCCAATGTCCATTTTCCTACTCTCTAAGTAACCATTAGTCGTAAATATCTCCTCGAATTCCCTCAATAAACACTCCAATACATCCGAGTTCTTCTGACCCTAAAAAACTAATGGCAAATGAATATTGACCCTGTGAAGTGAATCCTCTTGTGGCAATACTGTAAAAGGAGGTGGTGTTGGTAGCTTTAAAGCCTCCTCATGCTGAATCTGATGCTCCATAAAAGCTCCAGCTATCTCCTTGAAATGCTCAAGATGCCATTTCACAACAATTGAAGTCTTAGAATACTAAATCATGTTAGAAAAAGTTAACACATGACTATACTGTTAGTATGATGAAGGTAGCATATTGCACATAAGAATAGAAGTTAGTTCTATCTAAAAAATTTAAGGACAAATTCCAATCCATACCAATTCTCACTCATAGACTAAACTAAATTATATATGTTTGGATATAACCAAAGAAATTTATTTTTTTCAAAACAACATCAGGATTTAAAACCATAAGATTTGATACCAATTTATAAAACCCCCAATTTACAAACCATAAAATTTTATTTTGAAAAAAAAGAAGAAATATTTTGAAAGCAAAATTGGGGGATGTTACCACCGTATCAGCCATGAGAGTGGTGTGATCATCACCTAACCCATGTCTAATAGAGGGTAAAATAGAACTATGAACGAAAATATACATGCTCATAATAATAATACAAAAATAATAATGATAATAGAAATGAGAATAATAATGTAGATAGGAAGAATAGAAAGTTTACACAATCCAAATATAGGAAATCAAATACAAAAGTTTAAATACCAAAAAACAAAACTTTTTAATGCAATAGGCAAAACACCTCTAGTCAATTAGCCTAACTCCTAAGCATAAATTGAAATCTCCAATCCCAAGCAATGGCTAGCTATTGGCCCATGTCATCACCCTCATCATAATCCAATTGAGAATTATATCCCTACAAATCATCCTCTGTTCCCTAAACCATACGCTAAATCATTACAGAGAACACACAAGCACAATATGAGTATGGTGAAGTATTGTTTAAACAAACTACCTAAGCCATAGTAAGGCTCATGCAACACATTGAAGTCATATAGAAATATGGTGATAAGCATACCAATATAAATTAACATTTAGGCTCGTGGTAGTAATATGATAAGACATGCTTATATGGAAATCATGGAAGAATAGTAATATAGTAAATGTATCACAATCCACATAATGTAAACCATATTATAGATATTCTTTTGGTGATCACATAATTTCTTGTTATTAAAATAAATCATTCGACTACATCCAGTTCTCCACCATAAAAAAAAATTCATGGTAGGACATAAACACAATGGGATACCACACCCACTACATAGAGTCAGGATATACCGAAGACGATTTTCTCTAAGGATACCACACCCACTATACATTGAGTATAACTGCCATGAATGCTAACACAAATTGAAATATCACATCCACTACACATGGCCGAAGTACATGAAGGGGTTTGTAATGATATAACTCACCCAACACAACTTGAATGACTTTAGTACGAGGGCTAAAAAGTTGGGATACAAAGTACCAGGAGGCTTGTACAAGGATACCTTACCCACCCAAGTTGGACACCGATGCCATGTTGACTTGCCACAGTATGATCCTACCCTAAAAAAATATGTGGATATCCCTAACTGAATGTAACTCACTAGAGATGGAAGTAGGTACTAATTGAAAAAGAATATCAACCACAGGGGAACCCGCCCAATAACTCCTGGTCAGCTACCCCGAGAGTCAAAGAAAACAACGAAAATGAAATCTTGTTCCATTATTACTAATTATCAAGTAATATAACAAATCACAAATTAGTTCCATAAATAACCAAATGGGGTGTTTCCAAGTGATAACACTAAACGCATCATAATTCTTAAAAGCCATGAATTGGGTGTTTAGAGATAACACCAAAATTTACCAATTAATGTAGCAAATACCATCATTATGATTCTTATTACTTCTAGGTTAAAAATGGTTGAAATCGTAATGTAAATATTGTAATTATATGGAGTTATTAACATAAAAGGCCTAAAAGAAGAAAAATCATTAAAACATGAACTAGGTGGATTACAACCATACATGAACCAAAATAACACCAATAGACTATGCAACTAGTTGATCTCAAGAATTAACTATTTATAGGAATCCATTTGATCAATTTGGTTAGCTAGGCAATGGGTCTAAGGGGATACTAGATCACTTTGGTCACACGATGTAACTCTCAAAAATTTACTACAGAAAAATTTTGTTTTAAGAAAAAGCTTATAATCAACTAGTTGGGTATTACTGCTGTAATTGACATAAGTTTGGCTTACCCCACCATCCTTACATCAATTACAAGGAAAAATGATTATAAAAGTTTAAAACATGATAGAAAGAGAAGGGATAACTTTTAATAAAATCAAATAAGCATTTGGAGATCAACTCCGACTACAATATCAAAATACAACAAAATGGATCCCATGGAACTAAGGGTCCAAAAAGGTATCTAGATAAAACTATCATTTGGATAACATGAATCTAATCCTAAACCTTGATAGAAAAGAAATCACTCCTCCACATATATAGCATCAAAAGTTGTGAATTCATCCACCTAGTCCTCATCGACCTGCACAAAAACATCTGGATCATCTACTCGTTGGATTGAGTAGTACCCATGAAATGGATGATTAGTACGCTACATACTGAGTAAGGTAATGATACAGTCAAGTAGGTTTACACATGATACAAGAAGTATCATAAGAAAATCATACATGGGTAATTCAAAGAATACTAGAAAGTTATTAATTCTAGGCATTTCATTAGATATACTATATTCCAATATTTTATTTACATTGAGTTTAGGGACCCTATTATTCTTAAAGTGGTGGAACGCTCTAAAACATCTCTCGGGGATAACACACCCATGCTACTATTATTATCTAGTGGAATGGAGCCAACACCTCTTAAAGTAAAATACTCTCAAGCCACTATTATTAAATTGGTAAAACGGTCTGAAACACCTCTCAGGGACAACACAACCAAGACACTATTATTATTCGGTGGAATAGAATCAACACCTCGATCCTAACTCACGTAGTCTTTCACTTTAAATGATTGGTATCTTTCCAATTATACTTTATCTCTTAATTGTATTTTCATTCACTTGAGTATAGGGCCCCACTATTCTTAATTTGGTGAACTAGACTAGTTCACCTCTCAAGGACAACACACATGAACCACTATTATTATCTAGTGCAATGGACCCATATAAACACCTTAGCCTGACTCACATGACCTTTCACTTTAAATAATTAATATCATATTCAGAGTTGATTGTATTTTATCATTCTGAACTCATATAAATGCACAAGAAATACAACTAACCAACATAAGTACTACCACATAGTTATCATTAAATGATCATAATACCCTCAAGGTAGACAAGACAATCATATTCTCCCAAAGACTTATGAAACCCAAAACATTTAATTTTTTAATCAGTATCCAAAGTACATATCCTTAGTTTTCTATAGATATCATGTATCCAACATTATACCCAAATACGTACTTACAAATTTTCATTACTCTCAAGAATATCAATTCATAGCATTTCCATAAAAAAATTATTCAATACAATATTCTCAACACAAAAGCATATACAAAAATATATGTATCACATAAATCCCTAATTATGACATGTATTTTTGCCAACAAAGACACCGGGCACTATGCATGTAAATCCTATACCTCCTTTGAGATCACCGGAGGATCACCTACGAAAAAAAGATAAAATATGATTAGGATCGAAGATTAAAAATTAAGAGGAAAGTTAAGGTAGAGGAGGGAAAAAATAGAGTTAACTAGAGTCAAATGGAAGCTTGAATTATATGGAAGTGTAGATAAATGTGAGGTGGAGCTATGGTTAAATTTTGGTGGTGTTTGGACAAGGTTTGGGGTAAAAATAGGGGTATACGACCAAAAAAATGAAGTTGCATAGCTGTGTAGTAGGTGGTGCAGCTCCTCGTCAAGAGAAAATAAGGTCATTAGGCGGTATAAAAGTTACACAACTATGTAGCAAGAGATTTTAAATGTTGCACGACCATGCAATAGGTGGTGCAAAAGTCGTGCACTCTTCAACACTATAACGAAAAAAGGGAAGAAGAAGAAGGGAAAAGAAGTGGTGGTTGGCGTTGATGGCTAGTGATGGTGAGGGGGAAGGTTAGGGCAAACTTGGTGGTCGGTCCACCAGCTAAATGGTGGTGAGTGGTGGATTGCGTGGCGTAAATACCAAAAACAGAGAAAGAAGGAGGAAGGAAAAGGAAGAAGAGAATAAGGTCGGGGACCTCGGGTAATTAGTTTTTAACATGGAAAGGATAGATTGGAGGCCAAAAAAAGAGAAAAGAAGGAGAGTATGGTATATGTATATACATACATATATGGTCATATGTTCCTATGTGTATAGTGTATCAGGGGATAAGGAAAACAGAGGGGAAGGAGACATGTGAAGGATGTGCAGGGCCAAAAACGGTGACAATGGAGGTGAGGGTTGAGTGCTGTGATAAAAAAATGTAGATGATGGCAATGGTTATAAGTGCGTGTTGCATGAGGATAAGAGAAAAAAGAAGAGGAGTGGTAAGGGAAGTGATGGTGGTGTGTGGGGTGTGCAGGGATAAGGGAGAAGAGGGAGAAGAAGGAGAAGTAAAAAAAGATAAGAAATGAAGATTGATGAATGATGGAAGTTTGCAGAGGACAAGATAGGAGATGGTGCAAGTGGAGGGAAAGTTGCAACAAAAATCAAACCTTGTAGCTTGGACTAACAGGAGAAGAGGGAAGAAAGGAAGAAAAGAAAAGGAGAAAGAAAAGGAAAAAGAGAAGGGTTGGGGAATTAGGATTAGATTAGGTGATTTTGGATTAGCCATAAATAATTAGGATTAGTGAAAATTTTAGTAGGTTTTGATTTTGGTTTATAAATTATGGTTTATCTAACTTAACATTTTAGATTCGGTTAAAGTTTCGGGATTAAGAAATTAGGCTAGGGCTAAAAATATGATTTTTTGAGATTAAAATCAATTTTCGGTGTTAATAACGTGGGATTAGGCTAAGAAAAATTTTGGGGTATTACACATGGTCACTATTCGATGGGTTAGATGAACTAATCAACTATTCATAGAAACTAGTCGATTGGGTAATCAAGCAATCAAATGATCTCACAACTAGCGGATCAAAATTTCCAAATCACATGATTGTTCACACAACTAGATAATGGGTTCGATGAATCAATTGACTAGTCAAGGTAAAATAAAACCCAAATTTGTGATACAACCATCAACATTTGTAAACTTTATCTTATTAATCCTAGCATGCTTCTATGTCAGAAAAATCATAAAGTGACATGCTGCACACATATAATTACATGGATACATGGTAATGTTGGCATTTAAATGAAATCATGCTTAAACTACCAAATCATGCATAAAATCAAAGAACCAATGATGTTTAAATATTAAAAAGAAACTCTACCACATGCTCTAATTCTAGAATACAATTATCCCATGTTCAATACAAAACAAACCAAGAACATGGAACCATAATGAGCAACAAAAAACTCATTCATATTAAAGATAAGAATTCCCTTCTAGGTCTAGTCTTGTCATTCATCCACAAAAATGCTGCATTTATTTTTCTAGTGTGGATGAGAGGACTAAATCATAGATCCTCCAGATGCTTAACTTTACTGAGGGACTCTTTCCTTTCTCTTATCTTAGGGTTCCTCTATCTTCTGCTTGGCTAACTAGAGCATAGACACAGGGTTTGGTTCATAAGATTTTGAGAAGGATTTCTAGTTGGCATTCTCATCTGCTTTCCTATGCAGGTAGGGCTTAGATTTTACAGTATGTGATCTTCAGTATGCACCTGCATTGGTGTCAAGTTTTAATTTTCCCCTTAAGCTAATTCAGCAGTTGGAGAGCATGTGTAGGAATTTTTTATGGACTGGTAATATTGACACCTCCAGAAAAACTTTAATTGCATGGAGAGTAGTTTCCTCACCCAAGAAAGAGGGGGGTTTGGGTCTAATTGATTTGCAGACATGGAATACAGTTGCATTGGGGAAAGTTCTATGGAATATTTGTAACAAAAAAGATTATTTATGGGTGAGACGGGTGCATTCCATCTATCTTAGGGATTATACTATATGGAATTTCTCTACCTTACATTTATGTTCCTGGCCACCGCAATAGGTACTCAAGCTTAGGTCTGCGTTTGCCCCCATATTTCACCATACTTCTAACCATTTATTGTGTGTGAGTAAAGAGGATGCCTATAGCATTTACAAGGTGTATGACTTGATGAGACAACAGTGTGAGCAAGTTCGGTGGTACCTGTTGGTTTGGTGCTCTCTTGCTGCACCCAAACATAAGTTCATCATGTGGTTGGCTGTTCATGATAGATTACTTACCAAGGTGAGAATGCAACAGTTGGGTCTCTTGGATGATACTAAATGTGTGCTTTATTTTGATGACAAAGATGAAACTATATAACATTTGTTCATGGAGTGTTCCTTTAGCCTGGGGATATGGAACAAAATTTGAAAGGCTTTTAACCATTGGGATGTAGTGCGTTGTTGGGATGAAGAGATGAAGGTTTTAGCCAGAACCACGAGACAACCTAAGGAGAAGAACGCTATGTTGTGTGCCTCATTTGTTACCTTCATTGCTTTAGTTTGGTATGAAAGAAACTCAAGGATCTTTCATAACGTATCACACACTTATAGCAATCTTATTAAAGATATTAGTTTGATCATGGCTAGTCGGTGTTTGGCCTCTGATTGTAGTGCTACATATGATAGATGGCATCAATATATTGATGAGTTGGTCATGAATTGAGTTGGTTATACCTCAAGCCTTCTGGCTTATTATTTATATATTCTTTTTTATTTATTAAAAAAAACATAAGAATGCCTTTCCTTAAAGTAGTTCTTCTAGCACAGAACTCCTCCTTGATGGATATCTAGCAAAACCTTGATTCCTAAGAGAATCAAAAGCCAAAAACATTAAAACTTCTTTTTAAAACTCCATGCAAATAATAAAAAAAAAACAAAGAAGAAGAAGAACAAAAACATAACTCAACCTTTTCTTAGAAATAGAATTCCAAGGAAAATGAAGTTATAATCCCCAACCTTTCTCAAACCTTAGTTATTCTTTATTTAAGATAAATAAGGGAGAATTAAATATAAGATTAGGGGAAGAAATAAGTGATAGGAATTCAACTAAGGCAGGGAAGAAAATAATAGTTAAGCCTCTATTTTCTAGCAAAAATGAAAATGGGAAAAGAAAATGAATTCTCAACATTTAGGAATTTTCCACAAATAAATGGGAGACAACAAGCAAGTGTAGATGGTAAGAAGTGAAATGAATCAGAAATGGAGTGTATAGGTGGGAGAGTTGGTTGATATCTATGAGTGATTTAGTGAGAGAGAGAGAGAGAGAGAGAGAGAAGATTTTTATGGTTGAGTGTGGAAAACCAACTGTGAGAGATTACTTAATGAGTTGATGGAGGTTGAGTGTAGTTAGGGAGGGAACCATTATAGGAGGTTGGTAAGTTAGGATAGGTGTGCAAGAAGTTAAACACAGAACCAAGATGCTAGAAGAGTGAGAGGAAAGTGAGGGAAAAGAGAGAAGATGAAGTATGCCTCAAATAGTGATTTTTGGAGAAATTTAACTAAATATAATCATAAAATGATCTAGATAATATAAATATAATCCTAAAGTACCAAAATATGCTTATTAGCATAAATAGATTTTAATTAGAAGCTTTTATTAGCATTAGAAGGTGATTTGAAAATAAATTAATAAAATATTTAAAGTCATAGGATAATCAATTGATTGGTTTGAGCAAATCAATTGGCTAGTTTATTAAGAATAAAATTGTCCATTACTGAGTGTACTAGTTGATCAGTTAGTTAAATGAGTTGGTTGATACACCAAAAATTAACATTTTTATTAGAATTTCATGCCCTTTTTCAAAAACCAAGATAATTTATTTTATATCAACATAATTTTAAACATATTTTAAAGAATTTTGGGGTAGGGTATTATAATTAAAATCAACTCTTTCATTATCACCTTGATTACACTTATAAATTATTCTTACATCTTCATATCTTATAATTTCTAGATTCTTTGTTATCATAATAACACTTATAATACCCTATCCTAAATGCTTGAAAATGTATTTAAAGTTATATTGATATTAAATAAATTAAGTTTAGATTTGAAGAAGGATTAAAATATGAGTTAGAATATGAATTTTAGGTGTACCAGTTAACTAGTTGCCCAAACCAAACGGCTAGTTATGCTAGTATTTTTTATCCTTTTCTATTTTGGGGTTTTTTTTATGTCTCTAATGTTTATGAAAACTTTTGATTATATATTTTTTGGGTTAAAATGCATATTTCGATGCTTTAGAATTATTTTTATATTATTTAGATTATTTTATGATTTTATTTATCTAAAAATTTCTTAAATGCTTTTTGAAGGTAATTTTTCATCTAATCTCCCTCTCCCTCATTTTTCTTTGTCCTGTGGCTGCATGAAGGCCATTATACACCTTCTCCCCTATCTTACCTACCACTGCCATACACCGGATTGCACTCTGCCTTCTTCTTTATTATCATTCATCTTCTTACACTTTGGTTCTCCATATTAAACCAAATTCAACTTTTCCTCTATCATCCCCTTTGATGTGTCAACCTTTATCCCTCTTTACACTTCAATTTCTAATTCACTTAAGCCCTGATCTTATAAACTTACTCTTAGATGAAATTGCTAAGTGTTGGGCATTCCTCAATTTTTCCCTTTTTAGTTTTGTTGGAAAAAATAGGGGCTTACCTTTTGGATTTTCCCTTTGGTTGATTATTTTTCCACTTCTCTCTTCTCTAATCTTAACCTTAGCTTTGACTTATTTCTTTTACATAAGTAAGGATTAAGGTGTAGAGAAAGATTTAGCATCTTAGTTTTCATCCTCTTAGTATTTGGCTCTTGAGAGAAGGTTGAGATATGCCTCCTCTTTTATTCTTATTCTATTTTTATTTTTAATTATTTTTTATAAATAAAAGCTTTATCTATTTTGATTCTTGATTCCCTTTGAAAATCAAGGGTCTTAGTAGAAATTATCAAGTTAGGAGTAGTTAATTGGTTTGAGAAATCCACATAGTGGTTCTCTAAATAGTTTACTAGTTAGATAAATTGGTTGATTGGTTAATTTTTGACTAGAGTGGTTTTGGTCTTAGCCTAGATACATAGCCTATTCCAAACAAACCCATATTTTAGTCCTACGGATGGTCTATTTTTTTACCAACCAACTAACTAGTTTTGTTTTATATTGTTTTTCTCATGGGTCTGGAGCGATCAGACTAATTGGATCTTCCTATGGACTAATTGATTAGTTTTGCCCAATTTAGCCTTGTTTATTAATTAATTTTTGAGATTTCTCTGAGGCTTCTATCCATAATTTTTCATTAATTTGCAACATTTTAATTATGACTTAACCATGCACAATCAAAATTAGGGAAAATCAAAATAACAAATATTATGGTGTGGCTTCGATGCTATGTTAGGTTGAGTTTGATTCTTACTTTTAAATACCCAAGTTCGTTGCTTATATGCCTTAGTTAGTGTTTGGTATCAACATTTTGGAATTTAATAATGGAATCTTGCTTAGGATTTAGCAGTCTTGTTTATACCCTCTAGCCTCGGTGACAAAGTGTGGTAGATCTTAAACATCTCTAAAAAAATCCCATTACCACTAGCATTATTGTGGTGTGTGTTATAGGCCCAAAATTGAGTGTATGCCCTCTTGCCTAGGCAACTAAGTGTGATGGATGTTGACAATTAGTGTGAAAGGCCCTTAACATTCATGTTATTGTGGTGGAATTTGTAGCCCTATGTTTGTCCCTAACTTTGATACAGGTAATAATTTCATTTCAATGAGCATGTTTATAGTTTTCCATACCCAAAATTTAGCGTATTCCCCCGTACCTATGATGCGGGAGCATCTTAATCTCACTTTTCTCTCTATAAGATATTAGGAGTTACTATAGTTGGAGATGGTATTTATTATTATCGAAAACTCTAATGCTACTTAAGTTTTGCTAAGTGATTCTTGCAAGTATTATATATGTTTTCAAGAATAGTAGTTTATCAAAGATATCTATTGTATGGTTATAAAGCTTAGTTATATAAGGATTGCATGGTTAGGGTTTTTTCAGCTTTAAGATTTTATGTATACTTTTTAATATATTATAGCTGGTAATAGCAGACAATTATATGTATAATATAGGTATGTAGTGTATTATTTCAACTCTTATACTAACTAAGCTAACCTATCTAGTTAAAACCAAGTGGTTTGGGTATGGTTAGTGAAGGGTAAACTAAGGCAACCATGTGTGTGTATATATATATATGATGTCGACTTGTACATTCATAACATCAAGTGTAATAAAAGTCTTAAGAACCTTAAATATTCTTTGTTTCCTCTCCAAGTGAGTGATCTTGAGAGTTTATATCATTCTATAGTGAATAATTTGTGATTTATTTGTATAAGTGAAGTGGTCTTGTTGAAGATATAACCCTAAAGTGAAGAGCATTTCCAAACATAAAATCATATTCAACAATCATTGTTTACTTCAAATAAAGAAGATAAGATCCTATATTGTGAAAGAATAATTCCTCTATTATCTTCCACATTAATTTTTCTATCAAATCTAAGTTTTGGATCACTAACCTTTAGAGTAGTTCACTTCCTTCACATTGAAGCCAACAAATGCACCACATGCAACGTTATAACCATGTTCTTGATCATTATTGATAGAGTTCTCTAAGTCTTGATTGCAGTTCTTAATTTCTTGCATGCATGGTTATGCTAAGATTTGAACATATGTTATGATAGGTAGTTTGGAGTGATGGTCTTGAAATAAATCTTGAATTTTAGAATGAAAAGATCGAACAAACATAGTCAAATGTATGCTAGGTTTTCAAATGATCAAGGAAGGTAATCATGTGTGTGTATCAATTGTGTTTTTCTTTTCTTTATGAGACCATTTCTCCATGTTATTCCATTTTATAATGTATAAATCTAGCATGTTAAATACTTATATATGGTAACCAAATTAGGAGTATGAAAAAGATTATTTATTAGCTAATAATCATAACTTGATCATTGAGATTTTTATTCGTTGTGTGCCTTCTACTTATAAAATCTTAAGCCATGTGTAGTTCATAATTTCGATAGGTTGTTTTGGTATTTTTTTTTTAATGTATAGTGCATGTGGATTAAGGTTTAAATCTTTCTTTGGATATAATGTATGATATGAAATAGAAAACATGCATGAGTGCTTGAAGTGCATTGAGTAACTAAGAGTTGGTTTTCTTTAATTCTATATTAAGAACTTACTAATAAAGATGTAGGGTGTGAAATTCAATTTGTGTTTGTGATATAAATAATTTTTGGCATTTTTCTTAATCTACTTGATATAAATAAGTGGTATTGCACATAATAAAGAAAACCTCTTCTTTAATTCTATGTGAGTGAATTTAAAGTAGTATGTAAGTTTTTATACACCAATATTCAAATCCATAAGCCACACAAATATCCATCCACCATCATTGAAAATTGAAATGCAAATTAGAACCAACAACCATTTATCATGAAAAATTAATCCTAAACCTTACCAACAAACATAAACAAGTCATTTCTCAATCAGCCAACACATACACTCTTAAACATCTATTTCTATCCTTTTGTAACCAAGTTCCTAAGTGTTGAAGTTCTTTAATTTTTAATTCTCTTTCCCTTTCAACCAAGCTCTCTCCTTTTCTTGCTCTTTATTTCTCATTTCATTTTACTCCATTGACCTTCATCTTCATCCTCATTTTATTCCTTTTTTTTTCCTTAATTAAAAATGAGTTGCGGGTAAGAAATAATTGAAAATTTCCTTGGCTTTCCTCTTTCTATCCATTTGAATTTTAGGTTGAGAGGATGCTTCCTTTATCTTTCCTATGATTTTCTTATGTTTTGGGTTGGTTTTTGAGCTTAATTTTTTTTTATTAATCTAGAACTTTCATTTTATAAAGCTATATAGAAATCTTGGTAGAGGAGCAACCAAGTTAAGGGTGTTTACATATTAACTTGAATATTTTTTTCTTGCTATTTTAAATAACATATGCCTGAATGTATGATTTGGTTCTTGAATGTCTTATAAGTTTGTTTTTTTTTATATTTTCTATGCATGTTTTCTTAAATTCAAGAATGAGTAGTGGAAGCATGCTAGTATGATCTAACATTTTTTGATTCAAAATGTACAAGTATGTGAAGCTAAGTTTTATATCATGATTCATGTTTAAAGTTGAGTTCAAGCATGATAAAAATTCATCTTTTTTTATTGACATGTTAACCATGAAATGGTTGTATATTATGATATGCAATAAGTACATTGGTCATTCTTAACATTTTTATTGAGTTTTGGTGAAATAACATGTATGATGCTTGTGATATATTCTCAAGCATGAATTATGTGTTGAACATATTGCGTATGATTTTATCAGTGCTAATATCAAGGTGAAAGTTCTTGAATTAACTTGGCATTACTAAAGTATGGTTCACATGAATATATGTATTTCCTAGAGGAATAAGTCATGTAACACCCCCATTTTTCATTATTGAAAATTTTTGTCAAAACATGTTGTGAAAGATGAAATAACTTAGAAAAATAGGGTATTACCGCTATACCTGATACAGGTTAGACATCCACCTCCCATCCCATGTCAAATACAAGGCTAAACCAACAAAACAATAAATCAATAGAGTTCACAAATAATAATTTAATGGAAGAAATTCTAAAATGTTTTCATCAAATGACCCTAACAGGTTCTAATTAGAACATTATAGAATACATACTAATAATATAGGATTACAAAATATGGGTTGGGGCATGAGGCCCAAAATAAACACTATGTTCCTCCATGAACCTGATCAAAACCTTCCAGATGTCCTCGCTCACAAGCCTTGACCAAACTAAAGTAGGCCCTTTACTAGCCATCCCAAAAACCTACACATGGTCCTCTGCTTGTGAGAATGAGCAGGTAACCGAGCGAACGGGCACATTAGTATGCTACGTACAGAGTTATCCAAGTTCCTCCCTCAATGTATATAGGTATGATAATTTATCATTCATGAACATAATGAATGACATGCATCATGCATATAATTAAGAATGCATAACACCTGGCAACATATTCAACATCATTTTAGTACAAACATCATGCTTAGGATACCATAGCACTTTGACATAACTACTTGCAAGAGTAATAGTAGATATTAATCCAACAATCCCAAGGGTCATTTTCATCTACCCAATTCCATTAAGATATGCCATTCATTTTTCCATGTAAGATATAGGATAATCAACTCAATTAATATCCCATTCCATAACCACTTAAATGCATAAACTAACTTAACCATTTGGTTAACCATATCATTACTTCCATTTGAAAGCTAATTGTCAACCATTCATTTGATTATCATTCATAATTAATAACTAGTAATTACCCACCATATTTTATTATCAGTGAGCAATGGGATGTGCACCAACCGTGGTCTCGCATACCATAGAAGCCTATCCAAAAAGGGCTATAAAGTCCAGGTCGAAGCCATTCACCACATTAGATATAAGTTAGGCCGAAGTCAACCACTTAGGTAACCAGACCCTTTATTATTGATACCCCTTAGTACATTATCAGTGTTGAGAGTAGGTAAGGCGCTGGACCTCTCAAGTTCCAGCCCGATGTAAAAGCCTGAAGTCACCAAAAATGCAGGAAGTTAGACTAACTCTCGGTAGCTAATCAAGGATCGGGTACCTCAAAACCATTCTCAACCCAACTTTCTTTTACTTCAATTGATTAGTATTTTATCCATAAGAATGGGTGATCATAAAAGGCTCATACTAGTAAAAAAGGTAAATCCCCATATTAAACTGTATCAATCCTTCTATTTCCGTTTTCCCCAACCATTTAGGTTATCCAATTATCCTTAGCCAAATCTAGTTATATCCATCATATGGTTTAATTCACGCCCTTACTATTTCCCATTACTTTTATCTCTATATTAACAGTTATCATAAGTGAAGTACTCCTTTAGACTTTATATTACGCATAATGTATGCCATAAGATATGATCCATTGTAACCTTAAATATGTCAATAATCCATGCTAAAATCTATATTTTATCCCATTAATCATCATGGTATAGTTCCAAATATAATCCCAAGAATAATGAAAAAACAAGTAAATAAATCATGCAAACAAGTTGAACAAGTCTATCGGTCTGGCCCAATAAGTCGATCAATTACACCAATAGTTCGATTGATCTAGGTCAATAAATCAATCAGTTTAACTTAGCTAGGCCATGCTTTCTTCAAATCGATTGATCAATTTGGGTAAACCAATCAATTATTCATAGACTAGTTGATCGCTTTTACCAAACCTGTCGATCAGTTTAAAGAGAGGGCAAGACTAAGGTCTTTGTAGGTGTACTAGTCGATGGGTTGGGTCAACCTGTTGACTATTCTAGGAATAAGTCGATCAATTTGACCTAATTGGTCAATCAATTTTCCCTAACACAGCATCAAACAACAAATTTCATATAGATGCTTACATAAAAATAAGTTCTAGTTATGCTAGTTAATATATCAACATCAACTAACACATTTCTAACCAAATTATCATTCATTTATCACCATAGCAACATTATAGCCTATTTTATCTAATTTCATGCTTTTAACTCAATTTCAGTCCTTCAAGTAGATGATTTCATGCATGCAACTACATTTCTTCATACCAAGATGTATCAACAAACTAAGATACCACTTTTATGCATAGGCACATGCTAACATTTTGAGACTAATAATTACTTACTTTATGCGGGCTAAATCCTCTTAAAATAGAGTTTCCAAATTTGTAAACACTTCAAATCTTAAACCTTAAAATCTAATATCTTAACTTAGATATTATATCAAAAACCCCATTAAATTTTGAAAAAGAAAAGAGAAGGGAATGCGAACTTACCACTGAGACAAAAATAGAGAAAAGGTCAACTGAACAACTCAATCTTTTCCCAAAATTTAACCCTACCTTACACAGTAATTGAAATGAGAAAGAGCTAGAGATAGGATCAGAAGAGTGTGCTAATTAAATTGGCTAGCGCTTGAAGTGTAGGAAGAAGAGACGAGAATGTAGAACTTAGGATAATTTGGTGGCTAAAAGAAAGTGAATTGTAGGGATGATTGAGGATATTTATAGCTAACCAATTAAAGGGAAACACAAATGGTTTGGAAGGCAATTGAAGCCCTTATATTGACCATTTGAATATGAAAAGAATGGATGAATTTGTCTGGGATTTGCTGACCTATTATCTAGAGTTTAATAGGTGACTCTAAAGAACTCAGGTCAAGTAGGCCATAATTATGACAAATGTATGGAGAAATGACAGGTTAGTGTGGAAGGAATCTTCCATCTGCTTGAAATCATGCCTGAGGTCGAAGCAATTGATCTTAGAATCGGGAAGAGGAGAGAGGAGGAAGAAGATAATGGGAGAGGTCATTGCTCTCTCTCTCTCATGTGTCTTAATCGACCTCTAGAACAAATCGAGGTAATATTTTAGGTTAAACTCATCATAAAAGTTTTTAGGAATCTCTTAGGGATGATTGGTTTAAGTTATTAAGGTTCCATTTTAGTGTAAGGGGCTTTTCTAGGAAAAAATAAATTAAAAAATGGGACCATCTTGGCAAACCAGCCTATAGGTTTGGGTTTACCAGTTAACTATTCATCCACTAGTCGATCGGTTTTCCCTAACTAGTCCATCAATTTTATAAAGGAACCTAATTTTGCTAAAATGATAAATTAATCAATCAACTCATGGAAACAGTCGATGGGTTTACCTGTAAAACTCAATAAACTTCATTTTACAACATAATTTCAAATCAAATTATATTCCAAATCAAATCATAATATTGAATTAAAATTAAAGGCCCAAAATTTGACAAAAAATCTCACCCAATCATTACCTAAAAGTGTGGGATATTACAACACTACTTCCTTAATAAGGCTGCTTCTCTAAAGCCTATAATAATCAATTCACACATACACATAAGGTGATACATATATCATATTCACAATTATGGAAAAGGGGTAGTACCCCCATAAAGAAAAGGTTTACACTTATGATACCAATTATGAAAATAGCTCTTGTTGCTTGGCTCTAATTTCTTCCTCAGCCTCCTAAGTAGCCTCCTCTGTACCATGCCATGGCCAAAGATCTTTCACGAAGGGAATGGTCTTTGTAGGTGTCTTTCTTGTCTTAGTATCTAGAATACTCACCGTTAACTGTTCATAAGTTAAAGACTCATCAAGATCTAGCGACTTCGCTCATATAATATGCGAAGGATCTACTACATATTTCTATAGCCAAGATACGTGGAAGACGTTGTGCACATTTGATAATTGTACTAGCAAAGCTAAGCAATATGTGAATTCACCAACATGATCCGAAATCTCGTACTACCTAATGTGCCTCAGACTTAGTTTACCTTCCTATTGAATCTTGTGACTCCTTTAGTGGGAGAGACTCTTAAAGGACTCTATCATCCACCTCATAACCATCAGTTCATCTCATTAGATTTGCGTCGCTCTTTTGTCAGTCTTGACAGACTCTCATTCGGCCTTAAATCAAATAAATGTGCCTAGTCATCTCCTTAATCATCTTAGTTCCTAGCACTAGTATTTTGCTGATGTTGTTCTAACATGAGGGACTATGACATTTCCTTCCATACCAGGCTTCAAAAGGTGCCATCTTGATACTGGCATGATAACTATTATTATAGGAGAACTAATCAAGTCAAGACGATCTTCCGAACTTCCCCTAAAATCTAACACGCATGCTTATAGCATATCTTCAAGAGTCTGAATGATCCTCTTAGTCTGACCATCATAGTAGGATGAAAAGCTATACTTATCTTCAATTTTGTACCAAAGGTGGCTTGAAATTTCTACCAAATATCTAACAAGAACCTAGAGTCTTGATCAAACACAATGTCCTTAGGAACTCCATGAAGTCTCACCACATGCTTTCTATGGGCATTGGCTAATTGCTCTATGCTCCACATCGCTTATATTGGTACAAATACTACCGATTTAGTCAAATGGTACACAATAACCCAAATGGAGTCATAACCACAACGGGTCCTTGGAAGTCCAACCATGAAGTCCATTGATATTCTATCCGACTTCCACTCAAGAACTTCCAGTGGCTATACCATCCCTACCGGTCTCTTGTGTTTGATCTTGACCTTTTGACAGGTTAGACATCAAGCAACAAACTTTGCCACTTCTTGCTTCATGCAGGCCATCAATGTAATCTCTTTAGATCCTTATACAACTTGTCCTCTACAAGGTAAACAAAGTAAGGAGTGCAATATCCTTCGTCAAGGATCTTTTTCTTAAGTTCTGCACATTCTTATAGTATAAACCACCTACCACAATATCTAATACTACCATCCTCATGGATCTGAAATCCTTCCACTCTCCTTCTACAATACTAGTCCAGATTCTCTCAAGATTGACATCACCCACTTGGTTAGCTAGGATCTCCTTAAAAATTGAAGGTGTAATGGTGAGTGCGCTCATTCTTATCTCTAGAATTCTATTTGTAATTATTTCAATCTCCATCTTCCTGATCTCTTAGCATACATGATCTAACAATACAACCGTGACTAAAGAATGCATTAACTTTTGACTAAGTGCTTCTACCACCACATTGGCTTTATCCTCATTTTAAGTTAATTCTAGGTCATAATCCTTGACCAATTCTATCCATTAGCATTGTCTTAGGTTCAAATCCCATTGAGTGAAGATATACTTGAGGCTGTTATGATCACTATAGATCTTGCACTAAACTCTATAGAGATAGTGCCTCCAAATCTTAAGAGCAAACACAAATGCAACAAGTTATAGGTTGTGCGTCAGGTAGTTCTATTCATGTATATTCAGTTTTTTTAAGGCATAAGCCACCACTCTCTGATGTTGCATCAGCACATAACCTAGCATATGCTTGGAAGCATCAGTGTACACTTCAAAACCATTAGTACCACTTGGTAATAAAAGCACTAGGGATGACGTCAAATGCCTCTTTAACTCCTTGAAAGCTTCACCACAGTTTTTATCCCTATGGAATCATGTAGCCTTCTTCAAAAGTTGGGTTAGTGATCAAGAAATCTTAGAAAATTTTACCACAAACATATGGTAGTAGCTGGCCAAAACTATACACCTCCTTCATAGAATTGGGCGCTGGCTATTCTAAAACAACTTACATCTTGACAGGATCCACTGCCACACCATCTTTAGAGATCATATGACCAAGGAAAGCCACTTGATCTAACCATAAACCTTATTTCAAGAGCTTGGTATATACATTTGGTGCGACATGAACAAGGCTAAAATGTTCCTCAGATGTTATGAGATACCCCCAAAACCCTAATTCAGGAAATTATAATAAAATAGGAATTTGTTAGAAAAATTAATTAAATATATTATTTTATTAAAATAAGTGGAGAATTTAAGACTAAAATAAGAGGAAAATACTAAATAATTTAATTGGGAAAGATTAGAGTTTTTTGCTACTTAAAAATAGAATTTGGGAAAAAAATTCAAAATATCCTAAATTAATATATAAAGGAATTTAATTATTATTTTACTAATTTATATTATTTTTAAATATTTAAAAATACCAAAATATTATAAATACCCCAACTGACCTATTTTTCCTCTTTTCTTTTTCTTTTTCCCTTTTTCTTTCTTCTTTTTCTCCTTCCTCCTTTTTCTTTTTCTTCCCTTCTTCCCTGGATTGGGCCTACCTCCTTCACGGCCCCACTACCCTCCCTCTCTTCTCACCCTTGTGAGGCTTAGTGCGCCACTCTTTTATCTCCCCCTTGACCGCTTAGTTCTCCCCCTCCTTATTCTTTCTTTTTTTTTGTCTCCTAGACTAGCCGGCCCCCTGCCTTCTTCTTCCTCCCTTCTCCCCCATCACCGAGTTGTAGGTTGGCTAGCACCTCTCTTCTCTCACCGTCCTTTTCCTTTCCCTTTCCAGCCTCAACTTTCCTATACCCCCTTCCCTTGCGTGCCCCCTTCCATTCCTTTTCTCCTCCCCAATTGAACCTACATCTATAAATTGCAGGCTTATACTGACTTGGTTCCACCAGCCGGCGAGCCCTGCCTCACCTGCCCCCTGTCCTCTTCCCCCCTTTTCTTATCCTCCTTTCAATGGCCTATAAATACCCCCATACTGATCCCATTTGGCCTTCTTTCCCCTACCTAGAAAATTTAGGCCACTTGCGCCATCGTCGCTTCACATGATGCCCCGGCCACTGTCCCATGATAATGCTTCCCAAAACAACACCCAAACTCTTCCCTACATTACCCTCCACCAAACCATACCACACATCACCCCTGGTTCCCCCTCCATGAGCCACTCCAACTGTGCAAAGTTGGCTACTCGACTTACCACTTTGCACCCATCATTACCTCTCTCACAGTTGTGCGCCTCCTCCTCAACTGCAATCACCTCCTTTCCTGCCACCCAATCCACTCAGCAAAGCCTCCCTACCTCCCCTACCTTCATTTATCCCTTTCTCCCTCTCTTGCCTCCTTCCTCCTTTTCCTCCACCCTCGGAAACCACAACCACCACCACCTACGCCGCCATCCTTATTGGGCCACCACCACTATTCCAACCCTCTAAACCCAGAGAGTCCCCCACCACTACAAATACCATCTCATTCTCTCTCTTCTAGTCCTAAAAGACCACCTTCTCCAACCCCCACTTCCACCACTGCCTACGCTGCCTAGTTACCACTTTCACTAGGTTATGCTTTAACCTTCATAGCCCTTAAGTATAATTAGTGTGATTATTATTTTATTATTATTGGTGTTATTATTTTTTTTATTACTACTACTACTACTACTATTACTATTACTATTATTGTTGTTGTTTTTATCATTATTATTATTATTAACATTGACGTGACTAGTATTATTATTATTATTATTATTGTTAAAGTTATTATCATTATTAGTGCTAATATTGTTAATATTATCTTGACATTAACTAATATAACTACCTAAACCTATTTTGGCTAATAATAGCATGATTAATAATTTTAAGGATAATATCCTTATTCTTACTACTAGAGCTACTATTTTTATTATTATCGCTAATACTAGGTTATAATAAAGGTAAGTACGAAATTAATAAAAATGTTAATAAGAGGGAAGTTAACCCTAGTATTTCTCATCTTATAGGTGAACCAAGTCTCAACCTAAGGAGGCGTAGGAGTGTACTCTAAGCCAGATGTCATTTTAGGTAAGGATGTAGTTAAGGCATAATATATGTATTATATTCTTTTTAAGTTATGTGTGATGATATTTTTGTGTAACTTATGTGATTATGACTACTTACTTGTAGCACAACGTGGAGCTAAGGTAAGTGTTGTGTTTTCTTATAGCATGTGTAAAATGATATGTATGTTGTAGTTTGTGGTGTTTATATGATGTGGCCCTTTAGGACATGCATGATAGGGAGTTGTAAAAGATAGGGTGTGGGGGTTAAAGGATGAAAAGGGAAAAATTAATTGAGTTGAATAGAGGGAAGTAGGAATGACCTATAAGTTTCATGACTTATGAGTGGACAAATAAAAGGATAATATAGATAAAATAAGCAAGTGAAGTGAATCTTTCATGGGGAGTCTAGGGTTTGCATGGGATGGTTAATCTTTGCATGGGGATGATCCTTACATAGGAAAAGTTGACTTGATGTTTAAGTAAGGTAAGGGAAGAGTTGTTGGGGTGATTGGGTCCATGGGTGAAAAATAGTATGTAGGTTGGTATAAGGGTGCATGGGGAACTTAGATAGGGTTTGGGAGGAAAACCCTAAATGGAGGAAATTATGGAAGTGAGAAATAATGGAGAGGATTGAAGTATAGGATGAGAGTGGAAGAATGTCATATGGAGGGTGAATTTTTGTCATGTGGAAGATAGAATGGTAAGTGAGAAAAGAGAGGTGATAAGGTTTAAGGTGACAACTAGGGTTTCGGGGTCACCTGTATAGAATGGGAAGTAAAGTGGGGTGCTTGGGGAAAAATCATGTAAGGTGATAAGTTAGGGACAAAGGAGCATGAGGTGTGTAGGATATAGGAAGGTTAGGTCATATAGGCTAAATTAAGGTTTTTCCGAGGAAAACCCTAGAGGGCAATAGTGAGTTGACTTAGATACATGGGGAAGTGGGCCTTAACCCATGCATTTAGGAGTTGAGTATTCATGATAAGTGATGAGAAGGGGGAAAGGAGGTCTAGACATATTAGGAGGTATAGAAGTCTTAAGATATAGGACAGGTCCTTTCAGGAGAATTGGAATAGACCGGTTGTGTGAGCGAGTGGTCCAAAGGACATGCATGTCTGGGGTGAGAACATATATTGAATAAGAAATGGATAAGACACTAATCATTTAAATTGAATGGTTATTGAGCCTGAATCGGACCGATCTACCGGTATAATAGTGGCTAGGTGCCAGGGTACTCTAGAGACCGCTCCATCGGTGAATAATAGTAGTCAGGAGAGCTCTACCCTATATGTTTTTGATCTACCATCTATAATAGTAGGGGATTCCAAGCTCAATAAACTAAACCTTAATTTATGATATTACAAGGAAGAGATAGCAATTAATTATAATGGAACACCATGAGAGTCGGGGCTAGACCGATCCACCAGTATAATAGTGGCCAAGAGCACTATACCCTGGAGACTGATCTATCGACAAATAATATTGGTCAAGAGCATTCTACCCTATATATTTCCAATCCACCAAGTATAATAGTGGGGTTTCCACACTCGCACAGACTTATAAAGAGATGGTGTGGAATGGGTACATTGACTAGAGATCTAATGATTAAGCTAACTAGACTATAACACAGCCTATACTATCTGTATTTCTTCTATGGTTTATCTATATGGTTACCTACTTGTGTTGTCTTCATTCTGTGTATGGCCTTAGCTTCATGGTTACCTTGCTTAGTACATAGCTTACTGGCCACCCATTTTATAGGTGTTGCTCATTCCTATGAGCAGAGGACCCTACCTAGTTTGTGCAGGTAAGAGATACTATTTTCGATGCCTATGACACTTATGAGGCATCGGGTGGGGCAGAGAGTTGACCTTCTTTTACTTGGCATGGGATCCTAAGAGCAATGTATACTGGACTCTTTTTATTCCATTTTTGTTTTATTGTACTGTATCTTTTATCGCCTCAAGGACTTTGACTATGTAACTCTTTTTCAGTTGTAATGATTTTTAATTACACACTCTGATTCTCTCATTATGAATATTTTTTTTCTACTTTTATTTTCCTTAAGTGTGTTTAATGATTTGTGAAATGATCCTTAGCCTTGTGGTGGGTGCAAGACTTGCCGAGGGTCGGGGTTGTACTGATTACGATTGCTTATGTTTGTTTTAATTAAACAAAAAATTTCAACTATGATTTTTAGGGAAGTTACATGGTGCTCATACATCTCTCAATTTTTGGAATAGATGAAAATTTCATCGATGAACACCACAATGAACTGGTCCAAAATAAGATGGAAGATTCGGTTCATTAAGGACATATAAGACCCATACTAGAAAATAAGATAAATCCCTATATTAAACCGTATTAATCCTTTTATTTTCATTTTCCCCAACCTTGTGGGTTATCCAATTGATCTTAGCCAGATCTAGTTATATCCACCATATGGTTTAATTCAATCCCTTGCTGATTGCCATTACTCTTATCTCTATATTAACACTTATCTTAAGTGAAGTACACCGCTAACCTTTACATTAATCATAATGTATGCCGGAAAATATGATCCATTATAATCCCTTAACTTTATCAATATTCCATGCTAAAATCTATATTTTATCCCATTAATTATCATAGTATAGTCCCAAACATAACCCCCAAGCATAACGAAAACACAAAGAAACAAATCATGCAAACCAGTCGAACCAATCCCCAACCAATCAATCGGTTGCACCAATTAATCAATCAGTTTGGGTTGGCCATTTGATCGATTTAACTTAGCCAGACTATGCTCTCTTTTAACCGATTGATTGGTTCGGGTTAAACAGTCGATTGTTCATAAACTAGTCGATCAGTTTTTCCAAAATAGTCGTGGGGTTTAAGGAGAGAGTAAGACTACGGTCTTTATAGGCGTACAAATTGATGGGTTGGATTGACCAGATGACTACTCTTGGAACCAGTCATTCAGTTTTACATAGCTGATCGATTAGTTTTTCTTAACACAACATCAAACCACAAATGTCATACATATCTTTACATAAAAATCATTTATAATCATGCGAGGACATGTATCAACAGCAAGCAACACATTTCTAACAAAATTATCATGCATTTCTCACCTTAACATCATCATAGCCTATTTTATCCATTTTCATGCTCTGTGCTCAATTTAGGCCCTTCAAGTATGCAATTTCATGCATATGATTGCATTTCTTCATACCAGCACATATTAAAAACTAAGATACCACCTTTCATGCATAGGAACATGATAACATATTGAGAGGAATATTTACTTACTTTATGTAGGCTAAATTCCCTTAAAAAATAGAGTTTCCAAATATATGAAAACTTCAAATCTTAAAACCTTAAAATATAAAATCTTAACTAAGATATTATACCAAAAACCTCATCAAATTTTGATAAAGAAAACAGATGGAAATAAGGACATACTACTGAGACCAAAACAAGGAAAATCTCAACTAAACAACTAAATATGTTTCCAAAATCTAACCCTACCTTGCTTAACAATTGAAATAAGAGAGAGCTAGAGATAGGATTAGAATAGTGTGTGAAATAAATTAGTAAGTGCTCAAATGGTGGAAAGAAGAAAGGGGAATGAAGAACTTAGGGGAGTTTGGTGGCTGAAAGAAAGTGAATTGCATGGATTATTGGGGATATTTATAGCTAACTAATTAAAATGAAACATAGAGGGTTTAGAAAGTAACCCAAAACCTTACTATTAACCATTTGAATTTTGTTAGAACAGACAGATTTATTTGGAATTTGCTGACCTAGTCTTTAGATCTCAATTGGTAACTCTTGGGAACTTAGGTTAAACAAGCTAGAAGTATCATACATGAATGAAGAAATGGGAGGTCACTATAGCAGGAATCTTCCAGCTGCTCAGAAACCTGAGTTTCATGCAATCGATCTAAAAATTGAGTAGAGGAGAAAGGAGGAAGAAGATAAGAGTTGAGGTCCTCTCCCTCATATATCTCAATCGACCTCCAAGACAAATTGAGGTAATATTTTGGGTTAAATTTATCATGAGATTGATTAGGAATCTCGTAGGGACAGTTGGTGTAAGCTGGTAAGATTCCGTTTTAGTGTTAGGGATTTTTATAAGAAAGATCAAATCAAAAAATGTGAAAGATCGATAAATGAGTTGATGGGTTTGGTTCTACTAGTTGACTATTCATCCACTAGTTTATTGGTTTTCCCTAACCCGTCAATCGATTTGGTGGAGGAATCTAATTTGGCTAAAATGACAAACTAGTCAATTAATTCATGGAACTAGTTGATGGTTTTCCTATAAAAATCAATAAAATTCATTTTCCAACATGATTTCAAATCAAATTATATTCTAAATCAAATCATAATATTGAATCAAAATCAAATGCCCAAAATTTGACAAAAATTGTCATCCATCCATTACCCGAAAGTGTGGGGGTATTACAAGTCAATTGGTGGTTTGTAAAACCAACTAATTTGTTTTAGATAACTAATTCATGTTAGCTAGTTCATATATTTTTTAGTCTCAAGATTGTCCCATTTCACTAATTAAGGGCTTAACCAATCAGTTGGTTTGATTAATAAATTTGTCATTATTAAACAAATCAATTGGTTTATTTGATATATATATGTGTGATTTACTTATCAATGTTTCCAAATGAGTCCACTAATTTGTGGAAGCAACCTACTCGTTCCCTAAGAAAATTTCGGTGTCCTTGTGGTTTAACCCTTAGGTTCAACCATGTATTTTATATTATTCATTATTTTTTATAAGTTGGCCTTGAATAATTGGAATTAATGATTTTAATGATAATGGAAGAATAGGTTCCTTTCCTAGTATACATACCTAGGGTTTAGGTTACCATGGTAACTTTTTTCCTCTTGACCTAAGTGTGCAAGTGTGGTGGATACTGAATATTCCAATATATGCCCCTTTGCACCATTATCTAATGAGTGGTGGAATTTGCAATTCTACATTCATCATTGTGATGGATAATAATAATGGTAAGATATAACACAATAGGGATTCCTAAGGTGGCCTTGTTTTTATTTATCAAAGTTTCTGATTTATATGTAGTATCATTATCCATTAAGTGTTTTTCTTTGTGTTATATGATAGCATGTCCCCTATGTGTTTTATGAGTCATACCATGTATTAAATTTGTCATGTTTTATAGGTATTTCATTATATTGGTGTTGTGATGTTATGGTGACTATGTTGATCTAGATTTTTATTTTAAGGAGCAATGGACAACTTGTAGAGGTATAACTCCTAGTAGGAGTATGTTATTGTTGATGATGATGTGGGGTAATAATTGAGTATTTCTTGGGGAGTTATATTTTTGTTTGAGGCTCAGGCTAAGTCATGTAAATGTTTAACCATTATTTAGAGTCCTCTATGTATCTTACTGGCTATTAAAACTCTTAGTTTACTCTCTTATTTTGGATTTGTTTCACTTGTAAAACTTTATCATACAATATATATCATCTATCTAATTTGAGTTTTCTTATTTTATTATTTTAACACCTCCAAAATCTACTACTAAAAAAATTATTTTTAAAAGTTACAAGCGAAAGCTAAGATAATAAATTTCTGGGTGCTACTGCCACACTTAGTACCAGATATATTTCTTCTACTATTCCTATACCAAGTGCTAAAGCTAAAACATTACTTTCTTATGTTTTAAGAATACAGTTATAAATTAGAGCAACACAATAGGTATGGAGGTTAATTCACCTTCGAAATAATACCCACTAACTGTGGTTACATAATAAAGTTAGTAGAAAGGAAATATAAGGATTATAAGGAAAATACAGAAACTTCTGGTTCAAGTTACATGACATAATCCTAGATAACCTTACACCCTTAACCTGATGAATAATTCTTGAATAGAGCTTGCGAGCTAACCGACAAAGGCTAATAGCCATTGAATATGTAGGAGCCTAAGAAATGAATCTTTTTGTACAATGATACTGAGTAATCTATTATAAATATGTAAGGCTAGCATGCAACACACTAGATGCATCACATCAATCATTTGAATAATGAATCATGCATATATTAACTTAAATGTAATAATAATTCATATAACCACATGCATCGAGTTCGTATATTACCAATACTTATTCACTTGGAAATAACTAAAACTTAAAAGTAGAATATCAAAGCAATGCTTTTCGTAGTATAATTAGGAAGCTACATCATTCTCAAAAATATGCACAACACTCTTAATTGACCCACAATTTCTCAATTCATAGGTAGGCCCATCAATACAATCTAATACACACATCATCACGAGTAGGCAAGAAGGTTGGTACCAAATCATAGGTTGGCACAAAGGCTTTATTGAATCATGGGTAGGCACAAAGGCTGCTAGAGAATTATAGCAAGGTGCGAAGGCTTCTACCAACTCATAGGTCGGCACAAATGATGTTACTGGATCATCCCTATAATAATTTCCATTCAATTATCAAACAATTCCATTTTTATTTACCCGAGGGGAGATGAACGAACCAAGAGACACTAAGGTACCCTAGTTATATTGGCCTATATGAGCATCACATTGTCCTACTGAATATCAACCTAGGGACGCAAAGGTGCCTTGGTTGCATTGGTATATGAAGGTACACAATACCCTACTGACAAGGATACCTAATCCATATGTATGCATACCCCCTACTTAGATTCGTAGAGCTAAATAGAGTAAGATATAGGGCTTGGCTGGGGTACTATGGCACACTAGTAAAATCCATAATATTCCTGGGTTAAAGCATGTATTTAAGGTAGCGACCCCTAAAGAGTCACCATTCTTGATCTTGAGGTATTTTACTCTAAGTATTAATATTTTATGAGGGTGACCATAAAAGTGCACATTAATCACACATAATCAATCCATCATACTTAACCATTTTTATTAGTTTCCAAAATTATGAGGTAACAATAATATAGGTCATTATCAATGTCAACATAAATAGTCCACTAAGGTCATCTTAAGCTCAGATACTCACAGTTAGGGTTGTTAGGTCAAAATGACCCAAATACCCTTGAGGCTAAGGCTACTTATTTACCATCTATTCCCATCACAAATTTTATTTTATTTTATTTTATCAACTTGCCATAAGAAGGATAACACACCATAATTAAATAATAGATCATGAAATTAATTTACCTGACTTCCCAAATGATCATTTTGCCCTTATACACCCTCTACATGTGAAACCATAACATGTGTTTCTAGAAAAACCAAACACACATTCTCATGCTTAATTAATAATTAATGCACTTCCTACAAGTTTATGAGAATAAATATGATAGCATACCCTAATTTATCAAAATACTCCTAAACCATTCAATAGTAATAATTATGCTGAAACATGCATATCTAATACAACAAGACCCCTATACTCATGCTTGATAACGAGCATCACATATCATACACGTTCATTAGCATATTCATCATCGTACACTCTAAATTACCAAAATACGCCTAGATCCTATAATATTCACAATCATGCTGAAGTAGGTGATATTAAGATAATAAATCCCTATTCTCATATTTAATATTAATTAATACTCATCATGCATGTTTATTAGACTAATCACTATAGTACATGTAAAATTATCAAAATTCCCTTAGACCATGTAATAATGATTATTATGTTGAAATAAGTGATACTAAGATAATAAACTCCTATTATCATATTTAACATTAATTAATACTCATCATGCATGTTTATAAGACTAATCGCTAAAGTACATGAAAAATTATCAAAATGCCCCTATACCATGTAACATTGATTATCTTACTAAAATATGTGATACTAAGCCAATAAATCATTATTCTCATGTTTAACCTCAATTAATACTTATGATGCATGCTTATTAAACTAATGACCATAGTACATGCAAAATTACTAGTGCCCGTAGACCATGTAATATTGATAACCATGCTCAAACATAGAGTTACTAATGCCACAAACCTCTATTCTCATACTTAGAATCAATTATTACTTATCATGCATAATTGTTAGGATGACCGCCACCACACATTTAAAATTACCAAAATACTCCTATGCTATAAATTATTAATGTTCATTCCTAACACGTGTTACCAATACCACAAACCTTTATTTTTATACTTAGCACCAATTATTACTTATCATGTATATTTATTGAGATAACCACCATTGCACATTTAAAATTACCAAAATACCCCTAGGTCATATAATATTAATATTCATGATAAAACATGTATTTCTAATGCCACAACCCCTATTCTCATTCTCATCACATAACATTTAGCATGCATATTTATTAAAATGATCACTACCATACATTAAAAATCACCAAAATATCCCTACACCATAAAATGTTGATGTTTCTACTAACAAATATGTTTAAAATACACCAAACTCCTATCTCCATTCTTAATAATATTTATAACACATTAGGCATTTTGATTGGGGTTAAATATTATGATGTGTCTATATGACCAAATTTCCCCAGGGCTCATAGTAGTAATATTTTTACTATAAGTGCCTATATATACTTAACCTAAGACTTTATATACACATAACATATATCATCACTTTCAAACCTTAGATCCCTTCACACACACATAACATCTTACACAAGATAACATGCATTTTTTTCATTTTACAAGATAACATTAATAATCATCAAATTATTTATCATACATCAAATCTAAACAAATCACATTTCAAAACCCTAATATGCTAACATAAAATATCTAAAATTTTATTACGATATAAGGTTACATGATTTTTAGCAAAACACACTTTACTGGTAACTTGCTAAAAATCTTAAGCTCCATTTAATAAACTTTTTTGCCTAAAAATAATATCACAAATACTATATTAATATTAGATAAATTAAATAATAATTTTTATTAAAAAAATTATTAAATATAAAATTATCAAACTACCCTTATACCTTCAATATTATCCAAAATATATAATAAATACACAACATAACTCATGACACATGTGTAGTTTGAGTGATGCAGAATTGGATGAAGTGGAATAGGGGAGAAAGGTGGCTCAAGTGAGGGTTTGTAGGTGGTGGTAGAAGATGTGAGTTTTGATTTTTGGGTGTAGGAGTTAAGGGAGGAGATATCTGGTGGCTGGGGGTATAATGTAGGTGGCTCAAAGGTAGCAGAGGCAGCTTCATAGGCTTTAGAGAGAATGGTGCATAGAATCCAAAGAAGAGCAAGAAAATGAGAAGAAGAGGATAGAGAGAAGGGAAAGTTTAGGTGGTCTTGGATGGCTGTAGGTGATGCTATAGGAAGTGGATGGCGATTATGACTAGCAGGAGGTAGTTAGGAGGAGTTGCAGTGTAGGAGGAAATGGAGGGGGAGAGGTGGCCGATGGAAGATGGTGGTTGTAGTGTGGGGGTATTGAAGGGGATAGAAGGAGAGGAGGTAGGGTGTAGCACCCTCAAAATTCACTACTAAAAAAAATTATTTTATTTAAAGAAAATAGTGGAAGCAAAAATCATAAATCATAAATTTTGAGGATGTTACCACCACACTTAGTATTAGAACAATTTTCTCCTACCATTCCAGTACCAAATGCTAAGGCTAAAAGAATAAAATACAATTTGCCTGAATTCAAACTTTATTTAAATCAAAGTAGCGCAAAAGAATAGAATCCAAGAATAAAAAGGCGAAAGGGTGAAACCCTAAAAGTTTCTAGATAATCCTAAAGCTCTTTCCCATTGTTTACTTAAATAGCATTTTCAAGAAACCTACAAGGGACACTGCCCATTGAATAGATAGGGGCCCACAAAAGGAACCCTTCAGTACTATAGTACTGAGTAACCCTTTAAACCACAATAAAAGGCAAGCCTACATGCAACACATAATACAAAAAATATATAGTGAGATAACATGCATACTAATACGAAGAGCGATACCACATACAATGAGAGATGCATAACACAAAATTCGTGTACTCACAAATCCATCATGTACCCAGGCAAGGACAAGCATTGAAGCTAAATCAGGTCATATCAATATTTTATAAAGCAAATCAATACTTTTTGGGCCTTAAGCCATTAATTAATCATTATTCAACCATCATCTTTCAATTTATATCCATTTAAGTGCGAGCACTCCACTATCACAGCCGATGGACCTGAAACATATAGGGTAGAATGCACCTGACTACTATTATTCGTTGGTGGACCGGTCTAGCCCATACTCACATGGTATTTCACTATAAGTGATTAGTGTCTTCCCATACTTTAATAATATCCAATGTTTGGTTTATTGAGTTTGGGATCCCCCACTATCATAGCTAGTGGACTAGAAACATGCAGGACAGAACGCACCTGACCACTATTATTCACCGGTGGACCGATCTCTGGGACATCATACGCCTGGCCACTATTATTGCTAGTGAATCGGTCTGACCCTGCTCAATACTCTTTCACTTTACATAATTAGTAATTTATTTATGTCTTATTCAAAGGTCCATTTATTCGATTCGAGGGAAAAGGAAAGGCCACAAATCTAGAGATGCAAGATATACAGGCCATAGAATCAAGCATTCTATATCAAGAATCATGGCATACACAAAACCCTAACATGCACTTCAAATATATCTAATACACATTTACATGCACACTCACTTATCAAGCACCCTTTACATAATTATGACATAACACCATATCAGTCTCTTTAGTTATCCATCCAACCCTAAGTTATACCATGTTCTTATGATACTCTCTTGTGACACCCACTAACTGATCAATTATTCTTATCTTATTATTCAATATTACTTATGTCATATCAAAGAGACTCATTTAACCCTCAACATGCTATATGCATGTTGCCACTTTACCCCCATCATCCTTAAAAATTTATTGAAATACCCCTGGCTTGTAAACTTACTAAGTCATCCCTCTTTACTTACAAAATTACCATATTACCCTCCATGTTGCATAATTACCAAATTGCCCCTTATTTGTGTTAGGTTACCAAATTATCCTCTATACTTATTAAATTACCAACTTTACCCCTTATATCTACTAAGTTACCAATTTACCCTTTTAGTGGATTAAATTACCATATTACCCTTTATACATACCTAAATTACCAAATTGCCCTTAGGTCCATTTAAGTCACCACTCACCCCTCATATTTGTACACTTGTCAGATTCCCCTTTTGGTTAGTTAGATTACTTAATTACCCTTATTCATTATTATAATTACCAAATTGCCCTTTTAATTGGTTAAATTACCAAATTTCCCTTTTAGTTGGTTAAATTGCCAAATTACCCTCCTTCATTATTATAATTACCAAATTACCCTTCTCCATTATTAGAATTACCAAATTGCCCTTCTTTATTATTATAATAACCATTTTGCCTATCTTCATTTTTCTATTTACCATTTTGGCCCTATTTTTACAAATTACCAAAGTATCCTTCCTTTACACCAATTTACCATTTCACTCTTCTACTTGATTAAATTACCATTTTACCCTTCCTTTACACCAATTTATCATTTTACCCTTCTACTTTATTAAATTACTAAAATACCCTTCATTTACATTAACTTACCATTTTACCCTTCTAGTTTATTAAATTACCATGTTACTCTTCATTTATGCCAATTTACTATTTTACCCTTCTATTTCATTAAATTATCAAAATATCCTTCCTTTATACCAAATTACTCTTTTACCCCTCTACCTCATTAAATTACCATTTTATCCCCTTTCCATTTAAAGTTACTAAAATGCCCTACTTCCTTGTCCATTTACCATTTTACCCCATTTACTCTTATAATTTACCATTTTATCCTTATTATACCACTTTTACCAGAATACCCTCACTATATAAAATGTCAATATTAATGCTCCATACCCATCATTCAACTCCGCCAACTATTATTATTTATCTAATACTCATTAGCACCCACACTTATTTAGGTCACACTCTTACTTAAGAAATATTATCAAAACGCCTCCAGGGCCCATAATAACAATATTTATGCAACAAATGGCCACATTAGCTTAACTTTTCACACATATGCACTTAACATTATTATTATGACAAAGCTCCTTCCTTGCATATTATTTCTACACATGACACATAAATTAACATGCTTTCCTTTTAATCAATCAATACATGCCACTAAATACCTTATACTCATCAACATGTATCATGCATATAAACATATTAGAACCTAATGTGCTAGCATACGTATATCCATACATTTAAGTAATGTTTAATGGTTACCTTATTTCCTATAAAAATCAAACCTTACTAGTACCCAAGTTAAAGATTCAATCTTTGATTAGCAAAACCAATACCTAAAAATAATATCAATATTTATTATATTAGAAGTAGAAAAATCAAAACAATAAACCTTTATCAAAACTTAAGTAAATATATACTACTATTAACCATCATTATACCTTAAGATTATTAGCTAAATAAATTAAGGGGAGGTAGCCACTCACATTGCTGATGCAGTATGAGCTGCATGCAAAGCAGCAAGGAAGGAGGGGGTTGAAAAGGGTGGAATAAGGGATAGATGGCTATTTTGGAGGGGAGTTAGAGCAAAGGCTGCGTGTAGGGGTGGAGTGGGGGTGTAGGTGGTGGTCAGGGTTAGATGATCGGTGACCTAGGGCAGTAGAGGAGGCGGCTACAGGATGGGAAAAGTGGGTCGAGGGTTGGGCGAAGAAGAAGAAGGAAGGAAAAGGAGGGGCTATAGGGCTATTTTTTGGCCAAGGGAGGTAAGGGGTGGTAGAGGAGTTTGTAAGGAGTAGATTGGTGGCTCAGGGGGAAGTAGAAGTGGCAGAATGACAGCGGACAATGGAGGAGTAGGGTAGAGGTCAAGAAAAGGGAAAATAAAAGAAGAGGAAGAAGGGAGGTTGTAGGGGCTCGAAGGGGTGGCTTAGTAGTTTAGGGTGGTAGTAGGGCATGGCAGAAGGTGGTGCAGGTGGTCGGTTGGGTGGTGGAAACGGCAGTTGAGGGTGGCAGAGCAAAAATAGGGGAAGGAAGGAGAGGAGATGAAAGGGAGAAGAAGGGGTCAAGAGAGGGAAGGGAGTGGACTCGAGTAGGGAGAAAATGAAGCAAAAAATAAGGAAAAAATGAGAGGGAGAGGATGTAGGCATGGGTGGGTTAGGTGGGGTGCAGGGGGTGACAGGTGCATAGCTTACAATGGCAGGAAAGAAAGGAAAGGAAGGGAAACTAGAAGGCATGTAGGGGGGAGTTGTATGTTATGTTTTTTCCAAAAATGGAAAGAAAGGGATTGGGGGAGAGAGAGGGAGAGAGATTAGAGTTGCAAGAGGCAGGTGGCGGAGAGGTGCTATAGGAGGTAGCCATGGCATGCCAAGAGGCATGTTTGGTCGGGGGTCAAACAAGAAGATAAAAATATAAAGAAGAAAAGAAAAGGAAAGCCAGGCTAACCGAGCGAGGGAGAAAGAAGAGGGAGAGGGCCAGCCCTCACACGAGGGAAAGGGAACGAAAGAAGGGGAAGTTGGCTTGGCCCAACCGGGGAAGGAAAGGAAAAGAAAAAGAAGAAGGGAAAACAGCTCAGGCTGGGGTTGTTGCACGAGAGAGGGGGAAAGGAAAGGGAGAAGTGGGCTGGTGGCCTAAAGCGAGGGGAGGGGGAAGGGCAGTAGGCTTGGGGGCCCAAAAGAGAAAGAATAAAAGGAAAAAGAAAGGAAAAAGAAGAAAAAGGAGAAAGAAAAAGGAAAAAGAAAAATGGGGAGAAATAAAATAAAAATATTTTTTGGAATAATAAAATTTAATGTTTTTGATAGATAAATTAATTTAATAATTTAATTTATTATAATTTAATATATTAGTTTAAAAAGGATAATTTTAGTAAAATATTGGTTTGGAAAATTATTTAAATAAAATGTGTATGATAAAATAATAAAATATTTATTTTAGTTTATTACATATCCATATCCAATTTTATATACTCAAAAATCCACAAAGTAATTAAATTAAATAATTTTTAAAGTTAATTTATCCCAAATAAAGGTTATTTATTCAATTATATGTTTTTAAAATTTTTGGGGTATTACACAGAGCTATAGGAGAGGCTAGGGCATTGGCTTGTAGGTCGTGTAAGGAGGATGTAGGTTGGAGGCGCTAGAGGCGGCTGTAATGGATGAGGGGGGTTATATAGGGATAATGGACAATGGAAGGGTAGAAATTAGCAAGAGCTATTACAGGAGAGAAATAATAAGAGACAAGGTGACACTAGAGGAAGAGAAAGGAGGGAAGGGAGGAGAATGGGTAGTAGACGGTAGGTTGGTGGCGAAAGCACTATTGGTGGATTTAGAGAGAGTGATGGGGAAAATAGGGGTAGGGAAAAGAATGAAGAAAGGATAAGAGAAGGTTGAGGGAGAGAGTAGACCACAAAGGAGAAGAGAGGAAGGGAGGACAGGAGGAAGGGAAGAAGAGAAGAAGAAGAAGAAGAAGAAGAGGATGAAGAGTAAGAAGAAGGAGGAGGAGGAGGAGGAGGAGAAGAAAAAGATGAAGAAGAAGAAGGGTGGTGCCACACTACTAGGTTGGTTCCGTTGGGTTGGGTGGAAAGTATAGTGCCCAACTGGAGGCTATATTATTGTAGCTATGGTGGAGGTGGTTGTGGGGAACCAAATAGAGCATAGTGGGGGAAGTGGGAGAAGGTTGGGGGAGGGAGTTGGGTTGCATAGGAATAAGAAGGAAGGTTGTTTGGTTGAGAAAAAAATGCAAAGAGAGGAGTTATAGTGGTGGTTGGCTTAGATGGGTAGGGGTGGAATATAAGATATGGGTAGCACCATGACACGTTCCTACCTACAAGTGCACAGGGCGGAGTAGTAGTCAATGTCGATCCCACAGGGATTGGTGAATGAACACTAGGACAATGATAGAAGTTAGCTATGTCTAGACTACGAGATGATATGAAATAATAAATTGTAAGCTAAAATAACTAATTAAGATAAAAAGAAAGGAAAATAGCACTCAAGTGACTCAAATAAATAGAAGAGCTAAGGTTCCGGTTCATCGCCCCTGATCCTTACATGTAATCAAATATCAAATCACAAAATAATTCAACAATCATAATCAATCATGCCAATAAGGATAGAAAGTGTTGTGCTTTCTCAAGCCACAACCATCCTATTATATATCTATGACCCTAACTATCTCTAGCTTAGAGTGTAATAGAATGTAATGCATTAAAGTCCATAAAGTTTCCTCCTTTATTATTGTAGAGGTCAAATCAATCGTTTCTCGACCCATAATTTAATCTCCCATTGTGCTATTTGGTATAATACTAGATTATCTCTCAATCTTACCGATATTTCCCACACCAAAAATCGGAACCTAACCGTGGTTCATCAATCTTCCAATCAATCAATAACACAACACATAGATCATGAATTGAATAAAAAAGGATGCAATAATTCAACACATTTGGATTGGGGGAAATTCCCCTTCACGTTAGCATAAGATCTAGCCTATAAAATTCATAGAAAGAATATTAAAAACAATAAGAGATTCCATAGATAGAGAAAAGATCATTAGATAATACCCTTGATGTTCACAAATTCTTGCAAAAATTTAACTTCTTGCAACTCGGTCTCTAATTTACAAGAGAGATCTTGATGAATTGGGGAAGAGGATAGAGAAGAGAGAAGAGAGAAGATAGAATGAGTGGAGGCTGCTTCCATGAGAAATAAGAATGAGATTTTTTTATATTACCGCCTCTCGGATCCCTAGGGTATTGATAAAGACGGGCTTCCCATGTCTGCTTTGACAATGTTGGGTATTCTGACCATAAATTTTCATCATAACTCTGATTAAGTCGATTTTGGATGCGTTGGAAATCTATTAAAAAGATATAAAACTTTGATATTGAAAGCTTCTCCAAATTCAGACTTTTTCCTAGTCTAAATTCCACTTCGTTTAGACCCATATACTTTGAATGTTCATTCTTGCTTTCATTTTATTACAGAATTGATATTTTAGCTCTAAAGCTCTTTCCGCTTTAACTTTTGCTCCTTTTTTATCCTTTCTTATTCCTTTAAGCTTATTCTTTTTTCCATCCTTCATGATTTTTTTTTATTGCTTGTGACCCTGCAAATTTTCACAACACAAAGGCAGTAAATAGAACAAAAAGGAAGAATTCCAACTGAAATTAGAGGAAAAAACTCTTATAAAACTTAGGAATAAGATAAAAAATTCACACTTATCAACTCCCCCATGCTTAAACATTTTCTTGTCCCTAAGAAAATTAATACAAGAAAATCACCATGGGAAAAAAGAAAAGTAGTAGGATCCCTTTTCTCAGACAAGAGTGTTTAGCTCTTTAATAGCACAAGAGTCAAGTAAGAAGTAATAAGAGCCAAAAATATAATAATTAAAAGCTCAAAATATTTTTTTGAAAGATATTTAGATTTTCCCCTTATGTGAGAAATGTAACTATGCTATTGAGATCTAGGGACCTGCCATGCAATAAAACACATCCAACAATGGAAAGCAGGAAACCATATACCAACTCACTCATTCCTTAATGTTTTGAATTAGAATTCTCACTTTATGTCTTGTGGACACACCTCTCATGTGTTTTGTTGTATTTAAAGGTTCTACTCTAGTCCTCTCACTCATGATCAAGATCATCCATATGCTTGGAATGCTTTTCGATTCTCCACCACTAGAAAGACTTAGAACACACAAAAATCAAGAGGTCTTATTAGGGTTGTAATAGGGCCATGCGCTAAAAGGTTATGACGGAATTTTTTTTTTTGAAAGTGGATTTAAAAGTCTAGTGCTAATGAGATATGGTATTTTTTTTAATAACATATATTTTACCATCCCAACTTTTCATCATGAAACACAAGCACCCCAAACTTCTTATTGATTCTTTTTTTCTTTTAAATAAGAGATATATTGATATGATTTTCATCATACACAACCATTCACTCTTTCACACCTCCCCTATACTTAGCTTACATCACACTCCCAACTTTTTTTTTCAAATTTCACAACAACCATTAATTCTAGAATTAGGGAGGGATAAAGGAAATTGGGTTACATGCATGGTTAGATCAAGAAAAATGGCCATAAGCACGACAGGGTTAACAAAGGATAAAATGTAAAGGTCGAGGTATTTGGCTAATGTAGGTTATGACAAAAAAAAAAGCAAGTGCCTTTATCATTTTAATGCACGTATAAGTCATATGTGGCTTTGAAGAAAACCATTGCAAGTTCTAGTTTCCTAAGTCATGGTGGGAGACACACACAAAAGAAAAAATAAGAGACTATAGTGATGTATCAGTCTAAAGGCTCAAAGTCTCACTAGGTCCAAAATTCTCTAATTCTAACCCCTTTTGGCAAATAGTAAATCAGCATAAGTCAAACTATAATACCACAAGAATGTTAAGGCATGCATAACCCTAAATTTCTCAAACACATTTACACTTGTCTCATAACAATGCAACCAAAACATTTAAGCACATAGAAATCCATTTTCAAAAGATGATTCAAAGGAAATTAACATGGCAAACTAAACACTCATGCTATTGTAAGACAAAACATACTCTTTAATATCATCAATGAAGGGTAATTTCCTTTTCTTTTCTTTGTTTGTTTTGCTTTTTTTTTATATAAATATCCTAAAGAAATAACACAGAAAAAAGATAGCAACACTCATAAAAATAAAATAGGGAAGAACAGAATACTAACCAAATGACCAGGATAGGCCATCTTCTCCCTCATGCTTATGTATCACATTGTCCTCAATGTGAAATAAGAAGCACAAAAGAAAGAGGGAGAAAAGATCCATGGATCAATCTGATGGAGGAGGTGACAGAGGTTAGTGGATGACGTGATGGTGGTTGTGGTGGTGGGGGGATGGCAGCAGTGTAATGCAGTTGTGGTGGTGGAGAATTTGGTAGAGGCGTAAAGAATTTTATTGGTCAATTTCATGCCTTCCCACTCAAATAAGTTAACCATGGTCATCACTTGAATTAGAATTGCCATGTCATCACCTACAAATCCATAAAACAAAATCCATAAGGAATCAAAAAGAAAACAAACCAAGCGAACCAAAATAAGAAAAATAAATAAAATAAAATAAAAAATTAGGTTGCCTATCAAGAAGCACTTATTTATAGTCATTAGCTTGACTCTCTCACTTCACGTAGGATTATCTAGAACAATGGTGGTTTTGAGGGATGCAACCTCACCACCATCATACACCTTCAACTTTTGCCCATTCACTTTGAATGGTTCTTTATTGGGCTAGAGATTTCGAATGCTCCAGATGGAAAAACTTGCGTGATTGTGAATGGTCTTGACCATCAGGATCTAAGCTTTCTGGGAAACTATCGCAAATGAGAATTAAATAGAAGCACTTATTGCCCTACTTCAAATTCTCATTTGGTGATACGTTGATCATGAATCCTTTTTGTGAGCTCTTTGTATAGCCTCACACTCTCATATGCCTTAAGCCGGAATTCATCGAGTTCATTCAATTAAAGGAGCCTCTTCTCACCTACAGCTTTTATATCAAAGTTAAGGAGACGGGTAGCCCAAAATGATTTATGCTCAAGTTCTATAGGGAGATGATAAGATTTTCCAAAAATAGGATTATAAGGGGACATTCTAATGGGGGGTTTTAAAAGTGGCTCGGTAAGCCCTAGAGCATAGTCAAGTTTTAAGGACCAATCCTTTCTAGATGAGTTAACCGTTTTCTCAAGAATTCTCTTTAGCTCACAATTTGACACCTCCACTTGACCGCTAGTTTGAGGATGGTATGGGGTAGAAACCTTAAGGTTAACTCCATAATTATTCAAAAGAGCATTAAATGCTCTATTGCAAAAATGAGAACCCCCGTCACTAATGATAGTGTTAGGTGTCCCAAACCTTGAAAAGATATTCTTTTTCAAAAATTTGGTGATGACTTTTACATCATTTGTGGGAGAGGCTGTAGCCTCTACCTACTTAGATACATAATCAACTACCACAAGAATATATTCATTAAGCATAGACTTAGGAAACGGTCCCATAAAATCTATTCCCCAAACATCGAATAAATCCACTACAAGAATGTTTGTGAGGAGAATCTCTTATTTTCTCGAAATATTTCCCATTCTTTGAAACCTATCACAAGTCTTAGGAAAGGAGTATGCATTATGAAATAAGGTAAGCCAATAGAATCCACATTTTGGTGGGGCCAAAATGGCCACCACACTCTTTACTATGACAATGAGATAGCATAGAATGCATTTCATGTTCAGGAATCCATCTTCTAATGACATGATCAGCACAAATCCTATAGAGGTATGGATCGTCCCAAAAGTAGTACCTCAGATCATGTAATAATTTCTTTCTTTGATGAAAGGAAAGATCATAAGGTAATATTCCACTTATAAGATAGTTCACAATATCAGCATACTAGGGATGATTTATAACCTCCTAGAGTGATGCAGGAGCATCTAATGATTGTCATGTTCATCTTAATTATCAAGGTAAGGAATAATTAGCTTTCTTAATGTTGGATCCTATCATGTTAAAAATTCTTGATAATTTTTATATGCTTGATGTTGAAAACAATTCAATTTATTCTTGTAGGTATGTCACGTATTTGTAAGAAGAAGATGTTAATACACTTTAATGTGTACAAGTATTCAAAGCTTGCAAGACTATGGCATACATGGGATGATACTTTACAACAAGAAGATATGGTGATGATTATCATTACTTGTATTTACTTGTTGTAAATCCTAACCCTAAGTGTATTTTATGTAAGGTAGGGTTTGATATAATTTCATGTATGTATCATAGTTAATTATATAGCTTTGTAATATTAATCCTTAGTATCATTTAACCAATGATATTATGATTAGGATTAGGTGTTATATGGGATTAATTCAACCAAGATTAATGGGCTTGAATTAAGATTGAGTGTCTACTAGAAGAGCTTTGAACCAACTGGAACTTCTTCCCTATATATACACTATTGTAAACGCAAAAATCATAAGATGAGTATATAGAATTTGAATACAACATTGAACATCGCTAGCTAGCATCTATCTCTCTCATTTTGATTCATCATTGAGCAAGGAAATTCTAAGACATTACCTTCATCCATTGAACTTAAGCTTGACATTTTGAAAACCTGATTCAAACTAGTTGAACATACCTATCTTTGCAACCTGTTTTCTTTGATTATAATCCTTCTTAAGCCTTCGTTTCTTTTGCTTAATTTTGTGGATGAAATCTTCAACACATTAGTATTCAATCTAACCTTCCTCTATTTTGGTAAAAACATCATTTTTGGTATCAAAGCTTCGACTGATTGAAGTTGTTGCACAAATCTCTCCTTGAAAACCAGATTATCTCATGTGTGTTCTTGCATCAAGAACTCCACAATAACTCAAACTTTCCCATGAATTCTTCCTTCTTTATGATATTCTTGAATTGTTCATGAATTTCTTTCCCGAACGTCTTGCAATATTGCGATGATCTTGTTGCTTTTTCCCCAACCATTCACATAAAATATCGACCAACATTGCAGTTCCAGGCGTAGTAGCTTCTCTATGTTGCCTTGTGTGCTATGATTTTTTTCATCCCCTGAACCTATTTCCTTCTTAATTCTACTCTCTATTTGTGCATGATCTAGTTTTAATCAACCCATTTCATTTTCCATCTGTGTATCAACTGAGAAGGACACAAAAAGGCCGAGACCTAGAAGATAACTCAGCGTCGACCGAACCAGACCAGTGTGTGTATCCTGGCCTATTCGAACCATTTATCCTCATTTTTCCCTCGAAGAACCACTCAATACTCTCCCTCTAGATCTCCTATACATCTTCTATGAAGTAACCAGAACGAATCTCCCACTTGAAGATGTGCATAAGTTGAAGAAAGAAATCAACATGCTATGATTTTATATGGTTGAATTTTATGCCATATATAGAATACCACTCCCATCTCTTGTGTACCAGCGTGTAGTGGCTGTTCTTGTGGCTACATTATCTCCTTTGTGCCTAATCAAGGACTTTAGGTATTGATTATAATTTGATTGTGAATTAGCAATAGTTTGTGCCTTGTTTGGTTGTAGGAAAAACAAATTCCAGCACCTACACTTTGCGGAATCTATTATGTGCAACAAGAAGAGTTGTGTGTCAACCTTCACCATGGCTAGTGAAGAAGTGAGTGCCTTGGTAGAGTCCATAAAGAGCCTCACCACACGCATGGATTCTCAATTACAAACTCAAAACACACTACAACATCAACTACAAAGTGTGGAAGCTAAATTGGCCGAACAAGAGAAGCATAAGCCATGGCAAGTTCGCATGGAAACCACACATGATAATGTGGAAGGAAGAATGAAGCTTGTCTACCATGCCAAGAGTGAATTTGGACATTTCAATATGCATCATCATGAATATGGAGAAAATGAGATGAGTTACTTTGGTTCAAGCAACCAAAGAAGACCACCTACATTCCAAGTAAGAAATGCATACCATAAAGATCAAGGTATTAAACTTGACTTTCCTGAATTTTGTGGTGATTTGAATGTGGAGTCATTTTTTGAATGGTTGCATGAGATTGAGACTATTTTTGAATTTATAAAATATGATGATGAAAGAAAATGCAAATTAGCTACTCTAAAGCTCAAAAAGTTTGCTTGAATATGGTATGATAATTTAAAAAATACAAGAGAAAGACAAGAGAAGTCTAAAATAAAATCTTGGTAAAAACTTAAAAAGCACCTAAGAAAGCAATTTCTGCCTAGAGAGTATGAACAAGATACGTGAAATGCCCTAAAAATATTTATTTTAGGAGATAAAATTAAATAAGGATTTATTAGGGAATTTATTTATTTATTTATTTATTGGAATATGAAGGATTTATTTAGGGTAAATTAATAATAATTTTATAAATATTTTTATAAAGGGAAAATTGGACTTTTTGCTAATTAAAAAGTAATATAGGAGAAATATTTTTAAAACCCAAAAATAGCCTAAAAAGAGATTTAATATTATTTTATTTAAATATTTTTATTCCAAATACCCAAAATATTCTAATTTATTTATTTAACCCCAAACCACTTAAATTTTCCTCCTTTTTTTTCCTTTTTCCTTTTTCTTTTTCTTCCTTCTCTTTCTTTATTTTCTTTTTCTCCCGCCGGATAAGGCCTAACCGCGGCCCAATTCTTCCTCTTTTCCTTCCTTCTCCTGCAACCCAGCGCTGTTCCCTTTATGTGGCATCCGAACGTCGCATTTTGGAGTCCGTTTTCACTGAGACACCGCATCTCATTTAAAGGGCTTATAACCAGCACCGACCGGCCCGGTTCTCCTCTTTTCCTTTTCTTTCCCGGCCGCCAGTTCACCCCCTTTCTTCCTTCTTCCTCCTCCTTTCCCCTCTGTCGTCGAGCCTACAACCTCCACCCCTGAAAATGGCGCAGCCGGCCATGAGAGTTTTAACCGGCCATTTCTCCCTTCATTTTCTCCCTCTTGACTCATAGATTAGCTTGGCATGATCGGTTATGCTCAACTCCCGCTCGTTCTCTCCCTATTTTCTCTCGAAGGATCGAACTCGACCAAATATTTCACCGGCCGATTACTGCCTCCGGCTAACCCAAACCCTACATAAAATACCCTCCTACCGGCCCCTAAAACCCTACCATTCCCTCTAACCTCTATAAACAGCCTCGATTGGAGTGTTTTTGAAACTTTTCCTCCCCGAAACCCTAAGAGCTAACCGTGCGCCACCTTGACTTCAAACAAGTCATCCACGGCTGATAGCCAACCTCGCCGCCACCTCTGCATCCCAAATTCTTCCTTGCATTGCCCTCTAGCTAACTAAGCTCTCCACATCCTTTGATTCTTCTCGCACGAGCTGCCATAGCCGTGTGAAATCTCTTGTCCATCTCACAAAAATCTTTACCCTACAACCTTTAAGCCGCCATCCACCACCACATCCGCCACTTCTATTGTCTTCTGCACCACCCAAAAACTTCTTCTAATTCTCCTCCACCGAACTATAACCTTATTTTCTCTTTTCCCCTTCTCTTTCCCTCTTTTTCTTCATCTTTTTCCCTCTTAGACTCCTTTTCTGGCCACCACCATGCACCACTGCCGATGCCACCCATCCCCGTCGACTTAAGGTGAAACCCTAGACCTTCTTAACCCTTCCTTTTTATTTATTGAAATTTATTCTGTTTTTATTCTAATTTTCAATGTTTATTTGATTATAATAATTATTATTATTATTGTTATTAGCTGTAACATTATTGATAAATTTTGTTGGTAGGGTTGAGGTTATTCTTAAGTTAATTAAATTGTTAGTTTCGAATTTTAGGGATTTAATTGAATTATTATAAGTTTATTATAATTATTAATAGTATTATTAATATTATTATTATTAGTATAATTATTTTATTAATATTGTAATTATTTGAAAGGGGGTCGAGACCTTAAATTTTAATTAGGTTTCACACCCTTGTATTTTTAGTACTATTATTAATATTTTTACTAATATTACTATTAATATTATCATTATTTTTTGTTAATTTTTAATATTATAAGTATTATATGTTATTAATATTATTATTACTGTTATTGAATAGTACTTTCAGTATTTGAGGTAGGGTCGAAGACCCCACCTTGTAATTTGAAGCTTATATTATTATTATTATTATTATTATTATTATTATTATTATTATTATTATTATTACTACTACTACTACTAATATTATTATTATTACTAATATTTTGTTATGATTAAATTTATTATTATTATTATCATCTTTACCAACATTATTTTGGTGAAGGGTAGAAACCCTTAGATCACCTTTTCGCTTTAAATTACAATAGTATTTTATTAGTATTTTTAGTATTATTTTGTATAGTTAATTTTAGTATAGTATTGTTTTTTAATTAACAATCAAGTCTTAGGATAAGTTAGAAATTAATAGTATTTTTAGGAGGAAACCTAATTCTATTATTTTTTTCCCTATAATAAGTGAGCCCAGTCAAAGTTCTCAAGTGGTATAGGAGCGTGCTCCAAGACTGGTGACATTTAGGTAAAGTGTGTTAAGGCCATATATGTAATATGTTATTTTATGCTATGCATGCCATGTGATATGAATTATAGTATATTTCATGTGAATATTGTATAATTGTTACAAATACAACATGATTATGGGGTTGAAGTATGTTGGTGTGAATAAATTGTGGCATGAGAATTATGTGTATAATTGTGTTATTATTATTGTATGATATGGCCTTAAGACATGCATATTAGGGTTGTAAGAAAATGATGGGGAGTGTAATAATGTAGTGTTAGGGTTTTGCAGGAAATTGCATGGTGGTGTTAAGGTTTTGAATGGTGGTATTAATGTTACATGGTGTTAGGGTTTTGCATGGTGGTATTAATGTGGCATGGTATTAGGGTTTGCATGGGAGCTAAGATTTGCATAGGAGTGCAGTTTACGTGGAGTTATGGTTTGCATGAGAGCTAGGGTTTGCATGGGTGTTAGGGTATGTCATGGTTAACTATGGTGGGATGGTTAACTAGGGTTGAAGTGGTTAACCTGAGTTGAGGAGTAAGCACAGTAGGAGTAAACCGGTTTGGTACTAAGTGTGGCGATAGCATCCCCATAATTTACAGTTTTTAATTTATAAGTATTTTTTTTTTAAAGAAAGGTGTAAATTTTGGGGGTGTTACAATATATATGTTAAAATGACTACTCTAAGGCAAGGTTTATTTAGTGTAGAAGAATACACTAGAGAATTTGAAAGACTAGCCCTTATTTGTGATGTTCACAAAAGAAAAGAACAAAAATGTGCTAGATATTTAGGTGGCTTGAATAATTTAATAAGAGAAAAAGTTGACATGTACTCTTATGATTCTCTTTATGACTTGATTAAATTGACTATGAAATTTGAAAGACAAACCAAATCAACTAAAGCCTATGCTAAGTCTAATGCTTCAACTTCAACTAAACCCTATTCTAATACCTTTACACCTAAATCAACATTTTCATATGATAAAAAGAATAAAAGAGATGATAAAGGTAAAAATAAGGTAGTTGAAATGGCAAGTAAATAATGTTTCAAATGTAAAGGATATAGACATTTTGCTAAAGATTGTCCTAACCAAAGAGCCTTAACCTTACATGAAATAGAAAACATAGAACCATGTAGTGTTGATGAAGAATTAGAAGTTGAATCTCCTAATGAAATATTGGCTATGCAAGAGGAAGAAGGAGATTTATGCTTTGTAATTCAAAGAGTTTTACAAATACAACCTAATTTTACACCTACTCAAAGAGACAAAATTTTTAAAACTAAGTGTAAAATAGGTGACATGGTTTGTAGGCTCATAATTGATAGTGGTTCATGTACCAATGTTTCTAGTGAGGCAATGGTTAAGAAACTCGGTTTGGAAAATACTAATCATCCTAAACCCTATTATTTAAAATGGCTAAATAAGGATAAAGGAGCTAAAGTAAACAAAAGAGCTTTAATCACATTTTCTATTAGAGACTATCATGATGAAGTTCTATATGATGTTTTACCTATGGATGCTTATAGATTACTTTTGCATAGACCATGGCAATATGATATAAAAGCAACTCATGATGGGGTAACTAATGAATATGTGGTGAAAAAAGAAAAACATTTTATAGGCTCACACCTTCTTTATGTGATCGTATGCCTTTGAGTGATGATAAAAAGAGATTATTTTTACATGAAAAGGCTATAGAAAAATGCATAGAAGAAGAATGAATTTGTTATGCTTTAGTTTCTAAAGATTCTAAACCTGAAAAAAAACAAATTAAAAATATTAGTATAATTAAGTTGCTTCATGAGTATAATGATGTATTTCCTGTTGACTTATCTCCTGGATTACCACCTCAAAGAGGTATAGAACATGCCATTGATCTTGTTCCTGGTATTCCTATTCCTAATAAACCGGCTTATAGATGTAACCTAGAAGAAGCTAAGGAATTACAAAAACAAATACAAGAGCTTATGGATAAAGGATTTGTAAGAGAAAGTATGAGTTCTTGTAGTGTTCCTGCTTTACTAGTGCCTAAAAAGGATGGTACTTGGCGTATATGTATAGATTCTAGGGTAGTGAATAATATTACTATCAAATATCGATTTCCTATGCCTAGATTAGATGATATGCTTGATGAACTTTGTGGTTCACAATTATTTTCCAAAATTGATTTGAGAAGTGGATATCATCAGTTAAGGATTAGAGATGGAGATGAATGGAAAACTGCTTTTAAAACAAAATATGGTCTCTATGAGGGGATGGTTATGCCTTATGGGTTATGTAATGCACCTATCTCATTTATGAGACTTATGAATGATGTTCTCCGACCTTTCCTTGGTGATTTCATTGTTGTATATTTTGATGATATTATTGTGTATAGCAAAAATAGGTATGATCATCTACTGCATTTGAAGAAATTATTTTATAAGCTAAGGAAAGTTAAACTGTATAGAAAACTTGAGAAATGTGATTTTATGCTTCCAAGTGTAGTTTTCCTAGGCTATATTATTAGTGGAGAAGGTATTAAAGTAGATCCTAATAAGATTAGGGCTATAAAAGAATGGCTTATTCCTAAGAATGTTCATGATGTGAGAAGTTTTCATAGATTAGCTAGTTTTTATAGAAGATTTATTAAGGATTTTTCTACTATACCTACACCTATTACTCAACTCATGAAAAAGGGTGAATTTTATTGGAGACAAGAAGCTACTCAAGCCTTTGAAACCCTCAAAGATAAACTTTGTCATGCCCCTATTCTATCCTTACCCAACTTTAACCTTCTTTTTGAAGTGACTTGTGATGCTAGTGGAGTTAGAATAGGACGAGTACTTTCTCAAGAAAAGAAACCTATAGCATTTTTCTCTGAAAAGTTGAATGGAGCCAAACTTAACTATTCAACTTATGACAAGGAATTATTTTCCATTATACGGAGTCTAGAGACCTGGAGTCATTATCTAAGACCAAAACCCTTTGTGTTACATTCGGATTATGAAAGTCTAAAATACTTACATAGTCAAAAGAAAGTTAATCTGAGACATGAAAAATGGGTAAATTTCTTACAATCCTTTGTATTCTCTATCAAATATTTAGATGGTAAATAAAATTTAGTCGCTGATTCTCTTTCTCGTAGATCTACATTACTTGTTATGATGGATGCAAAAATCTTAGCTTTTGAAATGATAAAAGACTTATATCCTAAGGATGAAGATTTTAAGGACATGTTTAGTGCACGTAAAGAAAATGGATACCATGGAAATTATGTCATACAAGATGGATTTTTGTTTAGACTAAATAAACTTTGTATTTCTAGATCTAGTATTCGAGAATTCCTAATCAAGGAAGTATATGAAGGTAGCATTGCGGGACATTTTGGTATACATAAAACTATGGAATTATTACAAGAAAATTTCTATTTGCTAAGAATGGTTAAACATGTACAAGCCATGATAAGTAGATGTTCTATTTGTCAAAAAAGAAAAAAGTTACTTTCATAAAGGCTTATACACACCTTTACCCATTCCTGATAAACAATGGGAATGAGTTAGTATGGACTTTATCCTAGGGTTACCAAGAACGCAACGTGGTAAAGATTCTATTCTTGTGGTAGTAGACAGATTTTCTAAAATGGCTCATTTTATTCCATGTAATAAAACTGATGATGTCACGCATGTTGCTGACTTGTATTTTAGAGAGGTTTTCAAACTTCACAGAATACCTAAAAGCATAGTTTCAGATCGGGATGTCAAGTTTATGAGTTATTTTTGGAAAAAATTATGGCATATGCTTGGTATTTAATTGTTATTTAGCACTTCACATTATCTAAAAACTGACAGTCAAACTGAAGTAACTAATAGAACTCTTGGCACATTATTAAGAGGTTTAGTTAATAAGAGTACTAAAGATTGGGATGTTAAGTTAGGTCATGCAGAGTTTGCTTATAATCGTAGTCCATCTAGTACTACTCAAACTAGTCCGTTTGAGGTGGTGTATGGTGTGAATCCTCCCATGCCTATTAACATGATTTCTTTGAACAAAAGGTGAATTGCAAAATTATGAAGCTAAAGATAGAGTATAATTTTTTCAACAGCTTTATGAGAAAATCAAAAATAACATTGAAAAAAAACCAATGCCAAGTATAAAGCTCGAGCAAATAAGCATAGAAACTCTTATGTGTTTTCTCCTGGTGACTTAGTTTGGTTACATTTGCATAAAGAAAGATTTCCTAATTTATGTAAAAATAAACAAATGCCAAGAGTTGATGGTCCATTTAAAATACTAAGAAAGTTTTGAGATAATGCTTATGAACTTGAACTTCCAGATTCTTATGGTGGAATTTCAAGAAATTTTATTGTTGGTGATTTGTCTCCTTATTATTCTGATGAAAATTTGAGGGCAAATTCTTCTCAACTTAGGGAGAATGATGCAAGAGAATCTAATGATTGTCATGATCATATTTATTCTCAAGGTAAGGAAGAATTAGCTTTCTTAATGTTGGAGCCTATCATGTTAAATATTCTTGATAATTTGTATATGCTTGATGTTGAAAACCATTCAAGTTGTTCTTGTAGGTATGTCACATAGTTGCAAGAAGAAGATGTTAATACACTTTAATGTGTATAAGTATTCAAAGCATGCAATACTATGGCATACATGGGATGATACTTTACAACAAGAAGATATGGTGATAATTATCATTAGTTTTATTTACTTGTTGTAAACCCTAACCCGAAATGTATTTTATGTAAGTTAGAGTTTGATATAATTTCATGTATGCATCATAGTTAATTGTATAGCTTTGTAATATTAATCCTTAGTATCATTTAACTAATAATATTATGATTAGGATTAGGTGTTATATGGGCTTAATTCAACCAAGATTGATGGGCTTGAATTAAGATTGAGTGCCGACTAGAAGAGCTTCGAACCAGCTGGAACTTCTTCCCTATATATACACTATTGTACACGCAGAGATCATAAGATGAGTATATAGAATTTGAATAAAAAATTGAGCATAGCTAGATGGCATCTATCTCTCTCATTTTGATTCATCATTGAGCAAGGAAATTCTAATACATTACCTTCCTCCATTGAACTCAAGCTCGACATTTTGAAAACCTAATTCAAACTAGTTGAACATACCTATCTTCGCAACCTGTTTTCTTCGATTATAATCCTCTTAAGCCTTCGCTTCTTTTGCTTAATTTCGTGGGTGACATCTTTAATACATTAGTATTCGATCCAACATTCCTCTACTTTGATAAACACATCATAGAGTGTCTCATCGGGAAATACATCTCGAATAGGTTTAGGTTCTTGATTAACCTTGTAGGTAGAGGGTAAACGAGAAAGATGATTAGCTACTTGATTCTCGCTATCCTTTCTATCCCTAGTTTCCAAGTCAAACTCTTGCAATAATAAAATCCACCGAATGATTATGGTCTTTGCATCCTACTTAACAAAAAGATATTCCAAGGCGGCATGATCAGTATAGACAATGACCTTGTTAAGCAATAGATAAGGACGAAACTTGTCAAAGGAGAAAACCACAGCTAGCAATTATTTTTCAGTTGTTGCATAATTCATTTGTGCTGAATTTAAAGTCTTGCTATCATAATAGATAGTATGAAAAAGTTTCTCCTTACGCCGCCCCAAGACTACTCCTATAGCAACATCACTAGCAGCACACATAATCTCAAAAGGTAAATTCCAGTTAGGAGTAATAATAATCGGAGCATCCACAAGTTTTTCCTTCAACGTGTTAAAGGCAACTATACATGCATCAGAAAAGTAAACGGGCACATCTTTAGCCAACAGATCACAAAGAGGTTTTGAAAATTTTGAGAAATATTTAATGAAACGTCTATAGAAACCTACATGGCCAAAGAAACTACGAATGTCTCTAACACATGTAGGTGGAGGTAATTTCTCAATGATTTTGATTTTTTCGTTATCTACCTCTATCCTTTTACAAGAAATCTTATGCCCTAAAACTATTCCTTTCCAGACCATCAAATGACATTGTTCCTAATTGAGAACCACATTAGTATCCTCACAATGTTTTAGAACAAGTTCGATATTATCTAAGCATGCATTAAAAGATAACCTAAAGACTAAAAAATTATCCATAAATATTTCCATGAATTTTTTAACCATGTCATAAAATAGGGCTATCATGCATCTTTGAAATGTGGTTGGGGCATTACAAAGACCAAAAGGCATCCATCTATATGCGAAGGTGCCATAAGGACAAGTGAAGGTAGTCTTCTCTTGGTCCTCAAGTGAAATAGGTATTTGGATATAGCCGGAACACCCATCAAGAAAGTAATAATAGTTATGCCCCACCAAGCTTTCAAGCATCTGGTCAATGAAGGGAAGGGGGATGTGGTCTTTTTTAGTGGCATCATTCAGCTTTCTAAAATCAATGCAGACATGCCAACCTGTAATAGTTATAGTAGGAACCAATTCGTTATTATCATTCTTGACTACTGTGATTCCCCCTTTCTTGGGAACCACTTGGATAGGACTAACCCAAGAGCTATCAAAGATTGGATAGATCATACTTGCGTCTAATAGCTTAATTACCTCATTCTTCACTACCTCTTGCATTGTTGGGTTCAATCGCCTTTGAGGTTGGATCACCTTCTTATGGTTATCTTCCATAAGAATTTTGTGCATGCACATGGAAGGGATAATCACTTTAATATCAGTAATGGTCCATCCGAAGGCATTCTTTCGTTCCTTAAGAACTCTCATCAATTTTTGTTCTTGTAAATTATTCAAAGATGAAGAAATAATGATGGAAAGTGTATCATTATGACCAAGAAATGCATATTTCAAATGCTGAGGTAGTGGCTTGAGCTCTAGCATGGAAGGTTCCTCAATGGTTGACTTCAATTTTGGAATCTAGGCCCTCTCTAGCCCTCATAAGGGGACTATAGTGTAACAACCATATGTTGGATGTGCATTCAAGTACTGGACAACCTATTCTTCTTTCTCATCATTCTCTCACTCTCTTTGTTGAATAAAACACCTTTCTAGGGGATCCTGCACAACACTTGATTGAAAAAAATTATCAATTACATTATCCAAGATATCAATATGATAGCAAGTGTTATCATCTAAGGGGTATTTCATACTCTTAAATACATTAAAAGTGACTTCTTTGCCCTGGAAATGAAGAATGAGCTTACCCTCTTGGACATCTATATGAGTGCATCATGTTGCTAAGAAAGGCCTACCAAGAATTAGGGGGACTTTGTGGTCTTCCTCAATATCTAGCACAACAAAGTCAACAGGGAAGATAAATTTGTCCACTTTAACAAAAACGTCTTCAATAATACCCCTAGGATATTTGATAGATCGATCAGCCAACTAAAGGGAAATATTGGTGGGTTTTGGTTCCCCTAGACCTAGACGCTTGAAAATAGAGAAAGGCATCAAATTAATGCTAGTACCAAGATCACATAACACCTTCTCAATTTTTAGATCCCCAATTACACATAGGATAGTGAAACTTCCTGGATCCTTAAGCTTAGGAGAAATTTTGTTTTGCAAGATTGCAAAGCATTCCTCATTCAAACTTACTGTTTCAAACTCATCCAACTTCCTCTTGTGAGTGATTATATCCTTTAGAAACTTTCCATAACTGGGCATTTGTCTCACAATGTCAAGCAAGGGCAAGTCAATGTGCACTTTCTCAAGTATATCAAGAAATTTTGCAAATTAAGCATCTAACTTGCGTTGTATAATCCTACCTAAAAATGAAAGAGGAGGAACATATGCCTTTACCTCTTGAGGTGAAGTGTGGATCGTCTCAAGTTGTGATTTAGGCACTTTCTCTTTAGGAGCTTTTTCTTCAACTTCTTTGGGCTCTTGAGGGTATGGTTTAGGCAGTGGTTTTCCACTCCTCAAGGCTATTGCATTGATTTGCTCTTTGGGGTTAATGATTGTATCACTAGGAAAAGTGTTAGGTGTTCTCCCTAAAATGGCATTAGCAAGTTGTCCAATCTATGCCTCTAGGTTCTTGATAAATGCATCCTAATTTTGGAGGCTAGCGACTTGTTTCTAAATATGAGCTTGAATTTGAGCATTGTGCTTTTGAAGGGTGCTCTCACTGTGAGTGATGAACTTGGACATCATCTCTTCAAGGGAAGAAGATTGAGGTTGTTGGGGCAGTAAAGGAGTTGGAGATGTCAGTCATTATTATGTGAATCCCGGAAGCTTTGTAGGAACTTCATTTCTCCAAATGAAGTTTGGATAGTTTCTCCATCTAGGATTGTACACATTGGAGTAGGCATTGTTCGGTCTCCCATAACCATTGTCCATGTAGTTCAGTTGGTCATAATATTGTTGGAAGGGATTCCCAACTTGACATTCTGTGCTAAAGTGTGATCCACCGCATAACTCACACATAGGTACATTAGCCTATACCTACATACAAGTACTACCAATTTTGTCAAATTTTTAGCAAGCAAATCAATCTTAGCCTCTAATGCCGTGATGGAATTTAAAGAGTGAATTCTTGGAGTCCTTTGTATCAGGGCACGTTTGGAGTTCCATTGGTAGGAATTCGAGGCTAGCTCGTCAATGAACTCATAAACCTACTTTGGAGTCTTGTTCATAATGGTACCTCTTACAACTGCATCTATCATAAAACGGTTAGTAGCAAAGATACTATTATAAAAAGTTTATATCTGAAGCCACATAGGCATTCCATGATGTGGAAACTTCCTAAGTAAATACTTAAACCATTCCCATGCATTATAAAGTGATTCAAGGTCATTTTGCATAAAGGTAGTGATGTCATTCCGTAATTTTGTAGTTTGTGATGGTGGAAAATATCTAGAAAGGACAGACTTCATCAAATCATCCCAAGTAGTAATAGACCCTGGGGCTAATGAGTGTAACCAACTCTTAGCCTTATCACGTAAAGAAAAAGGGAACGATCTAAGCATAATTGCATCATTAGAAACACCATTTAGCTTTAAAGTGTCACAGATTTCTAAAAATTAGCTATGTGGGAGTGGGGATCTTCATTAAGGTTACCTCCAAATTGAACTGATGTTTGTAGCATCTGGATAATGGTATCTTGATCTCAAAGTTATTAGCTTGTATGGCCGGTCTTCTTATGCTTGAGGTTGAGCCATCAAGGCTCTGTGTAGCATAGTCCCAAAGCAACCTAGGAATGGGAGCTTTCTCTTGGATAGGAGCTTGTTCTTAGAGTAGGATGTGCCCTTGTGGTGGGATTTTTCAGTCATGGGGTGGAGTATTGTTTTCTATTTCAATGCTTATGGTGTGCGACCTGTGTAAATGTGAGATGGTTCTCTCAATCTTAGGATTAAGTGGCACTAACTCACCCCCACTAGTACGAGTCATGCACTAATGCACCTACACTAAATCAAACACTCCTACACCCAAGATTAGTTACCCACAACAAAAAGAATGTAAAAATAAAAAAATAAATGTCTAGATCACAATAAATTCCTTGAGTCCTAATGTCACTTACTGCCAATCCCCAGAAACGGCACCAAAAACTTGACACATTCCCACCCACATCCCACAGGGATTGGTGAATAACTACTAGGACAATGATAGAACATAGCTATGTATAGACTATGAGATGATATTAAATAATAAATTGTAAGCTAAAATAACTAATTAAGCTAAAAAGAAAGGAAAATAGCACTCAAGTGACTCAAATAAATAGAAGAGCTAAGGTTCCGGTTCATCGCCTCCGATCCTTACATGTAATCAAATATCAAATCACAAAATAATTCAACAATCATAATCAATCATGCCAACAAGGATAGAAAGTGTTGTGCTTTCTCAAGCCAAAATCACCCCATTACATATCTATGGCCCTAACTATCTCTAGCTTAGAGTCTAATAGAATGTAATGCATTAAAGTCCATAAAGTTTCCTCTTTTATTGTTGTAGAGGTCAAATCGATCGTCTCTCAGCCTAAAATTTAATCTCCAATTGTGCTATTGGTTCCAATACTACATTATCTCTCAATCTCACCAGTATTTCCCACACCAAAAATCGAAACCCGGCCGTGGTTCATCAATCTTCCAATCAATCAATAACACAACACATAGATCATGAATTGAATAAAAAAGGATACAATAATTCAGCACATTCAGATATGGGGAAATTCCCCTTTACTTTAGCAAAAGATCTAGCCTATCAAATTTATAGCAAGAATATTAAAAACAATAAGAGATTCCATAGATAGAGAAAAGATCATTAGATAATACCCTTGATGTTCACAAAGTCTTGCAAAAATTTAACTTCTTTCACCTCAGTCTCTTATTTACAAGAGAGATCTTGATGAATTGGGGAAGAGCATAAAGAAGATAGAATAAAGAGGGAGTGGAGGCTGCTTCCATGAGAAATTAGAAATAGAGTTTTATATAACCACCTCTCGGATCCCTAGCGTATTGATAAAGACAAGCTTCCTATGTCAACTTTGACAATGCTGGGTATTTTGACCATAACGTTTTCATCATAACTCAAATTAAGGATATTTTGGATGTGTTGGAAAGATATTAAAAAGATATAAAACTTTGATGTTGAAAGATTCTCTAAATTTTGCCTTTTTACTGGTCTAAATTCCACTTCTTTTAGGCCCATATACTTTGAATGTGAATTCTTACTTTCATTTTATTCCAGAATTTACACTTTAGCTCTAAATCTCTTTTCGCTTTAAATTTTTCTCCTCTTTTCTCCTTTATTATCCCTTTAAGCTTATTCTTTTTTCTATCCTTCATGATTTTTTGTTGCTTGAGACCCTACATATTTTCACAACACAAAGTCAGTAACAAGAACAAAAAAAAAGAGAATTCCAACTGAAATTAGAGGTAAAAACTCATATAAACATTAGGAATAAGATGCAAAATTCACACTTATCACACCAAAAGGATGATGGTTAATGGTGGTGGCGATGGCTTCCTAGAGGAACATGGTTGATAGCATTAGACAATGTTATAAGAAGTTGTCGTATGACAAGCACATACTAAATCAGAGGAGCTAGAATAAAGTTGTGATGTAGTGAGGTAGAGGAGCGAAGAGTATGGTCATGTTAAAGGGGTTTGGTGGCATAGGGACGTAATGCTAAGGGGAGGGTTGTAATACCTTGAGTTAATACAACCATGCAGGAGCTACCTTATTGTGCTTTCTGATTGATCGGCTAGCCCCATAGATCAACACGAGTCCTTTTAGCATACTTTGTCCTCACTCACGCACTTTGGATTTTTTTTTCAAAAAGTTCCAAAATTAACTAGGAGGGTCACCCATCCTAAAAATTACTCTACGGTTAGCATGCTGAACTATGGAGTTCTTAGGATAGAATTATCAAAACAATTGTATACGATATTAATATAAATGGCCATATCAATCCTTATAACACTCCTCTCAATTTGGAAGTATTACATTTACCCTACTTAAAGAATATAATTTCCTGACCGTGCCTCAACTATTAACTGTATCAATACAGTTTATTCCAAAAATTGTCTAGCTAAGTGGTTGATTGACTCATCTAAGTTCAACTCACAATCACAGTTTTGCTCTAATATTATATGTATCACCTTGAGTTGATACGACCACACAGGGACTACCATGGAGTGCTTTCATATTGATCAGCGGGTCCTATAGATCAACATGAGTCCTTTCGGCACGCTTTATCCTCACTCACACACTTTATGAGAAATTTTTTTTAAAAGTTTTAAAACTTCCCAAGAGGTTCATCTATCTTAAAAATTGCTCCATAGCCGACGCACTTAACTGTGGAGTTCTTAGGAGACCATATTGACATAATTAGATATATTAATCCTTATATCCACAATTTAGAGGAAGAGAAGATGAAGAGAATAGGAGGAGGAGGAGGAGGAGAGGGGGTTCAGTGTGTGAGATAGGTAGGCCGAGGCAAGGTAAGTGTGGTAGGGATGAAAATGAAAGGAAAAGGGCATGTGGTGAAGAAAGATATGTAGGGATAAAAAAAGGAAAATAAAGGGATAAAAGGAAGGTGGTGGTGTAGGGTATTCGGTCGAGAAGAGGGGGTGGCAGCGTAGGCATACAATGTGCAAGTTGTGCATATAAAGGTGGAAGCATGCATAGGGGTGAAGTCTAGGGTGTGTTTTGCTAAGTGTAGGAGGGGGAAAGAAGGAGAGGTGAAGGCTAGGTCATATGGGAGAGAAGAAGAGGAGAAGGAGGAGAGGGGTTGGGCCAGCTTAGGGAAAAAGAAAATAAATAAGGGGGAGATGGCTTGGCTTGGCTCGAGGGATAAAGAAAAGAAGAAGGAGGGGCTGGTTTGGGCTAGCATAAAGGAAGAAGGAAGATGGAAAGAAAAGGAAGAAAAGGGAAAAATGCAAAAGGAAAAGAAGAAAAATAAAAGGAAAATATATTTAGGGTTAGGATTAAAAATTAGATTAAAATTAAGCTATTAGAAAAATATTATATTAATTTATCCACAAAATTAGGGTATTAATTTTAGAAAATAATTTGTTAAAGGTATGGGTTTAGGGTTTATTTAAATAAAGAGAGTATGATAAAATGATAAAAATAATTTTATAGCTTAAATAAATTATTTTATCTATTTTTATAAGTTAAAGGCTCATAAAATAATTAAATCAATAATTTAAAGATTAATTTTTTTTTAGATAAATGGTTAAGCATTCAAATTTTAGGTTATAAAAATTTAGGGTGCTACAATTATACATGTATGATTATATGTTTTACCTCTCATTGGACATGAGGTAGGTGAATGATTATATCATTCTTATGGTTAATTTAATAGTAAGATATCTCATTTATGCTTTTTTTAATACTATTGCATTATCTTAAAACGAAAATTTTTAGTAATAAAAATTAGGGTTGTCACAATTAAAGAGGCCAAGAGCTTCATCAATGACATATCCATTCTTCCTACTATTTTACACCGTATATGCTTCTATTGCTAGAATCACATAAAATACATGAAATAAACACTTTCATCCTAAAATATAGAAAAACATATAATTACTTATATTTTTACTACACATGAAACATGGTCTTACATATATTCTTCATAAAACACATGCTTACATGATAAACTAAAACAAAATCATATACATGCTTCTATTTCAATAATAATAACAAAATAATCATGCTAACACTAAAATTTCTATCATCTAAGTGTTTAGATAAATTTACCCAAAATTAAGGTTCAAGAAAAAAAGAGTAAGAACAAGACTAGAATTGTAAAGCCTCCTTCATTGGTTCTTAATTGCTAAAGTTAGTCTTAAGAAAAAAAAAGAAATAAGTTTTTATTCATCCTTTTTTTGGTAAGTAATGTGATTATATTAATTCCAATATAATTGTTTGGATAACATGTTAAAAAGAAAAGAAGACCTCAATAGTATGCAAAATGCTTAGGCTAATACATCAAAAAAACCCATTTGTTGTGAGTTTCTGGTAGGTATTTGAGCATAACATAATATTACGTAGGCACTGTTGAAGTTTAGTGAAGTATGAAAGTTTCTGTGAGAAACACAAGAGTGTCATGTTAATAAATACGAATAGTGTTTCTCTACAAAATCTTTGATGTGTTTTGGGTAAAATTCAAAAGTGATGAAATAAACATAGGAGTCTCATGTTTCATAAACATGGGCTTTGATTTTTTTTCTTATTTGCAAAACACATTATTTTTTCCAATAGTGGTTTTTCTTCTATAAAATGAACACATGTCAAAATCCTAATCATCAAGGGTCATGCATCCCAACGTCTTCTTCTCCCTAGAATTCTCTATTCAAAGAGAATTGTAGATTTGCGTAATTGGCTAATTGATAGGTTTAATCATCCTGTAATTGTACAAGAGCATAAATAAAGATATATATACTTTTTCCTCAATTTTTCTATTTCGTGTTTGAATCTTCTATTGTGCAAAATCTTATTAATCTTGATTTGGTTTGGATCTCTTTAAATCTATGCTAATTCTGCAATAATTTGGTATCAAAGTTATGTTGTTGAAGAGATCTAGTATTTGGGATAGGTATAGGATTTTTTATTAAGAATTTTAAATGATCCATCAATTTTGGAGCAAGGAAATTGAATATGAAAGTAATTCTATATCGAACAGTTTGGAAAAAGCTTAATTTGGCCATTCGAAGAAGTTATAATCGATGAAGGATGAGAGTTTTGAAGAATTAGATCTAAAAGCCCTCTCTACCATACAATGGTTGTCAAATGAGATGTTGTAGGAAGTGGCTAAAGACTCAACAATAGATGCATTATTATTGAACCTAGAGCCCTTGTATATGATAAAATGACTAGTAAATTGGCTAATATTGAAGAGTTGGCTTTATGAATTAAAATTAGTTGTGGGATAATATTTAAAAAGTCAATTAGGTGAGTTTGACTCTATAGTTATGGATTTATATAATATAGATGTTAAATTAGATGATGAAGATTTAGCTATTATGTTGTAATGTTCTTTGCCTGCAAGTTTGAAATATTTTCATAAGACTATTTTTGTATGGTAAGGATGAGTTTGTTTTTTAGGATGTGAATTTTCCCTACTATAATGAGATTTGATTGATAGTCAGTTGACTGAAAGTGATACTTTTAGGGACTCATATAGTGAGGGATTAGTAGCTAGTGGGAGGATATAAAAGTAGGGGTTGGGTGACTGTAATAAGTTTAGATCTAAGTCGAAGGGTTGGTAGAAGGATGTGACATGATATGGTTGTCATAGTAAGGGATGGGGGCATGTTAGGAAGTTTTGTCCTAACAAGAAGCCCAATAATACGTATGGTGAGTCATTTGGTACAAAGGATGATGCTGTAGTTTCCTATGGTGATATTAATAAAGATGTGTTATCGGCTACTAATAGATAAAATAAGATTAGTGGTGGATGGGTCTTTAATTCTAGCTAGGGAGGAGTTTACTTCAGACGTTTGAGGTGGCTTAGGGAGGATTTGTCTTGATGTGCAACAATGTTTCTTGCAAAGTTGCTAGGATTAGGATGATGAAGGTGAGGATGCATAACTATGTTGTCAAGACACTATCTAACATATCCCCAAAGATGACTAAGAACATCATCTCTTTGAGTTCCTAGGATTGTAATGGGTACTAGTTTATTATTGAGTATGGTCCCCTAAGAGTTACAAAAGAGGCTCAGATGGATTTGAAGAGGAAGCAGGTCGGGACATTGTATGAGTTTGTGGGTTCCACTATTGTGGGAAAAAACTACTATGACATTGCCTATTTTATCACACTCTAATGTTACGAGACATTGGCACATGAGACTGGGACTAGGGCTGTTAACGAGCTGAGCTGAGCTGAGTCGGGGTAGGCTTGAGCTTGGATCATTTACTAAACAAGCCTAAAAAAGAAGCTTGAGCCGGGCTTGTTTATAAATGAGCTGAGCTTTTAACGAGTTGAACCGAACTTTTAATGAGCCAACTCCCGAGCTTTGGTAGTAAACGAGCCGAGCTCACGAGCTTTTGCACTATAAATTAGCTCGAGCCCAAATTTATTATGCTCAATCTTGGCTTGTTTAATAATCGAGCCGAGCTCGAGCCTAATTTTTAAGCTTGTTTAATAAGCGAGTCGAGTCGAGCTTAAAAATCTTACTAGCCGACTTGGTTTGTTAACAGCCCTAACTGGGACACATGAGTGTCAGTGTTCTGACTAAGATCCCTAAGAGGATATGTACTATATACTTCTGTGAGCATTGTGTATTTGGGAACTAGAAGTGGGTTAACTTTTCAATAGCTATGTATCTTACGAGAGGACCTCTTGAGTATATCCATTTAGATTTGTGGGGTCCAATGAGAGTGGTTTTCAAGCATAGTTTGCGGTACTTGCCCTCATTTATTGATGACTTCTCTAGATAGGTATGGGTTTATTTCTTTAAGCATAAGAAGGATGTGTTTGCTATTTATAAATGCTGGAAGACTTTAAGAAAGAAATATATATGGAAGTAGGTTAAGTGTCTCAGGATAGATAATGGTCTTGAGTTTTTTTAGTAGAGTTTCACTAATTTAAGCTAAGATCATGAGACATAGAGGCACCACACTTATGTTGGAATACCATAATAGATTGAGGTTGCTAAGTGGATGAACATAAGCTTGTTAGAGAAGGCTTGATGTATTCTATCATAAGGACGGAAATGTAGATTTTTGGGCAGAGGCAATTCACATGGTAGTATACCTAGTGAACCAATCACCAAATCGGTTAATTAACTTGAAGAAACTTGAGGATTTGTGATATGGAACCTAGTTGATTACTCTGATTTACATGTGTTTGGTTTCTCTGCTTATGTTTATCAGACTGATGGTAAACTTGAGCTTGTAGCCAAGAAGTGTACCTTTCTTAGCTTTACATTTGGAGTGAAGGGGTACATATTATAGTACCCAACTACATCTATGTTCTTAACAAGTAGAGAAGTTACCTTTAATGAGTCTGTGTTCCTCTACAGGACCGAGTGTTGTGATGATGTCACTAAGAAGGTGGAGTAGAAGAGTTATTTGGGCTAGGTAGAGGTTGAGGTTGAGTTGGATGATAGAGACCCTTTTGATAGACCTACTATCCTTGAAGTCGTTGAATCCATGCAATAGGTGAAGCAAATAGGCATTACTCTAGGTAGAGGACAGAGAATAGTTAAGTATTCAGTCTAGTATAGTTATGAAGAATTGGTTGGCTATACTTTATTTAGTGTAGAGACTATTGTTGCTATACATGCGCCATCATCATTCTTAGAGACTATTTTATTCTGCTGATTGGTCTGCTACTATAAAGGAAGAGATAGAGTTCTTATTTAAGAAACAAACATAGGAACTTGTGAAGGCACCAAGGAAGAAAAAGAATTTTGATTGCAAGTGGGTGTACAAGTTTAAAAAGGGAGATCCAAGGTTTGAGAGATCAAGGTACAAGACTCATCTAACTATACGTGGATTTAATTAGATTCTAGGTATGGACTATAACCAGGTATTTTCTCCAATGTTTAGATATATTTTTATTTGTACTTTGCTTGTGCTTGTGGGCATGCATGATTTTGAATTGGAACAATTAGATGTTGAAACTTCATTTTTTATAGTGAGATAGAGTGAGAGATTTACATGCAAAAGCTTAATGGGTTTGTGGTTAAGGGGATGTGTGATCATGTGTCCCTATTGAAGATGTCACTGTATAGTTTGAGGCTACCTCCTAGATAGAAAAGGAATAATATGGTAATTTTTTTGTGTAAGAAATTATTTTGGTGAATTAAGTATAATGAAAAGGGTATTATAGTAATTTTAGAAAGTAAAGGAGTAAAATGAAAATTTAATAAAGTGGAAGGATAAAATGGTAATTTAATAAAGTAGAAGGGTACAATGGTAAATTGTTATAAAGGAAGGGTAAAATAGTAATTTAATAAAGTAGATGGGTAAAATGATAAATTAGTGTGAAGGGAGGGTATTTTGATAATTTGTAGAAAGAGGGGTAAAATGGTAAATATAATAATGAAGAGTGGAAAAATGTTAATTATAATAATGGAGAAGGGTAATTTGGTAATTTAACTAATTACAATGGCAAAATGGCCATTATAATAATAGAGAAGGGTAATTTGGTAATTTAACCAATTAAAAGGTCAAAATGGTAATTATAATAATGAAAAAGGGTAATTTGGTAATTTAACCAACTAAAAGGGTAATTTGGTAATTATAATAATGAAGAAGGACAATTCGGTAATCTAACCAACCAAATGGAAAATCTAATAAGTGTAACAAATATGAAGGGTGATTGGTGACTTAATAGGCCTAAGGGCAATTTGGTAATTTAGAAAAGTATAAAGGATAATACGGTAATTTAACCCACTAGAAGGGTCAACTGGTAAATTAACAAGTATAAGGAGTAAATTTGATAATTTAATAAGTATGGAGGATAATTTGATAACCTAACACGAGTAAGGGACACTTTGGTAATTATGCAACATGAAGGGTAATATGATAATTTGGCAAACAAAGGAGAATGACCTAGTAATTATACAAGCAAAGGGTATTTCGGTAGTCTTGTAGAAATGATAGGGGTAAATCAGTAACTTGAATCTAACATGTCAATGGGTTAACTTAGTTTCATAATATAACTCGGATAACATTGAATAGCAAGATAATGGTATTTGACAATTAGTAAGTATCACAAGAATATGGCCTAACCTAGGATTGGATGGATAATTAAGGTTGTGGTATGGTGTTATTCTTATATTCATGAAGGAGGTGTCTTAATTATTAATGATGCACGATATTGTGTGGTGGGTGTGAATTAAAGGCATGTCAGGGTTATGTGTGCCATGATCCTTTGATGTGAACTAACCATACTCTAAGATCGTAATGTGATTATGATATAATAACTCCTATGGCATGTGAACAAATGGAAACGAATCCTAAATTGAAATTGGATGAGATAATGATGGCCTTAGTGATTCCTTTAGGTTATCATGGATAATTGTATGAATAGGGATTACCTAATGATATCATAAACAATTGGAAGTGAATAAGTATGTGGTTGTTGTGTTTTTCGTGATAACCTTAATTTAGACACTAATAATTAAAGTGGAAGACCTCAAGATATGGAATGGAGGCTCTTTAGGGGTCGCTAACCTCAAGACGTGGTTTAGCCCACGATTATTATGGTATTTGTTGGTGTGCCTTAGTGCCCTTGCCAAACCATACATCTTAGTCTATCTAACTCTACAAACCAATTTAAGGGGTATGCATACTTATGGATTAGGTGTCCTTGTCAGTAGGGTACTATGTAGCTTGTATGCACCAATACAACTAGGGCACATTTGCATCCCTAGGTTGATGGTTGAAGGGTACTAAGTTAGTTATATGTGCTAGTATAACCAATGTACATTTGCATCTCCAGGTTCTTGATCTCCCCATCGAGGTAAATAAATGGAACAGTTGTGCTAATTAGAAGGGAAAACACTAATCATGTAAAGTGAAAGATAATTGAGCTGAGCCCGGATGGATTATATTATGTGTACTAGTCCATCGGTTATAATAGTGGCCTAGGAGCATTTTGCCTAAGAAGATGTATATGTGTACCGATCCATCAGTTATAATAGTGGCCTAGTGTATCGGTCCACCGGATATAATAGTGGCCCAAGAGTGTTTTGCCCTAAAAGATGTATATGTGTACTTCGGTCCACTGACTATAATAATAGGGGTCCTTAGCTAAATAATCCAAATATTGGATGTGAATAAATCTTAAAAAAATACCAATCACTTATAGTGGAACACCATGTGAGTTGGGTATAGACCAATACACCAACATATTAGTGGATGGGAGCCTTCTGCCTGGAGACCGATCCACCAATGAATAATAGCGGTCAGGTGAGTGTTATCCTATATGTTTTCAGTCCACTGACTATAATAGTGAGGTTCCCACACTCACATGGGTATAAATCGAAAGATGATGATTGAATAATGATTAATTAATGGCTTAAGGCCCAAACATATTGATTTTCTATTATGATCTATTAATATGATCTGAGTTAGCTTTAGTGGTTGTCCCAACTTAAGCATATGATGAATTTGCTAAGTATACAAATTTGTGTTATGAATTTCTTATTATATGAGATGTGCCTTGTGTATTAGCCGTATGTTATCATTCTACATAGTTTTTGTATCATGTGTTGTATTGCGGGCCTACCTTTCAGTATGGTTTAAAGGGTTACTTAGTACCATAGTACTAAAGGGTTCCCTCCGTTAGTCCCTATCTATTCAATGGGTAGCATTCCTTGTGGGTCCATTGCAGGTGCTATTCAAGAGGGTTTGGGTTCGAGCGTAAGGATTATCCGGAAAGTCTTTAGGGTATCTCTTTCACCTTTTAATTACTAGTTTAAATGTAATCTCTATTCCTGTGACCACCATTGGTGGATTTTATTCTTGTAATGAAACCATTTGTGCTACTCTAATTTAAATATTGTTTGAATTTCAAGCAAATTGTATTTTATTATTTTAGCCTTAGCACTTGGTACTGGAATGGTAGGAGTAAATTAGTTTGGTACTAAGTGTGGCGGTAATATCCCCGAAATTCATGGTTTTATTTTCTTTGCTTCTGCTTTTTCTTTTAATAATTTTTTTTCAGTAGTGAATTTTGGGGGTGTTACACCAAATGGATATATTGTGTATTTATCATGAGATTATTTCTAGCGGATCTTGCTGGTAGCAATGCCATTAAATGCTCATAAACCATTGTAAGTTCTCCAATAACTTAGCTATAATATCATGAACAAATTTTCTATACAATTATTTTGTCATAAACCCTTTAATAGGTTTAGCATGTTGCATACAAGTATACATTCTTGCTATTTATAAGGTCATAAAATACTTCATTATTAAAATATAATGTACAATGACATTTCAATCTAATAAACCAATCTTCTAGATTTTTATGATATGGGAAGCCTTTAGCCTCTACTGTTAAATTACTTATATCTAATGAAAAACTTCATGTTTTAACTATTACACTAATAGTTGAATGGGAAGCTTCAAGTTTCGACCATAAAATTGCTTATTAGATAGGAAGATTTGAGCTTCAACTATTGAAATATCTCTACCCACCAAAACTATAATATAATGAGATGTTGTTGTAAATAATTCATCCACTATGATGGTAGAGGAGACTTAAATATGGTAGAATTTAACCACTACCAATAACAAAGTAGGTGCATAGTTTCATGAATGAGTGACTAAAAAATTATGTATAAAGACATCATCACTACTTTGTGATTAAAAAAAAAGTATTCAAATATTATAAAAATTAAAATAGCATAAACTAAATTTCAAGAATTAAAATTGCATAAATAGAAAGTGTATAAATAAAATTAGTGTGGGAATCTATAAACCACTGAATAGGGTGATCTTCTAGATCGAAATATACTTGATGTATTTAATATCACCCAATCTTCTTTATTGGTATTATATAAGTCTTGAAAGACTTCCAATTATTTGATCCCCTTTATCAAATTGCACATAAGGTATCTATTACCTTTTAATCATTCAAAGTTTAGGATTGAATTGTACATAAGGTATTCATGACCATTTAATGTAACATCCCTATTTTTAAAACTTGAAAATTTTGTTTAAATAGTACATTGTAGAAGCTAAAACAATAAAAACATAAGGTGTTATAGCAACCTTTGGTACAAGTTTAGTTTCCACTCTCATTCTCATATTAATTCTTAAGGATAAAAATAATTACTCTACTTAGATTAAAAACATAGCTATAAGATTCAAATTAGAGGGAACAAACAAATTAATCATTATTATGAATAAGAACAAGCCTCAATAGTTACAATAACTCAAGAGAGAGAACGTATAGAAGGAAACAAGAGTCCAAATACAACCAAAACCAAAGATACCAAAAAGGATGTCAGATAGTCCTAATCTCAACCTATGTTACTAACCTGTGACTAAACTCGTAAGCTGACTTCCAACGACCACTACTCATTGAATAGATAGGGATCTATAAAGAAATTATTTAGTACAACTGTAATAAGTAACCCATTATATAAAACCAATATGGAACACATATAAGGAATTACAAAAAATACATGGTATAAGACATCAAATTATACATGAGATGATTGGAATATGATAACCATATAAGATAATTGAACTATAATTAGAACCAACATTAACCTAAAAACATAACAATAGAAGTGGTCACATATCTCATTATTAATAATAATGAATCCCTTATCATCATAGGTAAGCTCACAAACACAAGACAAATAAAAATCCATAACATTACTAGCAAGCACAAAAGCTACTAGAAGACCACAAGTAGGCATGAATGCTACTACCAAACCATAGGTATGCACAAATGCTAATACCAACCACAAATAGGCACAAATGTTACTATAGAACCATTGGTAAGAAAAAAGGCTACTACTGAATAAGAGGTAGGTATAAAGGGTGCTACCAAAGTATAAGCAGACATAAAGGCTACTGTCGAACCATAGGTAGGTACAAAGGGTGCTAATGACCATAGGTAAGCACAAAGGCTACTACGAAACCATAGGTAGGCATAGGCTACTACTAACCAATCCAATAACTCAATAATAATCATTTCTATTTTTATTTACTCAAGAGGAGATCATATCAACCAAGAGACACTAAGGTACTCTAACTATACTAGCACAACAAGGAAACATAGTAGCCTACTGACTAAGGACACTAAGGTACCATTGTTGCACTGGCATATAAAGGTAGCATAGTACTATACTAAAAAGGAAACTTAACCTATAAGCATTCATATCCTCTATACGTCCGTAAATCTCAATAGTGTGAGGTATAGGGTCTAGCTAGGGCAATAAGACACATCAGCAAAAATCCTTAATCAACTATGGGATAAACCATATATTTAGGATATTGACCCGTAAATAGCCACCATTCCCAATCATGAGGTCATATACTTTAAGTATGAATATTTTATTAGGGTGACCACAAAATCACATATTAATAACTTAAATCTAATCTTCATATTTAACCATTTTAACTCATTTATCATTTATTAAGATAACCATAGAAAACATCAATACTAAGGTGAACATTAAAAATATAAATTAGGTCATCCTTGGCTTAATTATTTATATTTGGGCACATCAAGCCAAAAATGACCATAATGCCCATAAGGCCATAAGTAACAAATGACGATCTATTTTAAATACTAGTTGCATTTTATTTATTAATTTGTCATATAAAGACTAAAATAAAAAAATTAAATTAATTATCATGTAATAATTTATAAACATAAAAAATAACCATTTTTCCCTTATTACCGATTCCACACATAAAAACCTAGCTTTCACTTTTATTTCCTCTATAATTACATGTTCGCATTCTCAAAAATAACTAATATATATTAAATATGCTTGTCGGAACAAAAAATATAATACACTCATAATGACTAAATTGTCCTTATGACATACAACTATAATATGGTTGACCTACCATTTTAAGCATACAAATAAAAAAATCATTTTTTCCATAATTTTGTACTTGAAATATTTTGCGTCATATAACATGCTCCATTTTCCATTTTCATGCAAATAATACTAAGCACACAATTATAAGGTAACAAATTATGCTTAACATAATTTATAAATAATAACCCTAATGTGCTATCAGGTAACATTTGACATTTTACTTAAGTAAGAATTCTCATTTTTCCAAAAAAAAGTACAAATTATCAGTACCCTACTAAAATTATTTGAGCCTCACTAATAAAATTATGTACATAAAAATAATACCATATTAAATAAATTAATAGTTAACTAGTTAAAAAATAATAATAATAATAATAATAATAATAATAATAATAATAAAATATTTACTAACAAAAATTATCAAAATACCCTTACTATTAAAAAAATGGGTACCAAAATTTATGAAAGAAAATCTTCTTCATGTTGCATGGGCAACGTGAGCATGGGCACACGAGGGGGCTACACTGGGTAGTGGAGATGGTTGGGTTGAGGAGGAAGGGTGAGATAGCGGCGGTGGAGATGGTGGTCGAATGCAATGGAGGTGATGACCATGGGTGGAATGGTGGTGTGGTTGGCGTAAGTTGGATGGTGGTATTAACTGCCAAAAAGCTAGCTTGGTTGGTTAGGGCTAGGATGAGGGTGGTGAGGGTGGTGCAGGTGTTGGGTGGTGAACTAGTGGTTGTAAGATGGTGATAGTTTGATGAGGGATGTGGTAGGGTGGTGTAGGAGGCTGGAGCAATATAGGAAGGTGGTGTAGGAAGGGCTAGAGCTACAAATGAGGGAGCTGAAGTAATGGGGGAGAAAAAGTTTTAACCATTGCTAGGAGTGCTAGAGATGGATCAACTAATGCTATGGGGAAGGTTGCAACTAGGGTTGTTAATAAAAATTCAAATCACGGATAGTGGTAGAGGAAAAGGAAGACGAAGAAGAGGTTCAAGGATGGTGATGGTGGAGGGTGGTATTGATTAAGATGCCAACTAGAGGTGATGCATGCAAGGATAATGGGGGAATTTAGTAATAGAGGGTGATGGTGGAGACGTTAGTTGGAGATGGATGGTGCAATTATAAGGGTGGTAAGTTGAAATACCCCAAAACCATAATTTAAGAAATTATGGTAAAATAAAGATTTATTAGAAAAATTAATTAAATAAATTATTTTATTAAAATAAAGGAAAGTATTTACAGCAAAATCAAGAGGAAAATAATAAATAATTTAATAAGAAAAAATTAGGGTGTTTTGCCAATTAAAATGAAATTTAGGAAAACTTATTCAAAATGTCCTAAATTAATCTAAAAAGGGAATTTAATTATTATTATTATACTAAACTTTATTATTTTAAATATTCTAAAAATACCAAAATACTCTAAATACCCCAATCCACATATTTTTCCTTTTTCCTTTATTTTCCTTTTTCTTTCCTTTCTCTACTTTCTCCTTTTCTTTTCCCCCTTCTTTGCCCAGATTGGGCTAGTCTTCTCCTTGCAGCCCAACTCTCCTTCCCCTCTTCTCTCCTCTATGCGACCTAAGCCTGTACCATTCTCTTCCTCTGGTCAACCTGCCCAGTCCTCCCTCTTTTTCTTTCTTTTCTTTTCTTTCCTAGACTGGCCAGCCTAGCTCCTTCTTTCCCCCTTCCTTCTTCCCCGACCCCGACCTGCAAATTGCAGCCTGCAACCCTGCCACTAGAGTCCCCTTCCTCTACCACCGTACGTCGATCGACCTACCTCTTCCTTTCTCCCCGTCTTTTGGCTTTCCTTTTTTGACCCCAACTAAACCCATATCTTCCCTTCACACGTGCCCCTCCCTTTTATTTTCTTCTCCCCTGACCCAACCTACCCCTGCCATTGGCAAACCTGCACCGGCCTACCACTACTAGCCAGTAACTTTCCATACCTGCCCCTCTCTTATCCTCTTCCTCCTCTATTGTTTCCACCCTCATTTGCCTATAAATACCCTATACTCGACCCTTAATTGAGCTCCCTTTTGCTGCCCAGAAAACCTACCTCCTTGCGCCACTGCCTATTTAAACACCTCCACTGCCACTATGGTCCAGCTCCACCACCCGAACCACCTTCCAAACAACTCCCTACATGACCCTCCACTGAACCACGCCACACAACCCACCACCTCTAACTCTTTCTATATGAGCCACTAGAGCTGTGCCAATTTGGCTACCCAAACTGCTAATTTTCCTCCATCGCCGCCCCTTGGGCCACAGTTCCTGCCGCAACCACCACTCTCCCTACCTTTGAAAGCACCCATATAAGCCTTATCTAACTCCCCCTACTTCCTTTCCCCTACCTCCCTCTCCTTCACCCTTCCTTCCTCTCCACCACCTTCAGCCACCACACCAACTGCCACCTGCACCGCCACTTCTGTCACACCACCACCACTATTCCAACCCCTTTAACCTAGAGCATCCACAACCACCCTCTCACTCCCCCTCTTCTAGCCTATAAATATACCTTTCCAACTTCCCTTCCTCCTCCACTGCCATCACTGCCGCTACTACTGCTGGTGTCGTATGCCGCCGTCGCCTGGTCACCACCACCCTAGGTTGTGCCCTAGCCTCCCTAACCTTTAAAAAATAATTTATTTAATTTTTAGTTATTTTATTTGTGTTAATACCATTATTATCATTATCATTATCATTATCATTATTATTACTATGATTTGGGTTATTATTATTATCATTATTATTATTATTATTATTATTATTATTATTATTATTATTATTATCATCATCATCATCATCATCATCATCATCATCATCATCATCATCATCATCATCATCATCATCATCATCATCCTTGTTAATATCAAAGCCATTATCTTTAGTAATATAAATATTGCTAATAATACTTTAACATGGAACAATATAACTACTAAGACCTATTTTGACTAGTAGTAGTATGATTAGCTACCTTAAGAATAATACCCTTATTTTTACTTATAAAACTACTATTATTATTAACCCTAATATTAGGTTATGATAAGGGTAGGTAAGAAATAATGATTATTTTGGTAAGAGGAAAGTTAACCCTTAGTATTTTCCTCTTATAGGTGAATTAAGTCAAAACCCTAATGAGGCATAGGAGCATGCTCCAAGCCCAGCATCGTTTTAGATAAAGATGTAGCTATGACCAACTATGTGTGTGTTATGTGCCTTGTATGTCATATGTTATGTTATGTTTATGTACTTTTTGATATTATGACCACTTACATGTAGCACGGCTTGGAGTTGAGGTAGTTCATGTAACCACCTTATGGCATGTGTATAATGATATGTAAGTTGTGCTTGTGGTGTTATATGATGTGACTCTCTATAACATGCATGCTAGGATGTTTTAATAATATTTTATGGGGTAAAAGGATGAAAAGGGAAAAGGGGGAAATTAGTTGACTAAAGGGATATGAGATTGACCTAATTATCTTATGATCCATGAGGGGACAAATAAAAGGAAAATATGGACAAAATAAAATAGTGGAGTGAATGTTGCATGGGGGATTATAGGGTTTACATAGGATGGAAGTAGTTTGCATGGGGATGATCCTTACGTGAGAAAAGTTTTCTTGGGGTGTAAGTAAAGTAAGGGAAGAGTTGTTAGGGGTGATTGGAGTCCTTGGGCAAAAAATAGTACGTAGGTTGGTATAAAGGTGCATAGGGAACTTGGATAGAATTTGTGAGGAAAAACCTAAATGGAGGAAATTGTGGAAGTGAAAATAATGGAGGGTGAGTGGAATATAGGGCAAGAGTGGAAGAATATCATATAGAGGGCGAGTGTGGGTGTCATGGGGAAGAAAGAATGGTAGGTGAGTAATGGAGAGGTGATATACGGGAAAAGAAAGGTGTTGGGGTTTGGGTGGCCAACTAGGGTTTCATGGTCACATGTAAAAATGGAAAGTAAATTAAAATGCTTAGTGTTAAATCTAAGTGAGGTAATATGTTGGGCGGCAGAGGAGCTTTAATTGTGTGAGACAGAGGAAGGATGGGCCACATAGGCCCATTTAGGGTTTCAAGGAAAAACCCTAGAGGACGATAGTGAGTGGACGTAGATGGTATAAGGAAGTGGGCCTTGACCCACACACTTAGGAGTTGGGTATGCGTGATAAGTAAGGAGAAGAGGGAAAGGATGTTTGGATGTGTTGGAAAGTGTAGGAGTCCCAAGATATGGGACATGCCCTCTTAAATGAATAGGAGTAGACGAATTGTGTGAAAGGGTATTCCTAAAGAACATGCATGTCTAGGGTGAAGAACTTACATTGAATAAGACACAGTTAAGATACTAATTATTTAAATAGGAAGATTAATGAGCCCAGCCCAGATCGATCCATAGGCATAATAATGGTCAGGTGTTGGGGTGCTCTTGAGACCAATCCACGGGCATAGAATAGTGGTCAAGTGTGTACTGCACTGTAAGTTTTTGATCCACCGACAATAATTGTGGGAGATCCTGAGCTCAATAAACTAAACCTCAAAGTTATGGTAAGACATAGAAAAGACACTAAGTAACTATAGCAAAACACCATGAGAGTCAGGGCCAGACTAATTTACTTGCATAATAGTGGCCAGAAGCATCTTGCCCTAGAGACCGTTCCACTAGTATAATAATAGTGGTCAGGTGTATTTTGTCCTGTACAATTCCGATCCACCAACTATAATAGTGGGTTCGCAAACTCGCATGGACTTATAAATAGCATGGTGTGAAATGAGCATATTGACCAAAGATCTAATGAAGGATTTTAACCAAACTATAATATGGCCTCTACTATTTGCATTACTTGTATGTTTATCTGTGTGATCATGCTTGTATTATATGCTTTTTGTGTATGGCCTTAGCTGTATGGTTACCTTACTCAATACATAGCGTACTAACTACTCGTTTCATGGGTACTGCTCATTCCCATAAGTAGAGAGTCCTACTGAGTTTGTGTAGGTAGGAGATGTCATATTCGATGCCTATGATAATTATGAGGCATCAAACGATGCTGAGAGTTGATATTTGGGCTTGGCCTTGGGACCCAAGAGCGTTGTTGGCCGATTTCTCTTTTACTTTAGTTTATCTATGTATTATTTTATTTTGGGTTCATTTTATCGTATTGTATCTTTTATCCTTTTTGGGAACTCTAATTATATACACTATTAGGTTGTAATAACTTTTTAAGGTGCACTCTAATTTCCATGTTATGGGCATTTTAGTTTTTCTATGAATCCTTATTTTAAATTTGTCTAAGGTTTGGTTATAACTTTCTTTTAGCTTTATGGTTAGTACAAGATTGGCCGAGGGCCAAGCTTGTACTGATCATGGCGGCAACACCCCTATGCTTATGTTTGTTTGTTTAAATGAAAATTTTCAATAGTAATTTTAGGGGTGTTACATAAGTGGTGGAGGTGTTGGTTGGGTAATGGAATGTGTTTAGGTGTAGAGGGCATCGAGAGAGAGAGGTAAATGTGGGGATGGTGGTGGTGTGCTGTAGTGGACAACGACAGGGGGTTTGTTTAATGATGATGGCGATGAAAGTTTTGTGTGAAATCAACATAGCCAAGAAGAGAGCAAGGCCAAAAGGCCATTTTCAAATAAGGGAAAGAGAGACGGAAGGAGTAGTTTGCTGGGGAAACATGCACGAAACAAAAGAGGGGGAGCATATATATGTACACATCTGGGGTATAGTGATAGAGTATGGCTCAACAAAGGTAAGTTGATGGTGATGGTCATGTGTAATGGGCTCAATAGAGTGAGGTATGTATGAGTAAGTTGTGTGAGGTAAAGAGGGAGACTAGGAGAGTATTTTGGGGAAGGAAAAATTTACACAATAGAGGGTTACATGAGGTAAGGGCTGGTAAGGATAGGATAGAAATTTGTCTATTTAGTTTTATGTTTAGTTTGGATAGGTTAGGCTATCGGTTAGAGAAAAATATACTAGGAAAAATAATTCGGTTTTATATCAATTTAATAAGATGGAAAAAGGTAAAATAATCAAGAAAAATATTTAAGAAATTATTCAGATTATAAGTCAAAGGTTATTAATAAAATATATAGGTCAAGGTTTAAGAGCTAATTTTTGAATTAAAAGCTAAACAAGAAAGCAAATGTTACAAAATTTTAGGACAACTTCCACCGCAATTTTATCATATTCTTCTATACCTTAGGTACATACTTGTAAATAATATAATTAGTTGGAAGCTTCATGCGTCTGTCGATACTTGTATCATTCATCCATACTTTAGGTATGTGGAAAAATATTAGCTACTTTTGGTGGCCCTTCATTATTATAGGGTAATGAAGGTTTCCACTATAATCTCCAATCAATTTCAAGTGATGAGATATTTCTGTAGTGATGGGCGATCCAACTATCAATTCATCACTTTCATGTGCAAGGTAATGCGTAATAAGACTGTTAATCAATCATGTTATAATTTAAGTAATTTTATTAACCTTGCCATTTTAGATGGATTTCCGTCATCTTCAAGTAATGGAGATCTATATATGGTGATGGGTGACGTGGTCATCATTCCATCAATTTTGAAATTACAATTAATCATATTAGATCCAATTTGAGTTCATTGAATAGTACACTTTTAACCTTCTATCATCATTTATCTTTACCCTCCATCTCAAAATTAGAAAGGATATTAGCATATATATAATCAAGATAAATTACATATTGTCAAAATATACAATGAAAACTGATAAAAATACTAGTTAGCATAAGATTAAAGTAAAAGGGGATATTAAAATAAGATTCTCTTATTTTGAGCAGATTCTAGATGCATAATATTATATCCTCCTTAAAATGCTTAACCAATTCAAATATAATGAGCGATGGATGCTCTTGAAATTTAGTTGACTATAAGATATGTCACATATGTGACATTTCATATGTCTACAAAAATTGAGATCTCACACAAGAAATAGAAAGGGTAGATTGGTCTTATATGACACATAACAATCATATTCATATAAAATGATAACTAATGAATAGATAACACTCCTTTTTATCAAATACCTGTCCAACTTGACATCAACCCTGTGGTTAGTTGCCGATATCTTGAACAAAATCAACATATAAGCATAAAGGTTTTATATATATATACCTAGAGCATAATCGTATTAATAATGTTCTATAATATTGAAAAACTCAACATAGATAGTATAACAATATATAAAGGAAGAATGAATGAAAATTATGATTTCTAATACTATGTACAAATTCTCTTTATACAATTTACCATATCCTATATATATAATACTCATAGTTATAACATCAATGATTATGTGTCAAATATTATGAAAGAAGGTAAATGATAGATATAGTTAAGAGGTTATAATGATAATGGGAGAAATTATAAGGACTCATAGAAATTTTAAAGGTGTTAAACCTATTATTTAATACAAAATACATTCATAACCTATACATTATCAATATATAAATAAAATATTTACAATAATACTACATTTATTAATTTACTTCTAAGAGGATATATATATATATATAACGGTCATGTATAACATATTTTTAAGGCGTTTTGTCACTGAAGTGGCATATAATGTCTCGCACCTTCTTTAAGTACTAAATTTAATACTCTGAAAGTGCTTGCGTGCGGCGGTTTTTTGACCTAGGACGGTTGGAAACCGCCAGGTATAAACAATTTAAACGGCCCGTGATTCGTGAGGACCAAAGTAATCAAAACTTTTTCATCTCTATATGTCGATGGTGCTGTAATGATATACTCCTCCTCAATGTCAAAAAAAGAAAAATAAAAAATTAACGTGTCTTATATTCAAGCATGATATGGCTGAGAAAAAAAAAGTGAAATAAAATAAAATGTCAGAAAAATTAATGAAGAAACGAGCTGGCCTCTTAGGTCTTCCTATTAATTTTCTGGGAACCTAATATTTTTACATTTTAACACTGCAATAACTGATTGTGGTTCGCAGTCCAACAACCCTTGTTTAAAAGAAAAATAAAAAGACAGAAATCACTTCATGCAGTAATTTTATTGACCCACGTATTCACTAAGTCTGACCACTGACTTGTCCTCCATAAATATCATTATTGTTGTCATATTTATCGTGCAGCGCCGTTGCCCATACGATATTCAGAGTTCACGTATGCATGTTTTCATGGGTTAAAACCATCCTCAAGGCCCTCAATCTCATCATCTTTATCCGAAGCCTCTTCAGCGCTACCCTTAACCGATCATGGCTCAAACAACTCCAAACCATACACAAGAGGTTTCTGGCTGGGCAGCTCATGATTCTTCCGGCAAGATTACTCCTTACGTGTTCAAAAGAAGGTAGTTATTCTATGGCTGCTTGTCTGGTGGTGTCTCAAGTTTAATTTGTTGATATATATGAATACTCTTATCGCTAGAAAATATATTTTGTGTACAATATATGTCGCGCGCTTTTTTCCCCCCTCATTATTATAACTGATTTTATTAATGACAAATAAATGTATTGCCAATAAGTTACCATTAGTTGGGTTTAGTTTTAGGAATTGTCCTAATCCATAAGCTTTCAACCATAGATTTTCACTTTTATACTAAGTTCAATAAATTTAAAAATACTTATCAAAGAGGAAGAAACTCAGTCAAGTATCTACCATCCCGCAACCGGTCTCCGATGTCTTGGAGTCCATTTCCTATGGAGACAGAGGCGTTCCTTCTCCCCTGTAATCCCTTCCCCCACCTGTGACCAGCGATAAAAGGAGAAAAAAGAAAAACTTAGGAAAGTAAAATAGTGATTTGCAATAGCTAATAATCCCCAACTTTCAGATTAAATCCCATGGGCAAGTAGCTAGTTTTTAGTGTACCGGTTCATTTGATAGATCTTCATTTACATTTATTGATTAATAATATTTTATTCTTAAAATGGAATAATTAGAAATTTTGTGTCAAATACATGTTTGGCTGGGGTTATAATTGAATGGTAAATATTTTATATTAATCTTTATAACAATTATCTTTTGATACTTGTCGGAATAATCCTCAATATGCCTCTGACTGATCAAATATATACTCATGTGAAATAGGCAAAATGGAGCAAATGATGTAACCATCAAAATTTTGTACTGCGGCATATGCCACACCGATGTTCATCATGCCAAGAATGATTGGGGTATCACCATGTATCCTGTGGTTCCAGGGTAATTAAGTTCTAATCTTCTTTTCTTTTCCCCTCATTTACGATATACTAATGAGCTAACGGTGTTAGTTGTGAATCGAATTTGGTGCTATAGGCATGAAATAACGGGGATAATAACGAAGGTAGGGGACAGTGTAACAAGGTTCAGTGTGGGAGACAGAGTTGGAGTTGGCTGTTTGGCTGCATCTTGCCTGGACTGTGAATTTTGCAAGGCTTCGGAAGAGAATTACTGTGATAAAATCCAATTCACCTACAATGGCATCTTTTGGGATGGCAGTATAACTTATGGTGGGTACTCCACTATGCTTGTTGCTGACCACAGGTACGTACACTCGTTAACAAGGTCGGAATGCCTCCTCTCTCTAGCAACGTAGTTTTAGCTTTACGACACTAGTTGGATCTAGGCATGGTACTAAGCACTAACACTAGGATTAGGATCAGATTTTATTTTTATTTTTATGACGAAGGCCGTTTGGGGACATTCGGGGGAGGAAAAATCTACTCACCCAGGGGGTGGGGAAACCCGAGTGCCAAAAGATGGGATGTGAACTGTATACCCATTGGTCCGTCAATTGGCCCCACGCCTACAAGGTGCCCGACCACGGAGCGCGAAACGGCCTTCACTTGTCCCTTCAGTGTGGTTCATAATAATACTAGGATCACATGGGCTAATTCAATAAGTGAACACGTGAATTAGTAAGGTTGCTACTTTGGTCATCTAGATGTTTAGTCATAGTTTATTTTTTAATATATATATATATATTGGTTTTACTGATATTTCTTAAATAATATGTATTACTAGTCTAATAACTTTAAATTATTGATATAAATAAAGAATTATTATAAGTGGTTCAATTAACTATTCCAATTTTAAAAGTACGATTTGTGACTTGATCGAATCTATTTGTCTATTATGCTAGTTGTATATTGTTATTGACCTTGTATTATTTTACCTGTATTAATATATCTTTTTGCAAATAAATATAAAAAAAAAGGAGAAATGTAAAATGTCATCCTCAATTAGAAATTAGCCCCTTTCTTTTCCTTATTAGCTAACTAAAAATTTACAATTGTATTCATTTTTTTAGGACTAAGAAATCATCCATAACTATGTATGTTATAAGACTTTAACAACCAAAATTTGGTTAGGCCATCCTTAAAGACCCATCATCCATTAGTGAATAATATCACCCCTTAAGCGGATTTTATATATTGGGAATTCTCACAACCCAAAAACTAAGGGATGTTATTTGTAAAATCATAGCCTCACATTAGCCACAAGTGCTTACTTGGAGATTTTTTAGAATTGACAACTATTTTTATAGATCGACTTGAGTTATTTTTAGTGCATTTTATCATCACTCATATATGTTTTGGAAAACTTTCAAGGAGATCCTTAAACTACTTCAAACCAAGCATTATTAACTATGCAGTTCTCCAATTATAGGTTTTTAAAAAGGAACGTGAACCTTGTTGATATAGATATTCATATCAATTATTTTAAACCTCCACCGTCTACCACATTATATAGGGTATCACATACACCCTCACTCAAATAATGGAAAGTCCTCCTTGCAAGTCAACTATCAAATGCCTCATTACAATCTACCCTTAGAATCATTCTGCTAAGTGGCTAACTAGTTCATCTAAGTTTAATCTGCGAATGTACTTTCACTCTAATACCATTTATAAAACCTCAGCTAGAAATCACCCATCATTAAATTATTTTAAACCAAACACATTTAACTTTGTAGTTCTCCAATGATAGATTTCCATAAAGGAATTCACAACTTGTTAATATAAATAGTCATATCAATCTATTTAAACCTCCATAATCTACTACATACTGCAAGGTCTTACATTATATCTCTAAACAAACATAAAGTATACTTCATATATTATAATCTCTAGCTCCATCTATCTCCTCCCCCTTTTCTCTCTCTACAATTAGATATCATGCCTTTAAGTGTAGCACCCCTAAATTTTGAACCTAAAAATTTTGTTTTGAAGACAATGCAAAAGTGTACAAAAATTAATATTGGGGGATATCACCGACACATGAACCATGGAAGATGTGTGATTATCACATAACACATGTTTGATGTAAGGTAAAACAGAATGACGAATAAAAGATCCCGTATACGAACAATATAATAGTATACCAAGGATGAGATTGATATAGAAGGTTAGAGTGATATACAAAACCCAATACATGAATCAAATTTAAGAGTTTAAAAAACCGGAAAGGAGTAAAAACATCCTAACATATTAGACAAAACAATCTAAGCTAGTTAGCCTAACTTTTTACTAAATAGAATGTAAATATTGATCCCCAAGCACTAGCTGGCTATTGGCCCATGTAATCACTCTCAACATACTCTAGTTGATAATCATAACCCCACAAATCATCCTCTACTCACTAGAATGGAATTTAGATTATCACAGTGAATACACAAAATGAAGTATCGGTATGGTAAAGTACTTATAAAACAAGCTACATAAAACATGGTAAGAGCTCATACTACACATTAAGGTCACATAATATCATGACATAAAACATACTTAGATGGTATAAATTCTAACCTCATGACTATATTATAATAAAGCATGCTCACATAAAAATCATGCAAGATATAATAATATAAATCATGGGCTAGATTCATATAGCATAAACCATATTATTAATCCTTCATTTAGTGACCACATAATTTCCATTTATTAAGATATTTAGTTCAACTCTACGTAGTTCTCCACCATGAACAAAAGTCATGGTAACATAACACACAATGGAATACACACCACTTTTTGTCACAAAAATTACTAGTTAATGGGTTAGTACGACGGATTGACTATTCACAAAAATAAATGATGATTTTCTCAAATAGGTGAGTTGTCCATGCAAAACAGTTACTATTTCCATCAAATGATCGATTGTCCATAGAAATAAGTTTATGGGTTCAACCAACCATTTGACTGGTTTAGGCAAAATGTTTCCTAAACATAGACACATCACACGTAACAAAATCACATGTTTCCTACAATAATATTGACATGCCCCTAGGTTGTAAAGCACATGAAATGGCATACTATTCATATAAAATCACATATATACATGGTAGGAAAATCAATACACATCATATTCATATGAAATTCCCAAACTTTTGCTAAAAAGAAAAATACTCAAAAACATGCTCTAATTCTAACGATATAAAAATTCCACATGTTCAAATTTAAGGACTCAAACATAACATATACACATAAGAGAACACATCAAAATATGAAACCATAATTAACAACATAAATCCTTAATCAAATTACAGATAAGGACGCATTACCTCCAAGAAAATTCTTCTACCACAAAAATACTCCTAACTAGATGACTTTTACTAAAACCCATGAATTCTTATGGGAACCAAGAATCAAAACAGTCAAACCCCATTTTAAAACTAAGATAAAATCAAATCAGATGAAGGAGAAAGAAGAAGCACAAATTAACCTTTTCTCAAGAATGGATTTTAAAGGGAAGAAAAGCTAAGACCTTCAACATTTCTCTACACATTAATACTATGTTTTTCAAAAGAAAAAAGTAATGACTAAGGCTAATATCAAGATAAGAGGGAAGAGGAGAACAATCAAACAAAGGAGGGAATCTAAGAGAAAATCCTCTATTTTTCAACAGAGTAGAAACAGGGTGAAAATGAGGGATATCCAGCATATAGCAATTTTACCTAAGGAAAAAGGAGAAATGAAGCAAGTGCTACAGGAAAATGTTCAAATGAATCAAAAAATGGAGTGTAAAGGAGTTTGGGTTGACATATGAAAGAGGAGGAGGAGGAGGAGGAGGAGAGAGAGAGAGAGAGCATTAAATTTGGTTGAGTGTGAATACCAGATTATAAGAAGGGGGAATGATTAGAATCACGGAGGTGGAGTGAAATCAAGTGATGGTATAGGTAGGTAAGTAGAGGAAGGGTGTTGGATGTCTTACACACAACCATCGCTACCAAAGGAGAAAGGAAAGTTAGGGAGAGGGAGAGGGAGAGGGTGAGTATGTGAGAAAGTATCTTAGTGTATCTGAGGCAGGTGGATTTTGAACTAAATAAAACCATAGAATGATTTAAATAATGTAAAAATGATCCTAAAATACCAAAATATACTTATTAGCACAAATAAACTCTAATTATAAGTTTTCATAAATATTGGGAAGAGAATCAAAGCTAAAATATATAAAGAAGAGGATTTGAAGTCGCTACATAATCAGTTAATAAGTTTGGGGAACTAGTCAACTTATTATCCTTGAAATAAAAATGTTGGTTCATGGTCATATCAATCGATCGGGTGGGAAACCTATTAATTAATATGCTTAAAATTCATATATTTACCTAAATTCGAAGAACTTTTCCAAAACAAACCAAATTTATTTTATATTAATATAATTTAAATTATTTTTAAACAGATTTTGGGGTGGGGTATTACATTAATACCTCTATGATTTTTATATTCCTCATCACCTCTAAGACATACAATGAATAAAAAATATAATTTAATGTTATCTCTCGTTAGAATTTTTCTAACAACATTTTTCATCACATGCGGGAAAGGTAACAAAAAAAGGCATGTTAAAAGATCACTATGATGGGGCCATAGTGTTTTTTTTTCTTTACCAAAGAACATACAAGGGAGAAAGACAGTTAATATTTGACTTCATTGGTAATATTAGTGGACATATGAAGCTTTCTTTTGTGGAGAGATATCATTATTATAGGTAGTATAGTGGAAATTATTTTTTGTTGAAGCCATAAAGAAAATGGGGTTACTAGAAAATAAGATAAGAGAAATACGAAATCCACTTATGGGGCATGTATATGAATTTAAAGGGAAAGAAAAAGTTTTCCTCTTAGAGGGGACTAATATGAATTGTGAAACTCTAAGTTGTTACCACTATGCTTTCAAGACTCAAGTGTGAAATTATTATAACATTATAATAACAAGACTAACTTTAAGCATCTAAGTATTATTGGGATGAGGGAAAATATAAGTGGATGAAGTCTAACAAAATGGTAATCAAGTATCTTGAAATGGGTGATAAAAGATAGGGAAAAAAACAATGTATGAAACAATCTACATAGACTTGAGACTAACAAAATTGTTAAAAGCGAAGTGGGTGAAAGTCGATAGTAGCTCTACTCTATAAGCAAGGCCTTTTAAGGATAATATTGATGTTTGGGAACCCTCCATAGGAATATATGTAGCAAAATTGAGAAATCTAACCAATGAATTTGAAGAAGTGGAGACTGTGTGGATAAAATGAAAGAGAACTTGATAATCAATGTTTTTTCCAAATTAGCTTGAGCCTACACAACCATTATATCTTGCACCATTAAGATTGAAGTTCTATAATAATTAATGAATGAGTAATCTTATACCTTCATTGAAGTGCATTATATATAGAAGAGATAACCATAGAATATACATGGAAATGGTATTGAAGAGGTATGTGGAAGATAGAATTTATTTAAAAGGATAATGATAAGGCATATGCATTATGGAGAATGGTGTTAAACTACTTTGTTAATAATAAGTAACTCTTTAAAAGATATCAAACCTTTTAGCAATATGTCACGTAACTAAAGAACGAGCTCTTGTTTAGACTTCCACTATGAAACATGTAGCTTACATACGTCTCACAAATATTTATCATCCAAGACCCTATGATAAGTTATTTTAGAAAATCATAGGTGATGATACAAATAAAATACTATAATATTATGATAGCTAGAGGAGATTCATTGTCACCAAAACCCAACCATAATCAAAGCTTACATGAGTTAATGACACTCAACCCTTTATTTTTAGAGACATTATTATCATTAATCCATCTACACCAAGAAAGGTTAATAGAACTTTGTGTGGTTTACCCTTGGCAAATTAACCAAATGGGTAGATGTAGAGCACTAATAAAGATTACAGAGAAAAACAATATGGAATTGTAACATCTTCTTTTTAAGACTAGAAAAATTCATCATAGAAGAGTAATGTGGGAGCTAAAGCATTTAAATACAGGGTGTTGGTGATCTTCTCTACCTTTATTATACTATTATACTAAGTATTAAGGTTAAAACATTTATTTCTTGATTTAGATGAATAATAAATATAAAGTAACTTGAGAGATTATATTACAATAACTGTAAAATTTCCAATATTAAACAAAAGGATCGGACAAGAATGATACAACTCAATGATGGAAAAGAATATACAAGGGAGGGACATAAGAGTTAAAAGACTATCAGAATATAAATGTGCCAAATAGTGAACACCAAACAACTTTAACTTTCACTCCACTCCTAGCCGTCTCATATGGGATCCTCAAAATACTCCTCTAAGGTTGAAAATGCTCATTAAATAAGAAGGTAACCATAAAATAGACATTTTAGTACAGTCTACTAAATAAACAATACTATCCTAACTATGTAAATGCCACACGAATCATGTAGAGGGTTAATACAAGAAGATCATATTATAATATACCCTACCGAGCACATATGATAACCAAATATGAAAATCATGTAATTACCTATATAATATGATAGTGTATATACTCATCATTCTGTTGCACGTCACGGAGACTAATAAAAGGCTTAACATATTATAACCATTCCGTTTATTCATACCAAAGTAGTAGCCCACATATGTAACCACAAATCAGCACTTAAACTACTTTTAATAATAAAGATAATATAGCAAAGCATATATTAAACCATAGATCTCTATGTCTACTTTATAATAAAAAGGGAATTACACAAGAAACTACCAACCCACTGCATATATTGCCTCCTATAAAATACTTAATGGGAGATAAAATCAGCCAAGACATACTAAGAAACCTAGTCATATTAGTACATAAGACAACATAGTAAAAATCTGACTAGTAACCTAGGGACATTAAGATACACATGTCATATTAGTGCACAAATGTAACATAATATCCTACCAACGAGTGCAACTAATTATAAATAGTCGATACCCTAAAAGAAAAAGAAAGATCTAAATAGAGTAGACATAAGGTTTTACTGGGGCATTAAGATACACCATCGAACCACCAAACCAAATTCAAGGCTAAACCTCATCTATAGGGTAGTTAATCATCAAGATCCACCATTCTCAATATTAAGGTCTTTTACTATAAGTATTAATATTTTATTTGGATGATTTATAGCCAATGCACAACGTCCACATAAGAAGAAATTAGAATATTAAACCATACCATTAATGCTTAAACATTTCCTCCATAATTTTTAATTATCCATGGTCCACCATGAGGCAAAAGATCAAAGTCAAAGTTAACAATCAATACTAAGGTCAACAAAAAATCTACTATAGTCATCCTATGTCCAGCTATTCTATAGTTACACTTATTGAGTCACACATGATCAAAAATACTCTTATAAGGCAATCACACCATTTATTATTGTTCTAATACCAAAAAATTATATAAAATAAAATGAAACCATGGCAAAATAATACCAATTTTTTTTAACATATATTAATATTCTAGAAATTTTCTAAAAGTGGTGAAATTATCATTTTTCCCTTTATTGCAATTAATACTCTTTTAGCACATTAAACCTTATGATTTATATCGAGCATGCTATATTTCACAAGCTTATTATGCATGGTATAACACAACACATATACGGAATACTTGGTGGAAAAATCACAAGGTACCTATGAAATGATAACAATTCCCTTTATAGCACTCAAAATTTAATTCTAGAATTTATTTATCTCAAAATAACCAAATTGTAGCATGTTATACATGAAATTTTAAGTAAAACATATAATAAATCTAACAACAACTAAAAAATATAAGAAGGTATCTCAGTAAGAGCGAAAATTCCCTTAGCCATGGCATATATATATATATACTTGGAAAAATTACAATATAACATGGTTCAAAAAAAATTTCATGACAATACAAGGAATCATTAAGCGATACTCATAATAAAATATAATTTTAAAAATGCCACTACCATGAAGTAACAAATATTCAAGAGGAATAAAGATTTACCTCCTCTTTGAGATAAATAAGTAAAAATAAAAGAATAATCCAAACCTTAACCTCCTTATTCCACTTAAATTTATAAGACACAAAATTAACAAAGATTACCTTAAAAAAAACACAAGAAAATAACAAGAATGAGATCAAAATGAAATTAGGCCATACCTTTGCTCAAGGGGGCCCAACAAGAGGAGAAAGAGAAAGGAATTTTATTCAAATTTCTTATAAGCATAACACTCTTATGCATAAAGAAAGTATAAAAGAGATAGAAAAGATATTATAGAAGAATGGGGTTGATGAATAAATATGAACAAGAAGAGGATAATCTTTTCTTGGCACTAAGATCGAGGGAAAACACCAAGTGCATACTTAACCAAGTATGAGATATTAGAGAGTAAAAGAGGTGAATAGTTACGCATATCCTCAACAAATGAAGTAGAATAAAATGAAGAAGGAAGATAGTGGGGTCATAAATCTACAAAGGAGAGAAGGAGAAGGTATCTTGTGATGCACTTGAATGAAGAATATTGATTGAGAATGTATGGTGTGTAAGTGGGTGGGTGAAGGTAAGGTGAGGCAGTTTAAGTTGAGAATGTCATTAATAAAAGTAGAATAAGCAATAAATGTGATCAAGTCATAGAAAGGGCCATAGGTTTTGTCCTCATGGTCAAAGTGTCAACCCCAAAATGTTATAGGTAAATTTAATATTGATAAAAAGTAATTTTGAGATATTATTATTATACTTATTATTATTATGAATACTATAATTTTCTAAAACATAATATAATTAAAATATTATTATCATTATTATTAGAAATATTAATAAATATTTAGTATTAAAATTAATAATAAAGTTATTATTATTATTATTATTATTATTATTATTATTATAATTATTATTACTACTACTACTACTACTACTACTAATCATAATAATATTATATTCATGATGATAATATTATTAACTTTATGAGTAATGTTATTACTAGTTAATAATTAATGTTAATAATAATGTTATCATAAATGTTAATATTAATACTTAGAATATCATTATTTTATTAATATTAATTAATAAAAATGTTAAATTTTAAATTAATATTAAAGTTAAAAATAATATCATTATGAATATTAATGTTAATAATAATAATAATAATAATTTAAAAAATATTATTAACAATGTTAATAATAATAATAATAATAGCATTAGTATTATTTTATTAATTGTAGTACTGATAAAGGTTAAGAATATCATTATTATGATTAAAAGTAATAAGCATATTATTATTATTATTAATGTTAATATTATTATTAATTTTTGTTTGGAAAACATATAGAAAATAAGGACATACATTTATATGGAAAACTTAGAAAACATAGTATAGGTTGTTTTCTAGTTTTCCAATCTAAAAAGCCAAAAATAGAAGTGATGAACATATTTTCAAAAATTCTAGAAATTTGAAAATATTTTCCAGAAAACAACCTCATTTTTTGAAACTAAACACATCCTTATTATTCCAGACGTGTTCCAAATAAAATAAAATAAATAAATAAATAAGAATATTTCTATACTACCAAACCTAGGGTTTCAAAGGAGCACCCGTATCTCCTTAAACACCTTTTAACAAATTAAGTTAAAAGCTTAAAAAAATACTTAACATATTTAAAAAACAAATTAAAAATAGAATAAATCTTGAAACATTAAATTACACCTTCAAAATAAGGATGAATAATACAATGATTCTTCAAGGTTTCTTTGCTTACACTAATATCTAACCTTTATTTACATAAGGAAAGTAATGAGAAGATGGAGAAAAGGATTCAAAAGAGTAGAATAAAAGTAAAAAAATTGAGATGGAGGAGGCATTAATATTTGGCCATCGTGAAGAAGAGAAGAAAGAGGTTCTACACATAGATTATTTTTAGAATTACATAACTAGTGCTAAATGAAGGATAAAGGATTAAGAAAAACAAGGGGGCTCTCTACCAAAAGGGAGAAAGAGAGAGATTTGAATCTTCCATTGAATGCATTAGAGTGCTAAGATGTTGAAAGACTTATCATCAATTTGGAGTTAGTACGTTAGGGTTAGGCACAAGAGTGTCTCATTTTTGTGAAAGAATGAATTGCAAGTGGGGTTAGCACAAAAGGGGTTGCCAATTTTCACAAACATATAGATCCTTTATTTTTTTTATCTATTTATTTTGAAATTTAATCAGTAAAATTTGTTGAGGGAAAATCCTTTGATACACTCACTTCTACATGATCACATAACCTTATTCTTAGCTTTTATTTATTTAATTTAATTTTTACATATTATAATTTGCAAACTTTTACTTTGATGATCACATGATCTTGATCTTCAATTTCTTTGCAATTTTTATTTTGTAAGTGAAAATTCGTTAATTTAAAAATATAATACTTTAGTGTTATTTCTATATTTTTATTTCCATATACTATTATTTAGATAAAAAGAAATAGATTTTTGCGGCTTATATTTGAATTCAACTACAAATGATGGAATATAAATGGAAATATTTTATGTTAAAATTGTAATTAAAACTCTCATGATATTTATTTTGGAAATGTTACTAGATGGAAAAGAAGAGAACATACAAATTAGTTGTTTACTATTTTAGATAATAAAAAAATAGAATCAATATAGTTTATCTAAAACAAATTGTGTTACATGCAATTATGCAATTAGTGTATGATATAACCATTTCCATTATGGTAGAAATGGTATGCCATTTTGTGTTTCTGCTTCCAACTCATCTCCCATCTGTGGTTTCGCCCATTTCCCCTCTCGTTTATTGTATTCAATGTCCAACATCTCCCGGTAACCATTTTCCCAAATTAAAATAGTTATTCGTATGCTTAAGTTTTTTTTTTTGATACATGAAATAATCAATATACCCTGCTCATCTTCATCAATAGTGGCCTAACCTACATCGAAGATGGTTTATGGAAACCCTACAATCATGGATCATAAACAAAAGCCAAAGCATTATAAACTAATAACTAGATGTGCTATCTTTATCCAGATTGGCACCCAAATATGTGCATTATTAAATTATAGCATGTGTATTATTTTTAATGGAAGTAGTACATTTATATACATTAAGTTGAACATTTATTTTTCCATGTGTATTTACCTCTTTCATTTGCAAACTAAAAATTATGTATTATTGTTTTATAAATTGTGTGCTTTAATTTTTAAAGCTGTATGCTTCTCCTCTGCATTTTTTATAAATAAAAAAATGTGTATTTCTTTCAAAGCAGTGTTTGTTTTATCTTAAGTAATGTGTATGCATAATATATGTATTTATCCCTTGAGTTTGTATAAATAAAATAATGTATTTTCATTTTGTAATATGTATAGTTTTCCATAAAAAATGTGCGTTTATAATATGTGTAATTTTTTTTTACTCTAGGTGTATTTATTTTTTGAAAGATGTGTGTGTATCTGTGTATCATGAAATATGTGTTTTTAGAACAAAGAATGTGCATTTGTATCCTAAATGAAGTGTATTAAATTCTAAAATATGTATTTATATGTTAAAAAATGTGTGTCAAACTATATATGCATTGTAGCATGTGTATTATATATTTAATGATGTGTATTTATATTCTATAAGATGTATATTTTGCTTATCAATATGTATACCCTGCTATCATTTTATAAAATATAGTTCATAAAAATTATAAAAATGCTACTTTTTTTTTAGTATATTCTTAGAAAATATGTATTTTTATTATAGAATGTGTACATTTATATTTAATAAGATGTGTATTTTTCTGGCCGCTGAAATGCAATTTGCTGCAGTTACGTGATTGGGATAATTTTTGTACTTTGTTAAGTTAGGCTTGAGTTTTTCGTGTTTCCCTGTGATTAACTTTGCTAATTTAAAACATATAGGTACGTGGTTCGTGTGCCCAAAAGCCTACCAATGGACGGAGCAGCACCGCTCCTATGTGCCGGAGTCACCGTATATAGTCCAATGAAAGACAATAAGATGCTGGAATCACCTGGGAAAAAACTGGGAGTAGTTGGCCTCGGTGGGTTGGGCCACGTGGCTGTCAAATTTGGAAAAGCATTCGGCCTCCATGTCACCGTCATCAGCACCTCATCATCAAAAGAAATTGAGGCCAAAAAAAGGTTAGGTGCCGACGAGTTTATCCTCAGTACCGATGCCCAACAAATGCAGGTAATTTCATATACATACACATATTTTTTTTTCCTCCCCGTATCATTAACTATTTAAGATTAAATTTACCTCGAACAAATATGTTTTCTTTTCACTTAATAGGCAGCAAAAAGAAGCCTGGACTTCATATTGGACACCGTATCAGCTCATCATTCGCTTGGACCAACATTGGAATTACTCAAAGTAAATGGGACATTGGTCGTAGTGGGTGCACCTGATAAGCCAATTGAACTGCCTTCTTTTCCCCTTATATTTGGTAACCTCCTTACACGTAATTACAAGCTATTAATTTATAAACAAACGATTAAGATTTTACAACCATAGCCTTACATGGAAGTTTGTTCGTAAATTTCACCGCATAGGGAAGAGAACGGTGAAAGGAAGTATGACTGCAGGGATGCACGAAACTCAAGAAATGATGGACTTATGCGGAAAGCACAACATTACTTGTGACATCGAGGTCGTCAAACCAGATGAGATTAATGAGGCCATTGATCGCTTGATTAAAAATGATGTTCGCTATCGATTTGTAATCGACATTGCTGGCACTTCTTTTGGGCATTGATGATGCATACAGAGATGTATGACAAGTTTGCCTATGTTTCTCAACTTTGTTTTGTTTTTCCTATGTTTGAATGGTGGACCTATGTCAAAACTATTTTTAGTATTTCATTAGTGACCGGCATCTTTGAGGAGTCAAGTATATGCTAGTTACATCTTAGTACAACATATTTATCGGCGTAAGATACCATTGCTCTTAAAAGTTTTTGTTCTTTTCATTCAAATATTGGGCAAGACATGTTCTCATTATAAGATATTATAGGCATAAGATACCATTCCTCTAATTTTGATATTTTCCCAATCCCTTCCTGAGTTTTCTAATGTTATTGTATCCTTCTTGTTAATCATACTTTTAGGTTGTATGCTTATTTTCCCTCTCCACTTAAACCATGTACCAATTAATTTATCCAAAATCTAAAGTAATTTTTATACCTAACCACTCATTACCTACCAAGTCAGCTCTTGTTTCTCTTCTCTTCCTTCTAATTTTTCACGCAGCAATAATAAGGATACATGTTAGATAGACTTACTTTCCTATGCTTGTTTGTTTGCACTCATCCTGTCTTATACCCTCCCCCACTTGAGTGTCATATCCATTGAAGTGTTATGCAAGGCACGTTCCCATTCTTCCTTGGCATCTGATTGCTGATCCCCAACCTTCTTTATATCTATTGCTTTGCTGAGGTTTATCTTAGTCATGCTGCCTTAGTGTTTACCTTTTGTTTCTCCCTTATCTCTCCTCCATGATAGCTTTTGGTTGATTTCTTCACCTTGCCTTGTGCTTAGAAAATTTTGAGCCTTTAATAACCCATCCTAAAATCATTTAAAATGTATTTAAAATTTTGTTGATATACAATAAATTAGTTTTGATTTTGAAAAAGGCTTAAAATTATAATAAAAATGTAAATTTTAGGCATATCAGTCTATTGATTTCTCAAACCAATCAATTAATATGCTTAAAGACAAGCAAATTTATTCCTCGATAAACTAGTCGGCTAGTTTGCCTAAACCAATCGATTGGGTATCTTATGATTTCAGATTCTTTTCTAACTTTGGTTTGAAACCCTTATCAATGTTTATTTAAACTTCTAATTATAATCTATTTTTGCTAATAATCATATTTTGGTGCTTTGGGATTATATTTATATTATTTAGATAATTCTATAATTTATATTTAACTAAATTCTCTAGAAGATCTTTTAAGGTATTTATCAACTTTTCTCATTGTCTATCACTTTGTCTTCTCCTCTAGCAACCATGGTTATGTCCATTTCAAGTTGCACCCTTCCCTCTGACTTACCTCACTCTCATCATTACCTTTCTTACACCTTGGTCCTTTACAATCAATATAAAATAAATCTCTTCTCTCCCCTCCCTCTGATTTTCTAGAATAAGGATTGTTGAGAAACCTCCATCTTGATTCATTTGCATCTTGGCTCTCAACACTAGCCCTCTTTTACCCTTCCCTTGGATAAAAGTTTCTATGTATTGGAATTTCTTCACTTTTTCTCCCTTTTCTTTTCTGCTAGAAAACAATATAGGTTGCCTCTTAGTTCTTCCTTAGTCAAATCCTTATCTCTTCTTTCTTCTCCTAATCTTAGCCTTAGCTCTCTCTTCTTTTTCCCTTTAAACAAGGAAAATTTATAATTTTGAGAAATGTTGAAGACCTTAGTTTTCTCTCTTTAACTTCAGTTCTGAAAGAAAGATTGAGATATGCTTATGTTCTTTTTTTTTAATTGAGTTTTGAAAAAGTAGTTTTACTCTTTTTTTGTTACTCTTGATTCTCTTAGAAAATCAAGGTCTTGATAGAAATCCATCAAGTTAGAAGTATTAATGTATTATTGTGCTAAAAGAATAGCTTGGAGGTAAGGCATTATTATCTCTAATATGAATAAGGTCTCATGTTATTTGTTGTGGTTTTATGTTCTTGATATGTTTATATGATGTGTATGTGTTAATTAAATTCTTGGATTTATCATGTGGTGATGTTTCACCCCTAAAGTTGTAAGCATGTTTCAATTATTTTGATATTATGCATGAGTTTGGTAAATTTAAGCATGATCTTGTTGAGTATCAATTTCTACTATGCTTCAAGTGATTTCATATATGGAGTATGTCATTTGATAAGTGTTATGACATAGAAGTACACTAAGATTAAATTGGGAAAGTTTAGTGAATTTTTTTCAAGTATAAATTATGGGTCTGGGGGTTGTTTTGCCAAGACCAATCAACTAGTTTGTTATACCGATTGACTAGTTATATGAAAAGTCATACAAGTTAGTAGTCATGATTGGTTGGTTGCTTGAATAGTCGATTGTTTTGATGGATTAGTTGACTAGTCCCTAGGAGTAGTTAATTAATTTACCAAACCCATGAATTGGCTATTTTGTGACTAGAGTGGTTTTAGCCTTTGCTTAAATACATTGACTAGTATAACCAAGCTCATAGACTAGTTTTCATAAATAGTTGATTGGTTAGACCAATATTCAATTGGTTTTCCTATGTTTTATTTTCTCTCAGGTCTTATACAACCATACCAATCAAATATTCTTAGTGACCGATTAACTGATTCCTCCTGAGTTCGTCATGTTCATTTATTATTTTATGATCCTTCTTTTTAAAATTCTATCTTAACTTTTACATGTAATTACAACATTTAAATCACAATTTCACCATCCTTAATTAGTATTTAATGAATATCAATATGAGAATAGTGTGGTGCCTTATGTGGCTGAGTTTGGTGTCACCTTTAAACACACACTTTGGTGCCTTGTGTGCCTTGGTTAGTGTTTGGCGTCAATACTTAAAGCATCCAATTGGATAAATCATTGGAATCAAAAATGGAATCTTAGAGTCCTTCCCCATACACATAATAGGGTTAGGTTATATTCTGTTCCCTCTAATCTAGATGCCCAAGTATGGTGGATGTTGAATATTTCTAAGAAAAACCCATTAACACGGGTGTTATTGGGGTGGGTGAGGCATACCCAAAATTGTGTATATTCCCTCTAGCTTAAGCATCTAAGTGTGATGGATGTTGAAGATCTTTGAGAAAAGCCTCTTGGCACTAACATTATTATAGTGGGAGTTGCATACTTATGTTCGTCCCATCCTTGAATATCGATATTGGTTAGATTCCATTAAACTTGTTAGGTGTTGTACACCCAAAATTTAGAGTATTACCCTTTACCTAGGTGCCCATATATAGTGGATGTTGAAGATCCATTAAAAATCCCCTAGAAATAGTGTGTAGTGTTGGTGGGAGTTGCAGACCTACGCTAGTCTCCATGATGGATAATCACACGTCATGGCTTATTTTGGAACCTCATTTATAAGCTTTTATGCATACTTTACATGTCTTACTATTTTGTATGTGTTATCCATGATTTGATGCACCATGTGATTTAAGCATATTGCATACCATGTTTTTATGTGATTTCAATACTTAGCATAAGCCTTTACCATATTTTAGGTGTTATATTTTACTAGTACTTCAACATACTGATACTATATTTGTGTTGTTAATGTGATGATTCAGCTACTATTCCGATGAGCAAAGGAAGATTTATAGGGTTATGATTTTAGTTGGAGTATGTTCACGAAGATGACGTGGGCTAATAGCTAGGCATTTTTTGGGGATCCAATTTTATATTTATGTTGGTTAAGAGTTAGACTAACAAGTTATCATTATTATTGTCATAATTTTACAACCTACATTCTCTTGTTCATTATTTCATTTTGTCATGTGTTATGTATGGGATAGGTGTTGATCACACCTCTCTCATGGCTCAAGCAGTAGCATCCTTCGATTTTTTGTTTAATAGTGCATCCTCATTATCTTTAATATAAAAATTTTTGGTTTAAAATTTAGGGATGTTACAAGTTGGTATCAGAGCCTATGGTTTTAAATCCTAATGTTGCTTTGCACAAATGAATTTCTTTGGCCTTGTTCGAGCTTAAAAACTTGGTGTAGTCTATGAGAAACTGATTGTTGGATTGTGAGTTTGCCTTAATTTATTAGTTGAACTAACTTTTTCCCTTACATGCTATGCTTTATCTCTATTTGAACTATATTCTTAGCTCATAATTGATCTTTTCTAATGTGGTTTAGTATGTTACGTTTTGTCAGCCATCAATGTTATACCTCATTTGCAAAAGCCATAATTATAGTCGGTAATTACGTATATTAGTTATAATAATTAATTTAGGATAATTGGAAATCAATATATTGTTAATATGTTTAATAGTGTTACGACTTATTAGATATAAAATTTAATTAGGTTAAAATTTACTAAAGGATGTGTAGTAAATTTTTAAACCTAGGATGGGTATTAACCGATATCCAATTTGTTAAATAAGCTGTCACACCCCTAAAATTTACTACTAAAAAATTTTTTTTTATTAAAAGATACAGCCAAAGCATAGAAAACAAAAATGTGAATTTTGGGGATATTATCGTCGTGATCAGCACAAGCCCATCCCCGGCCAGTCTCATACTAACCACAAGGATAAATAAGAGTTATCGTCAGCCATTAATCAAATTCAAAACAATAGTTCATAAAAGAACTGGAAAGTTCATAATACGGAAATCTGAGTGCGCATAGAAAGAGTTTACAATATGAAAGAGTGCATAATTAAAGTTTCCAAAAGGGATAAAACTTATAGTATGATAAAATAGGTTTAAAATAAACTGATACAAGATAAATGAATAGTAAAAGGAGATCAAGCCAAGTCCAAGCTCAACTCTCAACCCCTCCTGATGCCTTATAAGCATCGAAAATGAATTCTCCTACCTACACAATTCAGAAGGGCCATCTGCTTGTAGGAATGATCAATCCCCATGAAATGGGTGGTTGGTACTCTACATACTGAGTAAGGTAACCATGCATCTAAGGCCAAACACACATAAGGCATATAACACAAGTATGATCATATAGACAACATATATAGATAATAAAGGCTGAGCTATAATCCAAATAAATTGATTCTTTAAATCTTTGATCAATATTCATTTTACACCATGCTTATTATCAATCCATGCGAGTGTGAGAACGCTACTATTATAGCTGGTGGACCAGAAACTTATAGGGCAGAATGCTCCTGACCATTATTTTTGCCTAGGGATTGATTTCTAAGGTAAAGTGCTTTTGGCCACTATTAACCACCGGTTGATTAGTCTGGCCTCGACTCTCATGGTGTTCCACTATAATTACTTAGTGTCTTTCCTATGTCTTATCATAATTATGTTTTATTTGTTGAGCATAGAATCCCTTGCTATTATAGTTGGTGGATCGAAAACATGCAGGGCAGAATGCTCTTGGCCACTATTATTCACCTATGGATCGGACTCTAGGGACCTCGGCTCCTGGCCACTATTATTTTTCGGTGGACTGGTCTAGACCCAATTCAATAATCTTCCTCTTTAAATGGTTAGTATCTTATTTGTGTCTTATTCGATATACTTTCACCCTAAACATATATGTCACAATCCATCTACTATTATTCTTCCAAGAGGGCGTATCCCATATCTTGGGACTTCTGCATTTCCTAATACACCTTGACATCCTTTCCTTCTTCCACTTGCTGACAATGAATACCCAACTCCTAACTGTGTGGGTCAAAGTCCACCACCTTATGCCATCTAACGTCAACTTCACCATCGCCCCTATGATTTTCCCTAAAACCTTAATTGGACCTATGTGGCCCATCTTTCCTCTATCTCACACAACTAAATCTCCTTTACCACCCCACACATCACCTCACTTAGATTCAATCCCAAAGCATTCCACTTTACTTCCCAATTACACATGTAACCATGAAACCCTAGTTAGCCACTCCAACCCTAGTACTTTTCCTTCCCTATATATCACCTCTCCATTACTCACCTGCCATCCTCTCTTCCTCATGACACCCATACTCACCCTACATATGATCTTCTTCCACTCTTATCCCATATTCCACTCACCCTCCATTAATTTCACTTTCACAACCTCCTCCATTTAGGGTTTTCCTCCCAAACCCTAGCTAAGTTTCCTATGCACCCTTATACTAGCCTACGTACTATCTTTCCCCCAAGGTCTTCAATTACCCCAAAAAATCTTCCTTTACCTTACTTACACCCCAATACCACTTTTTCCATGTAAGGATCATCCCCATGCATACTCCATCCATTCCACGCAAACCCTAGAATTTCCCATGGAAGATTCACTCCACTCTTTCATTTTGTCCATATTCTCCTTTTATTTGCCCCCTTATGGACCATGAGATAATTAGGTCAATCTCATATCCCTCTAGTTAAATTACTTCCCCCTTTTTTCCTTTTCATCCTTTCACCTCATGTCAAATTATTAAAACATCCTAGCATGCATGTCCTAGAGGATCACATCAAACAACAACACAAGCACAACATACATATCATTATACACATGCCATAAGAAAGTCACATAAGCATACCTCAATTTCAAGATGCGCTACAAGTAAATTGTCATAATAATTATAAAGTACACAACATAACATAGCACATGACATACAAGACACATAACACACACATAGTTGGTCTTAGCTACATCCTTACCTAATATCACACCTATCTTGGAGCACGCTACTACTCCTCCTTAGGGCTTTGACTTGATTCACCTATAAGAGGGGCATACTAAGATTTAACTTCCATCTTACCAAAATTACCATCATTCCTACCTTACTCTTATCATAGCCTAATATTAGGGTTACTAATATTAATATTAGTTTTATAAGTAAAAGTATGGTTATTATTCTTAAGGTAGCTAATCATATTATTAGTAGTCAAAATAGATCTTAATAGATATATCGGTTCATGTTAAAGGATTGATAACAATATTTATATTATTAAAGGGGATATCTTTAATAATAATAATAATAATAATAATAATAATAATAATAGTTATATTGATAATACTAATTAGAACCCAAATCTTAGTAATAATAATAATGATATTAGAAATGCTAAAGTAGTGACAATAACGATGATGATGATGATGATGATAATAATAATAATAATAATAATAATAATAATAATAATAATAATAATAATAGTTCTAATCTTAAGAATAATAATAATAAGGGTCCTAGCAATCCTAATAATGGTAACATTAGTGATAATAAGGTCAAGGTCAATAACAATGATGGTAATAATAATAATGATGATGATAGTAGTAGTAGTAATAGTAGTAGTAGTAGTAGTAGTAATAGGAATAATAGTAGTAGTAATAATAATAACAGTAATAGTAATAATAAATATAAGGGTTTGAATATTCATAACAATAATAATAGTAATTAGTAATAATAATAATAATAATAAGGTTTCGACTATTATTAATAATAATATTAGTAGTAATATTCCAAAGTTAGATTTAATAATGATAATGGTAATAATAATAATAATAATAATGATAATAATAATAATAATAATAATAATAATAATGATGATGATAACACTTGCCTAAATAAGGTTTAAGGGTTGTGGAGGTTAGGGTATCACCTAGGGACGGTGGTGACCAAGCGGCACCGGCGGCGGCGACGACTAAGGCGGTGGAGGGAGTAGAGAAGGTGGAAAGCTGGTTGCCTAGGTTAAGAAGAGGGGGAATAAGAGGGTGGTTAGGGTGGTGGTGGATCCCTAGGTTGGGAGGGTTGGAATGGTAGTGGTGGTGCAGCAAAAAGGGCGGTGCGGGCGGTGGTTGGTGTGGTGGCCAAAGGTGGCAGAGAGGGAGGAAGGGAGAAGGAGAGGGAGGCAGGGGGAAAGGAAGGTTGGGGGAGGTAGGGGAGGTCCTTCCAGTTGTTGGGGGGTTGGAGAAGTGGTGGTTGCGGTAGAAACAACGATGGATGGCGACATAAAGGGCGATGGTGGGTGAGAGTTGGATGATTTAGGGGCCAACTTTGCATGGCCAACGCATCTCGTGCAGGAAGAATCGAGGGTGGTGAGTGGTGTAGTGCAGTGGAGGATGGTGCAGGGCATGGTTTGGCATGTGGTTTGGGCGGCGAGGCTAGGCGGAGGTGACAGGGTAGTTGTTTGAATGGGCGATGGCGTAAAGGGGCAATTTTTTAGGTAGGGAGAAAAGAAAGCTGAATGGGGGGCGGTTATAGGATATTTATAGGCCATTGGAGAGGGAAAATGACAAAGGGAGAAGAGGACAAGAGAGGGCCATGCGTGGTAGGTCACCAACTAGTGGTGGTAAGCCGGTGCAGGCTTGCAAAGTTGTAGGACATGATTGTCTAGGGGAGAAGAAAAGGTAGGGGGAAGGGAATGCGTGAGGAGAGAGAGAAGGATTGATTTGGTCAAGAAGGGAGAGGAAATGACGAGGAAGAGAGGGGAGGTGGCAGGCTGGTGTGTGGGGTGTTGCAGGGTCATAGGCCTGCCTAAGGGAAGGAGTAAGGAAGATGAAGGGCTGGAGAAGAAGGAAGGGGAAAGAAGTGGACCGGCCGGCCTAGGGAAAAGAAAAGAAAAGAAAGAAAAAGAGGGAGAGGACCAGGTGGTTGGCAATGGGTGGGGGAAAAAAGAAAAGTAGAGTGGGCTTGGGCCATGTGGGTGAAGAAGAGGGGTCTAAGCTGTGAGGGGGGTTGACTCAGATTGGGGGAGTCAGGAAAAATAAAGAAAAGGAGAATGGAGAGGAAGGAAAGAAAAAAAAAAGAAAAAGAAGGGAAAAAAGGAAAAATAGATGGGTTGGGGTATTTAAAATATTTTGGTATTTTTAAATATTTAAAATAATAAACAAATTTCCTTTTTAGATTAATTTAGGATATTTTGAATAGTTTTTCCTTAATTCCATTTTAATTAGCAAAACACCCTAATTTTTTTCTAATTAAATTATTTATTATTCCCCTTTTGATTTTGCCTTCATTACTTCCCTTTATTTTAATAAAATAATTTCCTAAATAAATCCTTATTTTTCCATAATTCCCTAAATTAGGGTTTTGGGGTATTTCATAAACCTAACCCAGTAACCTGATAAATTTTACCCAGATATTTACACTGATGCCCTATTTGTTTTGGGGTAAAAGGGGGTGAATAAACTCATTTGGAAACCAATTTTATTAACCTTGACGAAGTAAATTAGGGTCAAAGTTTAACCTCCATTCACTTTGATTAACCTCATTTTTATTAAGCCTTATTTTTTAGGGTAACGGAGGCAAAGGTTAACATATAAGTAATATTTTTACTTAACTGGATAAAAATGCTCCTAATTTATATCATTGCAATTATTTTCCTCTTCTTATCCACTCTCACCCGTTTTGTGCCTCGTCCTTCATTTTTTTAACCTTCATTCACCTTAATCCAAATGAGATTTTAACATTTACCCCAATTTGCCTAGGTTAGGTTAATATCATCTAAATAATATTTTAAAACATTCACCCCTATTCACCGCCATTCCCTTCACCTAGGTTAATTTTTAATTTTTACCCTCACCCCAATTCACGATCAAAATAGATCATAACCAATTCCCTAATTAGTGGTATATTTTCCTTACCATCACCCCACTTCCTCTACCCCGACACCTTCATCCTATGCACCATCACCCTACACCATCTATACCATAACTCCCCTCTCCTCCATGTTTTTCTTCCCTTATTTTTCTCCTCGTTTCCTTTCACATAATCCCCTTCTTAAATCACTTCTCCCCCTCCTATATTGTGCCAAACTCTTAAACAAGCCTACAATTTTTCTACCTCTCCCGAGCTCCCTCACACACCTAATTCTCCTCGCCATTCTTCCTTGTCGGTTGCTCCTTCCACCACCATTTTATTTGTTTCAATTCCACCCCCATTAGCCTCCTTACCCTAAGAATAGATACCACCACCGATCATCTATACCTTAAACTAGAAGCACCTCTCATATCCTCCCCATCATTTGCGCACAACCTCCCATACCAAGCCTTTTCCTTATATAACTTCTCCTTTTATTTGCCTTCAGCTCTCCGCACCGAATCAACCACCAAACCATTGGCTAACCTAGGTGTTACTCCCCCTTCACCTTCGGCAATCCCTATCAAAACCACCCCCAACCTGCACCTTAATCCATCAAAGCCAACATCTCTACCTTCCTCCATTTTGGTCAAAGCTCCTCCCTTGTGTTGCACATATTTCCACCAAAGTTCTCCTCCTCTTATTTGACCATTAGTTTTGCACCTATTCTTCCCCTTTTTCTACACCTTGTTGGCCATTATTCCCTTCCTAGCACCAACCTTACTAGCTATTCTTAGTCCCTTAGCACCAGCTAAGTCTACCATTGCCACCCTCTCCTTCTTGGCAGCCTCAATCGTTCCTCTCCCTTTGGTTGTTAGAAGTTTTATTTGGATTTATCTTACTTTGTTTGACTAGTTAGTGAGCCTTGATTTAATTTAGTAATTTTAGATTATTGTTGTGTATTATTATATGTTAATATATATGTGTTTTGATGTGAAATTTCTAGGTATTCTTGAGGACTTTGGAGAAGCCTTTATATATTATATATAAGCATGGATTAAGTAAATCTAATCACTCTTAGGACAATAGAAATTATGTGTGAGAATGCTAGGAATTTTTAGACCTAAAATCATGATAGATTTTATGTTTTTTAGATATTGTAGCATGCATGATAAAGTGATAAAAGGTTGAAGGGATGATATGCATAATTATTGATAATTAAGTTGTATGCATGGTAATATGTCAAATATTTTATTTCCACATGTCTAGTATTTTGTCTAGGTGTTCATTCTTTTCAAATTATTATTCAAATTCCATGGTAAATGCCTCATGATTGCTTGTTCATGGAATTTAGTGTAATAATAATTCATATGGGTGCATATGGACATAATTAAGCTTAGCTTATGATAAATTTTATTCGCATGGTATAGGGTTAGATTTGATTCCCTAAATGTAATATGATGATAATATTCCTATGTAAATGATGTTTTATGCTTTAAATGTATACTTACATGCTACATGGAAGATATTTTATGTGAGAGTCGCATAATTAGGATTTTTGTGGGTGTAACCTATTAAATGAATGAAAAGTGGAAAATATAGTTAATTGCCAAAATGTAAAGATTAACTATGTGCTAAAATAATGCAGAATATTACCTTTTTTCCTCACCATAACAAATATCTCATAATGATATTGTTTGGTATGGTAATGAAATATAATGGTGAACTAGGGTGGGCATTTTGTTAACTTTGATCCAATGTATCGTTTACAAATAATTAAATGCAAAGATAGTTTTAGAATTTTGATAGGATGGATTTCCCTTTCACTTGGCTTGACATGGACCTACGATCTTAGGATTTATCTAAATAATAAATCTTCTTTCGATTTGGATATGGAACCCTTGGAGCAAGGCGAAATTCAATTGGGAAATCAATTTGATTGAAATTCTAATTTGGATTCGGCAATTCATATTCCTAATAAAATCCATCCCCTTGTTGATATGCCTAATCTAACCCATCAACATGGTTTGGAGAAAAAATCTTGGAAAGATATGGTGATTGGCAATCGGTCTATTAATGCCTCCACTAATCTATCATATATTCCTCCTACCCATTATGGGGATTGCTAGAAGGTATCAATTTTGAAAGAGAAGGTCGAGGAGAACTATAAGCAATGGCAAGGGTCTATGGTTGGATATATTATTGGGATTCGTCCTAGTATAGGACATATCATGGCATTTATCCGAACCAATTGGCCATTGATCCAAACCCTCAAGTGTGCTTTCATGATGAAGGGTTTGTGGTTTTCAAGTTTAAATCTGATCAGGACAAGGAATGGGTTCTCCAATGCCCATAATGCACCTTTATGAATCGACCCTTCATTCTCAAGCAATGGCATATGCAATTTTAGTTCATTAAAGAATGTTTCTGGTTCATGCCATTGTGGATTAAACTATTTAATCTTCCTCTTTATTACTGGGATGCAGACTCCATTAGTAGGATAATAAGTGTAATTGGGAAACCAATTGTATTTGATGGGATAACAACCTCAGGGGAAAGGATTTCCTATGCTCGGGCTCTTTTGGAGGTGGATGTTACAAAAAAATATATAGAGTCTGTGGACATAAAAGATCCTAAGGGAGGAATTATCAATCAATCCATACTTTATGAATGGAGCCATCATTTTGCAGTGGATGTAATGCTTTTGGACATAATCAAAGATCTTATCCTCGGAAAAATCAACATGCAAAGGACAATGTGAACATTGATAACCAAAAGACTAAGCAACATAAAACTAGGGAGCTAAAACAGATGATGCAAACCAATATGGGGACCAAGAGATCATATCCTACAGTATATCAAAAGCAACCTGTGTGGAGGCCTAGACAAGCTCAACAGGAGATTGGACAAAACTCACATCAATCTTCTATACTTAACCAAACAAATGAGGCTTCTGACTTAAATTTACCTCTTAATAACGGGTTTGTTTCACTGGATGTTGATCCAGGATGGGTAGAGGAGAAGAACAATCAAGGCGTTAATGACACCTTACCTGAATCATTCTTAATATGATTTGTGCATGGAACATTCGAGATCTTAATAGATCTTTTAAACAAAAAGGAATTAAGGCGTTGGATCAAAGTTAATGGGGTCTCTTTAATTGGTTTACTAGAAAATAGAATAAAATCCTCCAAAGTGGCATCTGTTAGGAGGAAGTTAGGGAGTCAGTATCAAGCTATACATAACTATAATCACCATCATAATGGGAGAGTCTGGTGCTTATTGGACAATAATATATGGCAGGTGTAGAAGATCAGTACTCATGCCCAGGGTATCCAAGTCAAGGCTACCTTCTTCTCTACTGGCACTATTAATGCACACAATCAGGGGTGTGATAGGAGAGATCTTTGACATTGGTTGGAATCCACTGTCATTACTGATGTGCCCTAGTTAGTTTTAGGGGACTTCAATGTTGTTTTGAAAGATAATGAAAAATTCCAAGGTGCAGGGCTAGATGCTAGGGATGTGGAGGATTTTAAATTTTATCTGCAGAATATAATGATAGATGATTTACATTATACAAGGCACACTTACACATGGTTTAACAGACAAATTGGGGATGGGAAGATCATGTGTAAGCTTGACAGGGTTATGGAAAATACTAAATGGCTTGAAAACTACACTAATGCAACAGTAGAGTTCCAATCTTCCCTTTTTTCAAACCACAATCCTATTGTGGTGTGTCTGAATCCCTACAAACCTCATCCAAAGGGTCGATTTAAATTCTTTGACATGTGGACATATGATGAGAATTTTCTACATATGGTAACTAAGGTATGGCATAACTCTAATAACTGCTCTATATTCACTAAGATTAAAAATGCCATGCACCATCTAAACACAAAAGTGTAGAGAATTGAACAAAGCAAAGTTTGGAGGCATCATATAAAAAGTGGCTGAGCAAGACAGAAACTTACTGCTATTCAAGATAGAATTAAAAATCATCCTACCTATAGCAACTTACAAGAGGAGGAAAAGGAATGTTTGAAGAAGTATGAACATTATGCTAAATGTGAGGAGAGTTTCCTCAAGCAAAAATCAGGCATCAAATGGTTACAATTGGGAGACTCTAACAACCAGTTATTTTTTTGCTACCATGAAAGCAAGATAGAATAATAGAGGAATTTCAAAGGTCCAAAACATGCATGGTGGTTGGGCCACTGATCTTGATTCAATCAAAGCAGCTTTTATTGAGTATTATCATTCCCTCTTAGGCACTAAATCAACTGATTCCAATGCTCAGCAGGTGGATATGAAGATTTTACAGGAAGGGGCCACTCTCAATTCTGATCAATAGCATGAACTCTTCAAGCCTATAACTTACAATGAAGTTAAAAAAAACTTTGTTCTCCATTGGAAACACAAAGGCTCCTAGTTTAGATGGGTTCACTATAGGTTTCTTCAAGACTTCCTGGGACATAATTAGGAAGGATATCTATCAGTTTATCAATGAAATATTCTACTCAGGTATAATTCCATCTTTTATCACCCCCACTATTTTGGTGCTAATTCCTAAGCATGACACTCCTAATAAAGTCACAGACTTCAGGCCTATTGCTTGCTGCTCTATCATCTACAAGATTTTATCCAATGTTTTAGCAGCAAGAATTCAACCTATTTTGCCTGATATAATAAGTACTTCACAATCAGATATTGTCAAGGGGATGGCTATTGGGGGAAACATTCTACTAGTTCATGAACTCATAAGAATGTATGGTAGAAAGCATACTTCCCCTAGGTGCATGATGAAGGTTGATATCATGAAGGCCTATGATTCCATCAATTGGAAATTCTTGGAGAGATTTCTTTTAGGGTTAATGTTTCCTTCCCATTTGGTTAAGTTAATAATGTCCTGTGTGACCAATGTCAAATATACTATCACTATTAATGATGATATGCTTACTCCCTTCCAAGCACAAAGAGCGCTAAGGCAAGGAGATTCACTACCACCTTATCTATTTGTCATTGCCATAGAATATCTGTCAAGAATGCTTTAACATCTATGGACTATGGAAGGCTTTAGAGGGCACCTAAAATGCAAAAGGTTGCACATCATCAATCTTTCCTTTGCTGATGACCTGCTGCTACTTTGTAGGGGTGATTTAAATTCAGTCACCTTACTAATGAATCAGTTCCATCAGTTTAGTAGTGCATTAGGCCTGCACATAAGCCTTGGGAAAAGTTCCATTTACTTTGGAGGGGTTCCAGAGAGGGTGAAGCATCAAATTACAGAGTTCCTTTCTCTCCCTAAGGGTACAATGCCTTTTAAATATCCGGGGATCCTTATTTCTTCCACTCGTTTAAGATCAAATCAGATGATGGTTTTGGTTAGGAAAATTACTAGCAGGATACAACACTGGTCCACAAGATTTCTGTCCTATGCAGGAAGATTGTAGCTGCTTAGATATGTCATCAATGGTATTCAGATGTATTAGAGTCAGATTCTTATCCTTCCCAGAAAAACGCATCCTCAAGATTATAAGTTTATGCAGGAATTTTCTATGGATAGGGAAAGTTGGGCCTTCCAAACGAACATTAATTGTATGGTCCACTGTGTGTCTTCCAAAACAGGAAGGTGCCCTGGGGATGCTGGATCTTCAAGTCTGTAACACAATAGTAGTGGGAAAACACTTGCGGCATATAACCTAGGAGAAAAATAGTCTATGGGTTAAGTGGATTCACAATTTCTATATAAAAGGAGAGTCCATATGAAATGCTAAGCTTCCATCTATTGCATCATGGATTATTAAGAAGTTGTTCAAGAACAGTGATAATCTCCAATATGTATTTCACACCTTTACTCCTTCTCAGGCATATAAAGTTAGTGCAGTTTATGACCATCTAAGGCATAAAGGTAATCTATTAAATTGGTGGAAAACTGTTTGGATGAATAATGCTAGCCCTAAACACAAGATCCTACTTTGGATTGTTGTTCATAACAAGCTCCCTACTAAAGATAATCTTAGCAAGTATTCAAATGTGGAGGATCAAACATGCTGTTTTTTTGATGCCAATGAAACCCTCCCCCATCTTCTATTTACTTGTCCAGAAATGAAGCACCTCTTAAAGTATGCCTATGCATCTATTGGTTTGAAGGGGATAACTAAAAGATGGCCTGATTTGATAGCAACTCTTGCTCAAAGAACAAGGGCCTCGAAAAAGAAGATTCATTTATCCCGTACACTAAGTGCAATGTGCATCTATAAGTGTTGGATTGCTAGGAGTTCTAAGATTTTTTCCAAAATCAATTGTAAATGGAAGGACCTTATTAAGAAAATTATATATATATTGTCTCAGCTAGGTACTCGGCTCCCCATACGAGTAAGAGTAGGCTCTATATAATGCAGTGTTTAGATAGGTTCTGGAAATTAAGTTATACTAATTCTATTACTTAATAAACCTCGATCTTCTTTTTTTTATTAAAAAAAAAGTAATTATCTTCCAAAAATCTAAACTAAGCTCAACCAAACCCACACCAATCCTAAACATACATCTAAAACAAGATCAAACACACTTATATGACCATTAAGTGCATAGATTGGTACACATTATCGACCCTAAAAATGGGGTATTACATAAGTTTTTAGTTGAGATAAAATAAACGTTAGGTAGGATTTTATTTAGTTACTATTCATGTGAACAATATCATAGATAATACTAAGATATTAGGGAATTATTTGTCATTAATTAATTTTTTTACTTATTGATTAAGTAGCTTGTTAATATATCAATTGATATTGGATAGAATTTGATCTTTTGAGAGTATGAATTATCTTATATATACTCAAAGATTCAATTTAAGGAGGTATAATATAACTGATATGGGGGTTTTCTTCAATTAGTATTATTCAACCTTAAAATACGACCTAAAGAAGGAAATTTAGTGTAAAAGGATTCTAGACATGCTCACCTTTGTCTCAGACCAGTCTTGGATTGGTAGCTTATATCGATCATTTACTGGGTTGGTCCTCTACTTAAAAAAGGGAAATATGTTTTCCTTAGCCACACTGTATTCTTTCCCTCTTCCTCTTCCTTCTTTCTACCCTTATATATATGAAGTTTGGTACCCATTTTGGGGGATTAAAAATCATAATACTACTTTCACACTTTTGCTCTCTTGGTTGATTTTCCCTTTTGGCATTTTTTAACTTCCAACTACTAATCTAATTTACCAAGAACCCCTCGCTTCACAAAACAGTGACAACAATAGCTATATAAATCATAAGTAATCAACGCTACTAATCATAGTTAGGTTGATTTAATAAATTGAGATTTTATCTCATTGAGACCATAAGTGAGTTTCATTGTTTTATATTTACTTTATCTGCGTGAGTTGTAAACTAAATATCTTTTAAATTATCTTACTCATGTGAGTGATAATCTAAAAACCTCTTGATTACTTTTTAATGTGAGCTTAATTGAGAGTAGTTCATAAGTGTTTGTTATTCACATCCATATCCACTAACAAAAAAATGCACATTCACCAATCCTATGCTTCTATCGCTCATCAAATTTGTTATTAGAGCATGGATTTGAAGATTGTCTTATACATTTGACTATCCAAGAGGTGATATTGATTCAAGATTTATTCAAGAATTAACATGGTTGGTCTTCAACAATCATATATACATATTAATCAATATAGTTAACAAATGCGACAAGAGATTATGAAAATATTGCAAAAATGAAGGGACAGTAGTAAAACAAAGAAGAAAGTTTATAAACAATGCGAAAAAAAATGTTGAGAACATGTCCCTAAAAGAACAATACTTTAAGGAAGAAACTAAAGAGGAAAAGGATTTTAATAAAGAAGATTTAGTTAGCTAATTGTTATTTCCTTAATTATTAAGTAAATTTATCTTGTAGTGTGAATTATCTTATTATAGATTGTTATTTGATATAAGATAAAGTTTGGTATGATTTTATTTGGTCTTTATTTAAGAGTTACAATTCATGCAAACAAAATTGTAAATATTACTAAGATATTAGGGAGTTATCAGTCGTTACCAAATTTGTTTACTTAATGATTAAGTAGCTTGTTACTAGAATAGTTAAGATTAGATAGAGTCTAATCTTTGGACGTTTGACTTATCTTTTTTGCACTAGAATATTCAATTTGAGGAGGTACAATATAGCTATGTAAATTGTTTGTAATCAACGTTGTTAATTATAGTTGAATTGAATCAATGAATTTAGATTTTCTCTAGTTGAAATCATCTATAAGTTTCAATTTTCTATGTTTACATTGTTCCCGTGAGTTATCAACTAAATATCTCTCTAAATTATCTTATTTGTGTGAGAGATGGTTTAGAAATCTCTTAATTGTTTTCTTTGTAACCTTAATCGAGAGTAGTTTGTGAGAATTCGTCAATTCACATTTATATCCATCAACTAAAAAATTACTTATTCACCAACTTTTTGTTTTTGCCACACGTCATCATATTCCTAGAAGAGTGTTGTTGATCCTAAATAATGCTATCTTAGACGTTTTTAATGTATAACAATAACACATTATTTTTCAAAAAAAGAAAAAAGAAAATTAACACATACTTATTATATATCTACACTTTTTTAATAAATTAATTTCATACAATAATTGCAACAATTTTAATTTCTTTATTTTATTTATTTCTAGCTACTAAATAAATTGGGAGATGAAATATAAACATTAATATTATGCAATTATTCATATTCCTTTTAAGTTATGCAACATATTTTCATTTTGATGAACAAAGTCTTTAAGCCTATTTGAGTAGCCTTGTTATCTATATATTATCCAACAATATAGATTTCTACTTGTTTGTTTTATCTATTATTTTCAAACCATTATCATCTTATTATCTATAATTAATTATTACTCTATAGGTATGCCCTACCAATTTTAACGAAATATTTAAAAAAATTAATATTACTAAATTTTATTTGAATAATGCTTTCCATCAATTAAAATATTTTATGTCTAAATTATTAATATATGTTAATTCATTTCAATTTAGATAATTTACTAAATAATATTATTATCTATACATAATTTGTATTAATTAAATGCTCTAATATATTAATACTTTAGATTAGATCATATTCTGGTTAGATATTAAGTTACCCAAATAAGTTATTTGTATATTTTCAAAATTGAAATTAATAATTTATTCTTATCAAATTTTGCACATGGCATTAGTAGAAAAGCTAAAAATAATTTCCTCCCTATTATGCTATTTGGGCAATTGTTATAACTATTAAAAATAGAACAAATAATATTTAATAGCACAGACTATTTTATATTTATGTCATTAAAATTTTAATTATAGTATTTAAAAAAAATTATTTAAAGTTTTAAACCGGCGTTCTTACGCACATGTTAGGCAAATCATATTAGCGTTTTTCTAATTTTACGGCGGCCAGCAACACCTGCTGCCTGTTCCAGAGGAAAGAAACCCACCACCTACTCACGAATACTAACAAAAGTATAATATTATCCGATAGCTGGAGGTTCGCGTGAACCACACTCGTCCACTGGACATTCTGGTAATCACTTCGCTGCCTCTTGCCGGTAAATAGGGTTAGGGTTTCAGAGTAATCGAAGCTCACGGAAATGGACAGGTACCGGGGAGATCGTGATAGAGACCGAGACCGCGAAAGGGATAGGGAGAGAGACAGAGACAGATATAGGGACCGAGGCCGATTTGGTGCCAGCAACCCCGATTCGCAGCACTATCGTCGGCCTACACGTTTCTCAGATGGTCCTCCGACCGATAATCGGCCGAGCCCGGGAAGTTTTCGAAGCGGATTCTCTAGCGCTCCTGGCGGCGGCGGAGGTCAACATCCCTTCGAGAGCCCACCTCGGCATCATCCTCTTCCTGCTGCTGGTGGTGCGGGAGGATTTGGACCTGTAGGAGGTGGTGGACCGGGTGGTCCTGGTGGTTTTCGACCTATGGAAGGTGGTTATAATTCCAATTTCCAGCTGCCTCTCTCCGGTCATAAGCGACCATTCCCATTTTCGGGTCGCGGCGACTCTCCAGGTACAACCGTACTCTCTCTCTCGTGCAGTACTTGTTCTTAGTTCGATTGGCTGTCTGTACTCGATGGAAAGTTTTGAGCTTGTGTTGAACTTCTCAGTGATTGTCCTCTCGTTGTTGATGTGTTTGATTATTTGGTGCATTCCCTGTCTGGTTTTCCGATTACACTACGTACTATTTAATCTTGAGTCCTGAACTTATCTGTCTAGTGCCGAATTCAATCCTCAAGTGGGTTTTGGAAAACGTTCAGCTACTAGCCATAAGCTGTTGTCAAAGACTGCATAAGAGTTCAACTTTGTCAGTCTTTATGTTGGACTCTATAATCTGCTGCATGATTCCCAAGGTTGCATGGGAATGGGGACGGGAAACGAGGACATCAAATTTTCTAAATTTAACTTACATTTTTCATTTATGTACGTTTTGGGGAAATGGGGGCAGAAAACAAAAAAGAGGAAACGTTTTCGAAACAGATAAATGTCGGGTCAACGAAGTTTCCATGCAACTTTGATTCCTGGAGTTTATGTGCACGGTTTTGGTCATGGCCTTGACCACACCATGAATTTTTCTGTTTGAAAATTTTATACAATCAAACCAAATTGTTTTTTAAGAGTCATTAATCAAACCAAATCATAATTATACATGGTGGTTTATGTACTTTAAGTTCATTATTTATTTTAATGCTTGTTTTACATATGAAAAATCATTTTTTAGCCAACAATATGTTCTTACAAATTTACTACCATTACAAACTTCATTCCATAGCACCTGATACCAATAAATTAATTTCATAACATTTAGGAAAAGAAAAAGAAAAGAAAAATTTGCAGTGCCTATGTATAATTAAGGACGCAGAGTAGAGTTACTATTTACTCCTACAATTTATCACTTGGATGTTGCAAGCTATATAAAAAATATTTTTATTAGAAATATTAATAATTTGTAAAGATACATTTGTGGATTATAAACCATTTCATAATTTCCAATGTCATAACTGAATCATTTTTGTATATACTAAACCAAATCATAAATTTTCAAACCATAAACTGGACCAATAAAGTATGGTTTGGTTCGGTTTACGAAAACCCCTGTTGGGGGTAAGTGTCAACTCAGTTAATTTAATCTATTGTCGTGCTGTCTTTCTATAATTTTTGCTTCTGGAAAAACATAGTAGGTTCTTTTAAAAATTATAGTCCTATTCTGCTGATTATATGGATTATGTATAGGATATGTATGGATATATTAACAACTTGATATGTGATCCAAAGATGTGTTACAAAATAAATGTGTATGGCCATGCTCATTTTCAGACTGGACATGTAGAAAGTTGCTGGGAAACATCCAAATGTACTGTGAACATTTCTATGCTGTGATATAACTCGACAACTCCTTGTAAGGGTGTTAAGTGTGGCTAGAATAAACAAAATTCATTATTACTTGGGCAGTGGGAGTTCACTCACAACTGTGTTTGTGTATGGATGCACATGCTATATGGACCAATTTTTTTGACATTTCATATGCTTAGTGGGAGAGGAGGTGAGGGATTGTGTCAAATATGTATGTATCCAGGAGGCTCTTGCAGCTGTGACATAGAACTTCTATAATGCTTTACAGTTCTGTGGTGAAATTTGTTTAAGTGGTGCTTAAGTTGTTCATAAAGCTGCGAACCATTTTTTCCTTGTACTGTCAGATTCTTAGAGGGCAATACTTATCTATTTATCTATATATTATTTTGCTGTCATATCATCATAATGACTAAATTAGGGAACATTTTTCTGGAGATTTTCAATTTTTTTTTAATAGAAGAGGACTGTTAGAAAAGTCAAAAAGATCTTGGAGGTAGGAGAAATGAGGGGAATCAGTTTAGGATCCAGGTTAATGATGGAAACTTCACCCGAGGTGAAATGACATTGATCGCTGAATGAATGTAGTTTTTAATTGCAGATAAATTCGTCCAAGTATTGGTATTTGTGTGCTACTGGCAATAATCCTAATAAAGTGGATGTGCCCTTTCGAATTTGATGATGCATGGGCTATTTAAATTTGGATTTCTCAAAACAAAAATTCATTGAGGACCCCAAGAATGGTATCCGCATGAGATGCACAATGCCTGGAGTCAGTGAAATCACTATTATGCTTAGTTTAATATTGATATTTTGATCTTGATGAGACTGTAGTCTCTGTGAAATTTACCTGATAAGAGTTTTGCTGAATTTTTTTTTGGAGGGCGGGGGCTGATGAAAGTCCATTATGCTTGCACGACTTTTTTACTTGCAGGTTATATTTGGTATATTTATATGTTATTTTGAACCCTGTTAAGTATTTACTAGTATAGAATGCTTTCATTTTTCTTGCAGATCATTTTGATGGGAGCAGCTTTGTAAAACTTTTTGTGGGATCTGTTCCAAGAACAGTTACTGAAGCAGATGTAAGACACTGAAGTTTTTACAAATTCTCATGCTGCATGCTACCCTATATCTACTTCATACATAAGTATCTTGTTAGTTTCTTGCTATTATAATGGCTCTAATTTCTATCTGCACCATCTGCGGCATTCTCCTAGTCAATGTGTGAACATAGCTAGTTTCCCTTGAGAGTATATGTTGCCTTATATAGAGACAGAAAGTTGGGGTTAGAAGGGAGTAAATGATACAATCTACACTAGTGTTTGAAAAGGCGCCTTAGCACAAGGTGCAAATGTTTGGGGCTTTTCTTATTCTAGGTGAGGCAACATTGGCAAGGTGCATCTAAGGCACTATGGTGTGCGCTTTACTAAAAATTAGTTATTTTAGGTTTCGGTTTGATTAACAAAATTGGCAATCAATTGGGAAGGAAAGGCAGGAGGTAAAAAAATATCATACTTTTGAATGGGATAGGAAAGAAATAAATTTAGAGAAGAGAGAGAACTTTGATTGGCTATTTTTGGGCTTTATTTTTATAAATACAATAACTAAATCTCTTGTTGAGAAGGAAAGGGAGGGGAAAATGGGTCGTGGAAGACCAATAGATATGATTTTGAACGGAAAAGATTATGTATTTTAGGAAGATAAAAAACAGTTATAGATTCGTACTATTGGCACTTTACTTTGCCTAGGTGTGCGCCTTCTCCTTGCACTTAGCACCTAGGCTCTAGGACTTTTATTGCCTATGTATGCCTTAGGTCTTTTCAAACAATGAGCTACACTACATCACATTGGGGGGCCAAGATTAGAGTTCTAGTCCAATTCCTTTGTTGACCCATTGGAAATAAGGTATAGCCATGTAACTGCACATGGATACACCTCTCTTTCCATGGGTAAATGAGTGGCTGTTTGGTAGTCTCATTTTTGATTTGATATAAAGTAAAGTAATAATATAACTGAAGTAATAATGATGTTATGCTGACACAATAAAAATTGCTTATTTATGAATGTAAATTGCGGAATTAATAATGACGCTTGGCATCTTATTTCATTTGAAATGAATTTGATGTGTATTGCTAATTTTGGACATTTTTTATTAAATAAATAGTGCTAAGTGGGTAGATTCAATAAGGGTATATAGGTAATGTCATAGAATAATTTAAATATTTAATTAAAAATAGATGGGCCTACTAATAAAGTAATAATAATATGAAATAGGTAACATAGATAATGAGTTCTGAAAATAATATGCAAAACAAACAACCTAGACCTTACCAAACAGACATGAAGCGTAAGTTAGGATTTGAGTGAGGTAAATAAGGGTTTTATCATTGGATTTTTTTTTTCCTTTTTTTTTGTTAGGTTTGAGGTGTATCTCAATTATTTTTGTTTTATTTTATTTTTTGGTTTATCTTTTGAGTATTTCTGCCCATAAATAGGCTGTATGTACTTCATTAGTGTTGCTTCAATGGATGTCTGGCACAACTTCCTTGATTGATTCCTAAGCATATCTCCAACAATCTCCCGCTTGCACCAGAACAAATCATTATAGTCCTTTATTTTCATACTCCATATAATTAACATTAGTTGTCCGACACAACCTTCATGAATGGTTTCTAGGGTATATCTCCAACAATCTCCCATTTGCATGAGAACAAATCAATATAGTATTTTAGCCACATGATATCATAGTTGAACACAATGTAGGAATTGTATCATTCTTATCTAGTTCAAGTATGTGTCCACAATTAGACTTACTAAACAAACAATTGACTACGTCCATCTTATTCACTTGTATTCCTCAACATGGTTCATAATATGGTTGATTATTACCTTTGTAATCACCTATCTAAAATGTGATGTGAGTTAATGTCAAACCAAACTAATCCTCATGTAGAATAAATAGCTAATTGCCGTTGGAGGACTATTATTTAAGTTGATATGAGGACAACTGATGGCATGTGTACAACAACCATATAATGCTCTCACGTCAGGTTAATCCAATGCAATGTTCTCCTATACATATCCATGTGATTAACTCAATATCATGCATTCATGACGTGTGAAACTTGGCCATCAGGGAATCCATGTGCTAGTCACAAATGATTATTGTCCCTGTAGCTAATGATGATAACTAGGGACCATTTAGAATAATTATATCTAGTGATATACTAGGGGCCATTTAGAATAATAATATCGTGTAAACAATAGAGTTCCACAACCAGATCACTTATTTGATATTCTTTCATTGGATATAAAACATTCATGAAACTCTAAAACAATTTAATCACAAATGTTAAACATGAAGAAGAGCTCATAACTATCTCAATAGTACATGCATCACTTGTGTATGTATTTAACACCAAATGTCTTAGTGTAGTGGTCATGTTTAGCTTGTGGGAGAGGCTTAGTTAATGAATGAACAATATTTGCTTCTGTTGGTAGTTTGCACAATCTCACGTCACCTCTGTTGACTATGTCATGAATGAGGTAATATTTTTTGAGTATATGCTTGGTTCGTTGACGAGACTTTGGTTCCTTTGAAAGTGCAATAGCTCAATTATTGGCACGGTAAAGGTCCAATTGATAGGAAATATTTGGGATTACTTCAAAGAGGGTGATGAAATTCCTAATCCATACACCTTCCTTTGCTGCTTCAAAAGTAGTCATGTCCTTAGCTTTGGTTGTAGAATCAACAATTGCGTCTTGCTCGAAACTCTTCAATAGATCCATGAATCTAGCAAAAATACAAATTGCGACTGTGATTGAAAGTCATCTTTGTTGGTTTGGAAGCTATCATTAGTGTAACCGTTTACAATAACTTGTTAGTCACCTTCATAAACCAAGAAATAACCTTTTGTTCTTCTCAAACACTTAAGAATGTTTTTGATTGTGGCCTAGTGACTTTCGATATTTACTTATCATGCTCAAAGCATACGCAAGGCTAGGACGAGTACACAATATGGTATATAAAGCATATGGGATTCTGCTCACGTGGTCTAGCTCATTTTGGCTTGTCCTAAGTCCTGCTATGACTTATGTCATTTGGGTAGGAAACTTCTGTTGGAGTCTTTCCTGCTGAATCTATAACTTGTCAATGTAAGCACTTTTACTTAGTCCCATCAATCTCTTTGATCTATCTCATTAGATCTTAATTCCTGAGATATAGGTTGCCTTGCCCATGCCTTTCATTGAGAAATATTTTCCCAACCAATTCTTTACAGCCAAAAGTATAGGATTATCATTTACTATGAGTAGTGTGTAATCCACATTAAAAGCCAAGAAAATAATGACAATCCCACTAACCAACCATCTGGTAAACACAAGATTCTTCTTTATGATGCCAAACTCTTTTACCGTTTCATCAAAGTAAAGATTCCAACTCCGAGATGCTTGCTTCAATCCATAATGGACCGACAAAGCTTGCATAACTTTGCAGCATTATCACAAGTGCTAGAATCCTTTGGTTGTGTCATGTAAATATCCTCTTCCAAATTCCTATTAAGGAAGGTGGTTATAACATCCATTTGCCAAATTTCATAACCATGAAACACTTCAATAGCTAGAAGTATGCAAGTGGACTTAAGCTTGACAACTAGCGAGTAGGTATTATCAAAATCAATACAACGAGTTAGTTTGAAGCCTTTGGATACCTGGCTTGCCTTGAAAGTGTGAACATTCCATCCATGTCTGGTTTCTTTTTGAAGACCCACTCAATGGATCAATTAAGGTCCAAACTTTGTTTCATGCATAAACTCCATTTTAAATATTATGGTTCTTAGTCATTTTTGGTTGTTTGGGCCCATTAATGATCTTCGTAGGGAGTGGGTTTGTTATTGTCCGACAACAACATGTCACATTGCTTAGTCATTCATGAAGGCTCATGATGTACCTACTAGAACTATGAGGGGGCTCTGCTATTGGGGGCTTCATCAAAATTGGAGTCTTTTGTTGTGGCTCTTGAGTTTCTTGATCAAGTGGGGACTGATTGGATGCCAGTTTAGTCTCATGAAATGCTTAAGTGAGTTGATACCTCTCAAACTCGAGGTTGCTCCCAAAACAAATTTCAAAGACTCCACCATTTCATAAGGTGCAATGTGCTCAAATTACCTTTGATTTTGAGCTAATATGAGAGAACTGGCATCACTTGAATCATCAATATGGTTTCTATAAGTATCTCTTTCAGCATGTGGAGCATTAGCAATAGGTTCATTAGGGAATTAGGGATTGGTGTTTGACGATCATCTACTATTTTCTTGCTTGGGAACAATTTTCAAATTTCTATGACTACAAGGATAGTATTTCCATTGAGCTTTTCCTTTTTAACAAGGACATATCATAGGGATAAATTAGATCACTATGAGAAATTAGATGAATTTTCTAGCCATAACCAGATAACCTACCATAATATGCACACAATAAGATTCATGTTCTCTCACACACACATATATCATTCTCAAAACAAGAGTTCACTATATTCATGTTCCTAGTTTTTTGAGCTAAGCAATATCTTGCTAATTATATCATATATATCTCTTGGTCGTTGTGGTGACATCTCATGTCCAAACATTCATCTCCATGCATGAAGGTCCAAAATTATTTTTATAATCTTGTTAAGTTGAAGCAACTCATACAAAGAAACAGGTGTCACCCATTCGGTCTTACTTAAATAATCAAGATGCTCTACTTTGGTAGACCCACCAACCTTGGTAATTTAAGTCTTGATGATGTTTTAAGTTGGGAAGACATGAGTTGGTTTAATATTGTTACATAGAGACTAAGGCAACAAGAATGATGAACATACAAATAGTATATTCTAGACAACATGTAAAATATGCTATACCCTTCAAGTTCATCAAATGGCTTAAAGAACATGTAATAGTAAAAAGATCTAGCGTACATCTATAGTAAGACCTGAAACTATTTAGGGATCAAGGAGGTGCAACCCCTTGTGTTTGAGGGGTATCGCCCTTAGTGGGGGTCCCGTTGTGTGGCAGGGGTCAAAGTTGCAGAGCCCCTTTGTAGGGGTTTTGGGAAAATCACAATTGAATATTAAGAACAAATCAACTTAACATTAATCAAGAAACTGAATTGATTATGGGCGAATTAAACTATGATTATTCGAACTAATCAATAAAACATATTTAAGATTAGTTAGAACTAATCAATATTAGGTTAGCGATCTAATCTAAATCAAGATTAGTCTTAAATCAGGTTGGCGATCCAATTTAATCTACATCGGTCTTAATCAAGGTTAATGATCTAATCTAGATCGGTCTTAAACAAGATTGGTGATGTAATTCGTCCTAATCAAAATTAGGGACCTACATAAAAAATGCTTAATTAAGATTGCGAATCATGATTAGTTGAACTAATTGAGATTTAGCGAAACCAATTTGATTTAAGCAAGGTCAATCAACCATCCTAATTATAATTAGTCAAAACAAAATCCAATCAAGATAAGTCACATTAACCAAGATTTAACATAATTGATCAAGAACATGTTAATTTTCATTACAAGATTAAGCCTTACTTAGTCTCTAATACTATAAATATAGGTAAACAAACCAATTTAAGATTAATTCGCAATTAATAAAACACAAGGGGCTCTAATATCATTGTCTGGTTTTCGGATCTAATCCATATCCTAGGATAAATGCTAATATCAAGAATGAATTAATCAAAAGTAGAAAATACCTCTTGATAAAAATGTGTGCGGATTTTGCTCCAATTGTTATGCCTCTATAGGCTCTACTTGTATCCACATGAATGAACTTGATTCAATGCCAGATGTGCTAGCATCGACAAACATTTATCTCTCTTTCTAGGGTGGTTGTGGGAGACAATTATATGAAAACTTAAATGTAGCTCTTTTTCTTTTATAAGGAAGATGAAGCCACTTAAGACCCTAAATCCTATATGATTTGGTCTTGGATAGGTCTAACAGGCCTAAACTAGCTCATACATCTTAGTCCAGTTATGTTAAATTTAGCTAGTTTTAGTGTGTGGCCTGTAGGTTCGTCCAAAATTGTCCGTTGGCCCAAAAAACTTTTTTTGTCCCACAAATCATGAGCGGCCCTTTAGCTATTATGGCTATATTATGAATACCCAAGTTGTGTGAACAATCTGGTATTGTCTCCAACAAGTAATCTGGTATGGGTAGATTATTCTGCACATGCTGCGTTGTTCTGCATCTGACATTTTTGCAAAAAATATGTTCCATCTTTGTTTCTATTTTGACTGAAATTGTCTCATTTAATCCATGAGGCATTGATGTGGGCTGATTTCTAATTAAGTTGGCTAGGGTATTCCTAGTTGTGCAGATCTTTCATTCATCTCCTAGTCATATTCTATCTTTGATCATTATTTGTTTCTGATTTGCACCGAATTCCAGGTTCGGCCTGTGTTTGAGGAGCACGGGAAAGTCATAGAAGTTGCTTTTATCAAAGATAAGAGAACAGGGCAGCAACAAGGTATGTTTTCATTATGATGCTTCTACTTTGTGGTATTTTTTTTTTCAGGTCCTCTGTGGGGCTGATGGGAGCAGGTGTAAGATCTCTTTTGTCTGAGTGCACCTTAGCAACAATTTTCAGTCCTTGCAACTTTTCTTTTATGTCCACAATGCCACACAAGAAGAGCGAGACATATCTACCTGCTAAAATCTTTGTTGTAGAGCAGTTGTAATTTGGAGCACTGGACTCTGCTCTTGTATTGGTGACTGAAGTGGAGGCAATCCCCAGCAAGTTAGTCATTTGTAATGGGGATGGCCTTCACTGTAGATAATTATTTCAGAAATCTTTTGAAGGTTGAATTGTTGTACATGAACAAAGGCCGGATACAATGTTTATTGCTTTGAATTGGTGTTACTATGTTAATCACATTAACTAGAAGGGTCTCTTTGGGTCTCTTTTTTCTCTGCTAGCCTTGAATGTGTGCATATTGGTCAGGCACTTGATGGATGGTTGGATTCACCTCGTGCCTCATTTATTGAATGTGTTATTTAACATTGTCAGCCTTTTGCATTAATTTCGTGGAATGGAATTGATGCCTTGACATCATGGTTCTACAACTTCAGTGGTTGGAGATGTGAGAGCTTTCTGGTCTTTTTCTACGTGAAGCTTGAATGTTGAGATGAAACTTTCTGTGAGATCTTACATCTGATGGTTGATTTTATGATATTGAGAATCATCTTACATTCTATCCATTGTGTATTTTGTATTCAGGATATATTTTTGTGGATATGGAAATAAAATGAATGACAGCACAAATTATAGTAGTTCGTGGTGAATAATGGGTTTTCTGTGCTATAGTGAATGGATACTTAGCCTCAAATATATAATGATGGCACTGGATTTATTGTGCCGCTATCTTTGGTTTCCTTATTGTTAGTCCTTGTTCTTTTTACCCTAAATTTAGTGGTATCCAATCACAGAAGTCTTATGTTAGATTGGATGGAGTGCAGGTTGTTCATCTATTATTCATATCTTTCTCCCGCTTCTGGGCTCAAAGCTATCAACCTAAACTTCTAACTTTTTTTTGTTATTGGGACGGTGACTGCCTTTGTGGTCAGATACGATGCCTCTGATATTTCTGTTTATAATTGAAGTGACATATTATGTAAAAGTTATTCCAGGAACTCCTTATGTCTCCCTTGTCTTGTCTTCTTGGACTATGAATGCTTTATTTCATTAGTTTTTAGCTTCTCCGTGACAAGGTTCATGGATGCACACCTTCATTTCATATGGATGGTTTCTTCTGTCGCTTGGCTTTTGGGTTGCTGCTACGATTTGCATCCCAGTTGTCGTATTTTCTACACATGTTAAGATCCAATGTCTGATACATGGATGGGGTCAGCTAGGTGAAGTAGATGGCGTGTCATATCTCTTCTATTATATTTGGTTCCAAACAAACGTTGCATTGAACATTGCACGAGCCTTTGGGTTCACTCAATAGTTTGAACATTTGTCACTTTTGGATTTTCATTACTGATTTTATGAATTGAACGCCCATTGGTCCTCATTTTTTATCAGTTCCATAATCATCAACGAGTCTGTAGTGTAGACTCTATATTATTCAACAAATGATTGGTTCTATCTAGATAAGTTAGCAATTTTTGGTTCTGTAGATATAAGGAGTTTTCCTTTTCTTCTTTATGGATTGTTTGCAGCCTATTTCTGTGTGTGTGTGACTTATAATTGTAATGTAGGGTTATATCTCCATTATTCTTCATCGCTTGCACTTTTTTTTCCTCTCCTGTCTTCATCCTATTTTCTTGAGGAGAACCAAGGGTTGATCGTCAGGAACTTATGCAATGCATTGTTGAGTTACACTCTTAATTCTGGATGTTGTTTGGAGGAAGAACTTTACACATTTACTATCCCTTGGTTGTGCCGCTTATGTATGTCTTAGAGCTGGATGCTCTCCCAGTATTCTGAATGTTTTGATAATAGCTGTGAGATTTACTCTTTCTATTGTTCTCCTTGATAGATGAACACGCAGGATTATCATTTTTGTTGGCCAGCCCGTAGTGATTGAGGCCTAATTGGGTGGCCTCATTGTTGAGAGGATCTTCAGAAATGTTTTTCTCATGTCTTATTTTTTTGGTTACTCTTCTGGGAGATGTGACTCGTCTCTGGTGGTTGGTTGTGGTCCAACTAAATTCAGGATAGTTCATGTTGAGTGATGGTTGCCTTTTTATCAATTAAAAGTTTAGTTCCTGTGATTTGATCAAGCTTCAACTTACTGAAAATTAGAAAGGAATGATTGTTCTTTGGTTGTTTAGCCACTTTCAGCCATATTTGCAGCTGCTATAGTCATTGCTGCTTAATTTTGCTATCTTATTGACCCGCAAAGAATCATGCAGGCTAATTGGGTGCTCATCTTCTGTGTTGGCTTGTTGCATTTTCTGTTGAAATGTTGCAAGCATTATGGTTGCAATCATACAGCTGCAGTTGAGCTTGTGTATACGATTTCAGAGCTGTTATCATCAGCTTTTGATCTTGGAAATTTTTAACATCAGCATGAATTTTCTTCAAATAATTTTTTTGAACATTTACGTTCAGATTTGTGTGGTAGCTCAGTCCATTGATTCTTATGGAGATATTTCTTTCACTCGTCAATTCATTATTTTGGATGGCCTTTGCTTCTTAGCTTGTGTATAGTGGTACTCTTGACTGTCATATATTTTCACTCTTTTATTCCTATGTGTTTTGACCAAATCATGGTGTACCACTATTTTGTGAGGAATATAATGGATACATCTCAAGTAATCAAGCTCTTCTTAGCTTAGGTTTGGCAGATCATGTCCCATGCTCGTAAATGTAATCGCTTGTGGACAGTATTTGTTTCCATTCAGTGGTCAAGATATGTGTTTTTCAGCTTGTAGGCTGATCTTTCTGAGTCATTTCCAGTTTGTCATCGTAATCGTGGATCCATGTGATTGTCATTAGATTTGTTGTATCTAGTCATGTACAATAAACACCAGCTGCGACAATCCGTGGATAATGCACACATTTGGCTTCTGTCTGTACTTGTAGATTGAGCTTTATAGTCTGTTTCTAGATGCTCAAGCTTGGTGTTCCCACAATGATTTTAAAGCCATGAGTGGAAAACTCTCCCTGTATGACAAGTGATTGATTTTGGTTCTCGACAATTACATTGATGTTTGCCTACTGATGTTAGTTTAGTGACAGCATCGGTTCAAGGAGATGATGATTTTGGCTCATGTTTCTTATTCTCCTTTGTCATCATATGTTTTAATTCTTGTAAAGTAATATTTGATGTACTTCTTTTGACCTGAGATTTTGAATGTTTGGACATGATTGTTTGTCATTGCTTCTTGATTCCTGATACTTAATCTGTCTGCCCACTTAATGACTCCAAGGCGGCGGACCCTTATAATAAGTGAGCTGTACAAACTCTTTGCTTCTGCAGGGTGTTGTTTTATAAAATATGCTACTTCTGAAGAGGCAGATAGGGCCATTAGAGCTTTGCACAACCAGTATACTTTGCCTGGGGTTGGTTCTCTTGCTGCTCCAGTTCTTGGGCACCATAGAGTTAATTGAGCATTATTCCTGAGTTTGCTACATCTGTAACTGTTTTTCAGGGAGTTGGTCCTATTCAAGTCAGGTATGCTGACGGTGAACGTGAGCGCCTTGGTAATGGTGTGTGACCTTTCTTTTCCTATTCGTTTTTCCCAAATGGACCTTTTTTTATTGATATATGATGGATGCACTTCATAACTGAATCATTTTTGGCAGAATCTGTAAATTTTGTGCTGCCAAATGTTTTGTCTATCTCTGAAAATTAATGTTTCTTTGCATTAAAACAACAATATTTACTGAAAACAAAACATACTTGGAGAATAATGACAGAGAAACTGTGAACAGATCTTTCACACTTGTGTGAAAAGGATGTGTTGCTAGGATTAACTTGCTGAGAAGGAAATATATATGGACCGAAGGAGAGGAGACCCACATTTGTCTTGGTGTTCAGATTGGAAGTCTGAATTTGGCACAAAACACCTTTCTTTATTTTCATTTATCTTCATTCTGATATTTCCTGGGTGTAAGTTCTTTGATATGTTGTGTATCTTAAGCTGCTTCAAAATGTTTATTATCTTAACTGAAATTGCTATTTGCCTATCAAATGTGTTTCTCATGGTCACTTTCATGGTAGGTGCAGTTGAGTACAAGTTATTTGTTGGCTCACTGAACAAACAAGCTACTGAGCTGGAAGTTAAAGAGGTATGTATTGCACTGGAAAAATCTGTTTCCATTTCCATAGGATTAAAACTGATCCAGCTGGGAAAACCAGTTAACCATTGATCCATTCACGTCTGATCTGGACACTTAATCAAACCAGTTATGCAATCAAGCCTTTAAAACTGTAAGGAATGGCTCGGCCGGTTTTTAAACAGCTGGTTCTGCAAACTTTGCCATCCTTCCATATTTAACCTTATTATTTGAATATTTCTCTAATTAAAAGGGTATATAAGTATTTATGTTTTAATCCTAAAACTCCAAATGTTACTGAACCCTCTGGTGTTCTCTTCCGTAACGCCCATCGATTCCCTCTTTAATGTTAATACTTCATCTTCAACATCTTGGAATCACTTCTTGTGTCAATGAGCGTCCTTCACAAAGGGTAGAAGTGGGCAATTATATCGTGGTTGTGGTCATGGCGTCACAATATCGGAGCATTGCGAACGATAAATTATGTGTTGTAGTTGTCACGGTGTGAATTTTTATTTTTTATTTCATCTTATATTCTAATTATTATCTGCTGATCATTTGAATATAAATATTCAATAAAATAGTGTTTTATATTATATTAAAAGTATTAAAGTGAGTCATTATATGCTAAAATTTTCTAATAACCCTAAATTTACCTTAGAATGAAAAAAGACATGTTAATTAATAGTAAATGTGAAGATAATAAATAGTAATACTTTATTATAATTCAATAGTAACTTGATCCAAGATATATATAGTAAATGAATAAATTTTTTTATCATGCATGCTTTTTTCAGTAGATTTAAGAATTTTCAATAATCGGCGATTTATCCCGATTTATCAATGAGATTTTTCTATTTATTAACGATATTGATTTATCGGCCGATAAATATAAAATTTAAAACTGTAGCGTATCGGTAATTTCGCGTTGCGGTCGACCCAAAAAAGTTAAATAGTGACTGCTACGCTATAGTGGGACCGCTATTTAATTGTATGGGTAGAAGGCTTTGGAGTTTACTAAGAAATGAAATTAGAAAAATAAATCCCTCGCCCCCACTCATGTTTCTTCTTTCTCTATACTTGACCTGTAGCAAAAGAAGAAGATAAGAAAAAAGAGAAACAAGGCGGATAAATCTTTTAGATTTTCTACTTCCAAACTCAAATAAGAGAAATAAATATGAGATTGGGTGAAGAAATTGATGTCAAAAGCTAATGTGGGATAACAGATTTTTAGGAGTAATTATGTCATATGGTTCAAGTGGTTCGTGAATTAAAAAAAAAAATATAGAGAGAGGCAGATGATGTTCTTTTGTGCGAGAGAGAGAATATAAAGTTGCAATTATAAAAATAGAGTTAAATAATCGAGACTCTTTATTCTTTTCAATTACTTCTGGACATAAGGATATACAAATATATAGCCTCACAGATAGCTGAGACTTCCTAAATTACAAGAAGAGAAAAGATACTAACTGATTCCTAATAATCTAGATCTAATGCTTCAACTAATTATGTTGACTAATTCCCATGGCACCAAGTCTCACAGGTACAACTCTCACCTTCCTATAATATCTCAAAATCAATTATTATAATCAGTGTTTGAAAAAGCGCGCCTGAGGCGCAAGGCGCAGGGTGATGGGGGGGTGGGGCTTTCCTGGTGCTAGGCGAGGCTAGGCAAGTGAAGCGCATATAAGGTGCGCCTAATGTGCTAGGCGCAGAGGCTATGAGGCGCACGCCTTGGCATAAAATCAAGCAGAAACTTGGGAGCTCAATAGACACATAGGGAAGATGGACTTAGGGAAGAGGGATAAAAAACCTTTTCAGCAGAAAAAAAAATTACATGCAGACTGCAGGGACTTAGGGGAGTTAAATAGTCATTTCTTGGAAAAAGGTAAGTCTATTTATAGTCTTGATTGCAGTAAAAATATTCTGCAATTAATATGGGAATTGGGGAGACTATGAGTTATTTTGGAAAAGGTAAAAACAGGCTGCAGAGACCGTAAAGTCTGCTATCACCAATTTAAAGCTAGAAATAGTTATTTTGGTATACCTGCATATATTTTTTGCAGATATAGGAGAAAACAGATAGGGCATTAGGGAAAGCCAAAGTTATATCTGCATATATTTTTTGCAAATATAGGGGAAAACAAAAGATATAGGGAAAAAGAAAGGTCCCCCCTTGTCCTATATATTTTTTGCAGAAACTTTTTCTTCCTAATGAAAAAAAAAAAAACAACAACAAAGGGAAAAACAATGTACCACTACATCTGAAAAAAATAAATAAAATAGAGAGAGCATCAAGGAAAACTGGAAAAACAAAAGTATATCTGCCAAAAAACCTAGGTGCCTCACATCGCCCAAGCGTGCGCATTCGCCTAGCGCCTAGCGCCTAGCGCCTAGCGCCTAGGCTCCAGGACCCCTAGCGCCTCGGTGCGCCTTAAGCCTTTTCAAACACTGATTATAATTAAACTACATCAATAGTCAATCTTTCAACACTCCTCCTCAAGCTGGCATGAATATATCACTCATGGCAAGCTTGCTAACTAACTTATCATATTGTGCCTTAGGAAGTCCTTTGGTGAGTATGTCTGATTTTTGACTAGTATTGGGTATGTACGGCAAGCATATCACTTCATTGTCTATCTCCTTGATGAAAAGTGTGTCCACTTCTACATGTTTTGTTCTGTCATGTAGTACTAGGTTGTGAGTTATTGAAATAACTGTTTTGTTATCACAATAGACTTTAACATGAACAGGCGTATGAACCGTTAGTTCATTTAGAAGTCTCACTACTCCTTGCCACAACATTCTACTTTTTGCTTCTCCACGTAATCAAATTTCCTCCTATGAAAGTGTAGTAACCTGAGGTAGACTTTCTATCATTTATATCACCTGCCCAATCTCCATTTGTAGAGAGATAACCAGATATTATATCAAAGACAAGGGAAGAAGTTACAGATCATAACCCTGAGCTTCAAGTTTATACTAGGAAGAAGTTCCACAAATGTATTGATGTTCCAGTTATTACTCAAGCATAAGTTCAATTCAATTCCCCAAGTGAAGGTCCTACAACTCAGAGTAATCCTTTCTTTATTCATACTTCTCTATCTTATCACCATTTAGCCTGATTGTCGTGATCCGAATAGGGTGATTTTCTAGTATATTCCGAGTTATGAGGTGAGGTTCTGTCTTAGAGGATTGAAATGTAACATCCGACATTTTTTTGGGATGGAGGCTTTGTTGGTGTGATGCCTACCAAACATTTCCTGCTTTTATGGAGGAAGATGAAAAGGAGGAGAGAGAGACCGACTTGAATGTACTTGTAACAAGTTATATTATCCAAAGGATGTAAATGGTGAGGTGTGCAGATCTGTGTAACTAGAGTAGTAGCTGATTTGTATTGGTGTTTGGGTTGTATAGCTGGTGAAACTAAGATCAAGCCAATGCAAGATTATTCCCCAAGGCTGTCAACTATTAGATAAAGATTAATTGTTGACGTGGGAGATATCATGCAATGGTAAATTGATCACTTAGAAAACTAATTTTCTCTATGAACGTAATTGGGCCTACTGACTTAATTCTGAAGGGGCTGTCTCTCTGTGAAGGCTCTGGATGATTCAATTGTTGTGGAAGTTGTGTACTTCTACAGTTTTGATCGGCATATGTGGGAGTTTTTTGCACTCTTTGGTCCACTACTGGAGCTTCTATCTGTATTAATCCAAACATATAAATATGAGGATACTGTTAAGTCCCTGCCTGAGATGTCTTTTTATAAGGTGCTAAGTCGACATGCAGATGCTTAATTTAAAGGTAGTGTAATAGGCAAAAAACCACTCATAAATTAGCTAAATGAGCAGATAACTCACGAGAACATAATTATTCTGAATAACCTGTGAAGTTGATTCCATTAGGAAAGTACCACCTCTTGCCATTTTGTTTTGTTTTCAAGGATCAGGTCACGTCTTCACCCCACATTTGCCACCTTACGGTTTGACTCGTAATTATATGCATAGTGCATTAGGGTTGTAAAGAAGGCCAATGGCTAAATGAATATGCTGTTTCCTTTATAATAATAATTACCATTATTACTTATTATTATATTTATAATATTAATAATTTGTAAATATAACAGTAAATGTTATTGTTAATGTTAAAATAATATTAATTTTTATTATACATAAAATAATAATTATAATTTTTCGTAATAATAGTTAATATTATTATTTTTATAAATTATAAATTTGATAATTATAGTTTATAATAATAATAGTAATAATTATAATTATAGTTTCTTTTTTTTTTATATAGGAATAGTACTAATTATAATAAAAATAAAATGATAACTATTTTCTTTTCCGATCTAAAAATGAGGTGTAGCATTTTTGTAGGATTAATTATCTTTTTAGTATATCCATCAAATATTATAAAGATATGACTTTATTTTGGTAGGATTTAGTTACGTTATTTTGTAATATTTTGGCATATATGTACACACACACACACACACAAAAAAAAAAGTTTAGTGTTTGCATTAAAGTGAGGCTTGTGATAAACCTTTGAAGGTTTTCAGTTTCTTTGATAAATGTGCAAGGCTAGAGATTCTTGTGTTATACATCTTGATCTTATGCTGAAGTGTCTGACAAAAAAGGAAAAGAAAAAAAAAAGAATGGTTTGAAACTCTAGGTTTTGAGAGTTCAGGTGTCAAATGTTTTTAGATTATAATTATTTTTTTTCATTATTTTTTATTTGACAGAATATGTATGGGGTTGAATTTGCTTATGGAAGTAACACTAATTATTTCAAATATTTTCTATGGGTTCACTATTTCACTACTCTATGGTTGTGGTTTCTTCTTGCCTCCTACAAGAAAGAGGGGAAAACTTTGTATTATCAGTGAACAGTAAATGCATTTCTGCATAAGATTATGTATCTTTATACTTTTGTAATTTTTTACCAAAAGAGTATAGTGAAGTTACATAGTTCTTCTATGTATATTTTGTGCTTCTGGAGTTTATTTCACTGTTCTATAACAGAAGATTCTTCCTATCGTTGATTAACATTATCATTTATTTTACATTTTCTCTTGCAGTATATGTGATCAATATATTTTATTTTTCTCTATCAGATATTTGCACCTTATGGGCGTGTTGAAGATGTATACCTTATGCGTGATGAGCGCAAGCAGAGTCGAGGTATGGTCTGAGTTCATGTGCTGCTATGATAAGTTTTAGTTGAGAATGGTGCTGATAAAACGCATATGTAGATGGGGTTGATCTTTTTTTACTACGCTTTATTTTTATCTCTCGTTTATAGTGGAGGTGTAGTTATTTTGTGAACAAAGTATTATTTGCAAAGATTCCCTGTTTTGCATCATGTTTGGGTATGACTCATTCCTGGCTCAGTGTTGTGTCTTCCTGTTTCCCTCTGAGAGTGACTGCAATGATGACAATGATTCAAGTTTTTATTCTTGATTAATTTAATTACTGGATTTATTTTGTCTACCGTCTGCATAATTAGTTGCTGGAAGATGCCTGGGCTCAATGATTAAACTGACATTTTTCTGTTATTAGTTCTTTTGCATGATTCACATGCTCTATATGATATGCAGGTTGTGGATTTGTCAAATTTTCAAACAGGGATTCTGCAATGGGAGCTATTAATTCTCTTAATGGAATTTACACCATGAGAGTAGGTGTAGAATTCAAGTTTAAATATTTTTTTATTTTAATTGATGCAGTTCCTGATCCTAGTTTTATATTGTAGGGTTGTGATCGACCACTAATTGTGAGATTTGCAGAGCCTAAGAGATCTGGACCTGGAGAGCCAAGGTCTCCATTTATGATTGGCTGATTTATTTGAATGCAAACTTCTTGTGACGTAATTCATTCAATTCACTAGTTTGCTTTTGGGTGCTTTTGATTTTATATTTCTGATGCATATTCATGCATAACGATATACTTCTAAGTTGCTATTTTTATTTCAATCTGTTGGATATATATATGTGTGTGTGTGTTCCTGCCCTTGGAGGTTAAGGTTTTTCAACTTCCCAAGCAACAGGGATTAGATGCAAACCCTGATTTTCTTTGTTGGATGATTGCAATAGTGTCTTCCTCTATTTTGCTTGTTTGATGCAGTCTTTCTCATAACTTTGTGTATTGACAACTCTTTGCAGACCATCACTTGGTCCTAATATTTCTGATCCGATGGTTGCTCAAAGACCACACAGTGCTTGGCAGCCCATAACACCACCGAGCCTGGGGCCATCTCCTGATGGTAGTTTTCCTGGATTTGGTGGTCAACTACCTCCCAGGAGTGGAGATACTGCTTTGCCGCCAACCCTTGTGAGTGTGGAAGTTTTCTGTGCTTCAGATATTTACCATTCTTTCCTTTTTTGCCAATTTTTATCCTTACTGTAACATAATATCATCTCTTTCTTCAGGTATTGGAGGTTGTGAGTCTTACAGTTTTGTGGGTTTGATGAGTAGGGGCAAGCTGATTTCATTATTGCACATTTTCATTTTCAAATATCAATTTATATTTCTCTCCACACTTTAGTGATGAGGAAAGTGAAAGAAAGACCTGGAAAGTGTGCTATTTGACGAGTACAATATATAAAGGAGCTGGGTCTCTAGTTGCAACTTGAGTTATTGAGGGGCTGTTATTGGGAAAATTGAAATATTGGGGAAATAGAAGGGAGCATCAAAAGAAACGATTGCATCTGTTGTATAGAATAAAGAGTGATAAATAGCGCATTGCATAAATCCAAAGAAACACTGAAGAGGATGAAGAAGAGAGAATGCTACTAGAGTATGACCTTGGCATCAGCTGCACATTTTACCTGCATGTAGCTTGTCTCTCGAGTGCTTTAGCAATGGAGTTCTGAACCCTTGGCTCTCTCTGGATAAAGTATAGCACCATACTGTCACAGGGTAACACTTCCCAGAGTCTTTTCCCGTGCGACACTTAGCTTGGACACTTCCCTTAGTGCTTACTAAGTCCGCCTTTCCCAATACTTACGCAAAATTGAGCTAGTAAGAACACCAGCACAATTTAAGAGAGGAAGTGAGAGCTTTGTGTGTAAGAAGAGAGTGTTTGTTTATATGAACAGAGAGTTCTTACAAAAGTCGGATGGTGGGAACAAATGGGATCTTCCTCTATTTATAGTTGAGGTCCCCTACTCCCCTTACGCAAAGTATGGAAGATTTTAGATTTTCTGCGAGCTTTACAATTACTTAAGAGTTCTAGAGACTGCCCTTCTAGGTTTTTCCAACACTATTCTAGATTTAGGGGATCTAGAGAGTTCCACATCATGTAGAATATATTTAGAATATTACATAAGTATCCCCACACTTCTACTAGAGTCCACACAATCTAAATCTAGATCCTTCTAGACAAGAATTGAAAAAAATTGCAGGCCGTGGCAATTGCCTCTCAATGGATAATGAACAGCCTATTTGCTTTCTGGGGATAAAGTGTATATCCTATCCTGATATTTTTTCATTGTTCAATATTGGTTTGGGATAATCTTGGTTTGGAGTGCAATATGTATATTTGCTTCTTGTGTGGTGTTCCATCTCCTGATTTTAAAGCTGTTTTTATCAAAATGTTGTTTGTTCATCCTTTGTTATGGGCCTGGATCCGATCACGAGATGGACACGAGATTGAATGAAGTGGAGAGTACACAAGGGGATGAATTAGTCTGATGGATAAATTATTTGTGAGTGATGGATGAGGATGATGTTAAGTATAATAGAGAGAGGAACTTGAATTGAAGTGAAGGCTAGGTAGTTGAGAATAAATATTTTTTGTTAATCCCCCAGCTTGAATTATTATTGCATTATTAGGCGCTCTTTATACAGGGACTTACAAGCTTATGGTTACTATAAAAGTGCATTCTTGCATGGTACCCCAACTTTTCACTAGAATTATTAGAATTAATTATTCTTTTTAATTAAGGGCTTCCAGGCTGAGTATTTCCTAATGCTAGAAATATTATCTATATACTACTTTTAAGCCATTGGGTCTTATGTTATGCTTAAATGAGACAACCCAAAACATTCTTATTATTTGAATTTTAGAACTATTAATCATGGGTATAGTTATTTAATTGCCATATTAATTTTATTAGTAGTAACAATGTACAGGAAAATTAAAAGATAACCTGAATTCGACCCAAGTCGACACGAACCTGAGCTGACTAGGATCTGAATTGACCTGACCCGATAGTGACTTGACCCGCCGGATTGTGAACTCTATATATAATGCAGTATATTAACCTTTTTGGTTTCTTTTATCAAATGAAAGCACACATCCTGTGCATCGACACACTAATTAGATATTATGTCAAGATTCTTGCAAGATTTCCTTAGTGTAAACTATAATCTTCCAGGATAGTAGATATTAGAGATGTGCCTTACCAAAACATGGCTAGACTCTAGCCTTACTCAAGCCCATATCTTTTCAAGGAGGCATGAAGCATTTAAGAAGTTGCTCACTTTTGTTGTCTAAAGAGTTGTGTGGAAAGGAAAGTGTATGGAAATGTTGACTCTAAAGAAAAGTAACCAAATAAAATAGAGGAAAGAGAAACTTCTTTCACTGCTGGATGCAAATTGGTCTTGTTGATGGCTCTGACTCGTTCATGGGCTAATCCATCAGAGTTGCTTTTAACATCATTTTTGTTTTTCTGTGTAACCACCAACCACCCTTTCCTCTCCCCCTCCCTCTTTTTGGATTCAAATATATGATGGTTTCTGGCCTCCTCCTTGTGTAAGAGCAATTCATGAAAAGTAAATTTTCATTGAAGGAAAATCTCTCCGTCTTTCACTACCAAATTTGGGAAGAAAAGATTTGGTCATTCTAAGTTATGAAACTAGCAAGTTCCAGAGGTTCTTTACTTGGTTCATCCACTCATACTATGCTTCATATCGCAGGGTGGTCATTCGGGTTCCCTAGGTGGCTATCCAGACAGATTGCTTCCAGGACATGCTGTTTCCTCATCTCCTGGATCTACACAGGTATTCTAGGTTGATTTTAAGGAGCTGATCTTTTTTCTGATGTCTTTTTTTTTCCCTCTGATTTTAAGGAGCTGATCCCCCCCCGGAATGACTATACTTATCATTGTAGGGTACTTTTTCACAAGCCTTTCCTGCTGGCCAACAGATCTCACCTCTGCAGAAGCCACTTCAGTCACCTCAGCACCTCCCATCCTCTTTGCAAGTTCAGCCTCAAGGGCCATCATCTTACCCCCAAACTCCTGCTCAATCATCAAATAAGCAACCTGGTGAAGTACCAAGTCCTGGTGGTCAAACTTCATTCGGTCATGCACAACCTGGCCAACAGATCCCAGGATTCAGTGGAAAACTACCTTCTCAGCTACAGGCTCAACAGAGCTGCTCATTTGCTTCCGGGCAGCCAACCCGCTTAAATAGTAATTTACGGCCCAACATGGTGTCTACAATGGCCCAGCCTCCCCAGCTGTCTGCTTCAGCACAGCAACAGCTTCCCCTTCAGCAATCTTCTTCCCAGTTGGCACAGATGCTGACTCATCAGACTCAAGCTCTACAGGCAAGGTTCCAATCATCCCAACAAGCATTCTCTCAGATTCAACAGCAGTTGCAAATGATGCAACCATCAGGTCAGAATCAGATGATGCAACCATCAGGCCAGAATCCATTGATGCATCCCTCTGGTCAACATCAACAATTGCAACATAATTTTCAGGGTGCTAAACAACAGGTACACTAGTTTAATTGGTGTTTTTAAATCTAATTTATCTGCTTGTGCATGCCCCATACTTGGATTAATTGTTTCATAGAAGATGCCAGCCTGGCTCACTGAAAACTGAAAGGATTTAAGATAGATGATGTCAAAGCATCAATCAATCGAATAAACAAAGATGCAAGATGACTCTGTTCCTGCAGAGATGGCTTGATCCATACAAGCTTTAGAATTGGATAGATAGCGAGGCTTGCTTTCAGGCTGTAGCTTTAGTATAATTGGCCCTGGAAGGGGCCTTTCGTTTTTCTTAAATTTGAGGTTTTATTAAAACTTCAGGCCAGCCTTATGAGCTCTTTGCTTGATGTGGGGGCAAGAATCTAATGTTTTTTTCTCAATTGTGGTATATTTTGAACTAGACAAAATCATAGTTTTTCAACCTTTTTGTTCTATGTTTCTTGAGTTTCTTTTGTCCCCGTGTTGTTTTATAAGACTTGTTTACAAGGTTTCTTCACATTGCTTCCCTGCATTCCCAGTGGGCTGGTATTGTACCACAGACAGCAGCTACTGTGCCATGTGTTACATCAGGTACAGACTTAGCTTCCACATCTGCTGGACCTGTAGCTCCAGTGACAGCTCCTACTTCGGGTTCTAGCAAATGCAACTGGACAGAGCATACTTCCCCTGATGGGTTCAAGTACTACTATAATAGTGCATCTGGTCAGAGCACGGTGAGAACAATTTTTGTCATGTTATTCTAATTTTCTTTCATTTTATTTGTCTTAACAAAATTTGACATTGTTTGTGGGTATGACATATCTTAGTGGGTGAAACCGGAAGAGTTGACATTATATGAGCAACAGCAGCAGAAATCATTGTCCCAACAGTCTCAAACCCAATCCAATCTGCAGGCTCCTGCTCAGCAAGTTCCTCAAACACCAGCCATACAGTCTCAAACACAGTTCCGCCATCGTGACCAGATCCATTATCCACCAATCACTTCTCCAGTTAGTCTTTTGTTCAGATTGATTGTCTTGTATATTTATGCATTCATTTCTGTATCATTCTTGATTTCTAACTCTAATTCGTGATTCTAGGTACAGTATCAAACTGGAGGAGCGTTGGGAAACAATAATGTCAATAATGGCCAGGTAAATCCTGCTTTGGGTGATACATTTGGTTCTCTTCAGGATATTGGTTAAGCTTCAATTTGGGATTTGTTATCAGGATATCTTTCCGTCCATCTTGACTTTGGATTGATACCTGAGATTTTCATTGTAATATGTAGGGCTGTGAATGAACTAAGCCAAACACTCTAGGCTCAGAGTATTTAACTAAAAGAGCTGAATAGGTCATGAGCCGGATCGGCTCATTTACAACCCTACTAACGTGTAGTGTTTGGCGATGGCAATCAACATATTATATTTCTAATATCCTGTTTATTGCAAGGTGCTGAATCACTAGTACCTTAAAAGCTGAGAACTGGCTCTCTTATCTTCATGATAAGTTGAAATTTGGAAACAACTTTTCACTTTTTCTGGTCTTGTACGTCTTTCCTTTCAATTCCATAGTGTCAAGTTTTAACATGATGTCAAATTAGGAAGGTTTGAGTCTCACAAGTATGAGACTACTGGGTGCTGACTGCTGAGTTAGAAGCCTAGAGTTCTTCTGAAATGGATGGGAATACTGCTAAGGCTAACCACCTAAATTAAAATGTATTTGAGACTGTTGTATTAGTTGTTTACCTTTGTATATATTCTAATAGCCTAGCAATTTTCTTTTATCAAAAATTTATCTCACAAAACCTGAATTTCATTCAGTCAACACAAATCAATAATCAAATCACTGTAAAAATTATTACAACAGGTTCTATTGATAAATGAGGCCTAGCTTATTATGATTATGAATATGAAGAATGATATTAATTATAAATAAATAAACATTGTTAATATTAATTATTTTATAAATATTGTTTAAATGATACTAAATTAAAAAAAATATCATTGATTATTATTATTATTATTATTATTATTAATTAGCATAAATAATATTAATTATTTCTCTTAATATAATTTAATAAATACTAATATTAATCATAATTATTCATTATTTTTATTTAAGTTGAATTGTTATGTATATTAAATAAATATTAATATCTTAATTATTGTGCATTATTAATTAAATTTATCTAATTATAATAATATATTGTTATTTATTAGTACTAATTATTATTAAGTTGATATTAATATTCTTAGTTAATAATAATAATAATCATCATCATCAGTATTTATCTTGTTAAATTTATTATTATTATTATTAATGCTTTATATTGTATTTTATTAATTATTAATTATTAATATTATCATTATGAAATTATTAATATTGCTATCATTATATTATTATTATTATTATTATTCATATTATTATATTAATTAGTATTATGTTATTATTTTTAATGATTCTTATTGTTAATATTAATATTAAATTTTATTAACATTATTATTTGTATTTCAAAATTAATCTATATATTATTTATTATTTTGTAATCTATTACTAATTAAAATTATGCTTATAAATAAATAATTATTACTATTATTGAATTAATATTAATATTGTGAATTGTCATTGTTTATATTGTTAAATCAATTATTATTATTATTATTGTTATTATCAATTATTATTGTTCTTAAAAATAATTATTAATATTATGTTAAAAAAAATTAATATTGATATTAATTCAATTTCTTATTTATATTATTACATTAATTTTTATTATCATCAGTTATTTGTATTATTAATTAATTTTTATTATTTTTTATTTTATTAAATTAGTTATTATTATTAGATTTATTATCATTAATATCCATCATCATAATAAATAGATTATTATTATTATTATTCATATTAACAATATTCTAATTATTTTATATTATTAAATTAAAATTAAAATTAAAATTGTTGATTATTATTATTATTAATCTGATATGGAGTTTGACATCTTATTGGTCTTAAACTAGATAAATAATTTGAGGAGAATGGAGCCTAAATGATATAACCCTCGATTTCTATGACAATGGATGAAGATGCTTCTAAGGCTAACCATTGAAATGCAAGTGTGATTGATACTATTGTAGTTGTTTACCATTGTATATATTCTGAGAACCTAATAATATGCCTCTTACCCACGTTGCACATGAATTGTATTGGTTTCTATTTGGAAACGTTTCTGAAACCAGGACTTATGTGAAAAGTCCAAAATGGTTTCCAAAACGTTTTTAAGAAACAATTAACTTAAAATGACGACCTCTTGGCCAATTATTCAACCTCCCACCCTTCAAGAGCCTTCAGACATGGCTTTGCCTCTTCCACCTCTCAAAAGACTTAAACTGCTGCATATATTTTTTTCATGTCTTGTTGTAAGTATTATATTTATGTTTAAGATGACAATTATGATGGTTTCTAATGATAATAAATCACTTGTATTAATTATGTGTTTGTACTAATATTTGTAAAACTTAAGAGAGAATCTTTAATATATATGTTGCAAGTTGAATCTTGTGTAGTGAATGCCAAGCAGCTAGGTTTTAGATTTGATGGTTGGGAAATTGGTGCTAATTTGTGGCCAACAAGATCAGCAATAGTTTGGTTTTGATACCAAACTGATATAGGATGAACTTGATATAGGTGTCAATGATGTCAGTCGTTTGGTATGGAGTACAGTCATGCCATGGGCCTTATGTATATTCAGTAAGATAGGGTTCAGGCCTCAGAAATGGTTTGGTTTGGATATTCTGGTGTTAATTGCCTGCATTGCAGTAGGTAGCTGCTATGTATTTGCTTTCTTATGCTGCTAGCAGGCAGATGATCACCTCAAATTTTGCCCATATAATACTTACGCAGCCTTTTCTGGGTAATTGTCTTTTCCTCTTGCTATGTTTGCTGGAGAAATTGAAGGTTAACGGTTGCCTAGACGAAGTAAGGTGTCAATATTCCTAGTTTAATACTGCTCTTAATCTTCCTAAATTATATAATCTTTTCTATGTGAAATCATGTCTATTGTCCTTCCTACGACCCTTTTTCCTCTCCCTTTCCCTCCCAAATATGAGATTTAGTTATTGTATTTATAAAGATAAAGCCCAAAAATAGCTAATTAGAGTTTCATTTTCTACAGTAAGTGTAATTCTTTCCTTTCTCATTCAAAATTACAACCATCTATCTTCCTATGACCTTTTTTTTTTCGCTTCTTTAGTTTCCAATTGATTGCAGATTCTTTTGAATGAAATTAAATCCTATAATTAGCTAAATTTTAATAAGGTTTGTGCCTCAACGTCTTAGTTGCCTAGTGCGCTTTAGATGGGTCTTGCCAATATCACCTTGCCTAGGATGAAAAATGCAGTCCCACCTTTTCAAAAACTGCCCAACGGAGATGTTTAAATTCTGAAGACTCTGTTAGCTGTCCCAACAATCCTCTCTCTCTCTCTCTAACTTATTTATTTAACTTTCTTTATTTAAATTTTTTTTTAGATTGTTGTTTCCAGTTGCTCATTAGTAGTTTGGTTACACAGTCTGTTTATGCATGTTGTCAGCTGTCTCTGTAAAGTACCTGAAGAAGAGAAGATTGTATCCCTCTGGTCTGCCATTAGTTATTTCACTCGGCATTTTGTGAATCCATGCAGTTCCATTCCCTAACCCCTTATTTGGAATGCTTGTAAATTATGGAAATGGATTTCCATTTCTATCTTGTTTAGAATTCTCATGTTTAATATATCCACTTAAAAATGAAAATTGACTTTTAAGAAAATTTTAGGAGATACAAATCTTTTGGAATTAGAAATGGATTTTTATTTCCAATTTAGAATTTATACCAAATTGGCTCCAAGTCATGTGGTAGAATATTAACCATGGGGTTGCCCACTTGCAGGAATTCAAATATCCATCTGCATATCCAGCACCTGGTTCAGTGAATGAACCGGCTCGTTTCCAACAGGTATTTTGTATCCCTTGCATTCTTGTTTTTCATCATGCTGTGCATGCGAACCGAACTTCAGGTCATGATTTCATTCCTGTAACGAACAGTGACTTCTTGTGCAGGCACTTCAGGGATCACATGACTGGGCATGGAAAAATAAGACTGGAGGTTGTGCCTCTCTTAGTTTCCTTCTTGAATAGTTTTCAGCACCTCTGTTTTTGTCAACATTTATTTGTACCTGTTCCTGAAGCACGTAAGGTCTGAGGTTCTGCCACGCCGGCTGATACTGCTTTCGCTTGACAAAGATTATAGGTATAGATTAAGAAACCTGATCACCTATCATGCCATCCTTCAGTCTTGATGAGCTTACGCTTTCTTGGCGTAGAGCTTCTGTTATCGCCCAGAGCACTTGTGATGTGAGGCTTATATGGGAGTGGTTAATATATACCTTGGGCATTGTGTATTGATTGTAAATGAAAAGCAAAAAAGAAAAGGGAAAAAAGAACAATTTGAGGCTCATTGGGGAGTATTATTGCAAATGGGAACTGGCTATTTAGTTATCTGAACAATGGGAACCCACGTTTTGTTGGAGTAATTCCGCACTGATTTAGGTCATTTAGAGTATAGTAGGTTAGTCCCCTCCATTTTGTAATTGTGTGACTATACTGCTAGGTTTGCTCAGGTGTCGTACTAGGTAATATTTATTGTGCATTGATTCCGATGTTTTAGCACTACTTGAGCTCTAGCACGTTGGCAGGGACGTTGCTCCCCAGTGCACCACCTCGGCTTGATCGCATGCGAGAAATTATGCGTATTTCCATTCCTTGCTCCACCCTCCCCCACCCCACTTCACTCCACTCCACTCCACTCCCACGTTATATATATGCGCGGTTCTTTTCATTTGGCTAAAGCGAACATGAGGAATATATTTTTATCAGCTGTATGGCTGACCTATTTTTGGTCATATCTGGGTGTAGGTACTTGAACTGAAGGGAAAAATTTGCGTACTGGGACTCTCCCTGGTGCTGGAAGGCGAAATGCATGAAATTACTAGCGGCCACATTAAGATGGGGAATGTGATCTGTTTATATCGCTGCAGCTTATTACCCCAGACCGATGAAGGGCAAAGCAATGCGACATATTCTATATGCAGTTCTATTCATGTATCTCTACCTACCACACTTGGATGTTCTGACGTTTTGTAGCAAGGTCAGAGTAGTGCTGCGAAATTAATTAGTCATCCCATGAGGTCAAATGTTGATTCAATGAAATTTCCCACCAAATAATGTAGGAGTAGCAAATTAGGATAATGAAGGCACTTCTGATTTGCGTTGGAACCTCGTGAATTGTTTGTCGATAACATCGGTCATATTTAGCTAATCCAGCCACACTTGCGACTGATATCATCGTCCACCGGAATCATTTCCCGCCGAAATCATTGAGTGAGGTATTGATATCATGTATGCATCCCCGCTGCCTCACGCACACCGGTAATAGGTTTCGCTGTAATTTGGTCTGAAGGCGACCGATCACCCCCTCCCCTCACGACTGATTTGAGCCGCGTGTTGGAGATTTTTGTATCGAGCGATCTCTCTACGGTAGTTTTTCAATCTTATCGTGCTCTACGTACCCCTATCTCCCTGAAGGTTCCATTAGGTCCTTGTAATTAAAGAGTTGAAGAAAAGAAAAATAAGGGAGAGAAAGCTAATTTTCTTTTTATTTGTTTTATTCGAGATAATGAAATATTAAGAGAGTAAGATATAAATAACGTTATTAAAAAGTAAGAAAATATTGTAAAGTCTGAAATAATCCTCTAAATACGAATCCCCCCTCCCCCCTCCTCCTTTAGAACTTAAATAGAACTGGATGGAGGTTCACCTCTTCCCGGCGCAGCCCCCACCCCCACTACTACCCCTTACCAGTGATCGAAGCTCTTTCTCTTCGTTGTGTATTCCTTTTAATCATCTCTCTTGGGGTGGTGCGCCAGACGTTAAGTTTGAAGTTGATCAACACCACTCATTTAGTTTAACATTATCTGTGTGTTTTCCTTCTATTAAGGGCTTAGATTAAGTCGGATTTCTGACATGTTTGATCAAGGATTGGCCTGACGTTTGATTCGAAATTATTGAATGTACATCGGTTTTGAACGAACTTGCCATCCATGTGTATTGCCTCGCGCAGCTTGCGTATGTGCCTCCAAATTCGCTTGTTTAATTTAAATTATTCAAATTAAACTATTTACTTCAGGTTATCTACACTATTTGATTCTCAATAATTTATTTTATTAATCCCTAAATCTTGTTTTAAATTAAATTTAGATGAATAGTTGAGGGTATAGCAGCGTAGATCACATACATGGTGTATATCAATTACGGATTCGGAGTGTAAGTTAAATGGAACATATATATGATGGAAGGCATCACCCTACCGATAAGATCAAAAACTTCTCGACCAGACATAAGCTTTAATAGAGAAGCCATACATTCCTCAAGGCGCTTGCCATTGTTTGCTAATTATGCAGGAGGTGGCGTCACCAGCAATGTCACCGGGGGAGGGGAGAGGGGGGGGGGGCTCATTTGTACTGTCATTCTTCGTCTCATGAGGATGCTGTACTGTTCGCCTTGTACCTTATGATAATGTGTGGACATTGCTGTAGCTCGACGAGGTATACCCATGGAGCATGGTTGGTGCATGGGTGACCTGTGTCCTGGAGGTCCGATGAACCCCTCATTCATTCCCAGTTTTCTTCATCATATTGCGTTGAGCATATGACGTATATTCATATTAAATATTCAATTTTTATGCCGTAAATATTGACCAAGTGTAACTTATCACTCTATCCGTTTTTCAACAGATGTTGCTACTTATTTTGACAATAAAATTTGACCAACAGTATCTTTTAATGTATATAGATAAAAATTATAAAAAAAAAATAAATCATAATAATGCTATAAAAGTATTTTTCAATACGAATATAATCATTATATTGTATTATAATTGTAATTTAAGAGAAATCAATAGTTAAAAGACTGTCATTAGAATACGTTGTTATAATTACAATTAATAGCTAAAATACGTGGTGATATCTATTAAGAAAAGAATATTTATTTATTTATTTATTTTGTTACTTCGAATCATCATGGTCTAAAGGTTCACACAAATTTCGTGGTGCAACGCTCCATTACACATGTTAATTTTAGAAGTTCCAACAGGCCTACCATGTCTTTTAGATATTATATATGTTCTTACGTCACAACACTCCATTGATTTTGGTGTTTGAGGAGAGATGCTGAGGTTAGCTTCCTTATGCGCTGGGGGAGACGATCTTCACCCTCCTTGATATGCATTACATCAAGGAGGATATAACAAGGCCAGATTGTCGCTTGGATGTTTGGTAGGACCGAACCTGATGCTTTGGAATATTGCAAGGCAGGCTCATGTTTAAAATGATATTAAAGATGCCACAGATAGAAATACACCATATGATTGGGATAGGGCTTGCCGATATATTGATACGATATTCGATTGGTTAAAAAGTGCTAGGAAGGGTGGCGTGTGATCTTAGACGTAGTGTTAACCTGATACCCATGTCTATTTTCAGAAAACGTGGGATGTGAGAAGTGAGAATAACAACCGCTGAAATCGACAGGTTGATCTTTATGTCTACCCAAAGGGAAAGTTTGAAGATGTTTTGGTAGGAGTAGATACATTTATCTTCCCAAATGTTTTAATCGTGTCGGATCATGTGGTAGGTAAGGAAGAGTTTTCTCGTTGTTGTATTTGACCATTTTATATGCGATGAGATTGCTTCAGGACGAAGGAGCAAGGAAATACGCTTGACCTCAAAGGAACATTTGGAGGAATTCATTGACCAGGATAAGAATGAGCGCATGATAGCATGCACAATGTTAAACTCAATGCACAATGGAAGAATTCTAACTTTTGAACGGAAATCGTTATTGGTATAGGTTCATAAAATGAATATCATACTAACCTCAAGGTTTCGATGTTAAAGTTTTAAATCTTAGGACAACGATCATCTTCATATTAGTGAGAAGCAGTCAATTGAGTGAATTGGGTCACATGATGATCGGGTCTTCTTGATTTTAAATAAGTTTGGTTCATATTGTTATATCGATTTTATGCTGTATTTATATTTCATGCAATCTTTGTATAATATGAACTTATGGTAATTCATACTAAATTAAGGCTTGTTTTTAATAATTACCTCAAAGTATTAACTCAAAGGAAACTGTAATGCTAACCAGCTTTTCATTGGGTATTGATATACTTTAGTATATTCCCAAACCATTTTTTTTTTATTTTCATTGTTTTTGTTGCTAGAAGCTACATACTTGGTTGAAGAATTATAAAAAATCTTTAATTAGGTTGCATTTGTAGATGCCCAATTTGTTTTTTGCTATATCATTTTTTAGGTCTAGATTTTATTTATTCATTTATTTTGTTTTGAAATTAGGTGTAATGTAATGATCTTTTATGATTGAATCTTATGGTTGTTAGTATATTCTCCATGTCAATATTGATTCCTTAAACAAATGAAAATATATTATTTTCATATGTTATTGTTAATGGAAGAAATAAATATTCTAAATTAATGTTAAAAAATGTTATTTTATTAAAAATCTTAGGTCAAATCTTTTTGGATTTATATTTTTCGAGTTATATCGGATTTCAAATAATTTTTGAATAGTATGATGTCATTTTGGATTTATAATTTTTTTTTTGGGTTGAATCGGATTTCAAATAAATATTATATTGGGTCAAATCTATGTATGTAAGATTTATATAATTTTTCGGATATATTGGCAATATTAGTTGAGTATAAGATCTAATTAGGTAGGTTTCAAACTCATAATTTTATTTTTTTTAAAAAAGTTATTGGATAATTTTTTAGGCTAGGTGGATTTATTTTGGTCCGGTATCTCAAGTCGGGTTAGCAAGAAGTTATTCCTTTATTTTGTTACTTTTGATTGGATATATATACCATGATTGAAGAAGCACCACCGCACACCCGATATATAATCGATACGAAAGCAAAAGCAACCTGTACCCAACACCACTAGCAAATCAAAATTGCCGAAATCTTAGGAAAGTTCAACCCTAGAATGATTTGACAAATAATGATAAAATGACAACGGAAAGAAGAAACCCTAAAATCAGAGTAAAGACAAGTCGGAAATTTCTTACACCGGATCTATACTAACAAAAGAGTCAAAATTACCCTAACAGGAAACTGTCCGAGGCATGAACTGAAAGGATAAATTACCAACAGCAGACTTAATTGTATGAGGGCTCGTTTGGTATGGGAAAAAAATCATCATAGTTTGTGCCTTTTAAATATATATTTAGAAAGAATAAATTATTGTTATTAAAATATGTAATTTAAATTAAATTTAAATCTAAAACAGATATTGACTTAAGAAAGAATTTCTTTATTTTCAATAGATTGTAGAAGAGAAATAAAATAGCGGAATACCTTTTATTCCCTTATTACCACACCTAACAAAACATGTCCTTCCTCCGTATAAAAAAATAAAAAAATATTTTGTCATTTTACATACTTTTTAAGAAAGTAATAAAAATAGTATTTAAAATTATACTAATACGTACCCTTCATTGAAACGTAACAAAATATTTAATGCATATATTAAGAAAGCAATAAAAATAGTCTTAAAATTATACTAACATCCTTTATTGAAAAGTAACAAAATATTTAATACATATATAATTAAAAAAAAAGTAAGAGTAAAAATAGAAAATAAACTTTGACTTTTTTTTTTATAAAAAAAATAACTTTATTCTTGATATAAAAATTTAATGACCAAATTGAATTTCTTTTTTATATGGAAAAAGTAGTAAATATTCAAAATTGAGCTCCTCAATCTTAAGATAAAGTGATCGGACAAAATCCAATCCCAATCTAAATTACTTCTTATCGAAATTAAAAGGATCTAACCCGAGACCCTCCCGCACCGGCCATTGCCATTTCTGCCTAGAATGCAGTCAGTCATCACTTCATAGGAAAAGCTTGAATCTCGCTCCTCCCCCCCCTTCCCTCCCCACATATATTATGGGATAAAAAAAAAGATCTTCAGAATAGATGCAGCCTATCTATATGCCTAAAAAAGCATCGAGGAAGAAAAAAAAAAAAGAAAAGAAAAGAAAAAGGGTTTGTCTTTTTAGTTTGTTTTTTGGGCAATAGATTGATGATTACCGCTTTCTAGCTATAACTCGATCAATCCCATACCTACCACCACTAATTTGCTTTCTTCACATTCATAGACTGAAAAGGTTTCGGGTCCCCTTATGTATAGACTCGCAACTATAAATATATAAATATATATATATATACACACACAGAGAGACACACAAGCTTTTGAGTGGAGAAATCTTAGCACTATATATGGGATAGATAAAGCGATGAAGGTGATTTGATTGTAACAGAAAGGCTATTCAACGTTCTCTCCTTGAATTCAATGCGGCAATCACTGTGTATCACATATATGGAGATATTCATATATCATAATTATATTCGCTGGAAGAAGCTATATACCTATGCCTTTTTTAACCACCGTTTAAATATGCAAATATAGAAGGGTATCTACAATATTAATTGAATCTCTGCCAAACGAAAAGAAGGAATACGTCAAACTTATTTTTGATAAATAGAATTTTTTTTAAAAAAAAAGAAAGAAAGAAAGAAAGATGAAGAAAGTTCACAAGGACAGTGACTAACGAAGAAGGAAATACAGATAATAATAATAATAATAATAGCTATAAATTAACGTCCTTATCCTATGACAATAATAATTTTCACAATTAAAAACTGGTGAAGCCGTAAATTAGTTATTAAGACACATGCATAGAATTAACATCTGATGTAAAATAAGCAACGATCTTGATTAATATAAACGTCTGTCTATGTGTGTATATGTATATAATAATAATAATAACAAACTATTGAAATAAACTTAAAAATAATAAGTAAAAACTACTATGTATATAGACTGCTAGATTTGGCAGGCATAGTTCAATTTCATTTAATCAATCCCATAACTAGTTATATTACATTGGATAGCCTTAATTTTTTTTTCTTAATTTTCGTACCTTAATTAATCTTAACAATTAATGCGAAGAGAATGTCCTGGGCTATTCACGTACTAAACTAATACTACAACTACTTGATGAAGCTAAAAGCATGAGTACGTAACAATTGCCTCCCTCCCCGACCCCCCCTCCTCCTCCTCAAAAAAAAAAAAAAAAAAGTTAGAAAAAAGAAAAGAGGTAGGCAGATGCCCATATTTGTAGAGTAGAAGTGAATAAACAGCCATGCATGGAGTTTAAGGTTGATTTCTCCATATTCTGTACTCTCTGTAGCTAGTACTCGCTCCATAAATAAGCCAGCTAGGGATAAGAGTACATGAATAAGAAGAAGCGGAGGAAGAAGATAGGATCGAATTCCAAAGTATAAAAATAAGCATAAATGCTTGACTTTATTTTTCATCCCTTTATTTTTCTTCCTGGCATAATCAAGCGTAGATCTTCCTATCGTATCTGCACTCTGTCCTTTCATCATCAAAGCAAAGTAGTATATATATATATATATATATATATATTTTTTTTTTTTTTTTAAGTATAGAAAATTTCCCACCGCGTATATATATGCGTTTGACTTTGGCATGGCCCCCAGTATTACAGAGAACCAGAAGGAAAAAGAGGGAGAAAGAGAGAGCCAAGGGGCCGGTGGGTATACAGCAAACACACTATACGGAGAAGGCGTGCACGAATCCCAAGGGAAGAAAACCCTAACCCTAAAGATTCTGTCCTTGTATGGGTAATGCACATGCATCCAACTAAAACAAGCCAGACAATACATGCATATATTCTACTTCAATATATCCGTACATATCATTCTCTGAATTAATTAATTAGGAAAATTAAAATAAAATAAAAGGAAGCCGAGAAAGAGACAGAGAGAGAATTCAATCGATCTTAGAGGGATTTCAAATTAAGTTTCACCAAAAAAAAAGAGAAAACTCCGAATTAATATATATATATATATATGCAGAATTCGTGATACATAGCTTTGATTACACATATGAGTAGTAATAAATAAAAAGCTAGCTACACGATGGATGGATTGATGAATAAAATGAAAGATATGAAATGAATTAAAGAACCTATAGCGCTAGGCTAGTAAGTGGCTAATCAACATCATAGCTTGCCAACTAAAATTAAGCCTAAAGCTACTACGTACGTACACCACGATCGGCCGGAGCATGCATACATATATGTATATTTCATCACTTAACGGCCACAGCTCGATCGCTCGCTAGCTAAGCTATAGGACTCATCATCATCAATATATATCATGGTGAAGCTGATGATGATCAACGGCATCAATCCATATATTTAGCTTATATTCTAGCTTCAAATATATATTGATCCTTAATTAACTCTCCGGCCAGCTAATTAAGTAAGGCACTATACTAGAGAATTAATTAATTAATTAGCAATTTTAGTGTTGATGTGATGATCCATGGAAGAAACCAACACCTAAAATTGACTAACAAAAAAAAAAAAAAAACCCAAGCCAGCTAGCTAAATATATATATAGGCCAGCTGTTATAATGATCGTATCTATCTAACTAGCTTCGTCGATGATGTATACTCATCTGAAGAGAAAAAAAGGGAAAAACGACTCCATATCTATCTATCTATATATATATATATAGATATCGATCATGGATGATGCATGACGCTAGCTAGCTAGTCCTGATCATGATGATGATGGTGTTTGGCGTTCCTGTAGGTCGTAATCTCGTACCTGCGATGGCAGCATATCTTCAAGAAGTCCATGACTGTGATGTTGATGCGACGATGTGCCGGAAGATGCGGCATCCATAGACTTAGCGCTATTTCCAGCACCAGTAAACATTGAAGGATGAGGAGGAGGAGGAAGAAGGGTATTATTAGAAGAGGTCGCAGAGTTGTTGTTGTTGTTGTTATGAGTCATTTTGCTAGTTATGTTAGAAGCAGAATGAGGAGGAGGAGGAGGAGGCATCATTGTTGTTGCCGTGAAACCCTTTCTCAAAGGCGGCTGCGGGGTCTGGGTCGGAAGATAACTGCTACTATTATATGGTGTTTCTTGTTGTTGTTGGTATGATAATCTGCTGCCACCGACGCCGCGGCTGATTAGGTATGACTGATGAGGAGCATGTGTGGGAGGAGGAAGTAACATAGAAGATGACGGCAAGGCACTGGAACCGCCACCAGACGTAATTGAATGATCTTGATGAGTTGCGGCAGAGGGGTGGGAGTGAAAGTTGCCATAGTAATGATACCCAAGGGGATGAGTAGCAGCAAAAGCAGCGGCTCCTCCTGCTCCTCTACCCATGACAGGGCAGGGATGGGTGTGTTGCCCTTCGTATGTGGTGACCACGGTGGTTGGATCGGTTGAGGAACGCTCTACTCTCTTCTTCACACCACATGAGGCGGCTGTGCATCGGTAGTAACTCCTGCATCCATCCATATAATTAGATTCACTCACTCCATATCCAATAAAGTAAAATCAAATCTATAAAAAGAAGGAAAAAGAAGAAAGAGGCTGTCAATCAACTAAAAAAGTTAACAGACTACAAACGATCATGAATCAGAGATGCATAATAGGAAGGAAGACAAAAGTATATACCTAGGGAAAGGGCTGTTTTTGACTGCCTTCTGGCCGTACTTACGCCATCGGTAACCATCATCAAGGTGATCCACTTCGCTCTTTGTCACGAACGCAAATCTCGGCTCCTTACCCCTCTTTTGATTCTTCTTCTTCGGCTTTAACCTGCGTGCGTGCGTACAAACATCTCATTAACATTAACATAAAAAAAAAGAAAAAACAATTAGCTAATTAATTATCATACCTGCCTTTCCCCTCTCTCCCTCCCTTCCTTAAAATCAGGCCGGTCGGGCGACATAAATTAAGTACATAATAGAGGTAAAATGAAGCAACCTATTCATCAATCTCTCCTTAATTTCTGGCTAATCACGTATGTGTGTGTGTGTATGTGTGCGTATATATAAATATATAGAGTGAGAGAGAGAGAATGAAATATTAGTAAAAAATTTAGACATATATATATGTCATGGCATGGGGGCCGGCCGGGGCCAGGTACTGTACATACTGTTTCTTAGTAGTCTTGTTTTCTTGATCGAGATGATCTTCATCTTGTTCTTCCTCATTCTGATCTCCTCCCTCTTTACCACTACACAACCGCTGCTGCGGCTGCTCTAATTCGTTCCCTCCTCCTGCTTCCGAAGAAGAGGATGAAATAGAGGTTGAATTTGGGGTATTCACGGCCTCTGAATTAATCATAATATTACACGATTCTCCTCCTGGCACTTGAGGAACATTATTATGACTATTATTGCTCCCAAGGGCTGAAGAAGCAGGGGATCGATCCAACCACCCCCGCCGTGCCGCGCTCGATTGTGGTTCTTCCGTTTGCATCTCGTGGGTCGTCTTCGGTGGTGGTGTCTCATCCCCCTTCAGCTGCACCTCGCCCCGACCATGACCTGACGGCATCATCGGAGGGGTTTGTACCAAATCGAATAGAGAGGAACCAAAATCTTGGATTCCCATCATCATATCCATCAGGCCACCGGCACCGGCACCCCCAAATGCGGAGGATGAACATGAGTTCATCCTGTAATAATCATCTCCGACACCACCGCCACCAACAGCTTCACAGGATGAAGGTGTTGGCTGCATCGGATGATCGTCAGAGATGCTGCCGCTGTTGGTGTAGAAAGGGAAAAAACCGGTGCTACCACTAGTACTAGTGGCACCGCCGGGGATAATCACTTGCTCCGGAAAGAAAGAGCTGATCAAATATTGATTATCCATCCGATTCGGATCCCGAAGGCGTTGATGATAATCGGTGTTATTAGAATCTACCGTCTCCTCCTCCTTCTTCTGATGTTGATGATAGTTGAATATCTCCTCACCTTTCTCTTTTCCTTGTTTTATGATCCTTTCCATCAGAATCCCAATCCCCTCATTTGCTTCACATATATACTAGTTAGTTAAGACCTAAAGTAGCCGATATCGAGGTTAGCAAGTGGAACAAGGAAAGAGGGAGAAGAACCCGCCCGATGGAGAGGTGCATGTGTGAACGGGCCGGTGAGCCAGGAAGGAAGAAAAAAAGGAGAGGGCGGACACAAAAATAAGAAAAAAAAAAAAAAAAGCGGACAGGACAGGACGAGACGACTGTTTGGTTTTGGGTTTCAAAAAGTGCGATCGAGGAAAGAGAGCGTTCACTCTGTGGGGGCGGGGGGGCGTTCCCTATTAACCTTTCCTTTTAATCTCACCCCCTCCCCTTCTCCTTTAAATAAACAGCTTTGACCCACACAGAGTTCACTTTCACCCCAAGTATTGGTATGCTATTGCCCCTACAGAAATTAGATAGCTGTGGTGGTGACTGAGGAAAGGTTAGGCCGAGCTGATTATTGGGCGGTTCCCACCCACCTCCTTCCCTCCCCCCCCCCCCACACCCCACCCCCGGTCCTCTGTTAACCGGCATTTGACGGTGGTCCCTTTTTTTTAAATTCGCTGTGGACTGTACTGGAGGCAGGGAGGGCGGGTCGAAGTCAATCGATCGGGCTGTACTGTAACTGGGATCTCATCCTGTCGTCCTCCGTGGGGGTGTTTTCGTCTTATCACCGGCTTTACGGCATTCAATGTATAATACCCCGATTTAACTATAAATGGACCACGGCCGACTAATGAAATTTCATGCTTTCATGCCCGCAAGTTTTGTAGAGCAGCGACTCTGGAGGGATAGATCGTTGATTCTCCCTATATCACACATTTTTCCATCAATATAATTACCAATCAAAAAACAAAAAAACAAAAATCTTAATTATTACATGCTAAACGAAACTACTTCCTAGCTTAATATCAACTAATAATTTATTTAGGCATTACGTTTCGAGAGACTTAGAACTTGTTTGAAATTACTAATAAAAAGTAGTTGTTATATCGATAACTATTAGTTTTAGAAAATTTTTTATTCTAATTTTTTTTATAAAAAATAAGTAGCTATATTAAATAATTAATTTTAATAAATAACACCAAATATAAATATAGTAATTTATTTTGATTAATTCATAGCTTTTTATTAACAAATATATAAAGGAATTTACCACAAAGTTAAATTATTCCAATTAACTATAATACGAGAGCTCATCCCTTAACCACGAGTATTGAGGTTTTAAAATATCGATCGATCACACTAAATCTAAACTCTTGAGTATACAGAATAATCGCATGACGGTGCATCTGTTTAAAATTAATATAAAACGTATTATTAAAAGTGTCGGACGATCCGAAATCGTTTTCAGACGACGAGAGGGGAGGGGAGGGGGGAGCGATAAAATAATATTCACTACTATCCGATTCTCCATAGCTGGTGCGTCGAGGTCGAGGTGTATTGTCGACGCTTGTGCGTACGCGTTTTCGCTCACAATGCCAAAAAACTCATGCCCACCTGTTTTCAGCTCTTGCCCCCTTTTCGTTTACTCCGCTGACCAATCCGGTTCAGTATGAACGAGGTTTAGCTCCCACGTGCTTCTTCAAATGGATCTCGTTTCAGGGTTATTTATTTATTACTTTTTTTTAACGGCCGTTTGCTTTTCTCCGATCCCACTTGTGAACCCGACCTCTCTAAATTCAATGGCTGCCCGACACACTTTGTTTTACCGCGGCCGTAATCAAAATTGGAAGAAGAAGAAGAACGAGAAGACATTAAACTCATATCAATGACATTATATATTTTTACCATTATATTTACTCTTTATATTTATTATTATTCGCTTTATTCAATTAAATTTAATGTTGCTTCTATATGTTATTTTTACACTAGTAAAAAATGATCATAGGCAAAAGTACATATATACAATTGCTTTAATAACGATAATCAGCTATAAATTCTAGCGTAAACGTGACTTTTCAGGGCATAATGCTCCTAAGCACCACTAATACACCACTAATCCTTAATTATGCATACCCCCTATAAGCCGGTGGAATGGAAATATATAGAGTATGTAACACCCCCAAATTTAGTACTTGAAAATTTTCATTTTGCGGAAGTGATAATTATAAAATAGTGGGTATCACCGCCACATTTAACATAAGTTCAGTTTCCTCACCTTCCTTATATCAAGTGCTAAGGTTCACAACAAGTTAGATCAATCAAACAGTGAGGGAAAAGATGATACATAAATACAGATTTTGCGGATAAGAGATTCTCCGTACAATAAGAACATCAAAGATAAATAAGGGATAAGGAGCCTAAAGAAAAATCGGTCACAAAAGAGCATGTGACGATGTGACAACGGTTTTTTTTCCCCTTACACTCATCCCTTCCACCAAAATACTACAAAAAGGGATTATAGGGGCAGGGACCCTCACTCCCTTAGTCTAGCTAGTCGTCTGGATAACACTCCTCAAAATCCTTCAGCTTTTGCATGCCGTGCACGTACTCCTTTGAAAAGTGATAGTATCAGTACGACTTTCTCGTACTGAGTAAATCATAATGCCTCTGTAGAGGTAGTATACCCACATCGCACGTAAAATACAAATGAAGGGATTATAATCAGATGCATACGACCACATGCAAAAACAAAAATTTTATAATATAACCCCACATTATAGCTGACAACATTAGTTAGATCAAAATTCCTAGCAAAGGTACAGAAAACATGCTTCGAATTTCACAACCATCTCAAGATATTAACAATTCTACTTTAAACATAATAGGGAAAGTTGTTGATTTTACCAAGCGATCCTACCATGCTCAAGCCACGCCTAATCCAATTATTATAGATGTATTATGGTGGGTGTTTAATCCAATTATATCAATCAAATATCAATTCTCGAGTGGAATATAATCCCATATCTAAGATAATGATCGTCAAGGAGGTGTTATCACATCAAATCACTCAATTCTAGGGCAAAACTAGCTAAGGAAGCCACACGATATATCAATTGTCCATACTAAACCTTAGCACCTAAGTCCTTAAGTACGCGCACCCTTTATAGGGTGTATGTAATACCTATAGAGCAGAAGTGGGCCCTTAGACCTGAAGGCCCAATTATGCACTTGGGGTCCTATTCTGAGGCACGAGATCCATTTCCAAACTCAAGTCTTTCTCTTTAAATGATTAGTATGTTATGAAATTCAATGTTATTATCTCAAGAATACTAATGTCCATAATAGTACAATTTAGTCATCAATCAATCAATTGAGGGACCACAAGGGTCTCCACAATAAATCAATCATCTAATCTTAAACCCAAAGGACCACAAGGGTCGCAACATTTCCAAGCCAACACGACCTAGGGTTAGGCATCATGCCATAGCCCGAATAATTATCCAATTACAAACTAGTCAATCCATTAATCCAATTTATTTCCAAAATTATTCTGAGGCTGACACTTAGGTTGACTAGTTCAGTTATTCACTTCAAGTCACATTTTTGCCCTAATGACCAAAATATCCTCCAGCTTTTAACTACTGCCTTTTCATTTACTTTATTACTAGATTTGCTTCCATAAGATATTTGTCATGAAAAGACTAAAATAGAAAAGCTAACAATAATTCATCATACAATTATTTCCTCATTACAACAAAAGACCATATTACCTCTAAACACGGATATAATATAGTACACATATACAACCCTAGTATGCAATTATAGCATATCATAATATTCATGCAATTTTACAAGATAATTTCATATACGAATCATGGTACATAAAAATTTATGTTTCTATCCCTAGAACATGCGACATATAATAACCACCGTTCAGTCATATTTATACTCTAAAGTCAACATGCTATACATCCAAATTTATCTAGAATATCCAAGGCACATGTTTAACTTATTAGTAGGTATAGTATTAGACACGACCAAGATTTTAATTGAACCCTAACCCTAGACATGCACATTTTTCCTTAGTTAAAATTTATATATTGTCACAAGTACATAATCTAAATTTTAAAGCACAACTGAGGCATGCATAAATTATTAGCTACTGACATGGAAAAACATATTATTCCATACTTCATAAAATTCACATAGAACGAAAGATTGCATGCTTCTATTTCCTGGCAAAAATACAAAATATGCAATAACATCCACCTAGCATAATTTACTCAACCTAGAAAATTTATCTGCCACCTTTACACAAAATTCTACCATCTATAGATTAGTTTGATTTACCTCCAAGCTATGAAATTAATGCCACCAAAATGTGATGCAAAAATATTCCATGATTTTGAAGATTGACTTATGAATCATGATTGAAGGAAGCAAGGGTAAAATTTGAAGATAATTATTTACCATAAAATATCAATATCATTGGAAATATTATTAAATCAGGAGTCCAAAGCATGTTTCAGAACTCAAATCCGAGTTTTCTACATAAAGTTATGACTATTTTACCATATGTGTATCAAGTTGAATTTTTACACGCGAATGGATAAAGTGTCATAATTAATACTATGGATGCCATTATATTTTCATATTTATTAGCTAGGTTGTTATTGAATTATTTTATAATTATGTTAGGATATTATTTATTTATTTATTTTATTTCCTTAATAATTAAGAAATTAGATAGGGTTTATCTTTTATCTTATAATATATCTTATCTTTTTAATATTTTGTTAAGATTTAATTATTATTATCATAGTAGATTACTATTCACATGAATAGTAATTTTATTAGTGTTTATGTTATTTAGATTTAGTTGATCTTATTATTGATGATGTTACAAGAGGAGGTGGATATCATCCTATAAATATCCCATGTAAACTCATTATTTGAGGAGGATAGTTGAATGGAGTAATAAAATCTAGTTTTCTCTCGTTGAAATCCTGTGTGAGTTTCTTTGTTCTATGTTTACATTTTTTGTGTGAGTCATAAACTAGACATCTATCTAAATTATCTTATTTGTGTGAGTGATAATTTAGAAACCCTCTATACCTTTCCTGTGTGGGTTTGTATAGAGTTATTTAGTGAAGTTTACTGTGTGTTTATTCATTAGAGATCCTTTGAGGGTTATCTGTGTGAGGCTTTCAAAGCTAGTTTGAAGAATTACTTTGTGTGATTCTTCATCCATACCCTTAATTTAGAATTCATCCATTATTTATCTTTATAAGATTACATAAAATAGGGTATTTTTAAAACCATTCATTCCGCTATACATCAAAATGTCTCTTCCAAGGACACTTCAAGCAAGTCGGGATTACCTAAAATTAATAACATAGTCCACAAAATATGAATACATATTAGTATCTATACTAAGGTGAGATGATTAGGTAACAAAATTAATAGGAACTAAAGCTGAAATGGGCCTAGAGGTTAGTAAAAATTGGTGCATGGCACCACTATACACCAAGAAAACACGAGGGAAGGGGGACTCATGCTCGAGGAGAAGAGGGGAACTAGGTAGAGCCAAGGGTGGTGGCACCTCTGTGGCTGGCTTGGTGGTCCAAATGGAGTAAGGTGGAGGGCTGTTGGCGGTGTGGTTGCTCGACGGCTGGCAGTAGGAGAAGGTGAGGAGGGAAGCACGGGGAAGAGGAGAGAACCAAATGGAAGGGGGGGGGGTGGAAAGGGTTTTAGGTTGAAGGTACAGAAGGGAAAAAAAGGTGGATGGGATTGGGGTAGGGTGTGATGGTCGATGGTTGGGCATGAGGGGCGGCATGGTCAGGCAAGTGCATGGGGAAGGAGGAGGTGCAGGGCGTTTGGTTGGGTAGGGGAAATGATGAGGGCGTGCGTAGCTTGGGGAAGAGAAAGGGAGTTCGAATGGTTTTGGTTGGGGTTGCTAGTAGGAATGGCTACGTGCATGGGGAAGAGGAAGGGGCTGTATGGTTTAGTTGGCCATTGGTGCAGGTATGGTTGCGTGCATGGGGAGAGGAAGGGGCTGCATGGTTTGGTTGGGGATGGATGATTTGGTTGGCCATTGGTGCAGGTATGGTTGCATGCATGGGTAGAGGGAGAGCTACACGCTGAGGGGCTGGATGGTTTGGTTGGGTTGCTAGTGTAGGCAGGGTGTACGGGGAAGGGGAAGGAGCTGCACGCCGAGGGGTAGGTTTTAGGTTAGATTTGGTTAGGTTTAATTAGCTAAAAAGGCTAGTTAATTAGTAATTGAATTATACCAACAATTTAAGGGGCCATTAAATACTAATAGGAGATCCTATCAAATAAATATTTCCTTATTATTATCATCCTTATTATTACTACCCTATTATTATCATTATTACCATTATTATTATTATTCTTAAGGTTATTGATATTACTCTTATTATTATTGTTACTATTTTCCTCTAGCTATTAATATATTAGTCTAGATTATTAACACAATTTAGTAAATATAGCCTTACTCATAACAACAAGACACCCGAACCTAAAATGATTCTATGATTAATTACACATACTAACCAAATTTTTAAGTTTAGGTATCTAGTTAGGGATTTATTTAGATAGGGTATTACAGAGTAGACTAGGGCCACCATAGTTTCGAACGAACTAGGGAAATAATCAATCAATCAATCATAGTAATGAACTCAATCCTAAATCATGTGATTCCTTCACTTTAATAATTAATGTATTATTCTTGAAGATAGTCAACACTCATCAACAAGAGGTCACACTTAGCACTTAGATGAATTCATTCCAACCCTGTGTTATACCATAACACTTACTTCTATTTCAATTGTTCAACAACTCACAACCATTAAAAAAGTGATAAGTGATAAGGTCAAGATAAGGTTGATTAGTTCCTAATCCAATTATTTAACAAGATAGAACACGTTGAATATGTATATCAGTTCTAAGTCACTTAGGTTACCACTTAAGACTGTCAAGCGCACAATTTAGGTTAATCTTGAATAATTATTCAAAGCTCTAAAAAATAACTAATCCAATTATTTAATTAACCATATTAATCCAATATTATGCTTAGAACATTATTCAAGTCAACTTAGGCCCTACCACACAAGGATGAATCATAAAACACTTAGAATGTTTTAAGCACCCTTAAACATTCTTTAAATTATTATTTTGGGTTAACCTATAAAACAACCTCATTAATACTAACCTCTTTGTGATACCCTGTCCAAAAATCAGAACATGACCTTACAGATTCACACATAAAATGACGGATTTACCCCAAGGATTTTCTATGCTTATTTTAACTCCACATTAGTTAACTTAAGTTATTAAGGGCTAAACCACCACAAACAAAGTTAAAAAAAACTTCCCAAATATGAACCTACTTCCCCTGGACAGAACAAAATAGGACCTTATGACAGTGGTGACCGAAATTACCGTTTTACCCCTTACTTTGCCTAAAGTGTGTCTAAACTTGTTTTAATCATATCTCAAGTTATACAACTCCAAATTAAGACTTCTTATATAGAAAATTCTATATAAAGGACCTAATGAACACAATGTAGATCTTATTTTTAACATGCAGCCACTGGAAAGACAAAAAATCCCCTAACAGAGAGCAAAGTCGAAATTCCCAAATATGACCTAAACTCTAAATTCAACCAAAATTGTCCAAACACTTTAAATAATTTTGACACATATTAAAACAACCTCAGAATAATTTTAAGAAACCAAGGAAATGCCAAAAATGTCCTTAAACAAGGCACACTTGGGTGTTTTTATGCTCAAATCTCCATTTTTCACACTTAGAACATAACATATAAAATATCCACAACACATAATACTGCATAAATTTCATGTTAAGTTCTAGCATGTTTCTACTAAAAAAAAATCACCTAGAAAGGGTACAACATTTAAGGCATGAGAATAGAAACTAAATACCGTGACATTCTAGGATATAAATTTATGCCATAAAAGATAACATGCTTAGAACCAAAATATACAACATCATGCTCCACCATTTTTAACATACTCAAAATAAGAATAGCACAACATTACAAAAAATAAAAATAAAATACAACCTATAAGGGATGATAATAAAACACCACATAATAACATGTATAAATCTCCATGCTAAGAGAGTAAGCATAGCTTACTAGCAAGAAAGTCTTATAATTAAAATAAGTCCTAAGTTTCTCTTTCACTTAGCACCTCTTGATCACCTATTACAAAATATAAGAAGAGTTAGGAATTTATGATATTATATAAAGGAAAATAATAGAAAGGAAAGTAGATAAGAGGAGTGAAAGACAAAACCAACACAAGAGTTGTTCTCGGCTAGCTTTGGGAAGCTCCAAAAACAAGGGAAAACCCCCACCTAAATGACTTCCAAAGCAAGGGAAAATGATGCAAACATATATGGGTATGATGTAGGATAATTTTTAGCAAGTAAGTGAGGATAAAAGTGAGGAAAACGTGGTAAAATCTGCAGTAGCTAGAGCAAGATAGAGGTGGGAAAATGAGTAACTTTGATGCTTCAAACCATCACCAGCAATTAAGGTACCATGAGGTAATGTTAGGAGGTTGAATTAGGATGATTATTTCATGTAAAAATGGAAGAAAAAATTACTGGAAAATTGGGGTAAAATGACACAAGTTGGCGGGAACATGAGGGAAGGAGAAGCAGGGAGTAAAGTTCCAAAAGTTTGCAAGCACGCGTGTGTGTGTGTTTAACTTATGTAAAATAATGCAGTGTAAAGGATTGAAGAGAGAGGGGGATCGGCGTTAGGTATGGGATATAATGGAATGATTCTAGATCTGCCATTGTGTGATAAAACTTAAATGAGGTTGCTTAAAGCTCACTTGAAGGAAAGGCTAAGGGTAGGTTTGCTTTAAATACAACTATCTGATGATTAAGGAGTACTTTGGGTGAGAAATTTAGTTAACCCAAAGTCAACCTATGATATCATATTTTTAGTTTATTTAGACCGTAGTTACCAACTAGATGATTAGAGTGGTTAATTAACTTAGTTGAAGATTAAAAGTGTAGAGAAAGCCTTAAGAATAAGCTTTTGCATGAAATAAATAGCAAATGGATCTAAATATTATGAAAATATAACGGAAGGTTTGGAATAAATTTAGGAACCCAAATATATAAAAATATTTGTTTTGATGCTCGATGAAGGAAAAATGAGCAAAAATAGGCAAAACCAACAAATCGAGTAAATGTAATTTTTTGCGAAATTGCGATATGAATGGAATGAATGACGAATGGCTCAAAATTTAATATTAATGAATTGGAGAATCATATTATATGTTTTTGAGATGGATCACAAGCCTAATTACGTTGTAATTAGGGTTACAAGATTTTAGGCTATTACACCTTAGGACCATTTTTTTTGCTGAGAATAAGACTAGGGATGACATATTTTGTCCCTAATAATAGCTATAGGGACGACATATTTTGATCTTCCATATTGGCAACATCACCTCATCCATCACAATTTGGATGTAATGCACATAGAGAAAAACATATGTGATAATTTGTTAGGAATATTTTTGGGTATTGATAGGAAATCAAAATACAATTATGAAGCACACATGGATCTTAAGGATATTGGGATACGACAAAATTTACACCCAATCAAACTTCCCAAAAATAAGTATATTTTACCTGATGCTTCTTATACCATGAATGCCACTGATAAGCTTCATTCCTTATCAGTTTTTCAAAAGATTAAAGTTCCTAATGGATATGCATCTAACATCTCAAGATGTGTTAGTTTGAAAGATAAAAGGTTGTTCAACCTTAAAAGCCATGATGGTCATATCTCAATGCAATATTTGCTTCTAATTGTATTAAGAGCATCCATGAGTACTGAAGTTGTTGGACTTATCTCAGATTTATCTTTATTCTTCAAATCCATATGTAGCAAACAATTTGATTTATAAGAGATTGATAATTTACAACAACACGTTGTTTTGACATTGTGCCACATGGAAAAAGTATTTCCACCAAGCTCTTTTACAAGCATGGTTCATCTAATTGTGCATCTTTCAGAGCAAGTAAAATTCACCGATCCAGTTCACTATACATGGATGTATTCTATTGAACAATAAGGACATTTGTAATATTCTATATCCACAAGCTTAGTGCTTTTAATATTTCTATGGTTGAAGTCATATGGCCTGATTGTTTTATTTGGCAGGGCCTTAGTACAATTAAAATCAAGTGTCCATAACAAAGCTCATCCTGAGGGTTCGATAGCCGAAGGATACAATATTCATGAATGTTTGACATTTTGTTCACGTTATTTTGGAAATGTTGAAACTGTATTTAATTGAGGACCAAGGAATGATGAATTTGTTCAAGGTTTAAACAAGTATTTTTTCAACATCGGCAGACAATCATTAGGTAGAATTCATCATCTAAATTTATATGATTAAGTCTCAAGCAAGCTCATCGTTACGTGCTTATCCAACATGACTATTTCGATGCACATCGTAGGTAATATCACATGTAGTATAATAGTTGTGTAACTTTATTAGTCAAAGTTTTTCTTAATAAATCTAATTCTCTTGTATGGTTTTAGTGAATTCATACGTGAAAAGCGTCGAGCCAATAGGAATATTCGACCTGATGAGAAAACTGAGAAAAAATGGGTGATTGAATAATTCTCTGGATGGCTTCAATCAAAGGTAGTTTTATTAACATGTATAATAATACTCTTTTATTTTGTATAAATGGTGTAATTTTTTTAATATAATTTTAGGGACGACACTTTGAAGACACCATAGAAGGTGGACAAATTTGGAAGGCTTTGTCACGAGGACCTAATAAATTAGTTAGATTGATGAATTATTTCATCACGAGGGGATATAGATTCCATACAAAAAAGAGAGATGATAGGAGGAAAACACAAAACTATGGGGTGATGGTATTTGCTGATTGAATGAAATACTATAGAAGGATTAGAGGCATTTATGAATTGGATTACTATAGGAGTTTCCAAGTTGTATTATTTTATTGTGATTGGGTAAATATTAATTCAAGTAGAGGCTTGAAGAAAGATAACAATGGATTTACATTGGTAAATTTCAACCATTTGATTCATATGGGTAAAGCATTGAAAGATGATCCATTCATTCCCGCATCTCAAGCAACTCAAGTGTTTTATGTTAAAGATGGGAAGCAAGAAGATTGGTTTCACATTGTTGAAACAAATCCAAGAGACAACTATCAGTTAGGAGCATGTGTCCAAGGAGAAAATGATATAAAAAATGATGTTGAATTTGATCTTCTCTATCCTCAATCTGTTCCTTCTACTTCCATTAACACTTTTGATGATGTAATATATTTAGCTAGGATGGACATGGATGAGTAGTTTTTTTTGGTGTTTGTATTTGGTTTTCATTGCTATGTATTCCTATGGACCATAATTATAATATTATTTTGATAATACTTAGTGATTGTAGTATGTCATTATTTTTTTAGCGAACGTTATATTATTACCATACCTATATCTAACTATCTTTAGTGTGTTCAAATCATATGTTTTGTAGTCATGTATCGCTCAAAGAATGAAAGAAAGAGATTAATTTATGATTTGCATGCATCTTCATCTCATCCTTGCATGACATCTGATGACACTCCTCCTTTAAAACATGTCACAAATTATAGTAGCTCACCTATGTCGCCAAACGCACTTGTTCAAGCTTTTTTTGATACAAGATCATCAGGTGAGAGATCTCCAAATGCACATTTACCATTTACACCTAATAGTGGTTTGTATAATGCTCCACTATTAGAGGTGCATATCCAGAGGAGAATATCCATGATGAGCACATCCCCGATGAGCATGATACACCGGATATAAGTGGTATTGGTATTCGAAGTGGAAGTGGAAATGGTAGTGGTAGAAGTGAAAATAGCACAACTATAGTTGATAATGACTTCGTAAAATTTATTGGTAAGGATGATTCATTACATTATTCAGTGTTGTATTACTTTGATGCAATTCTTACTTTCGTGTTTAACTAATTTATCATTCAAATGGTGAGGGAAGGATTACTCAAAGACAACAAAAAATTGAGCTGAAAGATATTTGGAATCTTAGGAACGGTGAGAGGATGATAGTGGATGTCAATAAAATGTTTCAACCAATTAGGAATTTAGGACATTACTTCCATCGTTTGTTGGGGGAATTAGCAAAAAAAACCAGAATGGTGTCCTTATGAAGAACATGATTGCCGTCATGTCCATAAAAGATTCAAAGATGATTTGAAGAAATTAGTTCGGGTATTTCTTGATTTTTATTATTATTATTGAGTAATATTTTTCTTATTATTTATTAATCTTATTCTCTTCATTATATAGGAAAATTTCTTATTCCTTCAAGAAGTGTGATGGACAAATATTTCTTGAGTAATATTGGAGTAAAAGTAAGACAAAGGAAGTATGAGTTGAAGGCTCTTTATTACCGTCCTGGTGAGACTAAAGATCAAGTGATTGATAAATGTGATTGATAAATGGGATTGATAAATGGGATAAGATAGGACTTATTGAGGCTCATTGAATCAAACTTGTTGAATATTGGTTCTCTGATAAAGGAAAGATACAATATTTTACTATATGTATAATTATAATATAAATTGAATATAAACTCACCTAATTATTTATTTTATCTAGAGTGCTAATAAGCGAGGAGAAACTATGAGAAAAGAAGCATCTCATTTTCATACTCGTGGAACAAAAAGTTTTGCTATTGCTAGAGACGAATTTGTGAGTAATTCATGACAAACCAAAATATAATCTACAAAAATGTGTTTAAGCCTTTTTGTTTGATTTATTTTTATTTGATACATTAGAGGAGATTGGAAGGAAGAGAGCCTGACAACCTGGAAATGTTTATACAAAATCATAAAAGACGTGATGGGAGCTACTCGAAGAATTCAACATCGAAAGAGTTTGTAGTATGAAGTACAAATATATTCACATATTTACTCACTGGTATCCTTATTTTTTTTTATCTATTTGATTTTGATTCTATGTATCTTATTTTTTCTATTTTAATATAGGATGATGCCATTGCTTATGTCAATGATAAAACAGTAGTTCTGAGTTGTCAGGTTCTACCGTTGATGCAGAAAAGGAAGTCATCCTAGCTTTATATGGAAAAAATCATAGTGGTAGGGCATTTGGCTATAGGCATGGTGTTTCACAGTTAAAGTTAGATATGTGTAATCAACATGTTGGAAAATCCAATCAAGAAGTTGAAAGGGTAAGTAAGATATTAGTTGTTACTACTGAAATGTTGTAGAAAACTGAAGAGAAATTGAAGAAAACTAAAGAAAAGTTGCAAAAACCGAAGAAAAGATGGCTAGCACTAGAGAAGAAATGGATTCTATGAAACAAGTTCAAGCAGCTTTTATGGAAAGAGTTAATGAGTGGAGGAGAAGAACAAGCAACACACAGGTATGTTTAATTAAGACTTGTGCGGGTGTATCAACATATAGCAAATTAATGCTTAGAAAATAACCATTTGCCCATGAATGTAATCTCTTTTGTGCCATCTCTACTTTTTCCTAACTGTTTTGATGATAAAATGAATCCCTAACATTGGCCTATGGCTAATGATTTGTTAATCTGAAGTTTAATTTCTCCATGGGGAATGTATTGACAGGACCCTGCAGGTGGAAAAGGCTGAAAAGTTGATATCAGGTATGCCCTTCAAATTTTAGGAAATAGACTCTTTATATCTTTTATAAGTTTTTTTGCTGCCATTTAGAAAAGAAAATATTTCGGTGAGGGTTCTGAAATGATATATCATTCTGTTAGTAAGTTATTATGGTTTATATTTTATCATTTCTCCATGATATGGTGATATATATCATCATCTTATCAATTACACAGAGCCTACTTATCAAAGATACATTGTTTGGATTATCTTCATGGTTTTGGTGAGTCATCGAATTTCTTTTATTTCTATCTAATGGGGCAATACATAAATATCCCCTAATTTGTAATAGTAATATAATATAAAATTAATATTAGGTATGGACTTGTTGATAAACGATCTTATTTGTTATTTACATATTTGGTTATCCCTCTCTTTCCTTCTCTTATGAAACAAAATATCAATCCTTTCTTTCCTTCTCTTAGAAGGCCTTCAAAGAAAATAACAAATTTGTGAAAGAATATATGAGGGAAATGCTGGGTCTGAATGTAGTCCGTTGCGCTAATAGTTTGATTCTTGATTGGAAGGTCTTTGGAATTTGAAAAATATGACATCTCTTGGGGTGCTTCTCATCTTATCAAATTGTTTACCGTTTGTTGTATGAGATACAGATAGACAATCTATTAATCTTCTTGTGTTCAAATTATATTGAACTTCTTTGGTTCCTGTTCTGATTGGCATTGGTCCCTTTCCCAAAATATTTGTCGAAAAGACACTTTTATGGCTGTTGGCAGATGTTTAGTTGCATAACAATAATGGACAGATTAATTTTAAGGTCCTAATTGAGGAAAATAAAAGAGGGTCATAATTGTCACTTTTCATACAAGTGAATGAAGGCTACATGATGCACTATTTAATTGTTATTTTAGGCTGGTCTTGGATGCTCAATATGTAGGCTGTTGCTTATGTTAACTGGTCACTAATCATGTGGATTTCCTGTGTAATACAGATGAGATTTGTGAACTCTTTGGCTTTTGCAAAATCTGGACAGTTTTTGATAGCTGGTATCAGAAAGGTAATAACCTATCGTTATTTGTGTTGCTTTCCATGTACTTCAGTTCTTGGGTACTCGTTATTTATGTTATTTTATTAACTGGTCACTAGTCATGTGGATTTCCTGTGTAGTATTTTGGATTTTTTCTTTGTTCATTTCTCTTCACCCTTTGTTGATAGCAACTAAACACGCAGACTTGCTATTATTGACTTGCAATGGAAAATAGATATGGCTACCATAAGTGAAGCCCTGGTATTTCATGGTTCCAAATTCTATAATGGAAAATAGAAATTTTAAGTTCTCTGTTGAGTAATAACCCTGTTAATTTTGTTACTATGCTTGAGAATTAGAAAATTACAGATTATCTGGCTCTCTCATCCATCCTCAGTCTCTCCTCTCTCTGTTCTATTCTTTTCTCCTCTATCCCTAACTGCCAATCTACCTCTATCCAAGGGGACCACCTGTGTCTCCTCCTTTACCTTTCCCCTCTTCTCTCTTGTTCTTCCCATATTCTACTATAGGAAATAGTAAGAACTCTAGTTCTAAGCATTCATATATTCAATTAATCACCTAGTAACTCAGATCTATGATTTGGAATTGTAAAAGATTATCTATCTATAATGACTCGCTCAGTGTTGTCCTAGGCATTTATTTCAACTGGTTCCTGGTACTTGAAGATGCAGGGTTGTCCTAGTTGGCTATATTATATGTTAAAATGTTTTCCATTTTTTCCTTTCTTTTCTTTTTGTTCCTTATTTATTCTCAGGGGTGGGGTGGGGGTAGAGTGCTATGCTTTGGGTAATTTTGAGATGAAAAAACTGAGGCTACATGCATTATTTGGAATTTATTGTTACTAAAGGGTGCACTCTATGTTATAAATATTTTATACTTTGACTTGGTAAAAAAAAAAACATAAAAGCTTTCTTCTGGTTGAGGAAGAAGGTCTCTTCTGCAGTCTACTTTTTTACAGTGGAATAAACTTGTTAGTATAAGACTGTTTGCATATAGTAGACTGGTTGAGGAAGTCAGGAACATTGAAACATTAATGGAACCTATGATGAATTACTTTGGGTTTAGGTAGATAAAGAATATCACCGATTATAGGTTTTGATTTCCCCTTAAATTTGAAACAGTCACAACATATCCATGAAGCAGAGGATAGTATTAATTACTAGCAGTAATAACTCTTGTGTATATATTTATATATGTATAGCCTATAGTGGAGGGAGCAAAGGAGATATTGTTTTGTTTTATTGGGGGTGGCGGACCTGATGGTTGGGGGTGGGCCGGACCTGATGGTAGGGTGGGTTGGACAATCAATGCTCATTTTTTTAATGTGAGGTTATTTATTCAGTCATTTTACAAGTATTTATTACTGATGGACATTATATATATAGCTGACCCTGTATGCGGTGTTGATCGTCGATGCTTAAGTATTTTTTATTTTTATCTATTTAACCCACGTTTCGAGTTATTTATCCAAAGACGTAATAAAAAAATGTAGCATATACATAAAGACCATACACAATTATCAGACTTTGAGTTATTTAACCCACGTTTTGAGTTATTCTGAGTTCCCCGGTGTCGGCATACGACCCATTGGGAACTTCAAGAATATCACCGATTATAATTATCAGACTTTGAAGGATAATGTTGATATGCTGAAACTGATTTAATTGGGTCTTACCTTTTTGGATGAGAAAGGGAATTTGCCCACTTGTGGGACCGATAAGTACTGAATTTGGCAGTTTAACTTCTGTGAATTTGATGTCACTGAGGATGTCTATGCTAGTGACTCCATTGAGTTGTTAAAGTAGTGTGGGATTGATTTTATGAAGAATACTAAGATGGGTATTGATGCAAATCGGTTCGGAGAGCTCCTTATGTCATTTGGGATTGTTCTCAATGACTCCATTCTGTGGATGACTTTCCACAGTGGGTATGACTTTGGGTACTTGCTTAAGTTGCTGACTTGTCACAGTTTGCCCGATACCCAACCTGGGTTCTTTAACCTCATCAACAAACATCTTAGCAAGGGAACATGAATTATTGAATCATATATATTTCCCCGTTCATAACAAATGAAATTTATTGTTGTTGAAATTACAAAATACAAGAAATAAGTAATTTAATATCTAATTTTAACCCATGACCACCAACATGTTTATTGTAATGCCCTGCGACCCTTAACAATACTTCACAATGATGCTGGATGACAATGAATAATAATAATTTTAGCTAAATAACAATGAAATTATGTTGATAATTCCACAAAATTCTTGGGACATTGGACAAATACATGGTCTTTCCATGTTTAATGTAGATTCCCGAAGACCAAAGATTGATCACAGCAATGGACAAATAAAAAGGATGATAATCTCATAAATATAGATACATACATAGAATGTATAGCTGTATGGCATTTGTATTTTATGAGTTTATGATTTTTACAAAGCAACACATTTTTACACTTGCAGGACTAAAATTATAATCAATATAATTCTAGGAATGCATATGGATTTGCAACATATCTGCTTCACTTAATATGTCTTTTATATCAGTTAGTTGTTTCAGAAGTGATATAAATATGTATGAACCATTTAATTTTTTTTGTGCTTTAATTTTCTCAATTAATTCTTAACCAATAAGAAAATTAGATTATATTTATTTATAATGTTGTTTAACTATAAATATATATATATTTTTGTGCTACAGTGAAGTATTTGAAGATACTACATGGGACACCAACATATATACACATCAAGCTAGGTGTACATATATATAATGGAGGCAAACACTGATTTTTTTGGATCCAGATACTATATTTTATATTGGATATTTTGTAGTGGATGACCTTAGGTGTTAAACTGATGTATATATACATTTCGAACAAAAGTAGTCTAGAAATTGATGTAGCTATGCTGTCATTTTGGACATTGTTGAACATATATTAGTAATAAATATCAGAGACGGTTAAAAACCGTTGCTAAAATATTTTACTGACGGCTTTAATGTATTAGCGACGGTGTGATTTGCGACGGTTTCTCTAACTGTCGGTAAAGTTTTAGTGATGGTTTTTAGCTATCTTTAATATTTAATTAACCGTCGCTATTTAACGTTTTTACTGTAGTGATACCATAAATTAAAGCTTTTTTTGCATTATAAATCTAACATAACCATAAAAAATAAAAAAAAATGTTAATTTTGAATTTAATAAGTAAAAATATTATAAAGCCTAATATACCATTAAGATGAAGATTATATATATATATATTTTTTTTTGTCAAAATTTTAGTTCAAAGGTATTCAATGATATTAAAATAGTGATATAAGATTAAAATAAAATCACTGTGGTTAAAATTAGAAAAATTTGAAGTAGTTGATTTACGATAAGTTACAAGCTATTTGTTTGCAGTTTGAATTTTAGGTAGTCAGATATTTTAAACCTTGCTTATTTTATTTACCAAACGCACAGTGAATTGGAAGATATTTCACAATGAAATGCTGTTGAAGTGGGTAAGCTTGGAACTTTAACAATTTTAGTCTTATTTGTTGCTTCAAAATAAAAAATACCGGTCAAAAAAGACAAAAAAAAAAAAAAAAACAGTAGATAGTGCGTTGACTTGTATGTTGTTCGGGTCGTATAATTGAGGTGGAGGTAAAAGTCAATTTTTTTCTAGAATACTGGTTAGGTGGAATTTATTAGCCTCAGCTCGTATACTATAAGTTTGACTCATTTCCGTTTTTCAAAGGGCCGGGTTCCAATATAAATCGCTCTCTCTCCCCTCACTGTCCCTTCTTTCTGAAAGAATATAGTTCTCATAATTAATGTACTCTACGGTTTTCTCAGATGGGTATCCATAGTAATTAGCGTAAAATAATGATCAGAGCATTAACGATGAATACACAAGTTGGTTTTTTTAATACTACTAAAGGTTGATTTTTTTTTTTTTTTTTTATGGTAAAGCTAACAAGTATTCATGAATATATACTTTCTGTTATATGGAAAATACTAACGGTAATATTAAGGTATATGGTTAATAAATTAAAAATAAACATACTTATCATTTAATATGACACGTAAATAAATTAATAGGACTATGTAAGACATACTATTTTCCGTATAGTATTAAGCAAAAAAAAAATAAAATCAAATAAATATGTGTTTTTGTTATCTAAAAGAATACTCATGTACATACGTGTGTGTAATTAAGTATGTTAGCTAGCTGGGTACTATGCACAAACAGTTATATAAACCCTAGGGTGTATATGAAGTGCGTAAAATAAACATGGTCCCGTACGTACGTTTTTTAAACTGATCATATATTCGTGCATGTTACAAACATATGCACTAATCAAATTCCTCCACGGGATAATAAGGTACAGAGCATGTGAAAGGAAACCTAATCTTATATGCAGTAAAATTTAATTTAATGGTAAGATATTTTATAAATTTATAAATAAAATTAATAATTATTTCCTTTACGCGATTATTATTATTATGATGTGTTATCCAGCAACGGATCCTTGGGAGCCAGTGATAAGAAGATGTAACTTTAGCGAGTTAATTAAACACGGGCCTGAAGATGTGTCCCGGTGAATTGAATACCAAAGAGGAACGGATAGGATTACGTCCACATATTTCAGGACTAGTACTCTTAACGCTTACATCTCATGAATCCTGCTCCTGGCTTGTACCGTTTAATTAATTACGTACGACTAGTACTCTTAACACTAACATCTCATGATTCCTGCACGAGCTTGGACCGTTTAATTACCTCTCAATGATGGTCGTTGTACATGTATTTATGATTTTATTTTTACAATAATCTAAGATGTGCTTTTTAAATAATTCGGTATGTTCTTTTGTTAAAGTCAGTCGGTCAACATTCCTTGATCTAGGAATGGGTCAACAATATATATTTTTTCCCTGTCCACACCACATGTGTTATGGTCAACGTTCCCCCCCCGCGCCTAAGAATATATAATGGAAACAAAAATAGTATGTTCTATGTGAATGATCAGGATCCAAGGTATGAAGCGTTCTCCATCTAAATTGTGGGCTCAATCAAAGAGTAGGCGCCGACGGATTAACTAAATCGGCTGTCGATCCATGCCCAGTAACTATCACCATGAAAAATACAAAAAAAAATCGAGCTGTAATGTTGCGTTTGTGATAAATCAAAAGCATTGAATGATCGGTTTTGCCGATAGATAGTTGTTGTCTGCAGCTATTTTAAAAAATAAAATTATTATATATTATTTTTTTTTAAAAAAAAATTTGAAAAAGGAACTAGCAATTAAACCTGTTCAAACAAAGTCACGATACTCGGCCTGCGAAGTTTCGAAAATCAGATGCTATGTATCAGTAAAAAAAAAAAAAAAGAAGAAGCCCCAAAATCAGATGCTTTTGTCCGTCTTTACAAAGTGCACTACCGGACATGGAAGGCTTCTTTTGTCAAAATGCCGACTACAAAGAGATAGGACGAAAATAACCGCGTGAAGCGGGGGTATGTATGAGAGGACCCAAGACGGGCGTGTAAAAGGGATAAACGCGAAAAAGGAAAGAAGAGCAGCAGCTTAGGGAGACACACGTGTCTCCCCAAAATTTAATGTCTGAGATGCGACGGAGTACGAAAAAATGCGAATGACGCAGGCAGCAGCGCTGTCAGAGTCCGTCGCAAGGGGGCGTGAAGCTGACACACCATACGCGTCACCAACTCATACCACTGCCTCCGTGCCCCCATTTGAATTACTAGTACTACTACTCGCTACTCGCTACTGCTACATTTGAACGGGGATTGGATTAAAAAGACCTTTTCTTTATACTTCCTCTCGGTTTCCGACAACCCCTAACGCCACCGTCACTTTGGACCCCACACCGAACCGGTAATACTATTAGTGTTCAATTAATATTAACCCCCCCACCACCACCCCACCTCCTCTAATTATATCTATCCGCTCCTGACTTTCAGTCTTTCGGCTAATTATGAGCGATTAGCCATCGTCGATTTCATGTTCAATCTAGTAGCCCTTGTCTGATGTCTCTCATCACACGGCAGTCATGTCCACAGAAAGGGGCAGGTCATATATATATGTGCAGGATGTGACCGACAAACGAAAATACTGGGCTTGTTTACTTTTGTAATATCTCTGAATTGAATTTTTTTTTTTGGTTATAATAGTTGATAAAGCTAACTATATCAGTATAACAATTATTATTTAAGTGATCCCGTTATCAAAATTATATATTTTTTTTATGGTGGGTGACTTTATATAAATAGTAATCAAAATTTTAATGCCAATGAGTTGTCCCTTTTCAAAATTTTTATTAATTGAAAAGCAAATGATGAGGGAAGTCACGGATATTATTCTCAAACTTTTGAATAGGTTTTGGCAAAATTTACGAGGTTAGGTCACTGTGCTAGCCAACAATATATAAGTAGATGCGGGAAGACGACCTTACTCTAGTAGTGAGTCACTTTTGCTTCTTATCCAAAAATTTGGATTCGATTTTCATCCATCCTTGTAACATAACTCAAGTGGCAGAGAAGAAATTCCTACGCTAAATCAGGCAGTCATGTAGCGTGATACTTCCAATCCTACTAGTAACAAAAAGTTATTAGCTGGGGATCAGTTTTTTGTGACCGCTCTGCAAACATGTATTCGTTACACTCGTGAAACACATCTCACGATTTAAATCCGTCATATTGGTCTAAGGCTATTTGTGGGCACTTATATAATATTTTATACTTATTTGCACTAGATTCCAATATATATAATATTTGATTTTCATTATCCATATACATAAAATCATAGTTTTGATCATAACAACTTGTAATATCTCTATTTTCATAACCATAATTTTTTGTTTGTTTGTTTTATAAGACAATTTAAGGAAGCTAATTAAATAGGGAAAGTAGGGTATTACTACCGCATCCAACATAAGAGAGGTACAATCGATACTTAATTTATGTTGGATGCAAGGTTAAAACATAAACTCATACTTTAAAAGGTAGGTGTGGCAATCATATGACGCAACTCTGATACAACACTTACAAAACTATACGGATCAACAAGAGCTAGAAAAAAAAAATAGAAGAAAAAAGAATGTTGGATCCTAAGGATCCAAACCAAAGCGCCTATCGAACCGACTAAAGATTTGACACTCTAAAATCCTACTTGAGGGAAGCACGCAAAATTTGTACAAGAACTTAAATATTGTGATATTAGTACACATAACACACTGAGTAAAGCAACATTTGCACGTAATAACACCACCATAATATAATTAGTACATGATGAGGTAGAGAAATAAATCATGAATCATGCTAAGGTACTCATAAATCATGTTGATAAGGAAGCATAGATGTAATCCCCCGAAATTTTAAAGAACCTGTAATTTAATAAATAACTTTTATTTGGGGAAAAGTAACTTTTAAAATTATTTAATTTAATTATTTTATAATTTTTTTAGTATATAAAATTGGGTAGGAATATTTAATAAATTAAAATAAATATTTTATTATTATAACATACTCATTTTATTTAAATGAATTTTCAAACCAATATTTTTCCAAAATTAACCTTTTCTAAACCCTTATATTTAATTATATTAAATTAAATTATTAAATAAATTTATTTCCCACAAATATTATATTATATTATTTTATAAATTTAATTATTTTAATTTTTCCTTTTATTTTCCCCCTTTCTTTTTTTTTCTCCCTTCGGGCTACCTGTGCAAGCCTACCTCCACCTCCTCTATGCGATTGGGCCGTCGACCCACTCCCTTCCCCCTCTCCTTCTCCTACGTCACAGGCCCAGCGCCCCCTTCCCTTCTTCCTTTCTTCCCCCTAGACCGAGCCGACCCAAATTTCTTTCTCACCCCCCTTCGCCGGCCTACCCTCCTCTCCCTTTCTTTCTTCGTCTACCTCCTGCCCCGACCTGCACTTCGTCGACCACCCCAAGCCATGCCCGACCAACTCCTCCATACCCTGCAGCTACCACCCCAGCTTGCAACACACCTACCCCTACCTCCCTCTCTCTCCTTCGCCATTTTCCCGCCCCTCCTCGACCCGACCAACCCCTGCACCCCAGCCGCATGCCCCCTTCTCTCCCTCTTCTTCCCTTCCCTCTCCCTGCCATCTGACACCTCCCTGCCTCCCTACAACCTGCCACCGACCGGCCACCTGCCCCCTCTATCCCCTCTCCTTTTTCTTCTTCCCTTCCCTTGCCTCATTCTGCCCCATAACATTGAGCTCCTTGCCTCCTCCGACTTCTTTCTCTCTTTTTCTTCTCCTTCCATTTCCTCCCTATTTTGCACCACCGCTGCCCTCCACCGCTTCCACCGCCACACCAACCCCCCTGCACCACTCCCTGCCACCCCCACCTCATCCTTGAACCATCACAACACCACCTTGAGCCCCCTACGACTCCCTTCTTCCTCCCCTTTTCTTTTTCCCTTCTTTTTCTCCCTTTCTGGCAACCTCCCTGCAAGCCCTCCTTCTGTCGCCTCTGCCGCCTCCCAAGCCACCAACCCACTCCCTATAACCTCCTCTACCACCCCCTTACCTCCTTTGGCCGAAACCAACCCTTACAGCCCCTCATTTTCCTCCTCCCTTATCCTTCCATCTCAGCCACCCCCACCTTGACAACCACCTTTACAGCCTTGCCGCCGCCGCTACCGCCGCCGCCGCCCTTGACCGCTAACAACCCATCCCTGACCACCACCTACACCCCCTCTCCACCCTTGTACCCTTCCCTTACCCTAAACCCTCCCCTAACTATCCTTTTTTCTAGCCCCAAAACCCTAACCCAGAATTATCACCCTTCTTCCTTTCATACCACCTTCGACCCCTTTTTCTTCCTTGCCTTGCATGTAGCTCATGCTGCATGAGTAGTTGATTTGCTGCCTTCCTTTGGGTTATTTTAGTTAATAAATTTAAGGTATAATAATATCTTAAGTTAAGTATTTCATCAATTAAGTTTCATAAAGTCTTATGCTTTGGTTTTTCTTATTTCTGATATGATAAGTATTGACATTATTTTTAGGCATTGGTTTTGCTAATCAAAGCTTGAATCTTTAACTGAGATATTGGTAATGTTCAATTTTTACGAGAATTAAGGTAATTGTTAAACCCCACTTAAACGTATGGATAGACGCATGTTAGTACATTAGTGTTTTTGATATGTTATTATGTTTAACATATATTGTTTAATATATTATATGAGGTTTCTTATATTGATCGATAAAAAGGAAAGTATGCTAGCTGTTATGCCATGTATGGAAGAAGTGATTAAGGAAGGATATTTATTACTCAAGAATATGTTAAGTATTTATCCATGCTATATTATGTTATTGTAAACATTAATGTATGGTTAACATTATTGTGAGCCCTAGGGCATTTTAGTAATATGTCTTGGGTAAGAGTGTGGCATAACATGTGTAGTTGTTAATGAGTACTATGTTGAAATATAATAGTTGGTGGAATTAGATGATGATAATAGAGTATTAATATTTATATTTTAAGTAGTAGTGATAATTTGATAAATGTGGTGTAATAAAGGATAAAATGGTAATTTTGAAAGAGAAGGGCAAAATGATAAATTGTAAGTAAAAGGGTATTACGGTAATTTTATAAGTAAAAGGGTATTATGGTAATTTTAGAAGTTATGGGTATTATGGTAATTTTAGAAGAAAATGGAAAAATGGTAATTGTGATAATGGAGAAGGGTGATAGGGTATTTGTAATAGTGGAAAAGGGCAATATAGTAATTATAATAATGGAGAAGGGTAAAATGGTAATTATAATAATTGAGAATGGTAAAATGGTAATTGTGATAGTGGAGAAGGGTGATAGGGTATTTATAATAATGGAAAATGGTGATATAATAATTATAATAATGGAGAAGGGTGAAATAGTAATTATAACAATGGAGAAGGGTAAAATGGTAATTATGACAATGGAGAAGGATAATTTAGTAATTTAACCAACAGAAGGGTAAATTGGTAATTATGATATCGAAGAAGGGTAATTCGGTAATTTAACCAACAGAAGGGTAATTTGGCAATTATGATGATGGATAAGGTCAATTAGGTCATTATGGAAATGGAGAAAGGTAATTTGGCAATTTAACCTACTAAAGGGCAATTTGGTAATTATGGAAGTAGATAAAGGTAATCTGGTAATTTAACCAACTAAAGGGTAATTTGGTAATTATGAAAATGGAGAAAGGTAATTTGGTAATTTAATCAACAAAAGGGCAATTTGGTAATTATAACAAAGGAGAAGGGCAATTTGGTAATCTAACCAACCAAATGGGAAATATGATAAGTATAATAATTATGGAGGGTAATTGGTGACCTAATAAGTGGGGGAGATAACTTGGTAACCTAAACCGAGTAAGGATGTGGCCAAGAACAACTATGTGTGGGTTACGTGCCTTGTGTGCCATGTGTTATGCCATATTGTGTACTTTATGCTTAATGATTAATCATTATAGCGCAACTTGGAGTGAATGTATGCCTATGTGGTTTCCTTATGGCGTGTGGATGATGATTATTTTTGTTGTGCGTATGATATTATATGACATGATCCTCTAGGACATACATGCTAGGAAGTTTAATAATATGATAGGAGATGAAAGGCTAAAAAGGGAAAGAGGAGAAGTATGTTGACCAAGGGGAAGTAAGTTGACCAAAGGGAAGTGAGTTGATTTAAGGAATATGAGATTGACCTAATTATCTCATGATCCATGAGGGGAAAAATAAAAAGGAGGTTATGATCAAAATGAATGAGTGATGTGACTCTTGCATGGGAAATTCCTAGGGTTTGCATGGGATGATCCTTACATAAGAAAGGTGCTAGGATTTGAGCGGCTAACTAGGGTTTCACGGTCACATGTATAATTGGTGAGTAGAGTGATGGGTTTTGGGTTGAATCCAAAGGAGACGAGGTGTTGGGCGATAAAAGAAAGGTTGGGCCACATAGGTCCGATTAAGGTTTTAAGGAAAAAGCCTAGAGAGTGGTAGTGAGAGAATTTGATGATGGGTCTCAACCCACACCCTTAGGAGTTGGGTCTTTGTTATGAGTAAATGCAAGGAGAAATAGATGTTGGGGTGTGGTAAGAGGCGCAAAGGTTTCAAGATACCGGACGGGCCCTCTCAGGAGAATGGAAGTAGACATGCATGTCAAGGGTACTGAAACACTTTCGAAAAAGATACGAATAAGATATTAATCACTTAAAGAGGAAGATTGTTGAGCCGGACCCAGACTGGTCCACTGATGAATAATAGTGGCCGGGAGTGTTTTGCTCTGCATGATTTCTAGTCCACCGGTTATAATAGTGGGGGATTCTGTGCTCAACAAACTGAACGTAATAATGATAAGACATGGGAAAGACACAAAGTAATTACAGTGAAACACCATGTGAGTTGGGGTCAGACCAGTTGATTGGCGAATAATAGTGGCCAGGAGCGTTTTGCCCTGCATGGCCGGTCCACCGGTTATAATAGTGGGGGTCCCGCACTCACATGGATATAAAATCCGAGAGATGATTGCATAATGATGGACTAATGGCTTAAGGCCCAAAAGTATTATTTTCGCATTATGACCTAGCTTAAGGCCCAGAAGTTTTGATTGTACGTTTTGGCCTGTTAACATTTGATGGACTTATTAAGTATGTGGACGTTGTGTATGCATACCTTATCATATATGTATATAGCTATGTATCATGTGTTGCCTTGCGGGCCTGCTTTTCAGTGTGTTTTAAAGGATTACTTAGTACTATAGTACTGAAGGGTTCCATTCGTGGGGCCCTTGCCTATTCAATGGGCAGTGTCCCTTGCAGGTCTTTTTCAAGTGCTATTCAAGTGGGAAATGGGAAAGAGTGTAAGGAAGTTATCTGGACTTGTAGGGTTTCATTCTTTCTCCCTTAATCCCTGATTTAAATATAATCTATATTCTTGTAACCACCATCGGTGGATCATGTCCTTGTAAATGTTTTACTATGCTACTCTGATTTAATTATGGATTGAGTTCTCGTAAATTGTATTTTACACTTTTAGCCTTAGTACTTGGTACTGGAATGGTAGGAGTGAACCGGTCTGGTACTAAGTGTGGCGGTAATATCCCCAGAATTCACAGTTTAATATTTTGCTTCCGCTATTCCTTTTAATAAAATTAAATTTTTTAGTAGTGAATTTTGGGGGTGTTACAATAGATGATACATGCTGACAATCAACCACATAGAATAGCTTCAAGCTAGCAATCTAAGGGTGAAAACATAATATATAATGTGTTATATCATGAGGGTATAACAAAATGAAAGGTTAGAATAAAATCTTGCATGGGAAGTGTGATGCTTGCATGGGGTGGTTAGTCATTTCATGGGGGAAAATTTTATATGGAAAAAGTTAGTTTAAGGTTTAAACATGGGGAGGAAAGAGTATTTTGGGTGATTGGAGTCTTTGGGGGGAAGAGATAGTACGTGAGTTAGTGGAAGTGTGCATGGGAGCCTAACTAGGATTTTTGGGGAAAAACCTTAAGTATGGAGTGATATGAGAGGTTTGTAGAGATTGGTTGGAATTAGGGTTGAGATTAGGAGGGTGTTTTATGAAGGGTGTGAGTTAAGTGGAAAGGAGGGTGGAGTGTGTGTGTGAAGGGAAGGTGTAAAAGAAAAGAGGAGTATTAGGGTTTCGGGGTGGCCAACTAGGGTTTCCTTATCACATATGGAAGATGGAGAGTAGGGTTATGATGCTTGGATAGGGTTGAGTGGAGCGATGGTGTTGGAATCAAGGGGGAGTTTAGGCTATGTATGAAAAAGAGATGTTAGGGCCATATAGGCTAGATTAGGGTTTTTGAGGGAAAACCCTAGTAAGTGATGGTGAGTCTAGGTGGAGGAATGGGAAAGTGGGCCTTGAACCACATGCATGGGGGATTTTGGATGCATGGTGAGTAGGGTGGAAAGTGAAAAAGAGGTCTTAGAGTCTTGGGGAGTGTAGAGGTCCCAACCTATAGGACCAGGTCATTTAGGAAGTCTGAGGTGGAAGTGTGATAATGAGTTGGGAAGTCCTTTGAGGCATGCATGTCTCGTTGGAGTTTAGTTATAGAATAAGGTATGAATAAAACACTAATTACTTTAAGTGAAAGATTATTGAGTTAGGCTTAGGTTATGATGATTTTTGTTCCACTAGCTATAATAGTGGTCAGGAGCACTCTGCCCTAGAGATCGTTCCACTAGCTATAATAATGGCAAGGAACGTTCTGCCTTGGAGATGTTATTTCTGTTCCACCAGCTATAATAGTGGAGATTCCGAGCTCAATAAACTAAAATTTATACGCTAATAAATAACGGGAAAGTCACTAATTACTTATAGTGGAATACCACATGGGTTGAGGCCAGGTTAGGATGATTTCCTCTCCACCAGCAATAATAGTGTCCAGGTGTTTTATGCCTTGGAGTAGTTATTTCAATTCCACTAGCTATAATAGTGGCCAGATACGTTCTGCCCTAGAGTAGTTGTTTCCGTTCTACCAACCATAATAGTTGGGTTTCTGTACTCATGTGGATATAATTTGAGAGATGTGTAAAGATGAAATTAATGGCCTAAATTTTAATGATGGGGATTAATTTAAATGATTTACCGCATGTATTATTTGCCTTTTCATGTTATGATTTGTCTTAGCCATATGGTTACCTTACTCAATACATAGCGTACTAATCACCCTTTTCACAGGTGCTGCTCATTCCCACGAGCAATAGCCCCTCCTGAGTTTGTGCAGGTAGGAGATGATGCTTATGATGATTTTGATGCTTATGATGGCTTAGGCGGGACTAAGTGATGACCTATTGTATATGGTGTGGGGTTCGAGAGGATGCTCTCTGAACTTATCATTTTCTATTTTCCTACCATTTTTATTTCCCATGTGGTGGGTGTTGTTTGTACTAATTTTTCATTCTGTATTAACCCTGACATTTGCTTACTTTGGTTTTATTTATGAATGTTGAACTATTATGGTTTTCATTGATTACTCTTGTTGATAATTTTAATACCTTTAGCCTTGTGGTTAGTTTGAGATTGGACAAGAATTAATCTTTTACTGATCACGGTGGTAGCACCCTTATTTTTAGTGTATGCTTTTCTATATTAAAGGAAAAATTTTCAACTATAAATTTTGGGGGTGTTACAAATAGCCTAAGGTTATGGTCAACCTTTGTCCCTAAATCATGTTATAAGTCTTTTAGGGGTAAATATGTCATATTTTAATTAATTATCTCTAAAATATGATGAATTATAGGTTAAAATCTACTTAGGGTAATTAGAGTGTCATTAGATGAGAACACTTTAAGAATTATGAAGAGCATAATTAACATGATTATTAACCTCTAAATCTTCCAAAATTTCAACCATAAATTGGAGGGTCTAAATGAATTCAATTCGCAACATGCTTTGTATGAGAAACCACCTACAAAATACATCCTACAACATTGCATAATTATATAAAAAAATCAAGTATCAAAATCATACTTGAAGGCCGAATATATCAACTCAAACCAAACATGGTATAATCAACTATAATTAAATATGATAAATAATCAAGATTCTATCTACAAGTAGTAATATTGTTTCTACCTAAGATATGGTCCAAGAAATGGAAATAACTTTAATATTTATTAAAAAAAATGGTGGATTCTCGACATTTCCAAGGATTAATTAAAATACTAATAGATTAATCGCTTGAGTGAAGGATAAGAAAATGAATAAACATGGAGGAGTTTAGTGGTTGTAGCGGGGTAAAATGTTGGTGGTGGTTATGCCAGCTAAGAGGGGAAGGAGGTGGGAGTTATCAATTTAAAACATGAAGATAATGAGGTGTAGGAAGGATAAGATTAAAAGAGTAGAAAATTAGATATTTTTGGGGTAATTTGGAAAAGTATATAGAGGGTAATATGGTAGAAGAACAAAGGAAAGGCACATGTGTGGGGGAGGAATTACAAAATCCAAGGGGAGATATTATTACTTGGGTTTTCTTGATTTTGACAAGTGGAGGGCTAGGATAGAGTTCCACAAGATTAGATTATGATTAGGAGCTGAAACGAGTGTTTTAGTAGTAATGTATACCTAAATGAAAGATTTAAAATATGAAATCATTAAATTATTTATGGAACATGTATAAATAATTTTATATTATTTATGGTAAAATATAGCAATCCCTAAAGTTTCATAAATTTTAGATAACCAAAATGATTGTTTCAGGACTTAAAAACGCATACAAATTTAAAACATGTGTGAATTGCACTTTTTTTAGATCTCTAATTAAAATTTTAAAATGGCCTATGGTAATAAAAAACAAAATAAATCTAAAAATGAAAGAATTAGAATGACCCAGATTGAGTATGATAGCCTAACAAGGCTTAGAAGTTCTTATAGAAATAAATTGGTGATAAAGGATTAGAAAAGGGAAACAAAATCTTTTGGAAATGAAACAAGGGTTTTAATTTCATCAAATGGTGTAATAAATGTACAAAATAAGATAAATTGTATTTTAATTAAAACAAATTCGTGAATAAATGAGGTTTCCCAAAAATAGGGTGTTATAACATATGTCAAAAAAATAAAGTTTTAAAAATCAAACCTCATGGGTTAATTTAACTACTCAACTAATAAATTAGTAGACTTGATGAATTAGTCATATAATTGGACCACTTACGCAAATGTGCCTGTCAAAATCGGTCAAAAAAATACCAAATAATCAATAATAGGTTATAAAATTGGCCAAAGAAAATGACCAGTTATGTTTATTTGATGCAACTTTTGCATCTCCTATCTCACACCTTTAACTACCATAAAATTTTAGATTTTTATATTTCTTTGTTATAGCCTCTAAAGGACTACCTTTCCCCCTCCTACTGTCTGAAAGAAACTTTAACAAATATAAGCCACTATCATCAACTAATTTAACACAAAATTAATCTTAGCTAAGGAAAATCATGAGGAGAAAAGTTAAGTTATGTTGATTAGTATTGAATATGTCAAAACAATAAGAAAGATAGGGGGAAGAAAATAGAAAAGAATACTACATGTAATTACTGAACCCTAAATTCCATGCATAATTAGTCTTGTTAATCATCCTTAAATGTTGTTATATCATTTATTCAGTCATTTTTATACATTTTACTATTTTATCTTGAATCATCAAGTTCTAAAAAAATCCATTTACATGATTAGTTGATTTTATTTATTTTACCTAGTTTAAATCATTTAGGATTATAAATAGTTCTAATATCAAATATTTTTATATATTTGGATTTATACACTTATTTTACATATTTAAAAAATCATGATTTTTGGGATTTTTTTTGTTATTTTGTCCGATAATTGCGCATCATTTAACTTCCTTTGAAATTTAATTACGCAAAATTATTTTTCATAAATCTCATAACTATTGACTAGATCACAACACTGATCCATGGATTGGAATACATGAGATATATTATAAGGAGGTTTATATAGCTAAACTATCATGCATACCCTTACCTACTAAGGAGAAAAACATCAATGGAATAATTTTATTGAAAAAATGCAAGTATAGACAGTGATTTGATTAAATAATCACCTTATATAGATTTAATAAAATAATGAATTTTTTTATAGTAAAGGTATACATAGTGGGTTATTTAACTAAACCATTGTATATACTTTTATGTTTTTAATTTGAAATTAAATACAACATGATGATTATAGGTTAGAATCCCTATGTATACTGCCCCTCTTTTCTAGCTTTTCATAGTTTACCCTAATTTTATCCCCACACCTTTTCATTTACCCATCGCGATAGAGATAGAAACCATCAGTGTTGTTTGAAACAAACATTTCCATACCCATCATGGTTGGTCTACTTTATTTCCCCCTTTTCTTCTCTTTGCCACTATTGTCCTACTCGCTTTGTACTCGTAGTTTGCTACATTATTCCTTTTGTATTTATGAAATTTAAGTTTTTTTGAGCAAGTATGCATATTTATAAATAATTTGAATTTTTCTTTTGTCTTGAAAATTGGAACTAGAGTGTGTACATTTACATTGCAAGTGTTGTTGTGGTGCATATCTATACACTGTATCGCTGGTACATATATCAGAATTCATATTAGGTAATATAATGTAGTTTAAAGTAGAATTTCCATGCATACCCTTGATTAGTAAAGAAAGACGTGAAAGCTCTCGTACCCTTGCTACTATCCTCGAGCCTCTTTCAACCACCTCCACCACTATTTTTCCTTATTTTTCTTATTCTTCTCATCTTCATTGATTTATTTCTGCTCCTCTAATCATGATATGATACATATTCCTTTCCTATTTCTAAAATTTAAGTTTTGTTGAACAATTATGCATTTTTAAAATACTATGAATTTGTTTTTGTCTGGCAAACTTAAACTAAGCTATTTATATTTATACTAGAAATGTTGTTGTTGTAATACCCTATTTATCAAAAAGCAACTTTCTATTCAGTATCTTCTTTATTTAAAAATAAAATTATACTATTTTGAATATTTTATTACATCCTTTGTAAAAGTAGAAATCGTAGGTTTTTTTTGAAACATTTCATTTTTGTTTTGTACCCTTTTTTTGCAAGTTTATTTTTGGGAAATATTTTGAACCAATTTTGGTTATAAAAATTATTCAAGATCATTATAATTATTTCATTTTTGAAATCTTCATATATTTATTAATCTCATTGGCTTTTTCAAAATATCAAACCAAGTCGTTGACAAAAAGATAATATTCATCATACTAGTGTGCCTTAAACACGTGTTAAGTCCCAAATATTCTTTCCATGTGGCACCACATCCTCCATCATTTTCATTGATATTTTAATGAAATATATTCATTAAATATTAGTGATTAAGATTTCTACATAATTATTAAACTATCCTTCTGAACTTTAACCTTATCATATTTTCCCTCTTCTCTTCTTTCTCCACTCTTTCCCCAATGAAATTTATCTCTATTTCTAATAATTTTTGGATGCCACATCCTTCCCATATTATTTGACATTTTCATGTGAATATCATATTTAAACTCTTATATTTGCGCATGTATGTTTTGCTTATAAGAATTCTTGTATTATGTGTAACCCTGCTTAACTGTATCGTTACCTTGCTCAGTATGTAGCGTACTGATCGTTTGTTTCATGGGTGTTGCTCATTTCCATGAGTAGATTCTCCTTATTTTGCAGGTGATTGATGATTATTAGTTTGATGTGCTTGCCTTGGGTGAGCGCTAAATGAATTGGTAAAGGGTATGATTATTCCAGATATCTCTATCTCTCTTTGGACTCTTAGTTCTTTGTTTTCACTATTTATTCCCTTCTCTATATTTTGTATCCTGTGTCGTGAAGAAATCAAGTGCTTCCCACACCTGATTCCTAGGTATAAGGTTACTTTTTCCTTGTACCCGACATAGACTAGGCATATGGGTGGCTCTTCTATGTTGGATGTGGTGTGACACCTACACGTTTTGTGTTTTGGCTTCCGCTATTAACTCTTTAAAACGAAAATTTTAAGTTCCAAAATTTTGGGGTGTTACAGATGGTATCATAGCTTTTGGTTGTTGAGAATTGTGTTTCGATTAGATACTCGATTTTCACGATCCTAAATGTTTTTAAATTCTCAATTCTATTTTGAAAATCCAGATTAACGTTGTGAGGAATCGGGAAGTGGGTAGCTTAAGTGGCCTCATGATGTGTGAATTGATCCTATGTGTATAGTAAGCTAGGGTTTTCCTAATATGGTTTTGGTGTTGTAGCTCAAGGAGACACGTTTGTGAATATCAGTCACATCATGAATTGTGGTGGGCCAGTGCACCTAACGACATGGTTTTTGCTTGGAATTTGGAACCCCTTTGCATCTCAAGGAGTCACTCGAAGGCTATGGGCATGAATTTGAGGGTGTACCACTCTACACCTAGCTATAATGAGTCAACGAAGATAGTGATTTAGTTTCACAAAGACGATAGTCGACGATTGTAGATGAGCGCTTGTCTACTTTAGCTTTAGGAGCCCGACGACGCGAGGACGCAATTTTAGTGGATTGTTCGATGACATCACTGCTTGAAGAGGAGTCTCTCTCTCGGTGTTGTGAAGATGTTGAGCACCAAGAGGTTTTCTTCTAGGATTCCCCACCGTGGATGCACATATGATACCGATCATTGGACCAAGAGCCCTAGGTTTTAGTCACGGAGTGATGCCATACAAGTTATCAACTCAACCAGGATGAGATCATCAAGGAGAAAAAGGTGGTCCTCTGGTAGTCTTTGGATCATGACGCATCAAACCTAGATACTCTAACCATTCCCCTTTTTCTTTTGCATTTTCATTACACGTGGAATTGTTGCTTAACCATTTAATCATCGGCTTAGATGCACTTTAGACTAAGGTTTCTTATTCGATGCCTTATTGTGCTTTTATTCCATTTTGCGTCTTTGCCCTCTTCTCTTTTACCTCCATTACCATCTTCTTTGTGGTTTTTGTAAAGTTATTACCTCATCAAGTACCTCTTTTAAGGGGGTAGTACCATAACTTGTCAACCTTAATCCTTTACAGTGTTTGCCTTGTAACCTTAGAGACTACCTCTGGACTTGTTCACTCCACTCTTACCCTTGCTGACCTTTGCATCATTAATCACTTCTCTTATCCTTATAACCCTTAACCTTCTGGCTCTTTATCATTTCAAGGAGGTATGTAGTAGACCCATCACACGTGATCAGAACTGATGAGATCGAGCTCAGCGATTCTTTATCCTACGAGGAGAGGCCTTTGAGGATTCTTGATACCAAGATTTGGCGAACTCGTACGAGCTCAGTATCGCTCGTGAAGATTCTTTAGAGCTTCCATAGGGCAGAAGAGGTGACCTGGGAAATAAAGAAGGATATGCACGAATTGCATCCCGAGCTTTTAGTTAATGTGTGTTAGGGTTTGGGTTCCTTTCTCTTTTAAGGGGTAAGTATATGATAGTATAGTATCGACCCTTAGAACTTGACCATCAAGATATCTTTCCTTCAATCCTTTTTCCTCTTCTTTCCTAACCTTGACTTTTTGACTTTGGGGATGAAGTCTCTTTTAAGGGGGTAATAAAATAATACCCAAAAAATTTGGTTAACCTAATCCTGCATCTTTTGCCCTAATTTTACTCTAATCTCAAGAAATATTATTGTTAGCCTTAACCAAATTTCTTAATCTCAAAAATTTAATCAAAAACCGAAACCTTGATTCGGAAAAACTGAATATTCATAAACCAAAACTAAAAACCCACTAAATTTTTTGCTAATCTAAATTATTTGGCTAATCCTAAAATTCTTAATCAAACCCTAATTCCCTAAACCTTCCCTCATTTTCCTTTTCTTTCCTCCCTTTGTTTCCATTCTTTCTTTTCCTTTTCTTTTCTTTTCTCTTATCCTCCTACGCCGTTTTCCTTGTGGTGTGAGAAGCTTTGCTTCTTCTACACATGCACCATCCACTTTCCCTCCACATGCATCTCTCACCATTACCCTACCACCCACACAAACATCATCATCACCCCTCATGCTCGTCTCCTTCTTCTTCTTCTCCTCTTCCCCTGCACACCCCATGCACCACCATCAGCTCCCCTGCCATTCATCTTCTTCTTCTCTTATCCTTATGCGACCTACAATCTAACCATTACCATCACTTGCATTTTTCATCACCACACTCAACCATCACATCCACTATCACCATTTTGGCTCTACACCACCCATTGCATGTTCCCCTCTGCTTTCTTCTTCCCATTTCACACCATATGCACACTTATAGATATGTTTGTGTGTGTGTGTGTGTGTGTGTATGTATACATACCATACTCTCCTCATTTTCTCTTTGTTTGGTTCCCAATCTATCCATTATGTGTCAAAAATCTCTTTGCTTGAGATCCCCAACCTTATTCCCTTCTTCCTTCTTCCTTCTCCTTCATACTTCTTCTTCCTCCTCCTTTCCCTATTTTTGGCCTTCGCACCACCCAAGCTACCACTAGCCGCCCTTTGGCCGGTGGACCGACCACCAAGGTCGCACTGACCTTCCCCCTCGCCATCACCGACTATCACAGTCGATCGCCACCTCTTTTCCCTTCTTCTTCCACTCGTTAGTTGTAGAGTTGCAGAGTACACGACTGTGCAACACTTAAAATCTGCTACTGCATAGCCGTGCAACTTTTTTTTCTCGAACTGTTGTGCACTGGTGCTGCACATCCATGCAACTTTTTCATCGCATGGCCATGCCTCTTCTTTTCTCTATACTCGTTTTGCACTGGTGCTGCACAACCATGCAACTTTTGGAATATTTAGCCGTGTGTTTTATTTTCTCTTACCCAGTGTTGCACAACAGTGCAACTTTTGCACCGCCTGGTGGTGCAACTTCCTATTTTAGCCGTGCAACCTTATTTTCACCCCAAATCGTGTCCAAACACCTCCAAAATTTAACCATAGATCCACCACACATATTTCTACATTTCCATACAATTCAAGTTTCCATTAGACTTTGGTAAATTCCATTTTTACCCTTCTCTACCATAATCTCCTTCTTAATTTTTAACAGCGGAACCTAATCTTATTTTATCTTGTTTCATGGGTGATTTTCTTGTGATCTCGGAGGAGGTATAGGATTTACATGCATAGATCCCGATGTCCTTCTCGGTAAGGATACATGTCATAGCTAGGGTTTTATGTACTCCATGTTTTTTTCTTGTATTGTTGGTGCATACTTTTGTGTTGAATATATTGTATTGAATAATTCAATTATGGAAATGCTATGAGATGATGCTCTTGGGACTAATGAAATTATGTAAGTACATGTTTAGGTATAATATTGGTTACAAAATATCTATGAGAAACTAAGGAAATGTACTTCGAATAATAAATGGAAATGTATATGCTTTGGGTTTTATAAAGCTTTGGGAGAATACGATTGTCTTGATTACGTTGAGGGTATTATGTTCTTTTAAGGATAATTATGTGGTCATACTTATGTGTTTAAATGCATATCTTGAGTTTGGATTAATAATATACAATCAACTTTGAATAAGATATTAATCATGTAAAGTGAAAGATCACTTGAGTTGGGCCAAGATGTTTATATGGCTCTGTTCCACTAGATAATAATAGTGGCTTGGGTGTGTTGTCCCCGAGAGGTGCTCCAGTCTGTTCCACCGGATTAAGAATAGTGGGGCTCCATACTCAATGTGAATGAAAATAAAATTAAGAGTTAATGTATAAATGAAAATATACTAATCATTTAAAGTGAAAGACTATGTGAGTCAGGAATGAGGTGTTGAGTCCATTCCACCGGATAATAATAGTGGCTCGGGTGTGATGTCCTTGAGAGGTGCTTAAGATCATTCCACCAGTTTAATAAATAGTGGATCAGGAGTATTTTTACTTTGAGAGGTGTTGGCTCCGTTCCACCGGATAATAATAGTGGCTCGGGTGTCTTGTCCTCGAGAGGTGTTTCAGACCTTTCCACTGGTTTAAGAATAGTGGGGTCACTGAATTTCATGGGTGCTGCTCATTTCCACAAGTATATCCACCCTATTTTGCAGGTGATTGATGATTAATAGCTTGATGTGCTTGCCTTGGGTGAGTGCTAAATGAATCAGGAAAGGATATGATTATTCCCGATATCTCTATCTTTCTTTGGACTCTTAGCTCTTTGTTTTCACTATATATTTCCTTCTCTCTATTTTTTTATCCTATATCTTGATGGAATCAAGTGCTTCCCACACCTAATTCCTAGGTATAAGTTTACTTTTACCTTGCACCTAACATAAACTAGGCATAGGGGGTGCCTCTTCTATGTTGGATGCGGTGTGACACCCGCATGTTTTGTGTTTTGGATTTTGTTGTTAACTCTTTAAAATGAAAATTTTAATTTCCAAAATTTGGGCATGTTATAATGGTTCCGAGCTCGGTGGATGTTGGAGTTTCTATACAAATCCCTAAGCCTTGATGCCCATTTATAGTTGATTAGGATGCTCTTATGATTATAACTAGTGTCTTTTGTCTATTTGTGGTAGGACAATATGTCCAAATATGAACAGTCATATATGCTCTTATGATTATTCCCAGTGGCTTTTTTCCATTTGTGGTAGGATGGGATGTTCATATGTGAACATTGATATCTGTTTTGATTATGCTTGTTGGATTTTATCCATTTATGGTAGGACAAGATTTTCATAAGGAAATTTGGGTTTTACACATTTATTATTTTTACCCTTGTATTTATTCATTAGGGTAAGACAATTGTCCCTATATGCTTTGGTTTATATGCCTTATTATTTTGACCCTTGGATTTTTCTTATTGTATTAGGACAATATGTTCATATATGAATATTGATATGTGTTTGGAGTAAACACTTAAAACCACTTAAGTAACCATAGGTTAAAAGATAAGAAATCCAATTTATATGACCACAAAGTATAGAATAGTAGTAATCGGAATTAAATTCCTAGAAATACCTTAGGGCTTTTCTTTCATAATTTACATGAGTTGTATCTATGGTTGTTAGCAATCAATCCTAGGTTATTATACCATGTTATTGTAAAGTTATGCTATTATGTGATGTAGGAACTTTTTTTTATGACATATACTTATGTGTGATTATTAAGTCTTACTTAGTACGCTCGTCATATTGATACCAAGCCATTTCATTTTTGTGTAAGTTTTGTGTGCTTTACTTATGTATGGTTGAGATTGTTGAGTCCAAGGTTGGCTCAATAAAAATTTTGGCTCGGATCATTGGGATGGCTCTTTTAGAGCTTTGTTAGATCTTCTATTTATTTTCTGTATATATTTTGTAATTATTGTATTAGACTTGAGTTAAGTGACAATAACACCCAACTCTTGGGATATGAGTTTATATTTTAGGCATGTAGTAGACATATATAGGTAATAACTCTAACTTTATAATGTTCGATGCAACAATAGCAACCTACATTTACTATTTAGCCTAAGCAAAATGTTTTGTAAAATAAGAAAAAATGACTGTAAAAATGGGAGTGTTATAATTGCGATGCATATCTATACAATGTATGTTTGTAATTTTACACGTTATATCTCTTGTGGATGTAAAGAATTATTTATTAGCTATAATACCATAGTATTTTCGAAAAGAGAGTCTATAAAGGAAGTACTAGCAAGTATATTTATATTGTAAATGTTGATGTGGTGTTTTTGCTGAATTGGCTAACACTATGATATTCTCCATATTTGTTTATAATTTAGGGTATTGTACTTTTTATTATGGATCGTATGCGGATATAGGAAAGTATGAACATTCTGAACTACAACTTGAATCACAAAACCCTAGAGATAATCTTTCTAAACATGCATAAAAGGTCTTATTTTCATGGTTAACTACTTATACATACACAATTTCACCCATAACATACTATATACCATATTACTTCACCAATATTCATATTGTGACACCCCCAAATTTATGAGCTGAAAAGTTTCATTTAAAGAGTTTATTAAGGAAGCTAAAATAGTAAATTGTAGGGTGTTACTACCACATCTGGTATAAGTCCCATTTCCTCTACCATTTTGTTATTAATTGCTAAGGTTAAAAGCGTTTCTCTGCTTAACTTATTAATACAATTATAAATAATAAAAGTGAGAGAGTTTAATCAATCACTTCAAATAAAACCAATTTTTAGTAGTTTCAAAATGTTAGTGAAAGAAAATACATAAGGATAATGGCCTTTAATTGACCTTACAAGCTAACATGCAAAGGTCCCATGAAAATGAATTCTTCAATACAATGGTACTAAGTAACTCATTATACAAAACTAATATGAAAAACCCCCATGGTACACTTAAATGGCATCACAACAATACATTATATAAAACATTTAACTAAACATGCATCATGTGAAAAACGATAATAGTTTATATAACCACACACCACCAAGGCAATATTCTACTCAGGGTCATTCATCTAGAATTAACTAAAACTTACTGATAGAACATCCCAGAGATGCTCTAGGTAGCATAATTGGAACAAAAACATCCTCAAACCATAACCATGGTCACAAAGCTCATTATCAATACCAACAAATCTCAATCATAGGTAAGTTTACCAGCATAAACCAATAACCACTCCTAGTATCATAGGTAGGCACAAAGGCTGCTACCAAATCACGGGTAGAAAAAAATACTACTACCAAACCATCCATTTACCATCTTTATTCCAATAATAATTATTCAAATTATTTATTCACATTGAGTTTAGGTCCTCCACTATTCTCAATAAATGGAACGGTAACATAAATACAGCCTAGGGTAGAATACTCTTTGCCACTATTCTTAACTGGTGGAATAGTTTCAACAATATAAAACCCCATGAAAAGACACACTTAGACACTATTCTCATCCGGTGGAGCAGATAGGCACAACTAGTCTTGGCTCACATGGTGTTCATTTTAAGTTATTAGTATCTTTTTAATGTTTATGATCTTTCAATTGATTTATTTAATTTGAGTTTGGGAACCCCACTATTTTGAGCTAGTGGAATGGTAACATAAATACAACCCCAGGGTAGAATGCTCCTGGCCACTATTCTCAACTGATGGAATGGTTTTAAAGATATACAACTCGAGGGAAAAACACACCTGACCACTATTCTCATCTGGTGGAACCGTTAGCTACAACCGGCTCGGATACATATGATCTTTCACTTTAAGTGATTATTATATTATTTATACTTTATTTTTTTTATGAGTGTTACACAGTTATATACAAATACTCATGCAAGGCACCATCCTAACACCTAGGACACATCATGTTTCCCTTAGAAACCCTAATTTCACAAACATACCATAATCCCTTCTCTAGTACCTATGTAGTCCCCAAATTCCATAGCTAAGCTTATAATGTTGTTATTAACCACTTAATCAAAAATTATGGTCTAACTCCCATGTCTTACACATACGATAATAACCTACCTATAGGGTTACTATTTAGGTCTCCTATAAAACCTTAATTTCACATGTTAATCGTAACTCCTTTCCTATAACTCATATGACTCCCCAATTTTGTATGCATACCCAAGACACCAACTTTAACCTCATATTCAATTCTCATTTCCAATCTCTAGCCTTTCAAACATATGATCTCGACTCCACCCCTAAGTTTTGTTATTCACACTTAAAGCCTTTCCCCTCCTTTATTAGCTATAAACCTTCCATTTTCACTCCAAATATTCCAGATAGAGCCCTTAACATGTTTTAAGCCAGCTAACCCCCAAGTTACTCAAGCTACCACGATTTAACCATGTTGACCAAAATGCCCCATGCCACTAAAATGCCTATATTTAGGATTACTATTCATAACTCTTATAAAACCCTAAATCCATAATTTAATCAAACCTCTTTCCAAAAGATCCATATAACCACCAAATTTAGTACACACTCCCAAAATACTTTTATTAACATCATATACACAAATTGAGATCCGACTCCCACATTTTACACATGCAATAATAGCATACCCTTAGAGTTAATATTCACGTTTCACCACAAAACTCTAATTCTACAATTTAATTATACTTTTCTCATGAGACTCATGTGAATCCCAATTTCAATATGCATTCTTAAAATACAAATATAAACATAATATCTAGAAAGCAAGGTCAAAATGAAATAATTTTCACATGTGATAATAATTTTTCCCCTAGGGTTATTATTTTGATTGAAACCTATTTTCCTCATTTATTGGTCTTAGACCAATCATATTCACTCCAAAGTTTCCATATAATATACTTAACTTATTTCGAGCCACTTATCATATTAAAATACTCATTATTCCATTTTTAACCCATATTGACCAAAATACCCCTAAAATAACTAAAATGCCTATTTCCACTTGAATCACATAATTCTTAATATGAATGACTTTTAACCTCCAATTCCTTCTATAATCATAAGGATGCATGACCACCATTATATATATAGGTACCTAACCCACAACATACATCTTTACACATGGTTTAGCATCTAAAATCCTAATATGCTTTTCTAAAACTTCAAAACACATACTTCCATACTTATCAATTATTAAGGCATACATAATGCAGTAAATATCATATGATGCTTGAAATAACTAAATATCATACACATTAATGGTATGTTCATGCATTCGCTTTTTTTTTTCCTTATTCCATTTTGCCTTACATTAGGTATTAGTTAGGTGATGATCACACTTCTTTTATGGTTGATGTGGCGGTGACATTCCTCTATTTTATTTTCAAATGCTTCCATTTCATCTTGGGAAAAAAATTTCTGGTTAAAAAATTAAGGCAGTTACATTTCCATTTTATGAATCTTACAAAATATGGGGTATTACAACCATCGTTTGTTATCTTACCTATTAAAACTGGTTTATCCACTCACACACATTAATTTCCTCCATCCATTGAGGGCATGTAACACCAAAAAAAGTGCAACTATTTTGGTTTGTTTTTTTTTGTGGAAGCTAACCATAAAATACTCAAGCGTTATTGACATACTTAATACAAGCCTTGTTTCCACAACATTCTCGTATTGAGAACATGGTAAAACATTAATAAGTTTAAATGAGATAACAAGAGAATAAGAGAAATTTATTAAACATAGAGAAAAAAGTTTGGAGATAAACTCCTTGTACAACTCTAATAAAAATACAAGAAAAAGAGACCACATGATATTAAGAATCCATAAGGAATCAAGATAAAAAGTCTAACTACTGGATAACCTAGACTCTATAGCCAAAACCTCAAAAAAAAAGTCACTATTCAACTAGTAGGTTATCAAAGTCAACAAATTGGCCGAGATGGTTATTAAGAACTTGCACATCAATAACAAGGTCATCTACTTGTAGGAATGAGTAGCATCTATCAAAAGGATGATAAATACTTGTGTATTAAGTAAGGTAACAAATTTATGCTACTATGGTAAGGCCTACAACACATAAGATTGCCATAAGGGAAAATTAAACTTGCACACTACTCATGATTGGAAACTACCTAAGATGTAACCACATTAAGCATCCATAATTAGATGGTCAATGAACCCATTGATAAACACATCAAGGTTAAGAAACCAATTGTAACAATACTCTCCCTTTCCCCTTCAAAATAGGAGAAAGGTAGTCAATCTCACTAATACTCTCACATCCATGGCAAAGCATACATGATAAATTAGTAAATCTCTAATTATGAAAGTATATATTCCCTTATAAGTTGGTGGATCGATTAGATAAAGTATATTAGGGATGTTTAGTTTTGTTAAGACTAGGTAATTTATTTTAATAATTCCATAGTGCTCACTTCTCACTATGCGTTCTTCCATTTTAAGCATTAATGCCTTATTTGTACCTTAACTTAAACTTGGATATAACAAATGGATTACTTGAGTTACTAAAGTCATTATACTTCCACTTTTATATCATTTCCTTATTTAGAGATAAACTACTTATCATGATCCTTAGTTTTTATGAACTTATTCCAACAATTGATAACGTCCAACACTTACATTGTTTCACTAATAACACATTAAAAATGATACATGGAGTACAATCAAGACATAAGAATATTTATTTAATACATATAAATATCTTTTACAAGGTAAAAGACCATAATACCCTAATAAAGCCTAATTTCACAAGTACATCACAACTTCATCTATAAGGATTTCCAACTCACCAAATTTGACACACTAATCTAAAATATTATTTAAAAAGTCATACCCAAAAAATGATACCTTATCTCTAGAATTTCACTTATAAAATACCAATGCTTCCCTGTTGGTAATTATTCTCAAATCATGTATTTTCTCATAAATTGATACGTTATGATATTCATAATTTATCAAGATAATACACAAACCATCATTGTCATATTTTGGTTTATATAACAATTATCCAACACCCAAAATTCAATATTTAATAAAAAAAGGATCAAAATGCCTTTAATTCACCTAAATATCTCTACTTTTATTATCATAACTTAAATCCTCCCATCCAAAACTTATCCTATTATATGTCAAATTTATTGTAAAAAACTCAAGGAACAGTGTGAAATAATTATTTTATTCAAAAAATTGCAAGAAAATTAGCTTGCTTTTAAGAGTGAGCCCCCCTAAAATTCACTAAATTCTATAATTCTCCAAAACTTACCAAATTTAACACAAAACCACATGTATATTGTTATAATCCTACAAGAAAAGATTAAAATAATACATAACACTTCAAAGGCCACTTGGATGAGACTTTCCCAAGGCTAACACCCCCCCAAATTTTGGGATTTCAACACATTACACCAATCACTGTACTTAGACATAATTTATTCTACTCACCCCATGACTTAAAAATATAACATAATACACTATCATGCTTAGGATTTTGTGCAAAATCATATCAAGTGCCAAATTATAACAACTTCTCATAAAAAAACAAAACTTATAAAATGGAGCAATTTACCATGGCATTTATGCATATAGATTAAAGTAAAACCTACACATGCTTTCTAGCATAAAATAATAAAATCAACACAAACACAAACAATCCCTAATTTGATATATACATTCCTTATCAAAGCTAATATAGTCTATATGCACAAAATTACTGCCAAACTTTTCCTTTCACTATTTGATCTCCTAAAATAAAATAATAATAAAAATGCAACAACTATATAATGAGAAAAAGAAAAAGGGTTAAAATAGGAGAGAATATTAAAAGAGATAATATTTCAAAAATGGCTTGGGGATAGGTTTGATAAATCCTTCACCAATCTATGTCATTAAATCTCTTTTGGTTAGAATAAGTTGTAAGACCCTATTCTCTCAAATCCTAATTATCATATGTTATTGGTGTAGTAACATGTCATTAATATATATATATATATATATATATATATATATATATATATATATATATCTATATAATATTTACAAGTGTCATTCCATTTGTGTTCATTTTTAAATATTTCATCGATCATTTCTCTCATTTATAGAATACACATTTATTATAGTTTTTTTGATTATTGTATTTTCACTCTTTTCATCCCATTCAAAAATTTTGAGTTGATGGAAACATATGTTTGAGGTCATTTATCCATGCATTTTATTCATTCAGGTTTTACCCTTTCCTTCTAAATCATTAAATTATGAAAAAATCAATTCATGTAATTGGATGAGTTTAGCCATTTTTATCAATGTTAATCCATTAGTTATCAAATAAGTTTCAAAACCAATTTTTTTTTTATATATTTGGTTTCATAAATATATTCTGCATCAATTAGTGGCAATTTGAAACCTCGGTTATTTGTTTTTTTTTGCATTTGTAGAAAAACGTGTTTCCGCAACTTATCATTTTTTTTCCGTTTTAGCTCTTTTTCCATTTGTCGAACATAAAAAAAACTCCCATACACAATATTTTTCTATATTTTAGTTTATAAAGTTATTTTGGACCTTCCAATAAGTTTTTATGATCTTTAGAATTCAATTGATATTTTTTCCAATGAGTGTCAGTTATGAGAATTTTTGACAATTTATTTAATCAAAATAAATTATAACCAATCCTCCAACTAACATTTAATTCTCCTAACCACAAAAAAAATATAAATTCTAACTTATTTACTTTCTTCCAACCAGAAGGTGCAACTAGTATTATAATCATGATTTTATGACATTTCTCTTACACACTCAACCATAGCCTAATATCTCTCTTACACCCTTAATCCTAGCACTCAAGTGAACCTAAAGTAAAACAAAAAACTCACTCCACACTTATCCATATCAGATATCACTCTATTTGTCTTCCAAATCTTGCGTTCTAAATGCGGAACGAACATAAAATCATAAAATTTTAGTAGAGTTAAATGTTGATTTCTTTCCAACTTGTAGCAACTCATTCTTTTTCTTTTTCTCTTGTTGTCCTATTCCTTTGTTTTTTTCCTTCTTTTAAAATATAGCATTGCATAATAAAACTTTATATCATTTTCATCCTTGAAATCGAGCCCCTTTAAGCTTCTTTTAAACCAAATTTTCACTTCTCAACCAGCTGCACAACAACATCAAGGCTAATTTTTTTGTGACTTGCAGCAGCTACCACACCTCTACCTTGATTTCTTTACCTTATATTCTTTTTTTTCAATGAATATTATAATTCATCTAGGAACTGTTTTTACCCAAGAAACGATGCCCTTACCCTCTTCTTTTTCCTCTCCTATGTGCTTTACCAAACAATCTTTAAATTTTTGTTACAGTTATTGTTTGTGTTATAGCAAAGATTCCATGTCTTTAATTTCTTATTTTATCCTTGTTTTAATTCCCATTAATCCTCTAAAACCTTGATTTATCATTCCTTTGTGGTGATTGTTGTTTTTTCTAGGTAAGCCAACTAGGGCTAATACCGTTTGACTAGTAGATTAGTTGTTATGGTTTCTTCAAGTCTCCTTCCTCAAGTTAATATAATATATTGGTTATTTTCTTGATAATAAAACATAATAGTCAATGAATCCCATCTATCCTTACATTCTTATTATAGTATTTTATACTTGATGGTTGAGTTTTCTTATTCTCAATTGACATATATATGTAGGCATGATATCATCTTGTTATTGTATGTTCTATTACTTTCTATGCATGGGTCTCATGCATAATCCTATCTCTTTAGGATAGTTATGTTACTCATTACAATATGCATATTGATACTACACATTTCTAAACATCTTGTCACAAGCATTTGATGATCATCCTGCTAACTTTGAGGAGGTTCCTCAGGCAGAGTGATATGGGTTTATAAAGCAACACCTCCATTTTACAAGTTGATTTTGTTTTTATGAAAGCGTTAATTACTAAATTACCGGGTGCTACCGCTACACTTAGCATAATTCTGGTTCCTTCCCTTTATTTTACTAAGTTCTAAAGCTAAAACAAAACTCAACCAAATAATTTAGCGAAAATAAAAGTAATACTTAATAGAGTTGCGAATAAATGTCACAGTATAATGTTATAACCAAAGTACATTACATGAATTAAGAGTCAAAAGGAAAACTAGTAGTAACAAAATCAACACTCGATGGTACAACTCCAGTTTGCCTTAATTGTTAGACCTAAAGATCCATTTTAAAAATGAAACCTCTTCTCACAGACTCCACTTGTTCTGCCTATGCTTATAACCAATGTCATTTATAAACGTAGTATCAATACAAGTTTCTCATACTGATTAAATCATAATACCTCATAGGAGGCCGCATACTCACATACCACATAGCCACAAAGAAAAAAAAAGGCATACATAAGCACAAGGCATTAACTATACAGATAATACTCATAGAGAAACATATATCATGGTCCAAGTCTCAACTCAATGGTAAAGCATACTAAACCATTTCTCATCTTTCAAAAGTGTAAGTTTATATTTTATTAGTTAAAAACATTCCAATCATAGGAGTAGGGCACTGAAGTAACTAATGAAACAACAATCCAAAACAACTCCAAGGTAGGGCACTAAGGTGACTACCAAACCAACAAATCTAGCATAAACTGTGGTACGAAACTAAGGAAACCATCAAACCAATAGTCCATTTCTTTTATTTCACAACAAATTTTTCATTTTAATTTCTTACTCGAGATGGATACAAATCAACTTGAAGACACAGTGATACACATGGTCTTATTGTAACACCCCCAGATTTACTACTAAAAAATTTCGTTTAATTAAAAGGGTTTAATGGAAGCGAGAAGATAAAACTGTAAACTCGGGGGCATTACCACCACACTTAGTACCAGATTAGTTCACTCCTACCATTCCAGAACTAAGTGCTACGGCTAAATAAGGTTAACATCCAATAAGATTCATTAATAAAACACAAGTCGTTAGTAAAACACAAGTCAAACAGAAATCAGAGTGCGATTTAGGATTATAATCTAAAGAGTACATAACTAGAGTTTTTCAAAACATAAAGGGTTGTTTGACACCAAATAATTAAAATAAAATAATACATGGTCGAATAGAGAAATAGAGTTCGGTTGAGTCACTCTCGATCCCCAAGTCAAGTCTAGGCTCAACACTCAGTCCCATCTGATGCCTTGTAGGTGTCGTAGGCATCGAAGACATCATCCCCTACCCGCACAAGCTCAGATGGGTCTTCTGCTCATGGGAATGAGTAGCACCCATGAAACGGGTGATCAGTACGCTACGTACTAAGTAAGGTAACAGATGAGGTAAGGCCAACACATAGAGCATGTAACATAAGAATGATCATATAGGCAACATACAATAATACATGTGATGATGCCATGTTACTTTTTAGGTAACTTATTCTTAGTCCTCTTAACAATATGTTAATTCCACACCTACTCTTTAATAGTCCATGTGAATGCGGGAACCCCACTATTATAGCCGATGGACTGGAATACATATAGGGCAGAACGCTCTTGACCGCTATTATTTGCTGGTGGACCGGTCTCCAAGGCAGACCGCTCCTGTCCACTATTATTTGCCGGTGAACCGGTCTGGCCCCGACTCACATGGTGTTTCACTATAAGTACTTAGTGTATTTCCCATGGCTTAGCTTCATTACGTTTGGTTTGTTGAGCACGGAATCCCCCACTATTATAGCCGGTGGACCGAAAATCATGTAAGGTAGAACGCTCCTGGCCATTATTATTCACCGGTGGAACGGTCTCCAGGGCACCCCGGCTCCTGACCACTATTATTCGTAGTGGACTGGTCTGGACCTGGCTCAACAATCTTTCGCTTTAAGTGGATAGTATCTTATTCGCGTCTTTTCGATAAACATTACACCCTTGACATGCATGTCGTCAACATTCTACTTCTATCCTCTCAAGGGGGGCTCGTCCCATATCTTGAGACTTCTACGCCCCTTATCACGCCCCGACATCCATTCCCCCTTACGCTTACACATAATGAAAAAAAACTCCTAAGGGTGTGGGTTAAGGTCCAACACCTCATGGCATGAACTCTACCTATTATCATCCTCTAGGGTTTTCCCTTGAAAACCCTAATTGGACCTATATGGCTCAACTTTCTCTCATTTACACTACCGTCACTTCATTTATCACCCCATACCTTATCTCATCTAGATCCAATCCTAAATTGTATCGCTTTACCCCTCAATTCCACATGTGATCGAAACACCCTAGTTGGACACTCCAACCCTAGTACCTTTCTTCTCCCACAAGTAACCTCTCTCCTTTCACCCAAAATCTCTTCTCTCCCATAGAACCCCTACTCACCCCTTATATAATAAATCCCCACTCTTAACCTGTAATTCACTCTCCCTTAATCATTTTTACTTCCACATTTTCCATATTACTGGTTCCTCCCAAAACCCTAATCGGGTCCCTTATACAACCTTACACCAACCTACATACTATATTTCATCCCAAGTCTCCAATCACTCCACAGCTCTCCCCTTAGCTTATTTACACCCTAAAATAACTTTTCTCACATAAAGATCACCCTCATGTAAGTTTTATCCATCCCATGCAAACACCCAAAGTCCCCATGCAAATTTTAAGATTCCCATCTCTCATTCATTTTGGTCATTCCTTCCTCTTTAATTTCCTCTCATGGATCATGAGGTGTTTTGGTCAACCTCATATCCCACTTAATGAACTCACTTCCCATTTCTTTCTTTTTTTCCTTTCATTCCCATATCATATTATCAATTGTCCTAGCATGCATGTCCTAGAGGGTCATATCATATCACACTATAAACACCATATATACATATCATACTCATGTCATAAGAAACACATACAAACATACCTCAACTCCAAGCTGAGCTACACATAAGATAAGGAAAATCATACGATACAAAATATAATGTGATATATATAACATCTAAGGCATACAAGTCACATAACACACATGAGCCTTAGCTACATTCTTACCTAAAGCGATGCCGGGCTTGGAGCACGCTCCTATGACTCTTTAGGGTTTTGGCTCGATTCACCTATAAGAGGGAAAATACTAAGGATTAGTTTCCCTCTACCAAAAGTACCATTACTCCTTATTTTAGTCTAAGATTAGGATTGTTATTATTAAAGGGAGTATTATACGTGAAAACTAGGGTTTTAATCTTCAAGTTAGCCCACTAGATATTACTAGCCAAAATATGCTTATTTAAATATTTAATGCTATACTTGTAGTATTAAACCTAATAGCTTTATTCTTATAATAATAGTACTAATACTAATTGTACCAAGATAGTGATCATAGTAATAATAATAATAGTAATGCTAATGCTTATAGTGATAGAAACTCTAGCATTTTTAAGGCTAAGTCTAATAATAGTGTTAGGGTTAAAATAATAATATAATAGTAGTAATACCGACAAAGTACTAATATTCCTAAAAATAATAATGATAACAGTTATATTTTGAATAATAATATAAGGGTTCAAATGCTTTTGTTACAATAATGGTAACCAAATAATAACAATAATAATAGTAATAACGAATAATGATACTACAGTAATAATTTTAGCAATAAAGGCATTAGGAATAATATTAACGATATTCTAATAATAAATAGTAAAATACTAAGGCTTAAGTATTCTTCTTCTTTAACGACAAAACGATAATACGCCAACTTCGGTTTAAATAACATTAATAATAATAAAAGTAGTGATAATAATAATAATAGTAATAATAATAATAATAATAATAATAATAATAATAATAATAATAATAATAATAATAATAATAATAATAATAACAAAAACAACAACAACAACAACCACAACAACAACAACAACAACAACAACAACAACAATAACAATAATGATAAAAAAAGTTAAGTATAATAATAATAACAATAACAATGATAATAGTAACCAAAATGATAACAATAATATAACGGTCCAAATATTTATATTAATAAATAAAAGTGATAATGGAAAAAGTTAGTATTAACAATATTAGTAAGGAAATAATGATAATGATAATGGTAATAATAATAGTAATAATAACAATAATAATAGAAATAAAGTTGGGTCAAGTGGTAATAATAATAATATTAATGGAATTAATAATAATAATAATAATAGCAATAATAATAATAGTAGTTAAGAATAATACTAATAGCAATGATAGTAAAAATGGTAATAGTATTATAAGGGTTCAAATGTTTAAGATAATAGTAAAGATAATGATAATAAGCCATATCTAGCATTAGTAATAATAGTAGGAATACTAGTGAGGTTAGTAATAATAATAATAGTAAATGAGGAAAAGTCTTAATCATAATAACACTAAAATTGGAGGCCATTATTAATGATAATATTATTTTTGGTTAGTAAAATTGTAAAGTTAAGTTAAGTAATAATAATAATAATAATAATAATAATAATAATAATAATAATAATAATAATAATAATAGAGATAACTATATTAATACTAAAGTTGTTAATAATAATAATAATGATAATAGTATTAGTAGTAGTAATAGAAATAATAATAATAATAATAATAATAATAATAATAATAATAATAATAATAATAATAATAATAATAATAATAAGGATAACCATTTTAATGCTAAATTTGTATCCTTTTAAATAGTATACCTTAGTTATAAATATTTTTTAAATAAGAGTGATACATAATAATAATAATATTAATAATGGCAATATTAATGATAATAATAATGATAATACAACACTAATAATAATAATAATAATAATAGTAATATTAAGGATAATATTATTATTATTACTAAAAATCATTAACATTTATAGAAAATAGTTCAGGGGCTGGGGAAGTTGGAGCACCGCCTAAGGTTGGTGGCGGAACTGGCGGCGGCGACAACGACGGCGGTGGAGGAGGAAGAGAGGTGGAAGATGGTTATGTAGGCTAAAGGAGAGGAAGTGGAGGGGTTTTTGAGGTGGAGGAAGGTGTAGTAGGTGGAGAGAGGTGGAATGAACGTGGTGGTGTAGCTGGGAGTGGCGGCGCATGGCGGTTTTTGTGGTGGCTGAAGGTGGTGGAAGATGGAGGAAGTAGAAGGAGAGGGAGCAGGGGGAGATGAAGGTATGGGAAGGTAGTGGAAGGTTCCCTGGGTGTTTTAGAGGGTGGAGGACGTGTTGGTAGCGGCGGGATTGGCGACAGAAGGTGGCGCGAGGGGCTAGAGTGGGCTGATCAGGTTGGTAACTTTGGACGACCGGGGCAGCTCGTGTAGGGAAAAATAGGGGATAATGGTGGCTTGATTTTGTAGAGGGAGGTGCGGAGATGATTTTGGTGGGTGGTTTTTGCGGGGGTCACCGAAGGTGGCGGAATAAGGAACTGATAGGGCGGCGGCGAGCGGTCGGAGTTTTGAGCTGCGAAAATAGAAGCTCCATTATGGATGCCATGGGGGGGTATTTATAGGCTAATTGAGGGGGAGAACGATAAAGGGGAAGAGGAAAAGGGGGTAGGTGTGACAGGACCACCGGCTGGCGGTGGCAGGCGGTGCAATCCTACGAATTAAGTCGGGGGAGAGAAAATGGAAAGGAAGGGGCACGCGTGAGGGAGCTGTGAGGTTTGTTGGGGTCGAAAGAGGGAAAGAAAAAGACAGGGAGAGGGGCAGGGAAGGAAATTCGGCGGTGCAAGGGTGGCCGGCGTGCATAGAGGTGCAGGGTGGGCTGCAGCTACACGCGAAAGAAGAAGGAAAGGGAAAGGGGGAGGACCGGGCAGTTCGGGCGAAGAAGGCAAGCAACGAGGCTTGGGCCGCACAAGATGGGGGGAGAAGGTGATTTAGGCCGGTGGGCTGGCCTAGTCGGGGGAGATGGGAAAGAAAGAAGAAAGGAGAGGGAGGGAGAGAAAAAAAAAGGAACAAAAAGGGAAAAGGGGAAAAGGAAAAAGGAAAAATAGGGGGAAAATAGACAAAAATAATTTGTGGGAAATAGGGTGTAGTATTTTTGCTAGATAAACAAATTTTGATAATTTAAGTTAATATATTTTAATATATTGGTTTAAAAGGTAAATTTTAGAAAATATTGGTTTGAAACATTATTTAAATAGAATGAGTATGATAAAATAACAATTTATTTATTTTAATTTATTAAATATTCACATATAATTTTATATACTCAAAAATCCAAAAAATAATTAAATTAAATAAATTTAAAAGGTAAAATCCTCCAAATAATTAAATTGAGTGAGTTTAAAAGCTAAGTTATCCCAAATAAAAGTGATTTATTAAATTATAGGCTTTTAAAATTTTGAGAAATTACATTTATCGACCCTTGAAAGCAGCATAATACCCCTACATCAAACCCAGGGACACAGTAGTATGCCTGGTCACACCGATGCTTGAAAGCAACATAGTATCATCTAAACCTCGGTTACTAAGTCCTTAAGTGCCAATACCCCATATAGGTTCTAAGTTGTATATAGCGTAGAGAAGGGCCTTAAAACTAGGGCACAATAACACGCAAGTGAACCAAAAATGAGGGCTTACACCTCGCCTCTTAGGTAGTGACCCCTAGAGAGCAACCATTCCCAACTTGAGGTCTTTCACTTTAAGTATTAATATCTTATGTGGTGACCACATAAGTCACATAATTCCCATTAATTCCCATTTCCAATACTTATCAGTTTTCTCCCCCTTTTTTTTTTCCAATTATTTAGGTAAAGCCTAAGGTCATTGGTCTATATCAATCCAAGTCAAAGTTAAGGTCGACCGATCTAAAGGCTAAGGTCATCCTAACATTCATTTATTTGTAAATGATACATTAGGTCAAAATTACTGAAATACCCTTCAAAACCCTAGTTTCCTCATTTTATGAATTTTTTTTTGTAGAAAACATCATCATCATGAGATATTTGTCATATGTAGGCACATGGTAATACTTCATATTATTTTAGCATATAGGTAATATCTGCATATCGGTAGTTAACTATATTTTTTACTGTTATTGCATCTAGTGGGTTGTGCTCACTAAAATCCTTATCAAGCAATTGCCACATACAACATCTTTTTTTAAGCATAAACGTGCACATTTAAAGCTTAAGACATCATTTAAATATACATATTATCATCGTAGTTTAAGTAGGAGCATATATCTAACCCTAGGTCATGTGAAATAGAATTTATCATAGGCTAACCCTAATCATGTGCATACATGTCTATTTGTAGTATCGTAACCCTAATTCCACACATGAGCATTCATAAGGCATATAACATGGAATTTTAATCATAATATGATAATAATGAAGACGTAACAAAATATGAGACATGTCGGTGTAAAACATTTGACATATTTCATGCATACAACTTAATTATTGATAAACATGCACATCATCCCTTTAACATATTATAATTATATCATACATGATAAAATACTCAAAAAACGTAAACCCTAGCATGGTTATAGGTCTAAAAGTCCCTAGAATTCTTGCACATAATTTTATACCATCCTATGCGTGATTGTATTTACCTAAATATAAGCCTATACAAAAGAGGTCATCTCCAAAGCTCCTAATGATTAACTAGGAATTTAACATCCAAACACATACATATATTAGAAAAGAATACTTCAAAATAATAACCCCAATTTAATAAAATAATTAAGGTTATTAACCGATGGATCAAGTAGGAGGAAGTCAATAAAATGGAGCAAACAAGAGAGGGAAACTCGAGGAACTATGGTGCAACAAGGAGGAAGGCTTTGGTGAACTTGGGCAAAGGTGGAGGCCCTAGGATTTGTGGTTATGGATGTAGGGAAATGGAAGGGAATGGTAATAATGGGGGGAGGAAGAAAGGTTCAGTACAAGGTCAAAGAAGAGGAGGAGGGATGCAGTTATAATGGGTGTAGGGGTGGTGGAGCTTCGACCAAAATGTTTGAAGGTGGGATGTTGGCTAAGGGAGTTAATTTTGTAGGATGGGGTGGCTACAGTAGCAATGGTCGGTTGCAATGGGCTAGGAATGGTAGGAAAAGCCAAAAGTGGAGGGGAAGGAATGGTAGAAGTGGTTGGTGATGGTGTGGTTGTATCGATGGGGGATGCCGAAGGTAAAGGAAGAAAGGAGAAGGTGAAGGGTAGCTAGGGGGTTTCACTGAGGATGGAGAGGATCTAAGGTAGGGGTTTTCGGTGTAGGGTATGGAGCTTTGATGGGAGTTGTTTTTGCAACAATAAAATGGAGGTGGAATGGGCAAACAACAAGGAAGAAATGGAGGAAGAATTCTGCATAGGGAAGCTCAAGAGAAGGAGGAGAAGTGTGGGCTACCCGAGGTTTATCTTACGACACAAAAATGAGAGGGAGGAGGGATTTAAATGGACAATGGCGTGTAGTGAAATGGTGATGAAAACTAGGAGAGAAAAACAAGGGAGAGATGGGAGATATGGTGCAGATAGTGTAGGGTGATGGTGTGTGAAACTAAGGTGTTGGGTAGGGGAGAGTAGGGTGATGGCTAGGGGATTCTCTTATGGGTTAGGGTAAAATATCTAAGTAAATATTTATGGTAAAAATATCCGATAGAATTTAAGGTTACCAGAATAAGTTTATTTGATAAAACATATATCAGTTAAGAACTAAGGTTAAATTTAATAATATAAAATCTCTCAAATTTTAACATAATTAAATTTATATCTAATACATCATAATAATAAAAATATTAAAAATATTTTTAGTACAAACACCCTATAATATTCATTATAACTAATTACACATAATTATTAGTTTATGATTAGAATTTTCTAGAAATGGGGTATTACATATACCCCGAGGTTAGGGTGTGGAGTTAAATTTATCCAAGGTTACACGTGCTATATGCGCTAGATTCTGGATACCTCTTTTAGACTCTTCATCTTTTTTATCTCCTTATCTCTTTTTATACATTGTATTATCTAAATCATGTACTATTTACTTTGTTATTACACTAAATTATTAAAGTCTTTTACTATCTATATTTATTTTAGTAAGTTTTGATTTAAATGGTATAACATTTTAGCCTTGCACATAATACAAGAAGGGTATGAACCAAACTCTCGCTAAGTGTAGCGGTAACACTCACTATAATTTAATGATTACACTTAAAAATGATACTTTTTAGTAGGAAATTTTGGGGTGTTACAAGTTAATGTAATAGTTGAAAAGAGAGGGGATTGTTATAAGGATTAATATGGCTACTTATATCAACATGATATACCATCCATTTGGTGATTTCGTTATAAGAACTCCATAGTTGAGCATGGTAGCTGTGGAGAAATTTTTAGGATGAGTGCCTCTCTTGGAAAGGTTTAGAAATTTTCTAAAAATTTCTTGGGAAGTGAGTGAGTGAGGAAAAAACGCACTAAAAGGATTCGTGTTGATTTGTGGGGCCAATCGATCAATCTAAAAGTGCTCTATGGTAGCCCCCGTGTGATCGTATTAACTCGGGTTCTTATAGATGGTATTAGAGAAAAACCACGATCGTGTGTTGAACTTAGATGAGTTAGTTAGCGACCTAGCAGGATGATTCTTAGGATGAAGTATATTGAGATAGTTAGTGATTGAGGCGCAACAAGGATGTTGCGTTCTTTTAGTGGGGGTGAATGTAATACCTCAAAATAGAAGCGAGTGTTATAATGAGTGATATGGGTACTTATATCAACATGGTATACCATTCTTTTGGTGGTATTGTCCTAAGAACGCCACAGTTAAGCGTGCTAGCCATTGAATTTTTAGGATGGGTCACCCTCCTAGGAAATTTTAGAAATTTTCTTAAAATTTTTTGGAAAGTGTGTGAATGAGGTCAAATCACACTAAAAGAACTTATATTAATCTATGTGGCCAATTGATCAATCCGAAAGTGCTCCAGATAGCCCCTGTGTGGTCATATTGACTTGGGGTGTTGCATAAGCACCCAAAAGTTAATGCTCAATTTTAGAAGTAGAAGATGAAATAAATGAAGACAAAGATCAACTCATACAGGAGGAGAGGAGACATTAAAAAAGTGTTTAAAAATTTAGCTAAGTATGAAAATGATCAACAAAAGGGAACAACCCTCTTATGGTTGTCGACAAAGGTAGGAGGAGTGATGAGAGTGAATGGCATAGATGAGAGAGTGTAGTGGATGGAGATGAAGGTGATTATGGTTATATTTTTTATTTAATGAGCAAGTACCATATGAGATATGATCATAGGATGTCAGGAGATCATAATTTTTAAGTGCCTGTGTCGAAGGAAGTAAAAAATGATTAAAAATAGTTTAGATAAGTTAGAAAGTCTAATAGATAGTTAACATGGAATAAATAATCAATTAATACCAAAAAAATTTATGAAAAATTAGAAAAACATCAAAATTAACTTGGGAACCCAAATATATAAAAATTTTGGCACAAGAATTTTTTTAGATTAAAAGAAATAAGAAAATCAATAATGGTGAAAATCACTCATTATAGTCAACTAAAAGAGGCTAGTGGTTGATTGGTTGAGGCCTTGGGCGATTGGGTTTGGAGCATAGCTAGTTGGTTGACCATTGATCGGCTGAATCGAAAATTATGATTTTGAAATATAGAAAGGAAAAATGAGGGTTTGAGTTGTACGGATAAAGGATCTACATAATATTTAAGGATTAGATAATGAATTATGAGACTAATCACCTGATAATTAAGATAAGAAAAAATCAGGGGTATTATAGTATAATATCATAAAGTGAAACATAAATGCGTAATATTTACAAAAATACTACTATTGATTTTTTAAAACTTAAACATTATTGTTTTATGAGCTAGTTATAATAGTTTTCTTCATTTAGTAAGGGTAATTTCCTAATTTGATACATAAGTATACAATATTTACAAATATAATTATATTTTTTTAAGTACTGAAATACTATAGTCTTCTGATATACTTAAAGTAGTTTTTTCCCAACCATTTATATTAGTTATTTCCATACACTGTGGGTAGTTTCTAAATTATAACATTTTTTTTTTATCTTAGTCCATCAGCTTTCATCTAACTTAATTTTCAGATTGAAAGAGATCAAATTCTCACAAAAAAAATTGATTCTCATGTCCCCCTTTGCATGTAATTAGAACTACTCTTATGATGAGAACCAAAAACTACTCATAAAAGTTGATTCTCGTGTCTCCTTTTACATGTAATTAGAACTACTCTTATGATGAAAACCAAAAACTACTCATACTTTTCTAAACTATTTTTAATGGTTTTCCTTATCTACTGAGAGTAGATTCCCTAACTATTGATTTTAGAAAACTAAAAATCTATAATATCTACAAAAATGTGATCTCCCTTTATTTTAAAACTTAAATATTATAATTTTTTGATTTTTTTATAATAGTTTTCTCCCACCGCCAATGTTGTTTTCTTCACGGACAGAGGTTCGTTTCCTAACTTGTAACATAAAAATTTAATATTTTTAAAAATGCTTCTACCTTTTTTTTTCTTTGTTAACACTCAAGCACTATAATTTTTTAAATTATTTAGATGAATTTCTATCACCCAATGAGAGCAATTTCCTCCATCTATTGAGGTTTGGTATTTTTTTTTGTAGTAATGTTTTTGTCATTAACCATTGAGCTTTGATTTAACAATGACCATAGATTGTTGCATCCACTTACGAATATAAGTCACTTTTGTTAAAAATTATAATAAAAAATTGACCACCAAAATAAGTCATTGCCTTTAATATAAACTTTGATTGATTTTTCTTATTTTACTCTTTAGTGTTAAGTAACTCAAAATTCTATATAACTTGAAGATAACTCTAGGCTTTTCTTTTGCACTTGCGATTTTTTTAGTAATTTAAATTTTATTCTTAATTTTTATGTATAACACCAGAAAATTTGTTTTTGTAGACGGATGAACGATTGTATAAATTTCAAACTCTTATTCCCATGTTGAAAGTCAAAGACCTGAGTAACCATTGGAAAAAAAAAAAAATCAAAATCCTAATACTGTTATCTGTTGCCTCACATATGCCATGTTCCTATCGAAATCCGGTAAAAACGTTGTACTTTTGTTTGAAAACCCGCTCTGAAAATTAATCTTCCCATGTGTGTGTATGACATTTTACATTTACTTTTCTTCTTAAAAACGCGGCACATTTTTACAGCTTGAATCGTATTGGACAGAAGATTTTGATAATGCTTTGCTTCATGAAGAAGTATGGAAGCATATTAACTTTTTCGAGAACAGACAAAAATCCACGCACCGTAAATCAAGAAGAGTAGGTTTTTATTCCTTGACCTAAGGACCTAGGGTTCAGTTTCCTATATGGATCATGCCGTCAATGAAATCATTAAAAGAAAAGGGTAGGCACCGATGTTCGATCATTTAATTATTACGTCCCAGATTGACTTAGCCCACGCTTAAATTTTTTATATAGGCTTAGATTCACAAAATAATGCGATTCAGTTCTAAACTAAAGTAATCTCAGGATGAGATGAGGTGATAATTTATAATAGCAGTTGGTAACATTATACTAGTGGTTTTTCTTTTGGGGGGATTATTTTTTTATTTATTTTCGGAGGCAATATGCCTCTAGATTATTAGCAAATGAATGCTGGTGATCAAATCATCAGGTTTTATCACGAGATTTCATGTTCCACGAGATTAGCAAATGAGTCCATCTAGCTAATCTGATAAACCAAATGACCTCATTATGTATCAAATAATTAATCCGAACTTCGTACATAAAGGAAAACAGATATCCAATACCACAAATTATAATAATATCTTATTTATATAATATAATTATATATAATACTTCATCTGTATATAAAATAAGTCACATTATATTATAAAAATAAATTTTATCTATTAATATCTTTTAATATATGTTACCAAAAATATTAAACCATAATATTATAAAAATATTTCCTAATATTAAAATAATAATTATAATTTTGTATTATAATAAAATATATTATATTTTAGGAGAAATCAAATGTCAAAATTTATACTTATTATGGGAGGTGATTTATTTTTGTATAAAGAGGGAGTAGTCTTATTATCCATGAGATAGGCCTTTGCTAATAAATAAATAAATATAATAATACTATAGCTGACAAATTTTCGAGGCACATGATACAAATAATGATGGATGATGTTGTACTTACAAATAGCAAGGAGTGTTTAAACTGGGATTACTATACTCGTTGGATTGGATATTGAAGTTTGTCACTTAAATCGGATATCTGAAAGTTCAGATAGCTACAACTATAGATCACTGATATTTGCCTTTAGTGATGAAATATTTTAGCGATTACATTGTCGCTAATACTTTATGATGTATAAAGTTAAACAAATTGGATTAAACTAAGTGTTAGCGATGGAATTGGGTAGATTCCAACAAAAGAGAAAAATTGAGAAGAGATTAAGAAGATGAAGACAAAGCTTAAAATACCTTCAAAATTAAGCATTTAAAATAACCAACTAAGATATCAACTCTTAACATACATGGTGTAAGATTTGGAGTGAACAAACAAGACTAACTCTTAGTCTTGTGGAGTTGTTGTTGTCGAACAACTAGTTAGAAACTTTGGTCGAAAGAGGTGCCCTTCTTTTTATCCTTTTACCTCTATATAGAGTGTATTAGACTTTAGCAAATTACAACTACACATCCTCATAGTAAGCATATTTGGTTCCACCTCAACCATAGATTACACCAATACAAACTAACTATGGTTGATAGCCACCACATTCAACTATGTTGGATGTCGAAACCCCTTATTCCCCTGATCACATGATGGCTACTACTTACAACCTATGATTAAATTACACTTTAGGAAATTCTAACAATACTTGTTAACAATGATTAACTAAGAAATGTAAAATTAATTTGATTAAAAGTTGATGAATGGATGGCTTCTCGTCGGGCTAGAATTGTAGCAAAAAATTGAAGGTTACTTCTCCCATAATTTAAGCATAATTTGGGGCCTTGATCATCTAATAATTATCTTCTCAATGTTCCCTAAATCCTACTCACAAAATGGATGATGCAAGGTGCATATTTCGGTTGAAATTGTGGATTGTGTAGTTGGAGGTAGTCATATCCTTTGAGGAGCCATGTTGGACCCATAATGGAGCTAGCCAAATATGGCTTTGAGGACCCATAATGAAGCCATAATCGAGATAGCTAAATGTAGAGTTGATGGAATTGTTTTAATCTTGTATGGCTTTGCATGACTTTCTAATAATCTTGCTTACTCATTAACCCATGTAAGAAGAGTTTTGAATTCTTTTATTATTTAAGAAATTAATAACTAGATTATCCTTAGTGTTTTCATTTGAGGGAGTTTGTCCTGCATCACTTTGTTGCAAAAAAAAAAAAAGATCAAAAATTATTTTCGTAGCAATTGCTCTTATTAACGACGACATAATTCATCTCTATTAACACATTTTGCAATGACACCTAGTTATATTTTGTTAAATTTTTTTAAAAGAAAAGAAATATTTTTGTAATGACTTGTCTTTTCTAATTGTGGTATTATTGATGGCGTATATTTATTTATTTATTAATTTTTTAAAGAATTTTTCACTATATTTTATCATGAATTCAATTATTTTCAACAATAATTATTTAAAAAAGTTTAAATCGATGGGTTGTTCCCAACACTACTACAAATAGTAAATTAATTATCCTTAGATTAAAACAAATAATAAAAAAATTAAATTTTAGGTGGAAGAGGTTTGATAATAGTTCTTTAAAAAATCTCTTGTAATAAAATAGATTGCCCAACTTTTAGTGAGGGTTCACATTAACAAATGTTATCAAAAAGTCTACTAAAAAAATTAACCCACCCCAAAAATATTTGCTTCTTTTCTCCTGACTGCACCTAATTATTTCTTCTCTCATTAGCCTCATTGTCCTTCATAATTTTCATTACTTTCATTCTTTCATTCTTTCAACCTAAAATCTATTATCAAGCGGCTATAAAACAATCATTCTCTCACTATCACTCTATTTCTCCATTTTCTCTGAACATCCTTTCTTTCTCCATGCTCTCAATACAAAAAGGTGAGTGCTCAAGGCCATCATTTGTTCCTCATGGTTCATGGCCATTGATGAAATTGATTTATGGTGTTCACATTGTCAAATTCTTGATCAGTTCCTCCTTTCTTTATTTCATCCATGTCTTGCAATGGTCGAGTTCTCAATTGTGCTCACACAATTTATTTGTAACTAGATGACAGTTGTATATCTAGCCTTGAGTGTTTTGTTTGTGTTAAATTTGAGTGCTACGTCTTGATTCTTGGTTTCTTCAAGTGTACTCTTATGTTACTTACATCTTTAACTGGGCATTCCTTAGGTTTTGTTCTTCCATACTCTTCTCCTAAGATTACGACTAAGTTATAGCATTGAATAAAGATTTTTCTTCCCAATCCTAATTTTATTTAAGCTTCATGATATCTAGAGGTTTAGATATGTTCGTTCTTCAGCTTGAACTCAATTTTTAATTTTGTTTGGCCATAGCTCCCATAATTTATTTCTTGGTGTTGCTTGTTTTTCTAAGAACTGTTCTTGATTGGTATTGTGCTTACTTTATTTGTAAGAAGTCAAGATACTTAAGATTTTCATATGCTGCAAGCTATTACAAAGGAAGCTATGATGTGCATGAAAGTAAAAGTCAAGAAGACCCAATCAACATTTCAAATTCAATACCATTATCTTAATTAGTATTCTTTTAATTTTTTTTTTATATAATATTAGCTTACTTTATTTTTAATAGACTTGTTGAACCATGTATTATATAGGAAATAAATACATTGTAATATTAGTTATGTGCTAGCTAGATATATGTGCGTCATGTGGCTAAATTAGTATACTAGTTAGCAATGTTATAATCCCCATATAAGTTATATATGTTTACACTCACTGTAGTATGTTGGCTACTTTTTTATATTGAATTATAATACAAATAAATACTTGGTTAATTCTCTTCTTGTGATTGAATAGCTATTCTACGACTATTTAGAATAATCTTAGATTGGTGATATTCTAATTAGTTTCTTTGGATATTTTTGAATTCTTTGAATTGTTGATTGAGTTCTTTCTTGAATATTTGAATTCTTCTTTGAATTCCAATCCAAAACAATCCTAAAAATCAACTCTTTGACACTAATCTTCATCTTCTTTGAAGATTTGTGTCAAATTTGGTATCAAAGATGCATTTTGGCGTTGTTCTCTTCGACACAATTTTTCTTTCTCTAGTTTTCTTCCCTTCAAATTCTCTTCTTTATATTCTCATTTTACATGGTTTTTATTTTCTTCCAACATGTTTTACTCTCATGAACATCCGCACGTGATATTTTGAATGTGTATTCACATAGGTTAGTATATCTTCAAACTTAAATTTGAAGATAAATGAGTAGGATAGTGTATCTTCAAATATTCAACTTGGTCTTTTTATCTTCAACTTTAAATTTTGAAGATACTTGAAGGGATCTAGTACATCTTCAACATAAGATTAGTAGATCTTCAACCAAGTCTTCACATCTTCAATCTATTCCCCTTAATCTTCAACGTGAGGTTGAAGATTATCTAGCTTATGTGCACATTTTGACACATAAATGTAAGTGTTTGAACCTCTCTTCTCCTTCTTTATATCTTTACAACCTGATTTTGAACTTCTTTTGGTTTAATTTGAAGCATACAAGTTTTGTTTTCAAAAGTGCTGATTGGTTTTCAAGTGTAAGAATTGTGTGTTTCGCTTTCTTCTTTAAGATTTTTGAGCTTATTTTGACAACCTTATGTCAAATTCAACTTAGTTATCTTCTTCTTCTATTCTTTCTTTATCCTTGATCAAAAATAAAGAAGAAAATATCTTTATCCGTGTTTAATTTTCATCCAATATAGGTGTTATTTTTGAGTTCTTTCATCAATCAAGAATTTTCTTGTCTTTCATCAAGATTGTCTTAAAGTGCATCAAGATTTATTGGTAACACATTCCATGATTTTATTTTTTTATCTCACCTTTTTGAGTGCAATATTGTTTCAATAACATAGGCATAACTTCAAGAAGATTTCAAGAAGTAAAATTTCAACAAAAACTTAAAGTGTGTGAAGTGTATCTTAGATTATTGAACAAAAATGGGTGAGGAAGTTTCTATGAAGATAATGTATAACACTCTTTAAAAACTAGCAACAAGTGTTCATGTAATAAATGCACAATCACAACTTCCTTCCATTCAAAGCCAACTAAAAATATTTGAATCAAGTGTAGCCAACCAAGAGACTTTACAACATTTGCATAATACTATGGAGGCTACAAATGATCGAGTAAAAGGCATGGTTAGGAGGGTGATGTAATACCTCATCCCAAAATTCTTCAAATTATATTTAGAATTATGTTGATATAAAATAAATGAGTTTTTTTTAGAAATGGACTTAAAATTCTAATAAAAATGTGAATTTCAGGGGTATTGATCGACTGGCTTATATAACCGATCAAATGGTGTGTTAGGGAAATTAACATTTTTGTTCTTGACAAACTAATAGACTTGTTTGCCCAAATTGATCAATTGGTTTTCCTGTGATTTTAGAACTATTTTTGGTTTTGATTTTAATTTCTCTCTAATGATTACAATTTGGGTTCAATTATGCTAATAAGCATGTTTTAGTGATATAGGATTATTTTCACATTATTTAGGTTATTATATAATTTTAATTAGCTGAATTTTTCCAAAAAGGCACTTTTGAAGGCATGCTTCACCTTTTCTTCTTCCCCACCTCTCCCTCTCTCTTTTGGTTGATGGGGACTACAAGATTAACTTTGTGCACCATTCCTTAACTTCCCAACCCACTACCATGCCAATTTTTTTACTACACTCAACCCCTCAATACCCCATCAAGTCAGCCCTCACTTCTTGACTTGCCCACACTCAACCTCACTAGTCTCATCCCTCTATCTCTTGAGAATGTTGAATAGTATTACCTCTACACTTCTCATTTGTAATCCATTCTCATTCATCACTTGTGTGTTTGCTCTCCTCCCCCTTCTCCTTGTGGAAATTTTCCTATGTTTTGAGCATAATTCCATCTTCCCTTTTCTTTTCTCTACTGAGGAAAAATAGAGGCTCTCTCTATCTTTCTCCTTTGATTATGCAAGCATTATGTTCCTTTATCTTCTTATAATCTTGGTTTTAGTTCTCTCTTGCTTTCCTTAAGTAAGGAAAAATTAAGGTTGAGAAAGGTTGAAGATTCCATCTTTTCCTTTGACAACCAATTTTTGAGTTAAAAGTGGTATTATGTGTTTTTTCTTCTTCTTATTCCTTTGATTTTCCTTGGGTTTTAATAAATTTTTGAAAGAGGATTTTAATGGTTTTTACTTTTATTCTCTTAGAAATTAAAGTTCTACTAGATAAGCCATCTAGTAGGAGTTTTGTGCTAAAATAATTACTTTAGGGTAAGGAATTCTTATCTTTAACATAATTAGATTTTTTTGGTATGTTGGGGGTTCCATGTGTTAGTTCTTATATGATATGATCTAATTGTGTTTCATGTTATGAGCATGTGGTATAATTCTTCCCATGTTAGTGATGTTGGAATTCTATGATTTTAAGCATAAAAATGGGTTGTTTAAGCATGATTTGTTTAATTATGTACATTAAAATATATCAATATTATTTTATGTGTGCAATATGTATTTTTATGTGAATTTTAACATAGAAGTATGATAGGATTAATAAGGTAAAGTGTGATAAACTTTGTTGTCTGTTTCGCAAGTCAGGGCAATGTTTTACCCAAACTAGTCAATTAGTTTCTTGAACCTATCAACTAGTTTTGCAAGTAATTGAATGGTTTAGATTTTTGATTAGTCAATTATTTTGATGAACTAGTAGATATTTTTTGGTGAATAATTGATATGTTGGTTAAACCCATTGACTAGTGTCCTTGTAAACCAATATGGTTTTGGTTTCTACTTAGAACCATCTACTGGTTGGACCAAACCAGTCAACTGGTTATTATAACCAGTCGATCAATTAGTCAAATCTATCGACTGGTTTCTCTATAGACCAAAATGGGTTTGTCTTTGGTTAGAACCATCGACCGGCTAGACCAAACCACTCAATTGGTTTACATGAATAATCAATCAGTGAGGCTAATCAATTGAATGGCTTTTTGGTATTGTCTTGGTCTAGGTCTGGTACAACCAAACAAATCAACTAGTTTAAAGGATCAATTGACTATTCTGGCTAGAACTGACTGGTTTGTTATAATTTTTTGGGCCTTTTTTTTATTATACTTCCATGTATTTACAACATTTTAATTATAATTTCAATTATGATTGATCTGATTTAATATAAATCACCGTGGTGGTATTTGAGGCTTGATTTTGGCTAAGTTTGGTGTTATCTCTAAATGCCTAATTGGTAGCTTTTATGCCTTGTGTTGAGTTTTGTGTCATCTTTAAACATCCAAATGGTGGTTTTAATTCCTTGTGATGTGTTTGATGTTATCACATGGAAACATACAATTTGGTTAAATAATGGATTTTAATTGTATTTGGTGTTATCACATGAAAACACCCAATTTGGTTATGTATGGACTTTATTGTGCACTCTATTGTGATTTGTGATATCATTTATACATAAATTAATGGTTTAAGATTTCATTTGAGTCTTTTTCTCTGACTCTTAGGGTAGCTGCCTGGAGTTAGTGGGCATGTTGTTCTTGGTCATATTTTCACTTTATACCTATTTCCTTCTCTACCGAGTTGTGATCAGCAGGGGGTATGCGTATATCATTGAGGTATATGATTTTATTGTGGCAGGCTAACCTAAATTGGTGTCTTGTATAGGTGTGTGAGATATCTTAGTACATGCCCCTTAGCATTTCTTACTGTCCATTGCTTAGGGGTTGTGGTATTCCAAATTTTTAGCACTCACGGCAGAGACATTCAAGATGTGGTGGGTAAGGTATCCTAGCACAAGCCCCCTAAGTGTACTTCAACCACGTGTGGTATCCTAATTTGTGGTAGGTGCACTCAATGATTAGTGGGTGTGGTATCTCCAAAGAAAACCCTTTATGTATCTTGACCTTGTTTTATGGGTGTAGTATCCCATTGTGATTATTTGTGCTTCCATGACTTTTATTCATGGTGGAGAAATGGATGTAGTCAAACAAACTATCTTATTAATCAAAACTTATGTGGTCACTAAAGGAGGAATTCTAATATGGCCTATATCATATGAATTGTATGTATTGTTGTATTTCTATACTTCCATGATTTCCATTCAAGCTTTCCATTTGTACTTGAGTTGAACTTATATGATATAGCTTGCATTTATATGACTTCATTGTGTAACCTGAGCCTTTAATGTATTAGATAGTATGTTTTATCAGTACTTTACCATATTTATACTACACTTATGTGGTCATTAAGATGATTCATTTTTGTTCAGGGAGAAGAGGATGATTGTAGGATTATGAATCTGAGTTAGAGTATGCTAAGGGTGATGATGTGCATCATAGGTAAGATAAAGGTAAAATCAAGTCTTATAAAATTTTAAAGAAACACCTAAGAAAAAAAATTTGTACCTAAAGAGTATGAGTAAAAGATGCATATCAAATTAACTACTCTTAGGCAAGGGCTTCATAGTGTAGAAGAATAAACTAGGGAATTTGAAAGACTAGCACTCTTATGTGACATGTAAGAAAGAAAGGAACAAAATTATGCTAGATACTTAGGTAGCCTAAACAAATTGATCGGGAAAAAATTTGAAATGTTTGCCTATGATTCTCTTGAGGATTTGATTAAGTTAGCTTTAAAATGTGAAAATCGATCTAAGTCTACCAAAGCTTATCAAAAGACAAGTGCTTCAACTTCTACATCCAACAAAAATAATTCTAATGCATCTACATCAACATTTGGGATACATAACTCTTCAACAAAGGATAATAAAATTAACCTTAGCTAAGATGATAAAGCTAAAACCAATGTTAATGCAATTTCAACTAAACAATGTTTCAAATGTAAAGAGTATGGTCATTTTTCTTGGGAATGTCCTAATCCTAAAGTCTTGACCTTGAGTAAAATTGAAAATATAGAACCATGCGTTTATGTTGATAACTTTGAAAATGAATCAAATGATGATGTCTTAAGTATGTGTGAGGAAGATGGAAATCCTTGCTTCGTACTACAAAGGGCATTACAAATACAACCCAATGATCAATCTACACAAAGGGATAAAAATTTTAAAACTAAGTGTATAATTGGTGATAATGTTTGTAGGGCCATCATAGATAGTGGTTATTGTATAAATATCACTAGTGAGAAGATGGTTTAATAACTAGGACTAGTAACTACTATAAATCCTACACCATATTCCTTACAATGGTTAAATGAGGACAAAGAAGCTAAGGTGACTAAACAAACACTTATTTATTTTTTCATTAGTGATTATCATGATGAGGTATTGTGTGATGTCTTTCCTATGGATGTTTGTAGTATTTTACTTGGTAGACCATCGAAATATGATCATAATTCAACATATGATGGTGTAACTAATGAATATGTGGTATTAAACTATAAAAAGATATATAAGTTGAAACCTTCCCAATGGGATTATGTATCATTACCGGATGCAAAAAGAGTTAATTTTACATGAAAGAGAAATGATTAATTGCATTGTGGAAGAGGGTGTTCATTATGCCTTGGTAGCTAAGTCATCTTAGTTTAGGGAGAAACATTCTAATAATTCAAATCTTACTAGTCTGCTTGATAAGTATAGTGATGTATTTCCGAAAGGTTTACCTCTTGGACTACCACCTATTAGGGGTATAGAGCATGCTATCAATTTGATTCTGGGGATGCCTTTACCTAATAGAATGGCCTATGGATGTATTCTAGAGGAGGCTAAGGAATTAAAAAGGCAAATTCAAGAGATGGTAAATAAGGGTTTGGTGAGAGAGAGCATGAGTCATTATTGTATACCAGTCTCACTAGTTCATAAAACGAATGGTACTTGGTGTATCTACATAGATTCAAAAGAAGTGAATAATATAACTATAAAATATCATTTTCCTATGCCACGATTGGAAGACATGCTTGATGAGTTATGTGGTGAAACAATATTATCTAAGATAGAATTACAAAGTGGTTACCATTAGATGTGAATTATGGAAGGAGATGAGTGAAAAAAAAACATTTAAAACTAAGTATGGTCTCTATGAATAGGTCATTATGCCTCTTGGTTTCTGTAATGCACCTATTTCTTTTATAAGACTTATGAATGAAATTTATTTTTCCTTTCCTAGGTGACCTCATTATAGCTTATTTGGATGATATACATGTATATAGCAAGAGTGAACATGATCATCTTTTACATTTGAGGAAATTATTTATTAAACTCATGGAAACTAAGCTATATGGAAAATTGGAAAAGTGTGATTTTATACTTTCAAGTATGGTTTTTCATGGTTACATTATTAGTGCTGAGGGTGTTAAGGTTGATCCTATAAAAATACAAGCTATTCAAGAGTGTCTTATTCCTAATGACATACATTAATTAAGAAGTTTTTACGGGTTAGTTAGTTTCTATAGAAGATTTACTAAAGATTTTGCTACTATAGATGCACCTATTACTCAACTCATGAAAATGGTGAAATTATTTAGCAAAATGAAGCCACTAAAGCTTTTGATACTCTCAAGGATAAACTGTACAATGCTCCTGTATTATTTATTCCTAATTTGGTCATACTTTTTGAGGTAATTTGTGATACGAGTAGGGTAGGTATTGGAGGAGTTATTTCTCAAGAAAAGAGACCTATAGCATATTTTAGTGAAACAATAAATGGTGCTAGATTAAAGTATTCTACCTATGATAAGGAATTCTTTGCCATTATACCAAGTCTAAAGGCACGGAATCATTATCTAAGGCCTAAACCATTTGTGCTACATTATGATCATGAGATTTAAAAATATTTTTACAGTAAAAAGAAAGTGAGTCCTAGACATGCAAAGTGGATAAGTTTTCTATAATCCTTCTCATTCTCTATCAAACACTTAGATGGTAAAAAGAATATAGCTGCTGATGCTCTTTCTAGGATATTTGTCTTATTTGTCATCTATATGTGAAATTATTAGGACTTGAGATGTTAAAAGAGACATATCCTAATGATGATGAATTTCAAGAATATTATCAATTGTGTGAAGAAAATGAATATCATGAAAATTATACTATACACAATGACTTTCTATTTAAGCTTAATAAACTTTGTGCACTGAGATTAAGGGATTTACTTATTAAGGTGGTACATGAAGGAGCAATTTTTAGGCATTTTAGTGTTCCAAAAAATTTGGAATTATTACAAGAGACTTTCTATGAGCCATGCATGATTAAAGGTATACAAAATATTATAAGCCAATATGTTGCTTGTAATAAAAGTAGGAGTTTCTTTCACAAAGGTTTATATACACCGTTACTTGTGCCTATTTAACCATGGAAAGGGGTTAGCAAAGACTTCATCTTAGGTTTGCCTAGAACACAACAAGGTAAGGATTCTGTAATGGTCATGGTAGATAGATTTTCTAAGATGGCTCATTTTATTCCCTATCATAAGGCTAATGATACTATATATGTTGTTGACTTATATTTTATGGTAATTTTGATACTTCATGGCATACTTAAAAGTATTGTTTCATATAGGGATGTCAAATTTCTTAGTTATTTCTCGAAAACATTGTGGCACATGCTAGAAACCAAGTTATTATTTAGTACTTTACATTATCCACAAACTGTTGGACAAATTGAAGTTACTAATTGTACCCTTGGAACATTGTTAAGAGGATTAGTAAGTAAGAGTACTAGAGATAGAGATAATAAGTTAGCTCACGCTGAATTTTCTTATAATTGCATTTCTTCTAGTACTACACATGTGAGTCCATTTGAAATTCTATAGGGGTGAATTATTATATGCTAGTTAATATGATACTGTTAAGAAAAGGTGCACTTGAAAATGATGATGCTAAGGAATGAGTTGAATTTTTCCAAAAGCTTCATCAATAAATTTAAGTAAATAAGGAGATATTCCAAGCTTAAGGAAAAACAAACTAATGTCACAAGCAGACGAACCATTTAAAATCTTTATAAAATTTGGGGATAATGCATTAAAACTTGAACTATCTGAATCATATGGCGGTGTTTCAAGAACATTTAATGTAGGTGATCTTTCTCCTTATTTTAATGATGTCAATTTGAGGAAAAATTCTTGTCAATTTGGGGAGAATGATTCATGAGCATTCAAAGATGATCCTCAAGGTATTGATTTGGCATATTTTTTTTTTTAGCAAATTACATTGAGTATCTTTGATGATAAATCTTTGACTAACTTTAATGATATTTCCTTAAGTCATTCTTGTAGGTATGTAACATATTTGTAGGAAGATAATCAACTCATATAAGAAGACATGATACGTAAGATTTCCACATGTTGCAAGCTATTACAAAGGAAACTATATTATGTATGAAAGTTAATGTCAAGAATACCTAGTCAACATTTTAAAGTTAACACCATTGACATAATTAGGACTCTTATAAATTATTTTCATTTAATCTTAGGTTACTTTATTTGTAATAGTCTTATTGAGACATGTATTATATAGAAAATAATTACATTATGATATTAGTTATGTGCTAGTTAGTCATTTGTGTGTCATGTAGCTAAACTAATTTGCTAGTAGGATGTTGAATAATTTTTGATATTAAAATATAACACAAGTAAATACTTGGTTAACTCTCTCCTTATGATTGAATACCTATTCTAAGACTATTATGAATAATCTTACATTGATGATATTCGAATTGGTTTCTTTAAATCTTTTTTTATACTTTGATTTCTTGATTGAGTTATTGTTGAGTTCTTTCTTGAGTATTCAACTTCTTCTTTGAATTCCAAACCAAAATGTTCCTGAAATTCAACTCTTTCACATTAATATTCATCATCTTTTAAGGTTTGTGCTAATTTAGAATAATTAGTGAGTAGATGAGTTAATCTAATCCATTAAATAAATGATCCCAAAAATAATTTTATTTAATTATGATAAAAAATATCTTTTATAACCATCATTTAAAAATAGAGTCATTGGTTGTATTTAATGTAAAGTAACATACTTGTTTCATAGAGAAACATACCCGCTAATTGGCTAGTTCATAGTGACCAATTGAGTAATGCCCAAAGTTACCTATTAAAAAACTTACCATTAGAAGAATTTTCAAATATCTAATAATGGAATATTAGTTGATATGTCTTGTAATAACCCATTTTAGAAACCCTAATTATAAATATGTAATAATGTTTAATTATTTTTTGGTAATTATTATAGGGTGTTCTATATTAAATATGTTATTACTATGTATATTATTATGACTTATTAGATATAAATTTAATTAGGATGAGATTTGATAGAATTTGGGATATTAACTTTAATCCTAGTTTAGATCCTAACCAATATCGTGTAACCCTAGTTTCAGTAACTAGATGTTTTTTCCTTATTTAATATTATGAAATTATTAACCCTACCCTATAGTAGACTCTAACCTTATCCTACTCCCTCTGTCCTAGCGTGATCTTTTTTAATGCCATACCGCCCTACATGTCTCCCTCTCCCCATGATTCCCTCTCCCATAACTTGCTCTAATCTCTTATTCATGCCTCTAGTCATTTAAGTAATTCCTCCACCCATTTTTGTGTCATGTTTTACCCCCCCTAAATTATTCATATGCTTCCTCTCCTTCCTCCCAAACTCCCTTAAGTAAGAAAAATCCTATCATTGCTCTCATCATCTACCTTCAATTTCACCATTTTTACCTAGTAGCACACGCCAACACAACTAATTATCTTTTGGCAACATTCTCCACCATTGTTCTCCATCCCATAGCTTTAGCCAAAAGCACAAAAGCTACCCCCAACAATCATCACCATCAAAGCCCTTCCCTAAGCTACACATAAATCAGCTAAATCCCTACCTTTAACTTTGAAAATTTATGCGAATCTCCTCCACCTTGCTTCACCCAAACCCAAAAATGTTCCCTTCATAGCTTTGGCCATTTGTGCCAAATACCCTCCCTTGTCACCAGCCGAAGGCATCATTGCTTACCTCCCTCGTTTGGAAACTTCCACAATTCCTCCTCCCCTTATTTTGTGAGTTTTGGATTGACCCTTACTACTTCATTTTGCTAATTATTTATCTTTTAAGTTGGTTTAACTAATTTTTATGTTAACTTAAATGCTAATATATGTGTTATTGTTCCTTACCACTTCTTTTGGCAAGTTATTTATCTTTCAAGTTGGTTTAACTAAATTTTTGCTATTTTTTTACATTAAGTTAAATGCTAATATATGTGTTATTAAGTGTTAATTTCACAAGTAATCCTTGAGGATATTAGAGAATATGGTCTATTGTATTTTTTTGTGTAGCTTTGATTTAGATAAATCTAATCACTTATGAGATAGATGAACTCATATGTGAGCATGTTAGGAATTTTTAGATTTAGAATCATGCTAGCGTTTTATATTTCTCAAGTATTATGGCCTGAAAGGAAAAATGATAACATACTAAATTAATGGTATATACAAATGTTGTAAGTTGAGCTGTATGCATGAATAACATGTTATATGATATATGTATGCATGTCTAGGGTTTTTTAGGGATTATAACCTTATAAAATGATGATGGAAATGCCATGTTGAATATCTTATGATTATTATTGTATGGTAACTAGGATTGTTATAAATAGCATAGAAAAATGCATGGATGGTTAGAGCTATAATTTGATAATTGTTAATCTCATGATCTTAGATTATAAATATTTCTGGACATGTACCATGAAGTTCACTAACATATTAAATGTTGTATCATGCTAAAAAAATGTATGTTAATGCTGAATGGTATTTAAGACATATTAGAAACATATGATTAGGGTTTGTAGGCACAACTTACTAAATGAATCAACAGTGAAAAAATATAGTGAATCACTAGATCATAAAGATTACCCACATGCTAAAACATTGTGAATTATTATCTTTTAGCCTTTTTATAACAAATTTATCATAATGATATTTCGTATGAAACTAGATTAAATGACAAAATTAGGGTTTTAATGACATTTTGGTAATTTTTTACCTAATGTATCTTTTTTGAATAATAGAACACAAGATGAGTTTATATTTTTGATAGGTTGGCCTTAGAGTTAACAATAGCTTTAAAATAAAGTGATGAATTAGGGTTTACCTTATTAATTAGAATATAAGGGGAAATGGTTGTATGGAAATGTGAATTATTTTGAAGTATGTGATATTTCTATTCACTTCATAAACTATTAATTCTTAAAGTGAAGTAACTAAAGTTGGAAAGGGTTTCTCTCCAGGATTATCTACCTTGGAGACAAGGTGCAACCCTCACTTAGTTTTGATTCTCTAGTGTGTTATTGTGCTCCATAAGGCCCTACTCTATTTTATTTTTAACCTAAAGACCCTATGGTGTAAGTAGATACTAATTGATTAGGTGACCAAAGTTGGAAGATCTTGTGTTGCCATTATGCACTAGTATGACCAAGCATACCGTCCTGTCCTTAGGTTTTATAGTAAGTGTATTATGTTTCCTTTTAGCACTAGTATGACTCAGTGTACCTTAGTGCCCCCTGGTTGATTATATACCCTTTAAGTAATTAAAAATGAAAGTAATTGTTGTGTAAGAATATACAAAGGAATTGAATTGGATTTGTTGGTTTGGTTGTTACCTCAGTACCCTATCTTAACTTTGTAATTAAATTATTTAGTCACATATTCCTATTGTGTACTTTGAGATGATATGAATTGATTTATTATGATTTAATACTAATCATGAGACTTTGATGTTGTACACATTATCCCATAATTATTATATGTTTTTAAGGCATATGCTTTGTTCTTTTAGCATGATTTTCAGAATATTATGTGATGATGTTCAATGTGGGTACGTTGCCTCTTGTAAAGTATTGTGAATTACTCAGTGCAAGAAAACCTTATTGATACAAATTTTGTAGATGACTATATGAAGGGCATGGAATGGTTTGAGGTGTAAAATAGTGGCAAGGATAAGTTGAGCCATTAGAAAGAAGTTCCATTTGCAGAATGGGCATTCATATTTAAGAGTTAGGGTAAGCTAATGGTGTACCTTCATGTACTAGTTTTGAAGCAATTAGGTTTTTATTTTAAAGTATAAATTCATATTTATGTATTTTCACTTAATTTTGTTGTTTTATTCTGTTTATGTTTTGTTTTGATCCTTAGCACTTGGCACAAAAAAAGGTAAGGGAAATGGACTTATAATAAGTGTGATGGTAAATCTCATTAATTTGGTAATTAATGCTTCCACAAAATGAAATTTTCAAGTAGTAAAGTGGGGCTGTTACAAGTCTACAATCAGTGGACTAGTTCCAGGTAAATCATGCTGAGAAAAAAACAAAGGAAGACTTTTGAGTGCTAACTAGTTAAATGGTCAAGAGTAATAGTCAAATGGTTCCTTGTGCTAAGATTAGAAATATGAGAAATTTTAGAGAAGAAAATTATACAACCAATGAGTGTTCAACCGATACCTGGTAAGAACTAATACCTAGTCATTTTGTCAAATAAAAATTGTGTACATTTACAAGAGCTATATAGTTGAGAATTGAGTTCCATAATTCTTTTTTTCTATAAAATAGGCATATTAACATTTCTAATGAGCTATTATTCACCCAAAAATAATTTCTATGAAGTTTTGTGTGAATTTTTAAAGTCAAATTAGATGCAAAAGGACCTAAGAAATGACTAACTTTGAACACCATTTTGAGTCAACATTTATAATTTTTTGTTTATGTTTGAAATAATGTTAACACCTTCAAACATAATATTAAACAAGTGCTTATAAAATAAACAAATTACATGAAAAATCCTAAGACTTAGAGGTATCACCATGAGCTTAAATTCTTATTTTGACTTCCTTGTTGATATTGAGTTCTACTCAAATTATGATTTGGAAACTTGATCTCCTTAGAAATCATTGACCTAGTTAAGTTTTGAGCATTATACTTTTTCCCTATAATACACATATATACTTAACAAGCCAAGTCAAACTTAAAATTAAATATAATATCATAAGAACAAACACTTATTGTCCTATGAGGTCAACATACTTAAATCCCAATTGAACTTCATGATATACTAATTCTTTTAGATTTAATGAATTAATGAAATGATATGTTATTTAACTTAAAAAATATAATTGATTTAACTAGATAAGTAAAACACCATTATTTATACCATGTGACTGTATACACCATGAGCATTTCATATCTTGTTAATATTTTTTAAATTAAAATATTTTTTTGTAGGATTATTAGAAAAAAATCATGATGTTCCTTAATTTTCCTCTATAAATATAGGTCCATATTAATGTAATTTTTGCCAAACATTTTATGATGGAAAATAGTGATTAAGCATAACACACTGGTGGTAAAATATGACAAGTTAGTTTTCAAATAGAAACATAGAGACATCACTAATGAAACATTGGGAAATTTTAACACGCCAAAATTGACTAATGAAAATTTATTCTTTTTTCAAATGTTAAATATAAAATATTTAGGTATTATCTCCATACCCAATATGAGTCTAGTTTACTACAGTGTTCTTATACCAAGTATAACATAAGGCATTAAAATGTTTAAATAAGATAAAAAAATATGGGTGGAATTTCAAAAATTAGATAAGATTTTGGAGATGAATCCCTAAGTACTATATAAATAAAAATACAAGAAAAGAAATATTACAAAACTTAGAGTCCATAAGATATCTAGATAAAAATTATAGCCACTATATAACATAGAATCCATGCTTAAACCCAAACAGATAAATTACTTATCTATAGGAAGTACATCAGGCTCTGAAAAAATCATCAAATAAGTCTCCAAAACCTAAACATCAACACTTAGGTTATCTGCTCATGAGAATGAACAAAAACCTTGAAAAAGGTGATCAATACTTATATTGAGTAAGGTATCAATATATACCATGAGAAAAAGAACATGCATCACATATAAGGTCATATGAAAGGACTATACATCCAATAACTAATTACAACACAAGATTCCTTGAGAGATATTCTAAAATAGTGTTCCATGATAAATGATTATACTTTTCTAATTATTTAGTCACTTGAATTCAAAGACTCCATTATTTATAACTAAGGGAATGGTAGCAACTCCCTTGTTGTTGTGAATCCCTTCTCAAATGATTATAAGATTAGAAGATAGGAGATAAGAAAATGATAAATAAAAGAATGTGGAAAGAAGGTGTGAATCTTCAATCAATATTCAAGAAAGGTTTAAAGATCGATTTGAATCTTCAATCAAGATATAAGGAAAAAAATCAAGAAGTTTATTTTTGAATGTTCTCCTAGAAGACACTCAAATTATATTATCTAAGATTACTCCAAGTAGTCTAAGATAGAAAAAAATCACTCACAAAAGAGAAAAAAATAACCAAGAGAATTGCTTGTATTAGATTTTAGTTGATAGTTGACGTTTATATGTTGTAATGGGTGTCGAATCATGCCTTATATAGGTAGTCATAAGTTTTCTAAGTAGCACACTAATGTAGCCAAGGCAATACAAACACGGATAACTAGCACACTAATTAGTAACGTAACATAGTAGTAACCAATATAATACATGAATCGAGAATAAATTATTATAAAAAAAAGAAGCTAATGAATACATGGAAATAACTAACAAGAGTCCTAATTTACATAAAAAAAATGATAACTAAGTCTTCTTGACATGGTAGTTTAACTTCCATGCATAATAGCTTATTTTGACTTGTAATAACTTATAACACATGAAATCTTAGATATATTGACATCTTGAAGTCAATACATATTCTCTTTTGAAATATGTTACATACGTACAAGAATTACTCAAAATACACTTGTTAAGGTTAGGTACATCATTAATATTATCATTACAGAGCAAATATTATAATAGTCTCCATAACCAAGTATTCATAATATTCATTGTATTGAGAATCCATAGACGCTCCTACATCATTCTCCCCTATTTGAGAAGAATTTTTCCTCAAATTGACATTATTATAATAAGGAGACAAATCACCACTATTAAATGTCCTTGATACACTGCCATAAGATTCTAGAATTTCTAGTTCATAATCACTTTCTCCAAATTTTCTATGGATTTTAAATGTTCCATTTACTATTGACATTAATTTATGTTTTCTTAGATTAGGATATCTTTCTTTTCGCAAATGTAACCAAACTAATCACCAGGAGAAAATACCTTTGGAACAAAATTATATTATCTACTAGTCTTTTATTTGTCATTGAAATCCTTTGTATTCTTCTAGATTACATTGATAATTAGTTTTAATCAGTAGAGGTAAGGATTTAAATCTATATCATGCTCTATAAAACTAATATGTTATAGCCCATAAGTTAAGTCATCAGGAAATGCATCATTATAATCAACAAGTAATCTAGTAAGATTTCAATTCATAGAATTGTTTTCCCCAACTGAGATTCTTTTACTACTAAAACATAGAAAACACACGTCTCCTCAATTCAATTAATCATATCTTTTTCATGTAAGAATAAAATATTCTTAGTCTCGATAAGTTACACATGAACATAATTTGATGGTCTCAATTTATACTTATTTTATCTTTAAGCACAACATATTTGTTAGTCACACAATCCTAAATAGCATTTCTATGATATTTACATGGTATTCCTAGTGATATACCACAAACATCAGTAGGAAATACATCATATAATACTTCATCCTGATAGTCAGTAATATGAAAAGTAATTAGGGTTTTCTTATTTACTCCATCATGGATTAGTTATTTATCTATCATTTAACTAGCAATATTAGTACATGAACCACTATCTATAATGACTCTATAATCCTTATCACAATTCTACACTTAATTTTAAAAATATTATCTCTTTGTTTTGATAGAATATTAGGTTTTATTTGTAATACCCTTTGAAGTATCAAACATGGATTACCATCCTCTTCATATATACTCAAGGTATCATCAATGGACTTGGTCTATAGGTAATAATTATCATCATATAGTTCCATGCCTTCTATTCCATTTAAGGTCAAAACTCTTTTGTTAGGACATTCTCTAGCAAAATTTTTAAATTTGAGATTTGCTAACTTAAATCTCTGTTCATCATCATACTCTCTAAATTTGAAGATAGCTTCTATGTCATGCAAGCACTCAAAAATTAATTCTACTTCGAATTCATCATAGAAATCAAGGAGATCGAGTTTAACACCTTTATCTTCAATATGATTATGCTTTGTTTTGTAATTTTTTGTCCTCATCGGTTGTGGTTGAAATAATTGGATCCATTCTTGGTTTCCTCATCTTCATATTCCATTCAGTTGTTGATTTTTTCACCTCAATCTTAGACTGACCTCCTCACCATGACTTCTACTTGGTCATGTGTGGCCTCCATGGTGTTGTTCATGTGTCAGAATGTCTCTTGGTCAATTACCATTATCTCTAACCTTTGAATTGGTCTTTATATGGAAGGAAGTTGCTAAATTTATACATTGGTTGCATGCACACTTGGTATAAGTTGTTGAAGAGTGTCAAACATTTCTTTCATTGACAATTCTCTACCCATGGCTATTTTTCTTAATGAAATTTTATTCAAAATTTTTTTTTTAATGTGGGTTCTTGATTCTTGATGAATTATTAATTTAATTTCATGAATCTTGGAAGCTTCACAGGCATGGAAATAGAGTAGCAATGAAGAGGAAATTATTGAACACAATACTACTAATTCTTGATACATGAAACAATTTTTCTTTATAGGAGGTGGTCCTAGGATTTTTACAGGAGCGGAATCGATTTGGATCCCAAAATTAGTTTAAAAACTATCTTTTGTGTGAGTGATGATATTCTAAGATAGAAAAAAGAGGTTTAAAATCAAATGGTGTTCAAATGAAGTTAAAGAATTGTAAACTCTTATTACTTGAATGAAGATGATCAAGAAATCATGGAAGGAAGTTCGAAGAGAGGTTGAAGGTTTAAACAAAACTTGAAAAATGAGGGAGATAACCAAAGATGTTAGAGTCAAAATTTGAATGGCTGAATATGTACTGATGTAGGATTACGTTACCTTCATATATTTGTTGAAGTTGGAGAGGAAATTTTGCTGGAAACATTAAAGGAAACATTCATCTTCAAGCTTAAAAGTTAGGAGAATTTAAAAGAGTTGAAGATGGATACAAATATGAGACTATTTTTCACATTGCATATAGTGAAAAAGGAAGAGAAAGAATGAAGGAAATGTTAGAAGTTCAATGGTGGAAAAGCCAACCTAACTTTGATACCAAAAATGGCATGAATCCCTTCTCAAATGATTAGAAGATTCGAAGATAGGAGATAAGAAGATGCCAAATGAATGAATGTGAGAAAAAGGTTTGAAAATTCAAGCAACATTCATGGAATATTTACAGATTAATATGAATATTCAATTAATATTTAAAGAGGAAGTCAATAAGTTTATCTTTGAATGTTTCTCATATTAGACATTCAAAGCATCCTATCCAAGATTATGCTAAGTAGTCTTAGTTAGAAAAAATCACTCACAAAATAGAGTAAATAACCACATGAATTACTTGTATTAGATTTCAATTGATAGTCAACATTTATGTGTTATAATGGGTGTCAAATTATGCCTCATATAGGTAGTCATAAGTTTGATAATTATTACATTAAGGTAGCCAAGGTATTAAAAACATGACTAAATGACACACTAACTAGTAAAGTAGCATAATACTAACCTATATAATACATGAATTGAGAAAAAAATATTAGAAAAAATCTAGCTACCTAGTACATGCAAATAAATAGCAAGAGTCCTAATTTACATAAAAAATGATAACTGGTTCCCCATGACTTGGTAGTTTAACTTTCATGCATAATAGCTTCTTTTTATTGTAATGACTTGATTCTCTTAATAAATCAAGGATCTCAACAAAACCCATCAATTTTAGAGTATTTTTGTGCTATAAAACTAGCTTGGAGATAAGGCATCTTTATCTCTAATATGATTATAGATTCGTGTTAGGTATCTTGGTTTCATATTCATAGTATACTCTATGATTTATATATTTTATTTTGAGTTCTTAGATTTGAGTATGTCGTAATGTTTATATATCTAAAGTTTTAGACCATGTTTTGATTATTTTGATATCATGAGTGAATTTTGTGAGTTTATACATTATTGAGTATCGATCTTCTATCATGTCTCCATGTGATTCTATGTATGAAATATGTTTTCCTTTGTAGTTTATAGCATGGAAGCATGTTAGGATTATATTGGGAAATAATTACAATTTTTAGTTAGGTGTAGAATCATGGGTTTGAGTACTATTTTTTCCAGACCAATCAATAGGTTGTTGGGCCGATTGACTAGTTGTGTAATAGTTATTCGAGTTGGTAGCCACATTCAATTGGTTCTGTTAATGATTGATTGGTTTGATGAATCCATCCATTGGTTTTCTTGAATAATAAATCAGTTTGCTAGACCCATGGATTGGTTATTTTGTGACCATAGTAGTTTTAATGTCATCCTAAACAACCCCACTAGCTTGATCGACTAGTTTCTATGAATAATTAATTGATTATAACAACTAGTTAATTGGTTTTGTTGTGTATTTCGTTTTTCTTAGGTTTGGTGTGACCACACTGATCGACTAGCCTTAAGGATCTAATTCTGCCTAAGTTCCCCACGCTTATTGATTAATTGTTGATATTTATTTGGGGCTTCTATTTTAACTTTGCCATTATATTGCAACATTAAATCATGATCTTAGCCATGCTTAATCAAAATTAAGGGAAATTAAAAAGATAAATATAGTTGTAGCGTGGATGCCTTGGTTAGTGTTTGATGTTAACACTTAAAATACTCAATTAGATTAATCTTTGAAATTGAATAATGTAATCTTAGGGGCTTTTCCTGTATACATAGGGTTTGGTTATATTATTGTGCCCACTAACCTTAGAGAGCAAGCGTGGTGGATGTTGAAGATTCTTTAAAAAATCTATTGGCATTAGTGTTAGTGTGGTGGATGTTATAGACCCAAAATTGAGTGTATTCCCCTTAAATAGGAGCTTAAGTATGGTGGATATTGAAGATCCATAAGAAAATCATAGGATCAAGGAATGGTTGTGGGAGTTGAAGTCTTCTATTTGAACCAGTCTTAGATATAGATAATGGTTTAATTCTTGTGGATAAGGCATTATATACCTAAAATTTAGTGTATGCTTCTTACCTAAGAGACCAAGTGTGGTATAAGTTGAAGACCCTTAAGAGAATCTCCTTAGAGATAGTTATTAGTTATGGTGGGATTCATAATCTTACACTATTCCCCATCATGAATAATGAAAATATGTGGGTTTATCCTTATGCCTTGCTCTAGAAACTCATTAATGAATGGTTACATGTGCTTTATATATTTTACTATGACATATATGTTATCCATGAACTGATGTGTTATACTTTTATTAAGCATGTTGGATACCATGTTTTATATTACCTCAATATGAAACATGAACCTTACCATATTTTAGGTAGTTTATTTGATGTGTGTAGGAATATGTACTGCTGCTTTGGGTGGTATTATGGTTCAGTTAGGGTCTTAAAAGGAATATGATGATTTTAAAGTGATGAAAATATGATAATTATGATTCAACAAAGAATAGATAATGGCAATAATGCTCAAATGATGAAGGTTTAGAATGGTTTGGTTCTTGGGCTAGAGTTAGGGTTTAGGATTAGGGTTTAGTATTGATGGGAATATTATGATAATGAATGATTGGAATAATTGTGATTTGAGGATTATATTATGAATTTAAGAAGTTGATGATGATCATTTGATAATAATAATATTATTATTGTCTAAGGTTTGAAAATAGATAAAATTAAGTAAGAAAAATAGGTTCAAGATGGATGTTGAAGATGATGACGATGTTGATTATATATGTCGTTTTGGATTTAGAATGGCATGGGTTTGAATGATAGAACTTAATATATAATTCACATGGACAAAGTAGGTTAAGGATGTCAATAATTATCACTCATATAGAATTGACTAAAATTGAAAAGAATTCACACAGAATTTAATTAAGCAAAAACTTGCAAATTTCACTAAATTTTGTCTCCATTTTTGTGTTGTGTACTCCTATGGTTTTTATAACCATTGGAAATCCTTAATATTAAAAAAAAAATAATCTTCCTAATGATCTGATAAGAATTGATACAAAAAGCATTAGCTTGCTTCCTACTCTAAACACACTCAAAAGATAGAATAAGATAACCCTAAAAGATAGAATTAAGCTACTTTTTTTTATTAAGTCAACTTTATTATCTTTTGAACAATTATCAATGTTATAATACTCCATATTTCACATCTAAATTTTTGATTAAACTCTCCTCATGTATTTTCCATATTATTCCCTTCCATATAACACATTTGTGTCCTCCATGCATGCCATGCACACGCCTCAATCACTAGTGACTTATTTTGCGAGTTTCATCCATAACTAGCAATGTAGTCATCTGTTTGCCTTCAAATTTGTAGGGGATCCTCTATAAGTAGAAGATAATGGGTTCCATAATAATAAATTCTATGTCTTGACCATTTTCTCTTACATCATTATTTTACCAATGCTTCACCATATTTATACTATGCTTATGTGATCACTATGATGATCTAATTTCTATTCTAGTGAGAAGATGATGATTTATAGGGCTATGATTCTCAATTGGAGTATTTTAAGGATGATGCTTCGGGATAGTACCTAGTAATTGCTTGGGGATTGAGATTTACATTTCATTTTGGTAAAGAATTATGATAACCGGTTTATATTTGCTTTACCAACTATGTTGGGATGTTTTTGCTAATTCTAGTTATTTAAACTCTTGGTTTTGGTTCTTATATTTAGATTTTTTACCTCTCTCTCTTATCTATATCATTTTAATTCTTTTTACTATTGCTGTTATGTTAGGGAATGCATTCTTTAATTGTTTTTCTTTTTTATCTTGCATCAAACATGTGTTATTTTTCAACCATACCTCTCCTATTGTTGATGAGATGGTAACATTCCTCGATTTTAGTTTTAGTAGGCTTCCTCATTGGATTAAAAATAAAAGTATATAGTTCAAAATTTGGGGGTTTTACAATATGTATCAGTGGTGATGGAGTTGGTTTGGCAGTTCAATCCTATGCTACTTATTCTAATGTCAATCAAGCATGAAAAATAAGAAGTAATGAAGAAATAAAGAGAATCAATAAAGGGAATCGAGATAAATTGGGGTGATGTGTTTTTAAATACAAAAGCTACTTTTGAGATTAATATTTAAATATGTCTATAAAATATATTTTCAACAAAGATAGAATTAATAAAAATAGTTCTATACAGATTTAAAGGGATAAAATTGATGTAAAGGCTATTTAATGACTTTCAAAAACCTTTTGTTATTGATATAAATAATTCATATTATTTACAAAAATAAATCATTTGAATATTTTTCCAAATAAGTTTATGTAACTCCCCCAAAATTCACTACTAAAAAATTTTGTTTAATGAAAAGAAGATTAGCGGAAGTGAAATAACAAAACCGTGAATTATAGGGATATTACCGCCACACTTAATACCAGACCGGTTCACTCATACCGTTCTAGTACCAAGTGCTAAGGCTAAAAAAGTAAAGTGCAATTTTATGAGAAACTTAAGCATTTAAAAATCAGAGTAGCGCAGTAAACAATTTACGATAGTAAAATCCAACAACGATGGTTACAAAATAACAAATACATTGAATTTAAAAGAGACAAATTAAAACCCTAGAATTTTTCGGATAGTACCTTACACTCTTTTTCGAGAGCACACTTGAATAGCACCTAAATACAACCTACAAGGGGTACTGCCTATTGAATAGGCAGGGGCCCCACGAATGGAATCCTTCAGTACTACGGTACTAAGTAACCATTTAAATACACACTTAAAAATAGGTCCACAATGTCACACATGATACTACATACATACATAACCATAGGTATAAACATGACATTCGGATCCATTTATTCACACATCCAACAATTCAATCAGATATTAATAGCATATACGTAACATTCACTTTCGTACATTCGCATATTTAACAAGTCAACCAAATATTAATAGGCCATAATGAATAATCGATATATTTCGGGCCTTAAGGCCATTGGTCCATCATTAATCAATCATCTCAATGATTAGTATTTTTCCATAACTTATTCACATCCAAATCAAATTTTATTGAGCTTGGGACCCCCACTATTCTGGCCGGTGGATCAGAATACAAATATACATCATCCAAGGTAAAACATCCTGGGCCATTATTATATCTAGTGGGTCGGTACTTATAATATATAATTCAACTGGGCCCGGCTCATTAGTCTTTCACTTTAATGATTAATGTTTTCCCTTTTTAATCAGCACAACAATTTCATTTATTTTCCTCGATAGGGAGATCAAGATCTCGGGACACAAAGGTACACCGGTCGCACTGGTGCATAAAAGCTACTCAGTACCCTTCAACTATCAACCCAGGGATGCAAAGGTACCCTGGTCGTACTGGTGCATAAAGCTAACTTGATACCCTACCAACAAGGACACCTAATCTTTAAGTATGCATAACCCCTAACTAGGTCCGTAGAGCTAGATAGAGTAGATATAGGGCCTGGCTAGGGCACAAAGGCACTCTAGCAAATACCAAATAATCGTGGGCTAAACCACGTATTTAGGGTAGCGACCCCTAAAGAGCCACCATTCCCAATCTCGAGGTCTTTCACTTTAAGTATTAGTGTCTTAATTAATGGTGATCAGAAAAGCACAATAATCAGATAATTATCCAATTTTAATCGTTCAGATATCATCAGAAATTTCTTATTCAAATGGTCGTCTAAGGTAATACAGAAGACTCATTAAGGTCGTCCTAATCTCATGTAATTTCGAATTAGAATTCGTTCTCGTGATTCTTACTAATCATCAAATACTCCTATCTCGCTAATTAGCGTTATTTGAGTCATATTACGAATTTCCACAATCACAATGACATATTAGATACAAACTACTCATTTACCCCTTACTTATAAAATTACTAAGTCATCCCTTCCTTACTTGACAAATTACCATAATATCCTCCTTGTTACAAAATTACCAAGTTACCCCTTACTCGATTTAGGTTACCAAGTTATTGCTCATACTTATTAGGTCACTAATCCCCCTTCATAATTATTATCCTTAATATACTTTCCATTTAGTTGGTTAGATTACCACTTTACCCTTTCTCCTTTATTATAATTAATAAATCATCCTTGAGTTGGTCAAATTACCAAATTACCCTTCCTCATTATCCTAATTACCAAATTAACCCTTTATTTAGTTAACTACCAAATTACCGTCCCCTATTATCAATTACCAACTACTCTTCTCCATTATCAAAATTACCAAATTACCCTTTTATATGATCATAATTAAAATTTTACCCTTCTCCATTATTAAATTTACCAAATTACCCTTTAGTTATCTAAATTACCAAACTACCCTACTCCATTATCAAAATTACCAAAATACCCTCTAGTTGGTTAAATTACCAAATTACCCCTCACATTTATCATATTTATCATTTTACCCTTCTCCATTATTAAATTATCAAATTACCCTTTAGTTATTTTAATTATTATTTTACCCTTCTCAATTATTATAATTACCAAGTTACTCCTTTCCAATTTCCTCTTTTACCACTTTGATTTACAAAATTACCGTCTTACCCCCTTTACTTTCAAATTTACCATTCTACCCCTTAACTTCCAAAAATTATCATAACACCCTTTCACTTATAAAGGTTACCATTTTATCCTTAATTACGAAATTACTATTTTACCTCTTTTAATTTCCAAATTACCATTTTTCCCTTTAATCACAAAATTACTATTTTTCCCTTTAATTACAAAATTACAATTTTACACTTTTATTATAAAATTACCATTTTGCCCTCTTCTTACAAAATTACAAAATTATCCTTTTACTATCAAATTTACCATTTTACCCTTGCCTTGAAAATTGCCATAATGCCTTTTTTAATGAAGAAGCACTATTTTACCCTTAGTACACTCCTTATATTAAATTACTATTATTACTACATAAAATATTAATATTAATGCCTCATCTACAACTCTTATAGTTAATATAATACTTATTAACACCCATATATATATATATTAGGCCATATTCTTGTACAATATATATTAATAAAATCCCCTAAGGCTCACAAAATATTAAACATGTATTAAATATCACAATAGCATAAAACAACATGGATAATACTTAACATTTTTCTTAACAACCAAATTATTACCTTAAATATTATTTCCATACATATCATATAACCTATCATGCTTCCTTTTATCAACCAACACAATAACCACATATAACATATTAAACAACACAAACCAAGCATAATAATATATTAAAAATCCTAATGTGCTAACATACGTTAATCCATGCATTTAAGTGGGATTTAATGGTTACCTCGATTCCCGTAAAAATGAACCTTACCGGTATTCCGGTTAAAGGTTCAAGCTTTGATTATCAAAACCAATACCTAAAAATAATACCAAGACTTATTACATTAGAAATAATAAAATCAAAGTATAAAATATTATAACGCTTAATTAATCAAATAATTAAATTAAAATATAAATATACCTTAAAATTATTAAACAAATAGATCAAGAAATGCAGAAACTCATGCTGCTAATGCAACATGAGCTGCATGCAAAGAATGAGGAGGAGGGGGCTCGAAGGTGGTGAAGAGAGGCAAAATGGGCAATTTCGGGTGAAGGTTTTTAGGCTAGGAAAAGAGGCATGTGGGGGAGGATTTAAGGCAAGGGAAGGATGCAGAGGTGGAGAGGGGGGTGTAAGTGGTGGTCAGGGATGTGTTGGAGGCGGCTAAGGGCGGCGGCAAGGCTACGAAGGTGGCGGCCGAGGAGGGAGGTTGAAATGGAGGCTGGTGAGAAAGGAAAATGGGGTGGGAAAACGAGGGCCTTTAGGATTTTCAAGATAGATAGGATTGGGGATGGTAGAGGGGGTTGCAAGGATTATTGTGGTGGCTCAAGTGGCGGCATATGCGGCAGAACGTTGACGTAATATGGCGGTGTAGGGTGGCTGCCGATAAGGGAGGAAGAGAAGAGATAAAGAGGAGAGGAGGAAGAATGGTGGCTGCGGGGTGGCTCAATGGGGGCTGGGATGATTCGAGGGTGAGGTAGAGGGTGGTAGGAGGTGGTGCAGGTGGCGTTTAAGGTCGCGGCAACGGCGGAGCTAGGTGGCGAAACAAAAATAGGGTGAGAGAGGGGAGGAGAAGAGAGGGAGAAAAAGGAGGCTCAGGCAAGGCATATAGGGCTCGAAAATGGCCGAATGGGACAGGAAGGGAAGAATAAAAAGAAGAAGGAGAGAGGGGAGGGGATAGGTAGGCTCAAGGGTGACGGTAGGTGGTAGGGAGATGGGAGTTGCAGGGAGAGGGAGAAGGAAGGTGTGGTCGGGCATGGGGGAAGGGAGAAATGGTGGGGCCGGGATGGGGCAGAGAATGGCGAGAGAGAGAGAGAGAGTTAGGGAGGTCAATGGGGGAAAGGGGGTTGCAGGTTGGGTGGCAAAAATGGTGGAGGATGGCTGGGATTCTCACCGGTGATGGAGGAAGAAGAAAGAAAGAAGAAGAAAGAGTCGGGGAGGGGTTGGGTGCGTGACGGGCAAGCAGACTGCCCAAAGGAAATCCACGCGGGCTGGCTTGGTCGGGGGGAGGGGAAAGAAAAAAAGAGAGATAGGCCGGGCTCAACGCAAGAGAAGGCAGGGGGAGGAGGAAGAGTGGGCTAGCTGCCCAGCGCAAGAGGGGAGGGCATGGCAGGTCGTGCCAGCCGGCGGCCCAAAGAAAAGAAAAAGAAGGAAAAGAGGAAAAGGAGAAAAAGGAGAAGGAAAAAAAAAGAAAAAGGAAAAGAAAAAGGGAAAAATGGGGTTAAATAAAATAATTTAATTTATAAAATAATAAAATATAATATTTTTGGGTAATAAATTTATTTAATAATTTAATTTAATATAATTAAATATATAAGGGTTTAAAAAGGATAATTTTAGTAAAATAAGGGTTTGAAAATTTATTTAAATAATAAGAGTGTGATAAAATAACAAAATATTTATTTTAATTTATTAAGTATTTTTACCCAATTTTATTTACTCAAAAATCCATAAAATAATTAAACTAAATAGATTTAAAGGCTAATTTATCCCAAATAAAATTTATTTATTAAATTATAGGCTTTTAAAAATTTAGAGGATTGTAGTTTACCATAACTATTTGAAATTAAAAATCAAAAATAAAAAATTTTGGAAACTTCTATATTGTACCCTAATATTTTTTTAGATATTAAATCATTACAATGATTCCTCATCATTATCAAATTTATTTTTCTCCTAATTTTTTTATGAAATTCTTAATTAATAATCAAGATTTGTTTTTGATGGGAAATGGGAAATAAGTTATGGAAAACTATAAGTAAAATGTTAAGGGCTGTAAAACCTTATTGTTCCTTCCTCTGTCTCTAACTTTAGACCCATTTCTTGCTGCTCCACTCTCTATAAAAATATCACCAAGGTCCTCACAAACAGACTCATCCCTATCATGGAGAAGCTAATTAGCAAAGAGCATGGTGCATTCATGAAAGGGAGGCTCTTGGCAGAGAATGTCCTATTAGCTCGTGAGCTAATAAAGCATTATGATAGGAAAAATATATCCCCAAGAGTGGTGATCAAGGTTGACATCCGAAAAGCTTTTGATTCCCTTAATTGGTGTTTCCTGGAGAAAATTCTTGGCCAATTTGGATTTCCTCCTCCTTTCATTACTTGGGTGATGGGGTGTGTATCTTCCCCTAGATATTCTATTTGATTTAATAACACCTCCCATGGTTTCTTTGAAGGTAAAAAGGGAGTAAGGCAAGGGGACCCAATCTCTCCTACCTTTTTATACTAGCTATGGAGTTCCTGTCAAGAATGCTGAAGAACCTAACTCGGGGCATTGACTACATGAGACATCCAAAATGTGCTGCAACAATATTTCTCACTTGATGTTTGTGGATGATCTCCTTTTTTTTTTCTCTAGAGGAGACTTAAAATCAATCCTAGCCCTCAAAGACTGTCTTTAAAAATTTGCCCTCTACTCAGGCCTTGAAGCCAACCCTGCCAAGACTGCTATCTACTTTGGTGGCACGACAAATGATACCAAAAAAGAGATTCTATAGGCCACAAATTTTAAAGAAGACAAGCTCCCCTTCAGATATATGGGACTACCTCTTCATGGATGTAAACTAAACATAGCTATATGTTATGTCCTTGTAGAAAAATTCAAGAACAAGCTGCATCACTGGGCCAATTGCTTTCTCTCCTATGTAGGGGGAAAACAACTTATCAACTCTATCTTGAAGGGCATATCTACCTTCTGGGGCTTAGCTTTTCTTTTACCTAAGGAAGTCTTGAAAGAGATGGATAAGTTTTGCAAAAGATTCTTTTGGGGATTTTCTGAAGGCCAAAGAAAGATGACCTTTGTGAGCTGGGATACCATTTGTAGAAATAAGAAATATGGTGGTTTGGATATCAAGGAGGCTCTTAGTTGGAATAAAGCTCTCTGTCTCAAGTGAATTTGGAGGCTAAAAACCAAACAACCTTCTCTTTGGGCCAATTGGGTGAATCATTGTTATCTGAAGGGGATGGAAATTTGGGATGTTCCCAAAAAAATAATCTGATTCCTGGGGCTGGAAACAACTTCTAGCTATTAGAGCTTGGTTTATCAGCAAATTAGGTGGGGTGAACAATGCTAAACTTGTTCTCATGGAATGTACTACTGGTGGAAAAATGAAAGCTAGTCGTACCTATGACTGGACTAAAGGTGACCAGCAGGCGACTTATTTTGCAAAAATAATCTAGGACAAAAGTGATATCCCCAAGCATCAAATCATATCATGGCTTGCTTGTCAGAAATGCCTCCCAACTATTGACAAACTATCTGCCTGAGGCATCTGTATTGCCAATAGATGTGAACTCTATAAGTGCAAAGGTGAAACACATACTCATCTATTCTTTGAATGCACTTTGTCTGCTGAAGTCTGGTAGCTTATCCTAAAATGGATGGGTGTTACGAGGAGAGGAAAGTGCTTCAACAAATAACTAAGATGGATGCACAAATACAATAGGGGGGCTCAATAGAGAAAGAAGTGGTACAGATCCTCTATTTGTGCCACCATGTATGAGATATGGATTGAGAAAAATCTCAGAGTCTTTGCACGTAAAGCCCACTCTATTAAGCAAATTTTCTATTTTATTCAGTTCAATACTGCTAGCAAATTACTCCAAACTTGTGCAAATAACCAAGACAGCATAAATGCAATGCTATTGACTTAGCTTTGATTTCCTTTATATTTCTCTTTGGGTTTGGAGTTTGAGAGCTTATTTTGTTTTGTACAGGGGGTGAGTGTAAATGCCAAAGCATACAATTGTACAAATCTCTTCTTTCCCCAATGTTGATGAATAAAATGAGTAGATTAATTTTCTCCAAAAAAACCTTATTGTTTACTTTATAAGTCACATATGCTTAGTTTTGATGACAACAAACATTGATTTGGATTTTAATGTGATTTTTTTAAGTGTGCAATTTGATACAAGATCAAATGATGATAAAAACATTCAACACAAACATTCAAGAGCAAGCAAACATAAGGAAGAAAATAACTTTTAGCTCTCAATTAATAAACCTCTGAAGTATGGTCTAAATCATTTTTATATCAATACCATGCAAGATTACAACAAATAAGACCTCATGACTTATTGCTTAAATGGTATATTTAAATTTTAAGTCTTGCTTTTTTAGGTTTGATTTATACATGTATTTGATCTTTGAGCCTTCTGAAATTACCTTAAAATTATGTTTTCAAAGTCTCCTTAAAATCTACCTTTTAAAAGGTTTTAAAGTTGTTTTAACTTGGATAAATAATTTCACTTGAAGTTAAACAGCGCACTAATTTTTTTCAAACACCAATCCACTAATATTATGTTGAAAAAACATTAAACCTAGGATTCATAGAGTAGTGAACCAATCAATAAGAAACCTAGGGCAGATGGTTGGCCATTTGACACTAGTTGACTTGCCTCATGTTTTATCTTGTTCTTTGGTGCTCCAAGGCTAATTATAATAAAGTGGCCCATGTCATTAATCACGTAAAATACCTTACAAAAATTCTTCCTCTTTTTTTTTATAAAAAAAAATAGACATGTCATGGTTTCACCTTAGATGTTCCTAGATTAGTTGTCTACCTCAAAGAACTAGCCAACTATCCTATATAAAAACTAAATATGGAAAATGAGCTAGATGGGTTGGGTTGAAATTAGGTTTCTTTTTAATCTAGTTGGGTTTGGGTTTCTTTTGGATTTGGGTTCAATTTGGGAACAATGATTATGGTTGAGTCTATATTGGGTTTGGTCATTTTGAGTAAGAAGAGTATCATGCTAGGTTCAGGTCTAACCCATCAATTTTCTTTGGGTTTGGGTTTAATTTATGTATACAAACTCTGGATCGATTCGGGTTTGGGCTAAGTTAATTCAACTTAGAATTAGTATTGACATATATTATCATCAATTTGATATAATTAATAAATTAAATATTGTGATTTAATAATATTGTTATGTTTATCATAGAAATGTTTTTGGTAATATGTGTAATGATATAACAAAATATTATAACAAAATATGTAGTAGTAGTAGTAGTAATAAATACTAATTATTATCAAAGTATTATTATTATTATTATAAACGCAATTATAAATAATATTTTATACATAAGTATAATGATTGGTATAATAATTATCAATAGTAGAAATACAAATATAAAATTTACAATAGTTATTATAATAATAACAATACATATTATAGTTATTATATTTATGATTATAATCTTAGGTTTATAATAAGTATAGTTATAATAATAATAATAGAAATTTCTATGATCTAATTTGATTGATGCTAATATGATATTAAAATATTGTGAGGGAACAAAGTCTTACTTGTTATGTTTCATTTGTTTTTATATTTGTTGAATATTTATATTTATATAAAATTTTATTAATAAGGTACTTTATTGGTGTTTATGTATCAGTATTTATGATATAAAATATTACATTTTGTGGATCAAAGTTTACTTTTATTTGGATCAAATTTGAAACTATGTTTGGGTATGATTCGGGTTTGAGTCAAGTAATTTTTGGTTTAGTATGTTTGGGTGGGTCATTATCAAGTTGGGTCATTATCGAGTTTGTATCTTAACATGGGTTGGATTCTTTTTGGGTTAGGTTATTTTGGTTAGGGTCATTTCAGATACAAGTTTGGTAAATTAGTGTTAGGTTCAAATTAACTAGAGTTATTCCATAGTTTTGGGTTAAGATTGGGTTTATTATTTTTAGGTCTAGATCAGGTTTTAGTTCGGATCGGGTGAACTGTTCCAAGTCTAGTAACAACTAATTTATTTTCTCCAGTGATAATAATTCACTAAGAAAAAGTTAAGCACTAATTAACAAGTCTTTAGATAATAGTTAACTTGTGTGTTTGTTCTGCAAAAATGTATAGTCATTGAGATGTCCTTCAGTATATTAATTATAGTAAAAAACTCTATTTTTTGATAGTTTTATAAAAGAATTTTGTTTTAGATTTACAATTGTTTTGATCTCATTTATTACTATGAATCAATTTTGTCATGTACTCTCATTCAATTTCGCAATAATTAATATCAAGCCTTTCATATCTTGTGATTCCTTTTTAATATTAAATCCTCTAAATATTCCTTATTTTCATATATCTGCTAATTTGAGAGGGTCTCATTTTAATCACAATGAAAACTCTTATAAAAGTTGATTTCCAAGAGGTTATGTCTATCTACCATTCCTAAAAGAAGTCATTAGGTTAGTATAATTGTAAATATAAAATAGGATAAGCAGCTTAAGTTGTAAAACATCTCTTTGAGGGTCATTATGATCGTAGGCTCATAAACTAAGACATGGGTGATAATTAGTAAATATACAATGGAGTTTCAAAATTTAAAAGGAAGAATATTTTTATCATTGATGTAGAGTAGCCTATTTTAGGTTATCGTGAACCACTATAAAAAAAGTATGTGTTCAAATTTCTTTTTGACTTGCGATTTTATTCAATACACCCTATTCATCCCTCCTATAGGTTGTTTTCACTCATAAAAATTATAATCTAGTAATATGAACATATCAAGATAAGATATTATTTTTCTAAATTTTTACTAACTTCATGAAAAATTAGATAATTGTCATAAGTCTTTTGAGGAATATAAAAAATTCAAATGATAATTCTTTTGAAATAAAAAAGTGATTTAAATCATTATGGAGAGACATCATTAATATAATTTTACTAGAAATGAATACCATCTAGAATAACTTGTAATAATAAATGATTTAATTAAATATCAATATGAAATCACCAATAAAGTTGTAATACGAATTGAAAACAAGGATTAAACTTGAACTCATGAGTAAAAAAATTTATATTAAGGAAATTATATTATTAAAGTGTGGGGTATTGCATACATTATGGTTGTAGCGAGACATTTTGGGGCTATGGTGATCTCCTATTGGCCTAGATGTTTTGGCTTTAGGAACAGTTTCCTTTGTTAGTTATTGAGACTATGTTACCTCTACTTTTGTGTTTAGCACTCAATGTTTTAAATTTAAAAAATCTTTGTTTTGTTGTCCTTATGTGTTTTCTTTAATCTTTTTGCTATCTCCTTTCTTTTGAGTCCTAGTTACATGCTTCCATTCTTTAATCAAATTTTTGGTTACTCATTTCCTATAGTTTATCTTATTTCACTATATTTTCCTTTATTTTCCAAGGCATCTATTTCTTTGATATGCCTTGCTTCTATTATACTTTCCTTGGCTTTGTTTCCACTTAGATAATGATTCATTATTTTAGATCTAACTTTAGTTTTCATCTCTACTTAGTCAAACATTGGAGCAAAGTTCTTTCTAACAGATATTGATGAAATATCCTATTTTTTTAAAACTTGGATTTGTTCAAGATCTTTAGTATATATAGATAAAATCATCTTATTTTGAATTTTTAATTTAAAATCTTTACCAAATTTGAAATTCAAGTTGTATTTTTAGAACACTTCATTGTCACTTTTTTGTAATATTAACTCCTATAAGAGTTTCGAGCCACTTTTGGCCTTCAGTCTCCTTTGAGACTCTTTTTAAATGTGGATAGTTTAATTTGTCATTTTTTTTGAGTCTCCTCGTGTAATACCAAAAAACTCATGAACCCTAGTTTATAAATGATTAGTTCCTTAAGCCTTCCCTAGCCCCCTTTCACTTTTTAATAGCATTACCTTAAACCTGAAATCCCCCCCTTTTTTTTAACTTAAAACCCTTCAAAAACCCTAACCCTAGGTTTCTTGATCAATGATTATAATAACCCAAATCTTATCTATATCTAATCCCAATCAATTAATATGTTAATATAATTAAAAATTTAGGTAATTGATTTTTTTATATTTTACTCTAATTTCTTGATCATAAATATAAACATAATCATAATTCTAATTCTAGGAAAATAATATTTTTAACCTAACCCTATCCTTATATGTTTGATAAATTAATTTTAAAGTAATTTTCCCAATCTAAATCTAACCTAATCCTAATCCTAAACTATTTTCTTTTCTTTTTCTTTTTCCTTTCTTCTTTTGTATTTTATTTTCCTTTTTCTTTCTCTCCTTTTCCCCTATCTCGATGGACTCCTTCCCCTTTTCCCTCTTCTAGCCAATCAAAAATATCACTACATGGTTCCCGTTCATTTCTTCTTTCGCTTAATTGCCTTGCACTACTACTATAGCAACCACCCACCCTCTGCCCTTTAGTATAGCCTGCACCACTAGAATGTATTCCAGTTCCTTTCTCCGCTAACCTATGTCACTCAACAAAACCCTTGATAAAACCTTTCCTTAACCTCAACCCTCAAATGCTCCTCACTTTCTCCCCTATCTCTTATAAATACCCCTTCTCTCCTATCTAAATTCATTTTCAAAACTCCTTCAAGTCTCCCATACTCTCTCTTTTTTCCTTTAGCTTTTTCATTCTTGTTGGTTACCCATTTGCCATTTTTGTCCCTTCAAACTCTACAAAATCATTTCCTCTTCACACTACTAGATAGCCACAATGTGAGAATCTAACATTTATAAGCCTTATCTATGTGAAATACTCATGTAATTATCCTCACAAATCAACTCATCTTCATGCTACACCCTCCACCGAAATGCCCCAACCTAACATTGCACAACCCCTACAAATGCCAACCTTTCATGCGTCACAACCACCCCAGCATCCACAACTTATGCTAGAGCATCTTATCTATGTCACATAGTAACATTATCCCCATGGAAGAATTAAGTGCAGGCATTGTACCCCCTTTGCTACATCAACATCTACATTAGCTAACTCAAGCCTTTCACACCTCGGTGTTACTCTATTTTCACCCTTCTATGCCTTATATTTTCCTTTTTTTATTCCATGATTTCTAATGTTGTATTATTATTATTCATTCTTAGTTTTTTCTTTCTAGTGATCTTAGAGGAGGGATATTAGGTTATACATGCTTATAAACTGTACACCCTTTTAATAAGGATACACATTGTAACTAGGGTTTTTATGTGCAATATGTATTTATGTATAAAAAATCATGGTTTTTATTATTATTATAATGATAATTTTATGTTGATAATTTTATGTTGATAATTTTATTGTATCAAACCTATGGAAAGTAAGAATATGTGAAGAACATGAGCTCATATGTTGTTACGATAAATTTTATTTTGATATCTTAAGTGTGTTAGTATGATTTATGAAATTTTAATGTGCATTGGATAGTTATGGAAAGTGATTAATGCATTTATTCAATTATATTCATGATGATATCTATTTTGGAATTTGGAAACCATTCATGTTATAACTCCTAGATGTTTGTGAAAATATGGGCATGTTGGGTGTCTTAAGGTCACTTTGGTAAATATGGAAAAGTATGGAATCTTTAATATTTTAATGTGTTAATTGGTTACAAATATGGTAAATATATTATATGTAATATTTAGAGTGATTATGTATCACTTAAGTTAAATAAAATAAGAAAATATCTTGAATTGGAAATAGTAATCAAAGATGTTATCGCTTGTGTAAAATTACAAAGTTAGGCCTTGATTTTTTGAATATGTTATTTATGTTGTGATTCTGGGAATTTGCATTTAATTTTTTGGCTATTTGATTTTTATGCGAAAATTTATGCTTGACTTGTAAAATTAGGGTTTTGTAGGGTTTATGAATAGTAAATTTAGAGGTAGGTTGCTATCGATTATATAAGACATTAGAGTTATACCCTAATTTTTGAGATATGTCATTAATAATGATATTTTAAGGTTTTTTACTAAATTTGGTGATGATATGAGTTATAGGAATGAAGTTTTACTTGACTTATGAAATTAGGGTTCTTAAGGGAAATGTAGCCTTTTTTCCTTTAGCGGATGTCTTAATATGCATGTTGTAGTGTTTCATGTTTTTTCACGTCATTATTTTAAGTTAAATTATTTTCCTTTCATATCATATTTAGGGTTGGGAACATAAATTCATGTTATCTAGATATTAGCTTTTACCAGTATACCTTTTGGGAATCTAAGCTTCCATGTGTCCATTTTATGTGTTCTTAAATATTATACTTGGAGTAAATCTCTACACCTTTATTTGCCTTTTGAATCTCTCTCATTCCCTACTTTACCATGTTTCAACATTTTAACTATTTTACCTTGTATCTAATGTAAAGATGGTATAGAAAGCTAAACTTATGTTGAGTACAATGCTAACAACAAATTATGTTTTTATTATGCTTATGCTCAATAAATTTTTTAAATAGTAAATTTTGGGATGTTATAGTGTTAGAATATGATATTTTCTTTGGTTGACCAACTTGTAGATGAAATAACCCTTCCCCCAAGGGGTCAGGTGGTCGAGCGCTGAATTTTTTCAGTCGATTGGAAAGCCTTTTAGTAAACTAAGTGTAGAGAAATTGTTTATAACTTGCTAATCGTAAATTATTTTGACACCAAATCAATTCATATGCTTCATACTATTATATTTTTAGATTCCTAGATTAATTCCATGAATTTTCCTAATTTGTCATAATGTTTGAAAGTTATTTGTTATTTTTCTCATTTTTTCCATTATTAGACTTTCTAACTTACCTAAATCACTTTTATTCATCGTTGGATTTCTTTGGGGTGTTTTCTTAAAAAGTATTCCCCTCTTACACTCATATAATAATATTTTAGCTTGTCATGTTACATATTAACATATATTATTAGGGGTATGTAAGGGTCACATTTTCAAAGTCAACACCGCTAAAAAGATCAACAATAAATACAAATAATTTAGGCAAGGTAGATAGTTCAATAAAAGGATAAAATGGAAAAAATAATCAAATGATTTCCATGAAAGTGATGCTACTATACATTTTTTCCAGTCTTCATGCTTAGGTTTTATTTTACCTTATATTCATGTTTTACTTGATAGGACATGATTTCGTTTGTTTTTATGATTTTATGTGATTTTCTAAAATTGAGGCCTTGTTAGGCTTTCTAATAAATTCTAAAGCAATATGATGTATTTGGTTGTGGTAAATGAGCATGCTCTTATTTAGATTATCATGTATTTGAGTGTTGTTGAGAAAATCCTTGTATAGGCTTATATTTTTGATGATTTAAGGCCACTAAGGTACCTCAACCTCCTTGGGCTTTGTGGGCCTTGGGTTAATTTAAATTAAGTAAATTACATAATTGTGTGTTTTAATAATATGTGAGAGTGGTGTTTAATTTGGGTGAATTTATGTGATAGTTGGAATTTGGGAGGTTTGGGTGATTCTTTACCCTTTGGACCATTTGAGTAAATTTGTGAGTTTTAGTGAATGAGTTAATTTGTGAGCTTATTTGGAAAATAGGTATGTCATTGTATTCATTGATATTTTTCAGCTAAAATTTGATATATAATATGATAGGGATTAGATGAGTGTGGATCATGTTATGATAATAAGACGTTTAGAGACATTTAGGTGAATAAGAGGCATTATTACCATTTTAGTTGACATATGAAAGTTTTAGATTATATAAGTGTTTTTGTGTTGTAAATATGTAACATCCCATTTCTCAAAAATATAATTCATTCAAGATTTCTTTTAATCACAATAATTTTTTCTTATTTTTTTACATTTATTACAGGATTTGATAAAATAAAAACCATCATTTTGTTTGTAAAACATTTTGATTTTGTTCCCTAATACTTTATCTCACATTCATTTCTATAGAAAATTTTAAGCCACTTTTGGCTTTCGAGTTTTGAAATACCCCAAAACCCTAATTTAGGAAATTATGGCAAAATAAGAATTTATTAGAAAATTTATTAAATAAATTTTTTATATAAAATAAGAGGAAGTAATTAAATCATAATCAAAAGAAAAATAATAAATAATTTAATCAGAAAAATTAGGGTGTTTTGCTAATTAAAATGGAATTAAGGAAAATTTATTCAAAATATCCTAAATTAACCTAAAAAGGGAATTTAATTATTAATTTATTAACATATTATTTTTTTAAATATTCTAAAATACCAAAATGCTCTATATACCCCAATTGATCTATTTTTCCTTTTCCCCTTCTTTTCCTCTTTTTTTTTTCTCTCCTTCCTCTCATTTCTTCTTTTCTTTTTCCCTTTCTTCCCTGATTTGGGAAACCCTACCCCTGCAGCCCAAATCCCCCTCCTTCTCTTCTTCTCTCCCACCTAGCCGAAGACCCGCCGCCTCTTTTTTTTCCCTTGCAAGCCACTTGGTTCTACTCCTTTCTTGTTCTTTCTTTCTTTTTCCCCTAGGCTGGCTGGTCCACCCCTTTTCTTCTTCCTTGTTCCCCCAACCCTCCTTCTTCCTCGACTCTTCGTTTTCCCCTCTTCCTTGTGCGGGCATGTGGCCTCTACAACGCCGCACGCTGTCTTGCCACCTCCCTCTTCCTCATTGATCCATCTCCCTTCCCGAGCTGACAGACCTACAACTTTATAGGCCTGTACCAGTTGTGCGATGCCGACCTACCACGCATGCTATCATCTTCCCCTCTTCCATGTCTATCATTTTCCCCCTTCAATGGCCTATAAATACCCTTCAAATTCCCCCATTCGATCTTTTTTTCACTTTCCAAAACTTCCTCCCTTTTTGTGTGCAGCTGCCTGTTCAATCGTCTACCCCATCACTGCCACCCAACATCATCGCCTGAACCACCTCCCAAAACACTCCTTGCACCACCCTCCAACAAAAAACACTACTCACCACCCTCGATCCTCCCTGCACGAGCCACCTTGGCCATGCGAAGTTGGCTATTCGACCAACCCCTTCTTACCCACTACCGCCCCTCGCACTATGGTCCTCTGCCATTCCCTCCACAACCACCACTTCCTCTACCCCCAAAGCCACTAGTAGAATCTCCTCTACCTCCCCCACCTTCCTTTTCCCCTACCTCCTTCTCTTCTCCCTTCCTCCCTCTCCACCACCTTTGACCACCACACCCGCCGCTGCTTGTGATGCCCCTTTGGCCGTGCCGCCACCATTATTACAGCCCTCTCGGCCTAGGGCACCCATCAACACCTCAATAACCCTCTCATTCCCCCTCTCCTATCCCAAACAACCAACTTTCCACCTGCTCTTCTCCCTCCATTGTCGCTGCCGCTGTCGCTATGCGCCACCGCTGGTGCCGCCTAGTCACCACCATCCCTAGGTGGTACCCTAACCCCCTCAATCCTTAAACCCTATTTATACAAATTTTATCTTTTTATTAATAATTATATTATTATTACTATTATCATTATTATTATTAAATATAGCCTCAGGATATTAATTTTATTATTCTTGTGAAGGGTCAAAACCCTATTTTTATTATTATTATGATTATCATTATTTTTGTTATCATTATTATCATTATTATCATCATCATCATCATCATCATCATCATCATCATCATCATCATCATCATCATCATCATCATCATCATCATCATCATTATTATTATTATTATTATTATTATTAATGCTAACTTTAGCATATTATCACTTTTATTACAATTAAAAATATTTGAACCCTATTATTATTATTATTATTTACCATTTGACTATTATTATTATTATTACTATTATTCTTAACACTTTTATTATTATTGTTACTATAGTCATTATTATTATTATTATGATTATTATGATTATGATTATTATTATTATTATTATTATTATTATTATTTTCACTATCACTATTTTTATACTTGGCTATATTATCACTAAAGTTACCAATATTATGATTATTAGGACCTTTACTTGTATTACTCTTAAGATTAGAACTATTATTATTATTATTATTATTATTATTATTATTATTATTATTATTATTATTATTATTATTATTATTATTACTACTACTACTACTACTACTACTACTACTACTTTTCCATTATTATTAATATTGCCTATACCACTAATATTACTATCACTACTAGTATTATTATTATTAATATCATTTTTGTCACTACTTTAGTATTACTAGTATCATTATTATTTTTAATAAGAGTTGGGTTGTTATTAGTATTATCACTACAACTATTATTATTATTATTATTAGTAATATCAAGCTATTATCTTTAATAATATAAAAATTGCTATAAGTACTTTAACATGAATCTATGTACCTCCTAAGACCTATTTTGACTAGTAATAACATAGTTAGCTACCTTTCGGTGACTAATATTACAATCAGACCACATAGAACACATAGCACGATCATATAGACAACAAGCGATAACACACAAGATAAGGCTTGAGTACTTTCCGGTGACTTATTCTTTATCCTTGCTAATAATATGTCCATTTCACACATATTTTTTAATAATCCATGTAAGTGCGGGAGCCCCACTATTATAGCCGGTGGACCGGAAATCAACACTCAGGGCAGAACGCCTCTGACCACTATTATAGCCAGTGGACCGGAATCAACATCCAAGGCAGATTGCCACTGGCCACTATTCTAACCGGTGGACCGGACTGGCCCCGACTTACATGGTGTTCCGCTATAAGTACTTAGTATTTTCCCATGGGTTACTTCATTCACATTCATTCAAAGCATTCTTCATTAATCCATGTGAGCGCGGGAGCCCCACTATTATAGCCGGTGGACCGGAAATAAACACACAGGGCAGAACGCCTCTAACCACTATTATAGCCGGTGGACCGGAATCAACACCCAGGGCAGATCGCCACTGGCCACTATTCTAACCGGTGGACCGGACTGGCCCCGACTCACATGGTGTTTCACTGTAAGTACTTAGTATTTTCCCAGTGGATTAACTTATTTGTTTGGGTCTGTCGAGCCCGATTCCCCCACTATTATAGCCGGTGGACCGGAATAAACACTCAGGGCAGAACGCCTCTGACCACTATTATAGCCGGTGGACCGGAAATCAACACCCAGGGCAGAACGCCTCTGGCCACTATTCTAACCGGTGGACCGGACTAGGTCTGGCTCAACAGTCTTTCACTTTACATAATTAATGTCTTATCCGTGTCTTACTGAATCGCACCACACCCTTGACATGCATAAATCATTCTCTTTATACTGTACTCATCACAACTAATAAAATCCCACATACATAACTACCCTTCAATCAATAGATACACATGATAACACCAAACAACTCTAAGCAGCCATAACCAACCCTAGTTGTCCACACCAACCGTGGTTAGCCACTCTTATCCCTATTTTACCATAACCACCATACTTAGCCATCCCAAACCCTAATTGTCCTCAATAATCACGATTAGTTACTCCAACCCTACTTAATCACAACACCCCAGAGTTAATCACTCCAAACCCTAATCCCATACAATCATTAACTCCCATGCAAAACCCTAACTCCACCACGCAACCCTAAGGCCACCATACCAACATTAATACCACCATGCAAACCATAACACCACCAAGCAAACCCTAATACCACCATAAGCCATTAATACCACTATGCAATCATTAATACCACCATACAAACCATAACACCACCATGCAAACCCTAATACCACCATAAGCCATTAATACCACCATACGAACATTTATACCACCATACAAACCCTAATACCACCATAAGCCATTAATACCACTATGCAATCATCAATACCCCCATACGAACCCTAATACCACCATGCAAACCCTAATACCACCATACAACATTAATACCCCCATAAAAATCACAAATACCACCATACAACATTAATACCTCCATAAAATCACAATTACCACCATACAAACCCTAATACCACCATAAGCCATTAATACCACTATGCAATCATTAATACCACCATGCAAACATTATTACCACCATACAACATTAATACCTCCATGAAATCATAAATACCACCATACAAACCCTAATACCACCATACAAACCCTAATACCACCATACAACATTAATACCTCCATAAAATCATAAATACCACCATACAAACATTAATACCTCCATAAAATCATAAATACCACCATACAAACCCGAATACCACCATAAGCCATTAATACCCCTATGCAATCATTAGTACCACCATACGAACGTTTATGCCACCATACAAACCCTAATCCCACCATACAAACTTCAAGACTCCCATGATGGTTCCCAACTCATATTACCATTTATCCTAACATGCATGTCCTAGTGGGCCATAACATATTACATCATAAACATCATACATATAAATGTCATGCTCATGTCACGGAAGCACATACAACATACCTCAATCTCCAAGCTGCGCTACACATAAGACAAGTTATCCACAAATCAGATAATACATGGCATACCATGGCATACACAACATTCAACACATCCATGTCACACATAGCACAAGGCCATTAGCTTCGTCCTTACCTAAGGCGACGCTGGGCTTGGAGCACGCTCCTATACTCCTTAGGGTTTTAGTCGGGATTACCTATAAAAGGGGGAAAAAGCTAAGTATTAGTTTCCCTTACAAGTACCATCAACCCTTATTCTAGTTTAGGATTAGGGTTTTTATTACTAAAGAGGGTATTATACAAAAACTAGGGTTTTTACCTTAGGATTAGTATACTAAATATTAGTAGTCAAAATATAGTCATTTATGATACTTATTGTTACACTTATTTTATTAAGCTCATTAGTTCCATTCTTATAATACTAGTGTTCACTAGTCATAGTGAAATAATGATAAGAATAATAATAATAATAATAATAATAATAATAATAATAATAATAATAATAATAATAATAATAATAATAATAATAATAATAATAATAATAATAATAATAATAATAATAAGACTACTAATAGTGACACTTATGTTTCAAGTAATAGAACTCTAGCGTTTTTAAGATTAAGTCTAACAATGGTGTTAGGTTTGAAATAATAATATTATAAGGTCATAATATTACAAGTAACTATTCCTAAGGGTGATGATGATAATAGTAATACTCCTAGTAGTAATGATAATAACAATAATACAAGCAAGTAAGGTTTAGCAACCACAATAATAACCGTAGTAAGGATAATAGAAGTAATAATAGTAATATTATTAATAATGTTAATACTAACAATTATAAAAGTTAAGATTAAAGTTAAGTATAATAAAAGTTAGGGTTCAAAAGGGATGTTAGTATTAGTAAGAAAATAAGACATTAATAATAGAGACCATAATAATGATAATAATGATAATAACAATAATAATAGTAATAGTAATGAAAGAAATAATAATAATGATAATAATAATAATAATAATAATAATAATAATAATAATAATAATAATAATAATATTGGTAGAAAATAGTAGTAGTTATATAAAAGGGGTATTAGGGTTCGGATGAGTGGAGAACCACCTAGGGTCGGTGGTGGTCCGGCGGCGGCGGTGGAGGAGGAAGAGAAGGGAAAAGATCAAGGTGGGGGCTGGATGGTAGGAGGAAAAGAGAAGTTTGAGGTGGGGGGGGAAGCAGCAGGTGAAGGGGAGTGGAGTGAGGGTGGTGGCGTGGCAAGGGGTGGCGGCGCGCGGCGGCGACGGCGGCGGCCGAGGGTGGTGGAGAGAGGTGGAAGATGAGGGAGGAAGGAGGAGAGGGAGGCAGGGGAAGTTGAAGGCAGGGAAAGGTAGAGGGAGGTCTGGTGGACATTTTGGAGGGTGGAGGAGGCTCTGGTGGCGGCTAGGCTGGCGGTGGAAGGCGGCGTAAAGGCGGCGAAGGCTAGAGGTGGTGGTTTTCAGGATAGGAACTTTGCGCGGCTAGGGCGGCACGTGCAGGGAAAGGTGGAGGGTGGTGGTGGCTTGGTTTTGTTGAGGGAGTTCCAGGGATGATAACGGTGGGCAAAGGTGGCGGCGGCGGTCTCCGGTGACGGTGGAGAGCCAGTCTTTTTGAGGCGGTGGAGAGGTAGGGTTTCGGGGCAAAAAACGAAAAGGGAGCTGATCAGGGCTGCCAATGGGGGCTATTTACAGGCAATTGGAAGGGGAAGACGACAAGGGGAGAAAGAGGCGTGCGAGGCAGGTGTGCGGGTGGCCGGCCGGTGGCAGGCGGTGCAGGTCCTGCCATGGCAGGTTAGGTCGGGAAGGGGGAGAGGAAAAGGGAAGGAGATGGCATGCAGGAAAGGAAGAGAAGGACTTGGTCGGGGTCGAAAGAGGAAATCAATTGACAGGGAAGGGCAGGGGAGGACGGTCGACGTGTAGAGGTGGCCGACGATATTCGGGGGTTGCAGGGTCGAGTTGCAGGTCGGGGAGGAAGAAGGAATGGGAAAGGAGGAGGACCGGCGGTCTAGGGGAGGAAAAGAAAAGGAAGGGGAACCGACCGGTTCGGCGGCGTTATAAAGTTTTAAAACAACACGCGGCGTTTTGGGGTTTGTTTGGAAAAAACGCTGCGTCCTCGTCGGTCTGGCAACAGTTACTTTTTTTTCTTATTGTGACGCGGTGTTTCGGCAACTATAGCGTCGAAACACAGCGTTTGGTTTCACGAGTGGCTGGCTCGCTGGGCCGCGAGCGAGAAGAAGGAAGAAGAGGCAGGGAGGGGGGTCTGGGCTGCGCAGGCCGACCCAGTTCGGGGGGGGGGAAAGAAAGAAAAAGAAAAAAAAGTTAAGGAGGAGGAAGGAAAAAAAAGAGAAAAGAAAGAAGAAAAGGAAAATGGAAAAAAATGGAGAAATGATAAAATGGTTGGGTTGGAGGTATTTGGGTATTTATTTATTTATATAATTAATATATATATTTAATTTTAATAATAATTATTTTAATTATAATAATTAAATCCATTTTTAGATTAGTTAGGCTATTTTGAATAAATTGTCCTTAACTTCACTTTTAATTAGTAAAATGTCCAAAATTTTCTAAATAATTTATTTATTATTTTCTCCTTATTTTTCCTTAATAAATTTCCTCTTTATTTAATAAAGTAACCTATTTTCTTAATTTTCTCTAATAAATCATTATTTGCCATAATTCCTAAATTAGGATTTTTAGGGTATTTCATTTTATATGACGTGACCCTTTTGGACATTTATGCTAGGGTGTTGAATAATATGATTTGGGGTGAAAATATGAAAAGGGAAAATGGGGTAGTGAGTTAACAAAAGGGATATAGGATTAGCCTAATTATCTCATGATCCATGAGGGGGCAAATAAAAAGGGAATTATGAACAATATAAAAGAGTGGGGGTGAACCTTGCATGGGGATTTCTAGCGTTGGCATGGAATGAAATGAGTTATATGGGGATTTCTAGGGTTTGCATGGAATAAAAGGAGTTGCATGGGGATTTCTAGGGTTTATATGGAATGAAAGGAGTTATATGGGGATTTCTAGGGTTTGCATGGAATGAAAGGAGTTGCAAAGGAATTTCTAGGGTTTGCATGGAAATTTTTAGCGTTTGCATAGGATGGATGGAGTTTGCATAGGGATTATTTTTACATGAGAAAAGTTATCTTGGGGTGTGTGTAAGGAAAGGGAAGAGTTGTTAGGGTGATTGGAGTCCTTGGGGGAAAAAATACGTGCATTGGTATAAGGGTGCATAGGAGACTTGGCTCAAGTTTGGGAGGAAAACCCTACTTTGAGGCAGTTATGAAAGTAAAAGTAATTGTGGGTGCATGGAATATGGGGTAAGAGTGGAAGAAGATCATGTGTAGGGTGAGTATGAGTGTCTTGGGAAAGAAAGGATGGTAGGTGAGAAATGGAGAGGTGATATATAGGAAAGAAAGATGCTAGGGTATGGAGTGACCAATTAGGGTTTCATGGTCATATGTTTATTTGGGGAGTAAAGTGAAATGATTGAGGTTGAATATAAGTGAGATAATGTGTTGGGTGATAAAAGGACTTTAGTTGGGGGAGACAGAGGAAGGATGGCCATATCGGTCCAGTTAGGGTCTCAGGGGAAAACCTTAGGGGAAGATAGTGAGTGGACTTGGATGGCATAAGGTTTTGGGCCTTGGCTCACACACTTAAGAGTTAGGCTTCCAATGTGAGTAAGTGGGAGAAGGAAAGCATGTCGGGATGTGTTAGAAGGTGCAGGAGTCCCAAAATATGGGATAGATACTCTTAGGAGAATATGAGTAGACAGTTGGTGACATGCCTGTTTAGGGTGAAAACTTGTCGAATAGTACATAAATAAGATACTAACCATATAAAGAGGAAGATTGTTGAGTCGGACCCAAACCGGTCCACTGGCGAATAATAGTGGCTAGGAGACGGGGTGCTCTAGAGACCTATACACTAGTAATAATAGTGGTTAGAAGAATTATGTCCTATATGTTTCCGGTTCACCGGCTATAATAGTGGGGGATTCCGTGCTAAACTAACAAAACATAATTGTCATAAGTCATGGGAAAGACACTAAGTATTTATAGTGAAAAACTATGAGAGTCAGGACCAGATCGATCCACCGACGAATAATAATGGCCATGAGTACTTTGCCCTGGAGATCTATCCACCGGCAGTAATAGTGGCCAAAAGCATTTTACCCTATATGTTTCCAGTCCACTGACTATAATAATGGAGTTCCCGCACTTGCATGGATTGATAATAAGTATGATGTGAATCAAAAATTGATCAAAGATCTAAAGAATACGTTATCCGGGCTATAGCTCGGCCTTTATTATTTTGCACTATTTATATGTTGTCTATATAATCATGCTTGTGTTATGTGTCCTTCTGTATTTGGCCTTAGATGCATGGTTTCCTTACTTAGTATGTAGTGTATTGACAACCCGTTTCATGGGTGCTGCTCATGACTATGACCAGAAAGCCCCTTTGAATTTGTGTAGGTAGGAGATTTCATCTTCGATGCTTATGAGGCATAGGGAGAAGATATTTAAAACAAAAGGGAGAGTAGGAGATTCGGTTTATCGTATTATCATTGATAGTGGCTCTTGCACTAATATAGCCAATGAAAGGATGGTTAAGGATTTGGCGTTGAAAACTAAACCACATCTAAAACTTTATTCTCTTTAATGGTTGAACAAAGAGAAGGGATTCAAGGTAATAAAACAAACCCTAGTATGATTCAAAAATGGTAATTACCAAAATGAGGTGTTTTGCGATATTTTATCTATGGATGCATATGGAATCGTATTGGTTAGACCATGGTAGTATGATAGAAATGCTATTCATAATGGTATTACTAATGAGTATCTAGTTGAGAAGGATAAAAAGAAGCACAAACTTAAACCTTCTAAGAATGATAATACCCTATCAACTCAATCATATTGGCGTATAGAAGTAACTCAGTACCCTTCAACCATCAACCCAGGGACATAAAGGTACCCTAGTTACATTGATGCATACAAGCTACACAATACCCTATTGATAAGTACACCTAATCCATATGTATGGATAGCCCCTAAATAGGTCCATTGAGCTAGATAGAGTAAGATATAGGGCCTGCCTAGGGCACTAAGGCACACTAGCAAATACCAGAATAGTCATGGGCTAAACCACATCTTTAGGGTAGCAACCCCTAAAGAGCCACCATTTCCGATCTTTAGATCTTGCACTTTACCCCTCATACTTGTTAAGTTACCAATTTACCCTTCCAGTTGGTTAAATTACCATATTACCCCTTTATACTTACTTAAATTACCAAATAGTCCCTTAGGTTTATTAAGTTATCAAATTACCCTTTCTACTTGTTATATTTACTAGATTGCCCATCAAATTACCAAATTATTCTTCCTACTTTTCACAATTACTAATTTCACCTTTTTGTAGATAAAGTTACCAAATTGCAATTCTTATTTGTTATAATTACCATCTTACCACTTTACCTTTCAAAATTACCAACATGCCCTCTTTTTTTATGCCATGTTACCAACTTACCCTTATCCTTTATTAAATTACCAATTAATCCCTTTACATTATAAATTACCATAATGCCTTTTTCGTTATACCAAATTACCAAATTACCCTTCTCCTTTATTAAATTACTATTTTATCCTTTACTTTATATAATTACCATTTTACCCCTTCACTTACAAAATTACCATATTATCTCTTTAGTTGCAAAATTATCATCTTACCCCTTTACTTACAAAATTATCATTTTACCCCTTTACTTACAAAATTACCATTTTATCCCTTTATTTATAAAATTATCATTTTACCCCTTTACTTATAAAATTTACCATTTTACCCCCCTTTACTTACAAAGTTACCATTTTACCCTTTACTTACACAATTACCATTTTACCCATTTACTTACAAAATTACCATTTTGCCCCTTTAAATACAAAATTACCATTTTATCTCTTTACTTACAAAATAATCATTTTGTCCCTTTACTTAAAAAATTACCATTTACCCCTTTACTTATAAAATTACCATTTTACCCCTATTATGCCACTTTTACCAAAATACCCTTACTATAAAAATATTGATATGCATACCCTAAACACTTCATCCAACACCATCAACTATTATAATTTAGCATGAATATATATTAGCACCTGCCATACCCACATATTTAGGCCTCACCATTTGCACATACAAAATTACCAAAATGCCCCTAGAGCTCATATTTACATTACTTATAAACCAAATGGCCACATCAGAATATCGTATCATGCATATACACTTAACATTATTAATAACAACAAAACTTCTTCCTTAAGTATTATTTTTACACATGGCACATAAATTAATATGCTCTCCTTTTTATCAATCAACATATGCCACTAAATACATTATACTTAACAACATATATCATGCATATAAACATATTAAAACCCTAATGTGCTATCATACATATCTCATACAGGGTTTAACAGTTACCTTATTTCTAGAAAAAATGAAACCTTACTAGTACCCAGTTAAAGATTCAAGCTTTGTTTAGTAAAAATCAACCCCTAAAAACAATATAAAAAATTAGCATAATAGAAGTAGAAAATCAAAAGAATAAGTTTTACTTCAAAACCTTAATTAATATATACCAATACCAACTATTTTTATATCTAGAAGTTAACTAAATTTGGGTAAAAAACAAAGGCAAGGCTCATGCTGCATGAGCAGCGTGAGTTGCTTGTAAGGATGGAAAGGGTTAAGGGTCGAAGAGGGAGAAGTGGGGATAAGGACGAGGTTGGTTCATATGGGAATTTAAGAGTTAAGTAGGGGGCACGTGGAGGGGATTTAGGGTCGAGGTTGGGTTCAAGGATGGAGTGGGGGTGTACATGGTGGTCGGGGGTTGGTGATTGGCAACTCATGGCTACGAAGGTGGTAGCTATAGGGATGCAAAGTTGGATGCAAGGGTGGAGGAGGAGGAGAAAGAAAGGAAAATAAGAATGAAATAGAGGGGTTACAGGGCTAGGTTTCGGCTAAGGGAGGTAAGGTGGTGGTAGAGGAGTTTCTAGGGAGTGGATTGGTAGCCTTATTGAAGGTGGAAGAGGTGGAACAGCAATAGATGGTGGTGGTGGAGGTGGAGGCTGATAAGGGGGAAATAAAAAGAAGAAGAAGGAGGGTGATTGTAGGTGGCATGAGGGAGTGACTTAGTGGTGTAGGGAGATGGTGCAGGAAGTTGTTTGGGTGGTGACAATGGCGGTTGGCGGCAGTGAAGGAAAAATAGGGGAGGAGGAGAGGAGGAGAAGAATAGAGAAAAAGGGGAGGTCTGTAGGGGGAAGTGTGGCTCGAGTAGGGAGGAAATGAAGCACAAAAAAAGGAGAAGGAAATGATAGGGAGAGGATGCAGGCATTTGTGGGTAAGGTGGAGGTGTAGGGGGTGGCAGGCACATGGCCTGTAATGGTAGGGAGAAGAGGAAAGGAAGGGGAAAAGGGAGGCATGTAGGGGAGGGGGAGGGGTTACAGGTCATATTTGGTTCAAAAATGGAAGGAAAGGGATAGGGGAGAGAGCGAGAGAAAGTAAGGCTACAAGGGGAGGCTGGTGGTAGGGAGGAGTTGTAGGAGGGGCAAACATAGCAAGGTCGATGGTTGGGGGAAGTGGGAAGAAGAAAAAGAAGAAGAAAGGAAAGAAGGTAGGCCGGCCGGGTGGAGAGGAGAAAGAGGAGCAGATCGGACCGCAGGCAAGGGAGGGGAAGGAAAGGAAAAACTTGGCTAGCCCAATAGGGGAGGCGAAAAGAAGAAAAGAAAGAAAGAAGGTGAGGTGGGGTGGCAAGCAGGGAAAAAAAAGGAGGATGGGAGGGAGTGGGTTGGCCAGTGGCCTAGGGCAGAGTAGGGGATCGCAGGCTTGGTGGCCTATAGGGAAAGAAAAAGAAAAAAGGAGGAAAAGAAGAAAAAGAAAAAAAGGGAAAAAAAGGAAAAATAAAAATGGGGAGAAATAAAATAAAATAAAATAATTTTTAGAGTAATGGAGTTTAATACTTTTAATAGATAAATTAATTTAAAATTTTAATTTATTATAATTTAATATATTTGTTTAAAAAGGTTTTGGTTTGGAAAATTATTTTGATAAAATGAGTATGATAAAATATTAAAATATTTATTTTAATTTATTAAATATTCATATCCATTTTTATATACTCAAAATCCACAAAATAATTAAATTAAATAAATTTAAAAGTTAATTTTTCCCAAATAAAGTTTATTTATTAAATTCTATGTTTTAAAATATTTGGGGTATTATATAAGGAACCAAGAATGGTTTGTTCTTGGGAGGGGAAAATAGCCAACAAAGGTATAGCACAAAAGGTTGAAGGAGAGGAGAATGGTTCGGTGGAAATGGGTGCAGCACAAAGGAGAAGGTTCGATTAAAATGGCTAAAGGTAGGGGATGTTAGCTCTGGTGGATTTAGCTGAATGGAGGTGGAATGGCTAGGTAATCTAGTGGTGTGGTGGTTGATTCAGTGGGGAGAGCTAAAGGTAAACAAAAAAAAAGAAAAAGGGAAAGTTGTATGAGGGAGAGGGTAGTTTTAGGAGTTTTTGCATGGATGATGGTGATGTTGCCATAGGGACTGCTAGTGTAGGGTGTGGGTATAACACCTCCAAAAATCACTATTAAAAATTTTTGTTTCATTTAAAAATTAGCTGAAGAAAAAATCGTAAATTTTAGGGATGTTACTGCCACACTTAGTACTAGACATGTTTCCTTCTACCGTTCTAGTACCAAGTGCTAAGGCTAAAGGAACACAACCCAATTGACACAAATTCAACTTCCATTTAAATTAGAGTACCACATTAAACCATCACAAAAGATACAAACCCACTATTGTGGTTATAAGAGTAAAATCATTTAACTAAAGAATTATTAAGGTGAAAAGAAAAACCCTAAAATCTTATCGGATAATCATTACACACATACCCGATAATGAATAGCGCCTGCAAAGGACATTGTCCATTGAATAAGTAGGGGCCAATAAAAGGAACCCTTCAATACTATGGTATTGAGTAACCCCTTTATACCAAACTAAAAGGCAGGGTCCGCATGCAACACACCATACTTAAACAAATGTAAGGATAATATCACACATGAGCATATAAATAATCACAACCACATAAGAATGATTACACACAATAACCAATAAGAATTATACAACATGATGTCTGTTTGCTTAGCATCTCCAACACTTAACAAGAGTGATAGGCACCAAGGCCACACTTATATTATATCAATAGATCATAATGGTGAACTCAATAATTCTAGTATTAAGCCATTAATTAACCATTATTCAACATCATCTCTTGAATTATATCCATATGAGAAAGAGACCCCACTATTATAATTGATGGACTAAAAATAATATCCGAGGCAGAAGGCATATGGCTGCTATTTTAGCTGGTGGACCGAAAATGATATTCTAGGGTAAAATGAACCTGGCCACTATTATAACTAGTGGACTGGAAATAATCCTAACCTAGCCCTAGCACACGTGGTGTTCCACTGTAAGTAGTTAGTGTATTTTCCATGATTTATTACCATATAAGGTTTGATTTATCGAGCTTAGAACCCCCACTGTAAGTAGTTGGTGGACCAAAAATCATACTCTAGGGTAAAATGCACCTGACCACTATTATAACTGGTTGACCGAAAAACACTCTAACATGGGCCCGACTCGATAATCTTTCACTTTAAATATTTAGTGTTTAATCATATCTTATTTCACATGCAAGCCTAAATAGAAATGCATGCCCTTCTAAGGATTCCCAACTCACATCATATACTCCTAAATGGCCTAGTCCCATATCTTGTGACCTCTACACTTCCCATGACCTCAAGGATTCTAATGCCACATTCCTCTACTCACCATGAATCCAACTCCCCATATGTGTGGGTCTAGGCCCACATACCCAATTCTCCACCTTGGCTCACCATTACCCACTAAGGTTTCCCCCTCGAAAAACCCTAACCTGGCCTATGTGGCCCTAACCTCCCCTCATCATATATGCCCATGCTCCCTTAATTTCCAATATCACCGCTCCACTCAGTCCACACCCAAACATAATAGTCTTACTTTCCATCTTTCACGTGTGATAATGAAACCTTAGCTTGTCAACCCAAAATCTTAATACTTCTCCTTTCCTTATGCCATCCTCCCCATCCACACACACTCTGTCCTTTCCATTTGACTCATCACACTTCATGAGATACCCTCAACCCTTACTCCAACCACTCACCATCAACCTCTCCACATGCTTTCCCCATTTAGGGTTTCCTTAAAAACCCTAGACAAACCTTCCATGCACAATTTTAACAACCCATGTACTATTTTTCACCCATGGACTCCAACTAACTAAAACACTCTTCCCTCACCATTCTTAACCCTTAAATTACCTTGTCCAATGTAAATGTTACCCCCATACAAAGGCCAACCACTCTATGCAAGCCTTACACTTTCCATGCAAGATTTACTCCAACCCTTCATTTTATTACTATTATCATTTTTTATCACCTATAAATCATAAGGTACTTGGCCCTTTTTTCTCATTTCTTCCAAATCACTCCACCTATTTATTTCCTTTAACTTTTCCCAACCTCATCATATCCCTAACAACTCCTTGTAATACCCCCAAAACCCTAATTTAGGAAATTATAATAAAATGGGGATTTATTTGTGAGATTAATTAAATATATTATTTTTTCATAAAATAATGGGAGTAATTAAGATAGAAAAGAGGAAAATAAGATAGGATATAATTAGGAAAGATTAGGGTAATTTGCTAACCAAAATAAAATTAAGGAAGATATAGCCAAAATTTTCTAAATTAATATTAAAAGGAATTTAATTAATTATTTTTACTAATTTTATCATTTCCAAACATTACAAAATACCAAAAATGCATAAATATCTTAGCTACCTTATTTTTCTTTTTCTTTTTTCTATTTTTTCCTTTTCTTCCTTTTTTTCTTCCTTCTTCTTCTTTTTCTCATCCTTCCCCTAGTTAGGCCTCGCCTATATGGCCCAACCTCTCCTTTCTTCTTTCCTATTCCCTGCATGGATCCCGGCTCGTTCCTCCTTTCCTTTTCCCCTTCGCCCACCTAGTTCTCCCCTTTCTTTTCTTTTCCCTGACTAGGTGGTCCAGCCCCTTCTTCTTCCTCCTCCTCTTTCCCTCCCTCGTGCTGTAGGTTGAGCATACAGAGCTGCCACCGATCGACCAACCCTACCACTATACTGCCCCGACCTGCTCCTTTCTCACTCCCTTGTCCCTTTCCTTTCCAATTCGAGCTAAACCAATCCTGTACCTACCTCCCCAACATTCTTGTTCCCCTTCCTTTTCCCCCATCTACCTACTGCATCCTACACCTTCATAGGCACGTACCAGCCTAACACTACTGGGCAGCGAACCCTTGCCACTCCTACCCCTTGTCCTCTTCTCCCTTCCTTAACCTATCAATACCCCCTTACCGTCCCTCATTTCTCCTCTTTTACTCTACCTAGAAAATTTTAACCCTTCTCCTTACCTTGTATTTAGACACAGTCATGCAATGCTTCCACCCAAAACAACACCTAATGCCTTCCCTACATCACCATCCACCAAACCAAGCCACTCACCGCCCTTAACTCCCCCTCCATAACCCACCCTCATCATGTTAAAAGGATACCTCAAGTTGCCCTTTGCAACCCATCGGTGCCACACGCCGCATCCTCCATGATAATCACCACCACCCATGCCACCCACTTATCCTAGCAGAAGCTCCTCCACCTTCCCTTACTCTTTCTTTTCCCTTTCTCCCCCTTCTTTCTCCTCTCTCCTTCTCCACCACTCTCGGCCACCATAGCCACCATCGCCTATGCCACCACCCTACTATGCCACCACCACCACTACAACCCTCTTAGACCAAAGAGTCCACCACCTCACAACCACCACCTCCCCCTCTTTCTTTTAGCCCCAAAAGACTAACCTTTTCCTAAAACCACCACTTCCACCACCACCGCTGCCGTCGCCATCGTGCGCCGCCGCCACTTCCATCTTAGCTACCACCTTCACTTAGGTTGTTCCCTAACCCTTTTAAGCATATAAGTATAAATTATTTTGTTATAATTATTATTTTAGCCTTATTATTATTACTAATATTACTATTACTATTATTATTATCATCATCATCATTATTATTATTATTATTATTATGCTATCATCATCATCATTATTATTATTATCAATACAAATAGCCTTATTTTGGTTAATGATACCACTAGTGTATTTGTTAGTCACTTTAATGATAATACACTTATTACTATTTCTAAAGCTATTATTATTATTATCATCACTAATACTAGTCCTTACTAAAGGTAAGTAGAGAATAATGAAAGTAACAAGAGGGAAGTTAAACCTAGTGTTTTCCTCTTATAGGTAAAATAAGTCCAACCCCTAAGGATGCATAGGAATGTGCTACAAGCCTGTTTTTATTTTAGGCAAGGATATGATTTAAGCATAATATGTGTACTATAAGTTATGTGTGTTGGTTATATATGTATACTTTATGTGTCATGGATTATGATCTTGTAGTGCAACTTACTAAGCATGGAGCTAAGGTAAGTTGCATGTGTTTCTTTGCCATGTGTAATATGGTAATGTAACTTGAATTATTATCTTATTTATGTATGGTTGCCTTATATGACATGCATAACTAGAGCCCTTAAATAGTGAGATGAGGTTGTGGGGAAAATAAGGTAATTAAAGAAAGGGGAGTGATAAGTGGGAAGTGAGAAAGGTTAGGGTATCTCATGACTTATGGTTGGATAAATAAAAGATAATATGAATAAAATAAGATGATATAATAAATCTTGCATAGGGAGTGTAAGGCTTGGATGGGATGGTTTGTGAATGTATGGGGATAAACATTATGTGGGAAAAGTTGATTTAAGGGCTAAGTAAGGTGAGGGAAGAGTAGTAGGGTTAATTAGTGTACATATGTGAAAAATAGTACTTGGGTTGGTATAAGGGTACATGGGGGACGTAGCTAGGGTTTGTGAGGAAACCCAAAGTAGGAGAAGTATGCGAGGAAGAAAAATTTATGGGAATGGTTAGAGTGTGGAATAATAATGGAAGGAGGAAGTGAGTCAAGTGGAAAGGTTTATGCGTGGTGAAGGGATGACATAAAAGAAATAAGAAGTACTAGGATTTTGGGGGAGGAACTAGGGTTTCCATGGTCGCATATGGAGATGGGTGGTGAAGTTGTGATATTAGGTGTGGTTTGAGTGGAGTGGTAGTTTTGGGTAGCAAAGAGGAACATGACCAGTGTAGGGTAGGGAGAAGTGAGGCTACATAAGCTAGAGTAGGGTTTCTAAGGGAAATCATAGAGGGCAATTGTAAGCCAAAATGGAGTTACGGAGAATAGGCCTTGATCCACGTGAATAAGAGTTTGGGTCTCTTATAGTGAGTGGGGAAAAGGTGAGAAAGATGTCTTGGAGCCCTGGGGTGTGTGAAGGTCCCAAGATATAAGACAGGGCTTTTTAGGAGAATTGGGAATAAAGGGCTGAGCATGGGAAGTCTAGTTGGTCATGCATGTCTAGTCTTGGTTGTGTGTGGGATAAGTTACGGGTAAAACACTAAACACATAAAGTGAAAGATTATCAAGCCAAAACTAGTGAGGATAATTTTCGGTCTACTGGCTATAATAGTGGTCAATTATGTTTTGTCCTATGGAATGGTATCTGGTCCACCAACTATAACTTGAGAGTGTTTTTTGGTCCACTGGTTATAAAAGTGGGGGTCCCAAGCTTGATGAACTAGATCGTATATGGAATTAAATCAAGGAATGATACTAACTACTTATTGTGGAATACTACATGAGTCGGGGCTAGTGAGGATAATTTTTCTTCCACTAGCTATAATAGTGGTCAGGTTCATTCTATGGTGTGATATCCAATCCACCAGTTATAATAGTGGTGAAATGTGTTTTGCATTGTGGAGTATTTCCTTATGCATTGGTGATAATAGTGGGGTCCTTGTACTCATGCGGAAATAATATGGGAACTGTGTAGGACAGAAATAATGGCCTATGTCTCAAATGATGTTATAAATGTGAATTGAGTATTGTATGCCTCATTTGTCTTCATGTACTGATATGGCCTTATCTATATGGTTACCTTGCTCAGTACATAACATACTAATCACGTGTTTCATGAGTGCTGCTCATTTGCACGAGCAGCGACCCCTTTTAAGTTAGTATAGGTAGGAGATGCTATGTTTGATACCTATGATTCATTCGATGCGTTGGATAGGGTAGAGTGATGACCTGTTGGACTTGGCATAGGTCCCATGATCAAGTATCAACCAGACTCATCCTTTTTTAGTTTTTATCCTATCTTACTATTTATACTGTTCTTTCGCCTCGGGAGCTTTGACACTGTAACTATTTTTTATTATGTAACGACTCTTTAATCTCACACTCTGATTTCCTTTTAATTATAAATCTCTTGGATTATTTTGGTTCTATGTCCTAATTAGTTTAATGTCTTGTGAATTTTACTAGCCTTGTGGTCATTGTGAGATTGGATGGGGGTTAGGCTAGTGCTGATCACGACAGTAGGACCCCCTGTCTTAGTGCATGGTTTTGTTTAAATGAAGTTTTTTTCAACTGTGATTTTTGGGGGTGTTACAAGTTGGTATCAGATCATTGGTTCTAGTGGCCAAACCTTATTTTCAAAGAAATTTTTTGAGTAATAAGTTTTTCTGAAATTTTGAAGTGTTTTCATACCCAAAAATTTCTTTCTATTTTAAGAACTCTAAGTCCAAAACTACAATGAGGAGCAAAGGGTCGATTAGGAATTTCCTAGATGGGGAAATAATATGTTATAACTACATCAAACCAGTAGGTTTGCTTCTAACATCTCTTTTCTCTTGCAGCTATGTTTCATGATGAACGGACGAGTGGGATGCCTGAAGGAGACCTTCGAGGCCTTTATGGAGTTCACCTAGTGCCAGCCCCTAATGTCGACCCTATACCTCCACCACTCTGAGGGAGCTGGAGAGGATTGGCTCCAAAGGGTCACTAGGCATCACCCTTCGTTGTACTCTAGTGAGGAGGACTCAATGATCCTCGAAGGGTGTATCTGAGATATGTATCGCACCTTTGAAGATGTGGACTGCCCTCTAGCCTAACTGTGTAGTATAGCAGCCTTGTTCTTGAGAGGCATAGCAGAAACCTAGTGGGTGGAGCACCATGCCTGAGATGGTTCTCCAATGACTTGGGAGGCATTTAAGACCACTCCGCACTCTAGGTTCTATCCCGAGAGTCTAAAGAGGGACAAGCTCTATCAGTTCATGCAACTCACTCAAGACAACATGATTTTTAGACAATATTATGCCCACTTCACCGAGCTACTTCGGTTACCCCAGGGGTCACTACCAATGAGTCTATGGTGGTGTTCCAGTTTGAGTAGGGGCTGAATTTCAGCATTCGCTACATGATGGGTGCGGTATCCTTTACTGATTTGGCCACCCTTTATGAGCACGCCTTTATCACCACTTTGCTAGTCCAAGAGTAGGTAATTATCTTTGGGAAGAAGAAAACTAGAGGGTAAGAGTTCTAGTACTAGGACCTAGCTACAATTAGGAGGACCCATGAGACACCAGTAGAGGGATCAGATAAGATGTTAGGGTTCGTTGGGAGGACCCTTCTACAGACGTAGTGGTAGGAGGCACCTAGGCAGAGACTGTGAGGGTAGATGCATGTTTTGTATGAACTATGGCAGATTAGGTTACCACTCAATTGATTATCATGATTGGCCATGCTTTTAGCAATTTTAGAATCAGTAGTACTAGTAGAGGGGACCCTTGATTCCTCAACAGTAGACCTACTAGCAACACATCTAGACCATATCCCTATAGTTCTAGTAGAGAGCACCTATTCCAACTGGTGCCCCAATTCAGGATACCAAGGGAAGGCCTAAGGGATCTCGGCTCTTCCCTTAAAGAGGAGGATAGTTAGGTTGTTGCCTAAATTTGATTAGTCAGGCAAAGGTTGACTTCCAGCTAGACGTTATCACGAGTATGTTCACCATATTATCCCTACCAATACATGTTCCCTTCAATTCGGGTGCATCTTTGTCTTTTGTGTCCTCTACTTTTGTTGCTAAGGCTGAGCTATCATCATCTGCTAGCATAGCATTGTCTGCGATGCTTTTGTTGGGTGATAGAATGGACTATATCAAGTTATTTTCAAATGTGGCCTTAGTCATAGGCAAGGTAGACTTCTTATTGGAACTATTCGCGATGGAATTGCAAGACTTTGACATTATTTTAGGGATAGATATGTTGGGAAGGTACCAAATAGTTATCAATTATGCACAAGAACATGTGATATTCTGAGGCTCGAAGGGTCTTAGGGTTTTGTTTAGGAAGACCAAGCCTAAGCCCACTACTAAGGTGGTATTTGCAGTTTCCCTACACTCCTTGGTACAGAAAGGGTATCCTCTATACTAGTGCAGTGTGTAAGAGTTGAATAAGGACTTAGCATCTCTAGAAAGTATCTCAATGGTCAAAGAATTTTCAGATGTGTTCCCATAGGAAATACCAAGCATGCCCTTAGTTCAAGAAATTGACGTCATGATCAAGCTAGTGCCTGGAATTGAGCCCGTAACAAAGGCATCTTATCGGATGGCACCCGTTGAGCTGAAGAAATTAAAGTTCTAGCTATAAGAATTATTTGAAAATGGGTACATTCAACCAAGTGTATCACCCTCGGGAGCACCGATCTTTTTTGTGAATAAAATGGATGATAGCCTCCATCTCTACATCGACTATGAAGGACTAAATCAGCTAACAATGAAGAACCAATACCTACTCCTAAGGATTAGTGATCTATTTGATCAGCTAAGTGGTTCCATAGTGTTCTCCACAATCAACTTAAGGTTAGGGTACCATCATTTGCGGATAGTAGATGCCATTTGGGTTCACTAATGCTCTTTCAATATTCATGGATCTAATGACAAGGATTTTTAGACCCTTCCTTGACCAATTTGTAGTGGTGTTCATTGATGACATTCTGGTGTATTCTTGAGGGAATCAGGAGCATGAACAGCATCTTCGCACTATTTTAAGTTTGTTGAGAGAGCACCACCTATATGTAAAGCTTTCCAAGTGCAAATTCTAGGTTAAAAAAGTGTCCTTCCTTGGGCATATAGTGTCATGTGGGGTGGTGGCTATTGACCCAGCAATAATTGTGGCAATCAAGGAGTGGAAGCCTCCCACGAGCATAGTAGAGGTTTGGTGTTTCTTGGGATTGGCCAGGTATTACAAACTATTTGTGCAGAATCTCTCTAAGATTGGTTGTCCTCTAACCAACCTCTTGAAGAAGACCACAAGGTTCCAATAGGAGAAGTCTTGTGAGGGAGCCTTCCAAGAACTGAATAGGCATTTGATCACAACGCCTATCTTAACTCTACCAGAGGGTTCATAAGGGTTTGAGGTCTACAGTGATGCATCCAAGCATAGACTTGGTTGTGTGCTGATGTAGAAAGGCATGCTGTATGTCTTCTGAAATTTGAAGCAGCATGAGAAAAACTAACCAACTTAGGACCTAGAGTTAGCCAACCACAAGAGCCGTAAGTACATCTTTACCGTGCAGGAGTTGAACATGAGGCAAAGAAGGTGGTTGGAGCTAGTTAAGGACTATGATATTGAGTTGACCTACCAGGAGGGTAAGGCCAATGTTGTTGTAGATGACTTGAACAAGAAGACCTCATATTCTATAAATTTCTATGTAGTTTACAGATGATGGAGGAGTTGTTAGGCTTGGAGATTGAACTGATTCAGCAAGGTGACATCGAGATCCACATGAGCACCCTAACAATCACTCCTACCATTTTTGAGAAGATCCAAGCCGGCTAAGTCAGAGATGCCTACTCGAGAAGATTCGACAGAAGTTATAGGAAGGCTGAGCATAAGGATTCCGGGTTCATGAAGATGGTAGCCTTTGTTACAAGGGCAGCTGGTGTATACTATAGGGACTTTTGGAGTTGAAGCATTGTATTATAGAAGAGGGACACCATACCCCTTACTTAGTCCACCTAGGAGGTGACAAGCTATATAAGGACCTTAGAAGGGTGAATTGGTGGCCTCGTATAAAGCAAGAAGTGGCTGAGTTTGTGTCTCGGTGTCTAGTATGTCAGAAGATCAAGATTGAGCACCAAAGACCTGTGGGGCTACTTCAACCCTCAAATGTGTCAAGGTAGAAGTGTGACTCTATCTCTATGGACTTTTTTAGTGGTTTGCCAAGGACTTGAAGTAGCTATGACACTATTTATGTCATTTTAGACAAATTATCTAAGTTGGCTGTATTCATTCTAATGAAGTCCACGTGGAGTATGGATTAGTTAGTGGGTTCCTAAATGAATTATGGGGTTAGTCGACATAGGGATCCAAAGAACATTACATCAGATAGGGATTTGAGTTTCCTCTCTCAATTTTGGGGAAAGCTATAGGAAGTCCTAGGGACAAAGTTGAGGATGATTTCATCCTAACATCCTACCATAGATGGACAGATAGAGCGGACCATACAAACCCTAGAAGACATGCTAAAGATCTATGTATTAGATTTTTGAGGTTGTTGGGAGGAGTGCCTATACCTAATAGAATTTCATACAACAATAGCTACCATGATAGTATAGGGATGGCTCCCTTCGAAGCATTATACGGAAGGAAGTATAGGACCCCCTTGTGCTAGAATGACATTAGCAAGATAGTGGCATTGGGACATGATATGATTAGGGAGATAATCAGGCAAGTCTATTAGAATTAATATCAGATGAGAGCCGCTCAAAGTAGGTAAAAGAGTTATGTAGATTAGAAGCGCCGAAGAAGTGACTTCGAGCCTATGGAAAATGTGTCGTTAAGGGTTTTCCCCACAAAGGACATGTAGAGATTTGACAAAAAGATCAAGCTGAGCCCAACTTATATAGGGCCCTATGAGATTTTAGAGTGGGTAGGTAAGGTTGCCTATAGGTTGGCTCTGTCTCCTGAGTTGGCTTGAGTCCACAATGTGTTCTACATCTCAAAGCTATGAAGGTACACTGCTAATCCTTCCCATGTGATCCAACCACATAACGTCGAGCTTGATGATTTCCTAACCTATGAGGAGAGACCTATGCAGATCCTTGACACCAAGCTCCGAAAGACCCGCACGAGTGCAGTTCCCCTTGTGAAGATTCTCTAGAGCTGCCATGGAACCGAAGAAGCTACTTTAGCAAGCTGAGAAATACATGTGCAAGGCATATTTAGAACTTTTCACTATAGGTATGATAATCTTTATTAAACCCTTTTTTTTAAGGGGCTACTAATATCATGATTCATGATTGTATTATTCCTATCAGCTTAGAATTGTTTCTCCTTATCCCTAGAGGTAAGCAAGGGACTTTGGGGATGTATTCTTTCTTTAAGAGGGCAATGACGTAATATCCCAAACCCTAATTTAGGAAATTATAATATAATAGGAATTTATCTGTGAGATTAATCAAATATAATATTTTTAGTAAAATAATAGGAGTAATTAAGACAAAAAAAGGGGGAAATAACATAGGATTTAATTTGGGAATATTAGGGTAGTTTGCTAACCAAAATAAAATTTAGGAAAATATACCCACAAAATTTCTAAATTAATATAAAATGAATTTAATTAAATATTTCAAAAATACCCTAAATACCTCAACTACTCTATTTTCCTTCTCTCTTTTTTTGTATTTTTTCCTTTTCCCCTTTTCTTCCTTTTTTTTCTTCCTTTTCTCCTTTTTCCTTTATCTTTTTCTCTTCTTCCCCTTTGTTGGGCCTCACTCGTGTGACCTAACTTCTCCTCTCTTCCCTTCCCCACACGGAGCCTAGGTCATTCTTCCTTTCTTTTTTTCCCTTTGCCCTCCTAGTTCTCCCCTTTCTTTTCCCTCGACCTGCTAGCCCAACCCCTTCTTCTTCCTCCTCCCCTCTCTCTCCCTCATGCTATAGGTGGAGCATGTAAAACTACCACCGGCCAACCCACCCTACCCTCATACCACCCCGTCCTACTCCTTTCTGTCTCCCATGTCCCTTTCCTTTCCAATTTGAGCGAAACCCTCCCTGAACCTACCTATTCCCCAATTTGCCGCATGCACCCTACACCTTCACAGGCTCGTATCAGCCTACCACCTCCAGTCGACGAGCCCCTGCCACTCTTCGCCCCTTGTCCTCTTCCCCCTCCCTCGACCTATAAATACCCCCGTATCATCCCTCATTTCCCCTCTTTTACTTTACCTATAAATTTCAACCCTTCTTACCATCATACCTTTAGACGCCACTCGAAACACCACCCAACCCCTTCCCTGCATCACCCTACACCAAACCAAGCCACTCACCACTCTTAACTCCCCCTACAAAACCCACCTTGATCGTACAAAGTGGGCAGCTTGAGCTTCCCTTTGCTCCCTACCACTGCCCCTCTCGCTGCAGAGTGCTACCTCCTCCACCACAATCACTTCACCACCTCCTCTGCCACCCACTCAACCTAGTAGAACCTCCTCTACCTTCTCCTACCCTTACTTTTCCCTTTCTCCTCTCCTTCCTCCTCCTTCCTTCTCCACCAATCTTGGCAACCAAAGCTACCATTACCATTGCAACTCACATAAACTAGAAAGTCCACCTCCTCACAACCGCCACCTCCCTCTCTCTCTCTTTTAGGCCCCAAAGACTAACCTTTCCCAAAACCACCACCACTTCCACCTTCACTTAAGTTGTGCCTTAACCTTTTCTATCACTTAAGTATAAATTACTTGGTATAATTATTATTTTAGCCTTATTACTACTACTACTACTATTTCTATTATTATTATTATTACTATTATTCCTATTATTATTATTATTATTATTATTATTATTATTATTATTATTATTATTATTATTATTATTACTATTCTGCCATTATCATCATTATTATTATTATCACCACTAATAGCCTTATTTTGGTTAATGATACCACTAGTGTATTTCTTAACCACTTTAATGATATTACCCTTATAACTATTCCTAAAAATATTATTATTATTATTACTATCATCCCTAATACTAGTCCTTACTAAAGGTAAGTAAGGAATAATGAATTTAATAAGAGGGAAGCTAACCCTAGTGCTTCCCTCTTATAGGTGAACCAAGTCCGACCCCTAACGAGGTATAGGAGGGTGCTCGGAGCCTAGTATCATTTTAGGTAAGTATATAGTTAAGGCCTAATATGTGTACCATGTGTTATCTGTGTTGGTTATATGTGTGTACCCTATGTATTAAGGATTATGCTCTTGTAGTGCAGCTTGCTAAGCATGCAGCTAAGGTAAGTTGTATGTGTTTCTATGGTATGTGTAATATGGTAATGTAATTTGTGCCAGTGTTGTACTTATGTATGGTTGCCCTATATGACATGCATATCTAGATCCCCTAAGCCGTCAGATGAGGTTATGGGAAAAATGAGATAAGTAAAGAAAGGGAAGTAATAAGAGGGAAGTGAGAAAGGTTAGGGTATCTCATGACTTATGAGTGGATAAATAAAGGATAATATGAATAAAATAAGAGGGTGGAATAAATCTTATATAGGGAGTATAACGCTTGCATGGGATCTTTAGTCATTGCACGGGGATGACCTTTACTTGGAAAAAGTTAACTTCAGGGCTAAGTAAGGTGAGGGAAGTGTAGTTGGGATAATTAGAGTATATATGTGAACAATAGTATATGGGTTGGTATAAGGGTACATGGGGGACTTAGCTAGGATTTGTGAGGAAACCCAAAGTGGGAGAAGTGTGCGAGGAAGGAAAATTTATGGGAATGGTTAGAGTATGGAATAAGAATGGAAGGGTTTCACTTGGAGGGGGAAGTGAGTCAAGTGGAAAGGTGTTTGGCATATGAGGGAATGACATAAAAAAAGGAGAAGTGATAGGGTATTAGGGGACAAAATAGGGTTTCAATGACCATATATGGAGATGGGTAATGAAGTTATGACATTGATTGCGGTGTGAGTGGAGTGGTAGTTTTGGTTATCAAAGAGGAACATGGGCGGTTTAGGATAGGGAGAAGTGAGGCCACATAGGCCAGAATAGGGTTTATGAAGGAAACCCTAGAGGGCTATTGTTAGGAAAAATGGAGATGCAGAGTATGGGCCTTGATCCACGTAAATAAGAGTTTTCGTCTCTCATAGTGAGTGGGAAAAAGGTGAGGAAGAAGTCTTAAAGCCTTAGGGTGTGTAAAGGTCCCAAGATATGGGGTAGGGCTTTTCAAGAGAACTGGGAATAAGGGGGTGAGCATGGGAAGTCTAGTGGATCATGCATATCTAGTGTGGGTTGTGTGTGGAATAAGATATGAGTAAAACAATAAACACTTAAAGTTAAATATTATCAAACCAGACCTAGTGAGGATAATTTCCGATCCACTGGCTATAATAGTAGTTTGGTGCATTTTGCCCTATGGAGTGATATCTGGTTACCAGCTATAATAGTGGTCATGTGCATTATATGCTGTGAAGTATTGTTTAGTCCACAAAATATAATAGTAGGAGTCCTGAGCATGATGAACCATAACTTATATGGAATTACATCAAGGAAAGATACTAACTACTTACTATAGAACACCACGCATTTCGGGGCCAGTGAGGATAATTTTGGTCCATCGGCTATAATAGTGGTCAAATATGTTTTGCCCTATGGAGTGATATCTGGTCCACCAATGATAATAGTAGGGTCCCCATACAGACATGGAAATAATATAGGAAATGTGTAAGGGAGAAATAATAGCCTATGTCTCGAATGATGTTATAAACTTGAATTGAGTATTATATGCCTTATTTATCTCTATGTACTTGGATATCCTTTTCCATATGGTTACCTTTCTCAATATATAGCTTACTGATCACCTATTTCATGAATACTACTCATTCCCATGAGCAGCGGCCCCTTTTGAGTTGGTGGAGGTATGAGATGTAGTGTTTGATACTTATGATGCATTCAATGCATTAGGCAAGGTTGAGTGATGACCTATTGGACTTGGCATGGGGCTTAAGAGCGAGTGTCGTCCGGACTCATTTTTTTCTAGTTTTTATCCTATCTTACTATTTGTATGACTCTTTCCCCTCAGGGGCTTTAACTCTATAATTGTCTTCTATTCTATAATGAATCTTTAATCTTGCACTCTCATTTCCTTTTAATTATGAGTCTTTCTAATCATTTCGATTCTATGCCCTAATTGGTTTAATGTCTTGTGAATTTTTCTATCCTTGTTGTCGGTGCGAGACTAGCAAGGGGCTAGGCTTATACTAATCATAGCGATAGCATCTGGTGCATGTCTTGTTTTAACAATTTTTTTTCAGTTATAATTTTTGAGGGCACTATAGGGTTTCCTTAATCATTAAGAAATTACATACGGTTTATCTTTTATCTTATGATGTATCTTATCTTTTTAAGATTTTGTTATGATTTAATTATAACTATCATAGGAGATTACTATTCACACAAATAGTATTATCAATCGTGATTTCATTAGTGTTTATCTTATTTAGATTTATTTTATCTTAGTATTGAGGAGGTGGATATTATCATATAAATAAGTCATATAAACTCATTATTTAAGGAGGATAGTTGAATTGAGTTATAAAATCGAGTTCACTCTTGTTAAAACCCAGTGTTGTTCAATGTTTACATTATCTGTGTGAGTCGTAAACTAGATCTCTCTCTAAATTATCTTATCTATGTGAGTGATAATTTAGAAACCCTCTATACCTGTCATGTGTGGATTTGTATAGAGTTATCTAGTGAAGTTTACTACGTGTTTATTCATTAAAGATCCTTTGAGAGTTATCTCTATGAGGTTTTCAAAGCTAGTTTGAAGAATTACTTTGTATGATCCTTCATCCATATCCTTGATTTAGAATCCATCCTTTTTTTATCATTATAAAATTATGTAAAATAGTGTATTTTTGAAACCATTCATTCTGCTACACATCAATTGATGTGGCTGCCTCAAACTTGGATTTCCCTCCTCGTGATACATTCTACTTGGTCATTTGTAGCTTCCATGGTATTATGCATGTGTTGAAGATTCTCTTGGTCAGCTACCCTTGATTATATCCTTTGAAGAGAGATTTGAATGGAAGGAAGTTGCTAAAATTGTGCATTGGTGGCATGTACACTTGCTGCAAGTTGTTAAAGAGTATCATACATAGTCTTCATTAACACCTATTCACCTATGGTTATAGTTTATCTAATTGTTACCTCAACACAACTCAACTATTGCTAGAATTCACTTCTTAATGATTTCTTAGTGATGAGGAAAGGATCTTGAAAATACACTTAGTGGATAAAAACTAGAATCTTGTTCAAAGGAAGAACTCAAGGAAAAGAAGTGAAAAAAATGAGTAATGGTTGATTATGGTTAAAGAAATTTTCTTCCCCAAGTATGATTAAATTCTAAGGAAGATAAGAATAGTTGAATATCAAACTGATACTTGAATAAAACTAGACAATAGATGATGTTCTTACTTGATTCAATTCAATCAAGACTCCGAGATTGGTGTCAATTTTTTACTAAACCCAACATGGAAAAAAGAAAAAATAACTGAGGGAGAAAGAATAAGTATTATCACTGGAGAGATCAAGAATCACCTAAGAAATTTGAAGATTCAAAACACTTTGAACATAACTAGTGAAAGTTGAAGAATAATGGCTAGAAGATCGAAAGAAGAAAAGGAAGAATCGAATACTTACATTTAGTATTCCAAGGTTTGGTTGAGGATAAGACAATCTTCAAACTCAACTTTGAAGATTTGAAGAGTATGAGGAAAATGTATTGAAGTCTAGAGATGTACTACAAGGCTCAATCAAATTCAATTCTTGAAGTCGAAGATTACTTAGCATGTATGGACATGCATGGGAAAATTTTGGACGATAAACATAGGCATAGAAGTAGAAGAAAAGAATAGATGGAATTCAAATTTGGTGCAAAGCTAACAAAGGCTTTGATACCAAAAATAAAACAAATCTTCTGATGGAATTGAAGATTCGTATGAAGGGAGAAGTAGATAGGATCGATGACTACTTTTAGAGAAAAAGGATTGAAGATATCCAAGCAAAAATTGATATAGAACTCAATATGAATTCAATCATTGCATGTTACCATATCTAAGATTACTTCAAGTATTCTTAGGTAGGATTATTTGATCACAAAGAGAGAATTAACCAAGGGTATTCATTTTTTTAGATTTAATATACTTAACCACATGTTACAAGATTGTCAACTCCCATGCCTTATATAGGAAGTCTTACATTTCTATCTAGCACATTAATTTAGCCACACAACACATACATGGATAACTAGCACATAAACTAGTATAATAATATAATTATACCCTATATAATATATGAATCAACAAATACTATTACAAATAAAGTAACATAATTAGTATATGAAAGTAACTAAGAAAAATCCAAATCAAAACATTGATGTTAACTTTAAATGTTGACTAGGATTCTTGACTTATAGAGTTGACTTTCTAGCATAATAGATCCCTTTGTTATAGCTTGTAACACATGGAATCTTACATATCCTAACATCTTAAGTGAATTGATCTTCTTCCTACAAATATGTTACATATCTTCAAGAATGACTTAAAGTAAACTCATTAAGGTTAGTTATATTATTATTATCAAAGATATATAATGCAATCACTTCCACAATCAAGTATGCCAAATCATTATCATCTTAAGGATCTGTAGATGCTCCTGCATAATAATATGTTGAGATTTGAGCATGTTTAGGTACCATTATAAGTGATTAAAGTTTTGTATGTTCTAGAGATATTTTAGTCTTTTCACATGAAATCTGTAATTTTATTGCATTTATGTCTACTCTTTATTATAATATGTTGATCATGAGTAATATGTAAAATATGGTATGTTAGATAAGTATGATTAGGGTTTTATGTGCTAAATGGGACAAAAAGTTCTTTAGGAGCAAAAGGATAATTTTTCTATTTTTGAAATTTTCTAGAATTTTAAGTTTATGCTAAAGTGGTTGATTTAATGTTAGTTAGTTATGCCATACATTTTATCTAGTTCTAACGACAAATGTTATTAAAGTGAGAATTTAATAATTAGATCACTTATAAGGGCATTCTATTCATTTATGACCTATTGTACCTAAATGTGATTAATTGGAGTAGATATAATAGATTCCTATGTTTATCTTAGTGTTAACATTGGCATTGGTTTGGACCAATGACCTTAGGATTAACTTAAATAATTGAAAATAAAGGAAAATTGTTAAGTATGGAATTGAATTTGATGTGTATTAAATGATATTGTATGTTTACCAACAAAATGTTGATATTTAAAGTAGAAGACCTTGAAATTCAGGAATGGTTTCTCTTTAGGGTTATTTACCCTAAAGATGAGTTAAAATCCCTTGATTTTATTTGGTAGTTTCATTATATGCATGTATTTTAGCTAAGGTCCAATAGACTCTATCGGTGACCAACAGGCCCTATAGGGAGTATCAATACATAAGCATTATGTGACCTAGAATGGGAGGATAATATGTTACCTTATTACACTAGTATGATCAGAATACTTGTATGTCTCTGTGTTTTAAGTTAGGAAGATATTGTGTTTCCTTAGTATCCTGGTATGATTGATTTACTTTATATGCCTTCATGTTATTATTGTATTCCCTCAAGTAATTAAAAATGGAATTAATTGTTGTATAATAATTTAAATGGATTATTGTGGTTTGTAGGTTTGGTAGTTGCCTTTGTATACTACTTAGTATTGGTAGGTTAGTTTGATAGTTTCCTTTGTACGCTATTTAAATTTATTATATTGGTTGGTGATTATCTAAATTCTTTCCTTATCATGTTATAAGCGGTACAAAGATGGTTATTAGAATAGGCTTTAATTATGGTTTGATTTATTCCCCTTTGTGGGATATCTTGGTATAATTGAATTAATGAAATTGTTGCAATATGGTTAAGTGTGATTAGATGATCATATAGTATATGGAATGAGATAAATTATGCCTTGCATTTGGTACTTAGTTATGGTATATGCTATTTGATGTGTTATGCCATGATACTATGTGTCACCTTCTATGTAATCCATGTGATGTTGGCATGCTTAATATTGTATAGTGGTTTGCTTAATATTGTTGTACAGATGGGTTTCATTTTATAATCCCTATATTTTAAATGGGAAATATTTACCTTATAAGAGTATTTTGAGGATACATCTTGATGGCTTTTGATAGGTGTTGAGAGTTATAACTATTTAGTGTATGCTCTAATATATTTCGATATGGATATCACTTAGACTCCTATGTACCATTTTATATTTATTTATCTGATGAGTTGTGACTCTTTTATCCAATCTTTGTATCAAAATAGTTTAATATTATAATGAAATATTTATCTATTTCTTATCAATCATTGTTCTTAATCTAAGAAGTTAAAATTTTAGCCTTAACACTTATGCTATGTTTGGATTTGGGTGGAAGGAGGTTAATAGAGGTGAATTAATTGATTCACCCCATTTGGATACCAGGTTAATAATTTTACCTAGGTGAATCGAGGTTAATGTTTTACCTCCATTCACCTCCATTAACCTCATGTTTATTAACCTTTGATTTCGGAGGTAACCAAGGTGAAGGTGAAAGATTAAGCAAATTTTTGACTTAATAGGACCAAAATACCCCTTAATAGGACTTATTTATTTAATACAAGGGTATAAATGTCATTTGTTTTATTATTTTACTCTTCATTCACCTCAATATAAACGAAAATTTTAAAACATTCACCCCGATTCACTCAGACTAAGTTAATATCATCCAAATAACATTTTAAAATACTTATCCCAATTCACCTCCATTCCCTTTACCTAGGTTAGTTTTTAATATTTACCCCCACTTCGATTCACTCCAATCCAAATGGACCATTAGTGTATAAAAGGTATAGGACTCAGGCTTGTGCTAAGTATGGTGGTAATACCCTTTGTTTTTAACTATTTAGATTCCACAATTAATTGTTTCCAAAAGTACTAAAAATGGGGGGGGGACAATGTTATTCCTAAGATCCCATATATGGAGAAGCTTAGAGATTACAATACTATAACCTATTGTAACATTTTCTGTAAACTTATTGCTAAGGTCTTGAATTATAGAATGCAACCTTGGTTCTCCGGTTGAGTTGCAGAAGCCTAAGATTCTTTCATATTGGGGTGGAACATAGGTTATTACATCCTTATGGCCTCTAAGTGAGTGTATGGCTATACCAACAAACACTTCTCTCTTAGATGTATTGTGAAGATTGACATGAAGAAACCTGATGACTCCATAAGCAAGGAATTCTTAGAGAGGATGCTTTTGGAACTCCACTTCCTCATTCACTTTGTCAATCTTGATATGACTTGTGTCACTATGGTAAGTTATTCTCTTATCCTCAATAGTGTGCTACACCCGCCTTTCCATGCATTTAAGCGATTCAAGCAAGGTGACCCTATATCACCTTACTTGTTTGTGCTTGTAATGGAGTACCCCAATCACCTTCTTAACACCATATGGACACATGATTCTTTCTATTCTCATCCTAAGAGAAAGAGGCTTAAGTTGGTTTATCTCCTCTTTATTGATGACATATTGTTCTTTATTAGTTGTGATGTTACTTTTGTATTTACTTTATATGAGACTTTCTTCAAGTTCTTAGATATTTCTAGTCTCCAACTTCAGTAAGATTTGCATCTATTATGGAGGCACGATCGATGATTTAGCTAAACAAACCCTTTTTTAAGCACTTGCACACACCCAATGGAACCTTGACAACTAGGTATTTGGGTAATCCTCTCTCAAGTAGCCCTCTAAAGGTTGCTGAGTATAAGGAACTGCTTAATAAGTTCACTACAGGAAAAAAAAAACTCTTATAGTACCAGATTCCTTAACAACATAAGGAATCCTCAATTGGTGAAATTAGTTATCTTCGGCATTCAAGCTTATTAGAGTCTTATGTACTTGATTCCCAATAAGGTCTTAGCAGCTATTACAGTAAAATGATAATCATTTTAATGATATGGAGCATGATCCAACATTATAAATAGCCTTGTTCCATGGCATCACATGTGTAAACCTAAGAAGGAAAGTGGCCTGGGTTTGTTTGATTTAGAGTGGTGGAACGTGGCAACCTTGGGAAGATTATTGTGGAACCTGAAACTCCAAAAAAGACATAATTCGGGTGAAGTGGGTACATATATATATCACTAAGGTGATTATTTGTGGCATGTGCTCAATGTCTTGACAGTTTCTTGGTATTTAAAGAGGCTTATCAAGATGAGGGATTTGTTTCTATCTTTGATTATCCTCAATATGCATGGCCAGGTTTGCATGGAGGGAGACTATTTGGGATTGTACGTTTAATTTTTTCACGTTGAATTTTTAGAAGTAATGAAAAATTGCTTACAAAAAAAAAAGTTAGAAATGATTTTTAGTTCTAAACATAAAGCTGGGTCTTACTAAATAAAAAGAATGGTTATTGCATGTGTGTGCGCTTCTAGACGTTTTGACCCCGTCGGTGCTCCCATCTGGCAAGTGCGCGTTCCATAAAATATTTCAATTTAAATTCATTTCGTAATTCTAGGCGATGATTTATCTGGCCTGGTTAGGAAATTGATCTTTATGTGTTTCTAGACTTTTTGACCCCTTGAGAACTCCCATCCGATAAGTGTGCATTCCATAAAAGATTCCGATTTTAATTCATTTTGTAGGTGACGATATATATTGCCTAACTAGTGAGCTGAGCTTTTGCTAGGGACCAATGCCGAAAAGGAAGGTTGAAAAGATGACCTCTTCGATCAGGTCAGAGTCAAATTGCTCGTTGTGTTGCTTGTATTCGTTTCCCAACTTTTTAACACGTCGAACACAGAAAGAAAAGCAAATCCGTCGACACAGCGAGGCGCGGAGATGGCGCTGGTCCCGGACCTGGCCCACATTTGTCGTATCCATGTAATTTTTAGCGACTAAATTCTTAGATTCAACCGATTTTAATTCATATATATATATGAATCTTGATTTTGATTCAGTATCATCAGATCTAGATACGTATAGAATATAGCTAATGACAATCATAATTTATGATGAAAAATACTAATAATCAGCCTAGGTTTTTGAGTTACTTAAAATAATTTCATCTATCTATATATATAGCTTTCATCATCTGATATAAGTAGTTTTCTAATATAAAATATAAATATTTAATATTTATAAAAATGTTATTTTTTTTCCTAGTACTTGAATAATATGATTTTTTTTAATATAATTAAAATAATTTTATCCACCCACCGGATGTAGTTTCTACTACCTTGAGTGAGTAGTTTCTTAACACAAAATATAAATACTAAATATTTATAAAAAAAACTATTACCATTTTTCTTTATAATGCTTAAGTATTATAGTTTTTTCATAGACTTATAATAGTTTTCTCTACCTACTGAAAGTAACTTTTTCAAATTATTACGATTAGTTTCCAAACTTAAACATAAATGTAGAATTTTTACAAAAATATTACTGCCACTTTTTCTGTCACTCAAGTACTATAGTTTTATGAGCTACATACATTACTCTCCCCTACATGCTAAAAGTAGTTTTCACTGCCTATTGTAGATAGCTTTTTCAACTCAGAGTAGTAGTTATTAATTATCATTGAGAGAACTAGCTCCCGTTTGATATTTCCCGTACCTACACATTTATACACACATATACATTGTAAGACCTCCAATTTTTAAACCACAAAATTTTATTTTTAAGACAATATGGAGAGTTTAATAAATAAAATCGGAGAATGTTACTGCCATATCAACTATAAGAGAGATGTGATCATCACCTAACTCATGCTTGATAAAAACAAAATGGAATAACGAACGAAAGGATGCATACTTATAATATTAATGCGACAATACAAGACAATAAAGGTAAAAATAATATTATAGATAGAAAGAGTACGATGGTTTACAATTCCAAATACAAAAAATTGAGCCAAAACTTTAAATAACCAAAAATACAAAACCTTCTTAATGTAGTGGGTACAAAATCTCTAACTAGTTCGCCTAATTCTTAAGCATAAATATAAAACTCCAACCCCCAAGCAATGACCCATTAGTGACCCACATCATCGCCCTCATCACACTCTAACTGAGAGTTGTAATCCTAAAAATCATCCTCTATTCCCTAAACCAAAAACAAAATCATCATAGTGACCAACAAGTGCAGTATCAGTATGCTGAAATACTGGGAAAACATACCACATAAATATATGGTAAGGCTTATGCAACATATTGAAGTAATATAACAGCATGGTGATAAGTATACCAATACAAATTAATACTTAATCTCATGGTAGCAATATGCAAGGAAATCATGGAAGGATAATAATACAGTAATTTTGTCACAAATCATACCATATAACCATTTTAGAATTCTCCCTTTAGTGACTATATAAATTTCAGTTAATAAGATAGTTCATTTAACCACACCCAAATATTTAGGATACCACACTCACCACATGGGGTTAGGATAATTGAAGGGGCTTTTCTTTGGGAATATTAATCCCAGCACACATTGAGTACACCTGTTGCATAGGCTCACACAAATCGAGATACCAAACCCACCACATGTAGTCAAAGTACACTAAGGGTGCTTGTATTGGGATACCTCACCCACCACATATTAAATGTCTCCGCTGTGAGGGCTAAAAAAAGTTGGGATTCCACACCCGCCTAAGCAATGAGTAATACGAAGTACCACGAGGCTTGTATTGAGATATCACACCCAATTATACTAGACACTGATGACATGTCGGCCTACCACACTATAATCCTATACCTCAAACATATGCACATACCCCCTACCGACTCTAATCTAGTAGAGAAGAAATAGGTATTGAGTGAAAATATAACTATAGGGAGATCCACCCACTAATTATGGATTAGCTATCACGAGAATTGAAGAAAGAGGCTCAAATGAAATCTTATTCCATTATTATGCATTTTCAAGTGATATCACAAATCACAAAGAAAATCCACAATTAACTAAATGGGCATTTCTAACTGATAACTCTAAACACAATTTAAATTCTATTATTAACCAAACTGGGTGTATAGAGATAACACCAAACTTAATAAATTCAATTCCCAAATATTATCATTATGATTCTTATTAAATTCAGGGCAATCATAGTTAAAATCACAATTTAAATGCTCTAATTACAAGGATACAAAAGGCTCAAGGCATTCAGTCAACCAGGCAATTAGCCCCTAGGACCAATTGATTAGTCTGATCATACCATATCTGAACCAAAACAACACTATAGGACCATTCGACTAGCTTGAATCACCAATTGATTGTTCATAAGAATTAGTCAATAGGTTTAGTCCAATCGGTCGATGGATTTAAGTAAAGGCCAACCTATTTTAGCTTATAGAGAACTAGTTGAGGGGTTGACAAATCGATCTACTAGTGATAGAAATCGGTCAAGTAGTTTGGTCTAACCGATATATGGGTATAAGCAGACATCAAACCAGTTTGGTCTGTAGAGGCTCTAGTCGATACGTTTGACAAACCAATCAAATGTTCATTAAAACCAGTCAACTGGTTTATCAAATCAATCAAATGATCCCATGGCCAACCGATCCGAATTTCCAAACCATTCTACTACTCGCACAACCATTCGATTGGTTTGAGGAACCAATTGATAAGTTTGGGTAAAACACTACCAAGATTTGTGATATATTTATCAAACTTTACCATATTAATCCTATCATGCTTCTATGTCATAACACTCATAAAAATGCATGTGGTAGACATAAAATCACATAGATACATGGTAATATAAATAAATGAATGAATCACGCACAAATGGCCAACATATGCATAAAATGAGAGAAAACCAACAATGCTAACTTAGGAAGAGTTATACCACATGCTCAACTTGTAGAATATAAATTAGACCACACTCACATAAACACACCAAGCACATGGGACTCCATAAGCAATAAAACCCCATTTATGTTAAAGATAAAAATGTCTTACTCAAAAATAATTCTTCAAACAGAACAACTTCTACTTGATGGTTGTCTAGTAGAGCCTCGATTCTTAAGAGAATCAAAGTTAAATTCATTAAAAACCAGCTTTCAAAACTTCACAAAATCAAGGAAAAATCATAAGAAGAAAAAGAACGCAAAACAAAACCTTTTCTCAAAAACAGGATGCCAAAAGAAATAACAAAAATATTCAAACTTTCTCAAACCTTATTTTTTCCTTACTTCAAGAAAATAAGGGCAGACTAAAGCCATGATTAGGAGAAGGAAAAGGATACAATGCTCAACCAAAGAAGGGGAAAAACCAGAGAAAGTCTCTATTTTTCTCGGTAGAGAGGAGAAAAGGGAAGAGTGAAGGGATGCCCAACACATTATAGGAAAGTAGATTTTTAACGACAAATAGTTTTCATTGTTAATGGATAAATTTTGGCCACTAATTTTAATAACGACTAAAAAAGTTAGTGGTCATCAATGGTCATTATTGCTCCTTTGTTAAAGGCTTTAACGGCCGAATGAAATTGTTTTTGTCACTAAAGTATTAACAACAACATATTATGTTGATTAACAAAGTAATCGTGACAATGTATGATGTTGGTCGCTAAAAGCAATAATGACAATGTACATTGTTAGTCGCTAAAAGTAATAGCAACAACGTATGATATTTGGTCGATAAAAATAATAGCGATTACATATGCTATTGGTCATTAAAAATAATAATGATGAAGTATGATAATGGTCGTTAAAAGCAATAATGATGAACAAAATACATAGTTGTAAATAATATTAATGACCAATTTTTTTAATGTAATTAAATAAAAAAATCACACTAATAACGATTAATTTTTCTGTCACTACTAAAATTCATTCATTATTAGCAACATAATTTATTGGTCACAAATGGAATAATTATATATTTAATAATATAATTGGTATTTCAATATTCATCTACAGCCCCACACTTATATATATATATATATATATATCTCAAGACATGTACCTACATGCATGTATGCATGTATATCCATTTCAATCTTCCCAAGCCCTGTACCTTCATGCATATATATCCATTCCAATCTTTTCAAGCCCTATACTTATATTCATATATATCCATTTCAATCATCTAAAGCCATATACTTGTATGTATATATATCCATTCTAATACATGGATATAATTTTCTAAGTATATGTTTACAAATAGTCAACTAAATATTCATATAAATAGTTTGTATCCAATTTTGGTACAATAATATATTTGATCAAATAGATATATTACAAAAGAGCTATAAAACGCCATTGCATTACAAAAATATCATAAATAGCAGCTGCCAAAAAATTAATCATTCTATTCCATGAACATAATAGACTTGGTGATTTTGTCAAAATAAGCTGGGTCTGTAACAACAAAAATATAAAAATAATAATTAATATATGTATCAAATACACAATGATATATCATATCAAAAGAAAAGAAAAACATTACGCCGAATCATAAAAATAAGAGTATATCATTACTCTTCAACCTAAGATAGAAACTACTTCAAAAAAAAGTTAGCAAAATCCACAATGAGCACCATAAACCTTACCCTCCAACCTATCACATCCAAAAAATTCATCTAAGGTACCTAAGGTACAAATGACACAAACAAAGTAAATTCAACTAATCCATTGTTAATGATATATGGCGATCCGACAAAATCAATGAATAATGTTCAAATTTGCATTAGAATGAAGAAATTATCTTTTCATTATTAGGAAAAAAAATTCACCTCTACATAATGCACTTTACCACCATTAGCAAGCTTTTCAAAATCAATGGCCTTTACAAAAATATATCCACTTGGAACATATTAGTGTTAGTTCTGAATTAAAGATAATCAGGAGATGGAAATAAAATAGTTGACTTTATGAGAATATATATTCTATGACATTAAGGATACCAAGATGCAACCCAAACCATACATGTCCCTTCTCATGGATGCTATTAGATGCATATTTTAATAATTCAACCATTAGAGTTAAAATAAAGTATAAAATAAAAAATCAAGGCTGTTACAAAAATATACATAATTACAAGAAGAAACCTCACCTCTACATAATGAATATTATCACCATTAGTTATCTTTTCAAAGTAAATGACATATTCAAAAATATATCCATTTGGATGCTGCAGGATACACATTTTAATAATTCAACTATTAGAACTAAAACAGAGTATGAAAAAAAAACTATTAATTGAAAGAACAACTCAATCTAATAAAGATTAAAGTAAAGAACTAAATATGCAACCCTATGAGCAATGATTCTAGCGAAGAAGAGAAACATTAATGGTATCATATATGTGTAACCTTTATGAGAAACCAATTCTACTCATTAAGAGGTATGTTAATATGCCTCTTCTTACCATATTTATAATTTCTTGGTCATTCTAAATTATTTGTTACTACTAGATATATTTATAATTTCCTAGCCACTAGTATTAGCTTATTACTTGTAATCTCTTAAAAGTCAGATCTAGTTATCTTGGGAAGATCTCTATACCTGTTAATTTCCAAAATTCATCCTTAGGAACCGTACATAGATTATTTTAATTTAGTTAGATCTAAACTAGCTAGTTAAGCTTATTAGACAACTAGTTAGAGTTGTACTCATAAGATTGACACTTTCAACAATTTGAATTAACCTCATGTTCAAGGGCACCTAGCATCCTCTATTGTAGATGGAGAAGCACACATGTCATCTACACCATCATCTACATTCTCTTCATTTTTCATCAAGCATCAAAATCATGAACTTTTCAAAATATTTTCCATGATATGTTACCATTTGTCCATTCTTTCTTTTAATACTTGATTTTCTTGATTCTTTTTCTCAAGTTCTTCTTCTTCTTCTCTTTTAAAATCAGTACCATTTGCTTTGAGATCTTCAAAAAGTTTATTCCTGCCTTTTTAAGGGCCTCTAAGGTCTCTAGGCTTCACTCCACCACCATAACCAAGAACATAACCCCTTGTTCGAGTCATCCCATGCACATGTTCAACCACCTCAACATGAGTAAGGGAGGGTTTAGCAGCTTGAATCTCAATAATTTTATCCTTCAAGACAAATAATGTTAGTTGGACAAAAAAATATATATAGAACTAATAAAATGAATGATATATGGAAAAAGGTGTACATAGATGTGTGCAGCCTTGGTTGTAGCTATCTCTTCACCCTTTTTATGGTTTTAAAATAAATGGTGCCATGATTTGGATTTTTTCCATCTTTTCCTCCCTAGATAATATAACAAAATTTATCTATAAAGATTTAAAACAAGGCAAAAATAATATCTTGGAAATCTTTGTCTCTTGCTCTTCACAGGTAAAAACATATGATATATACCATATCATAGGCAATCTCTTGACAAGGCTTGCTACAACTATGATGAAGCCATTTGTTATCCTTCATCAAGTATTTGTTTCTATTTCTTTGGCTTATTTCCTATACACATTTATTGTATTATATGATAAATAAGAGAAGAATAATTAGCAAGATAAGTGAATATATAAATATATTTCTAATTAATTATTCATAAGTGCTTTACCAAAACTTTGGAATATAATAGTAAAATTTCACTAGCCACTCCCAATTAGATTGCCCCTCAATCATAGTTGGTTTAAGCTTCAATTGTTCATGAACATTCAAGCCTTTAATAGTTCTATGATTTTCTCCCCTCTAATTGTTCCACAAGTCTTTCATGTGAGAAAGAGTAGAATTTTTGTAGCTATCCATGGCATCATTAGCAAACTTCTCCTACAACATAAAAGCAATGAATCTAAAGGAAATAAAAATTAATAAGTCAAAGGAAACTATTATACAAAAAAAGGGAAAAAATTTTGTAATAGCACAAGTAAAAGTAAATGAAATATCAACATGAAAACTTGAAATTAACTACCATCATTACAACCTATAGGTGGTCATTGGGTCTTTCTTCAGCTATATCCCAAGAGTGGATTGGAATACACTTTATGTTTCAATCACGAACTAATTTACCTATGTGCCTGCTCTACTTATGGCTATTATCTCAAACAACATGACCTTTAAAAATAGTCATAGGTAATTTGTTCCCACCACTAAGTCTTGCCACATTTTGATACCTATTTCTACCTTGAGGCTTCTAAATCTTTTACATAAGATTATCTGTTCCATAAAAATATTAGAAAAAGTGAACAAGAATGAAGTAAAATAATAAAAAAAATTCTTATTATGTTATACCTACACATATAAGCTTCTCTAGAGAAAATTGGGAGACATTTTCAACATTCAATTGATTGTTTCTACCTAGGGCAGCAATCTATGGTTTTACCACTTCCTAGCCCTCTTCCCTTGTACGAAAAGGAATAAAATTTGACAAATCAATGCGGTTAAATTTAGTCTCTTCTTTATGAAAATATCTTGAATAAAAATTCATACCTTCTTCTGCTATATACTCTTCTGTAATAGAACCCTCTAGATGAGCCATGTTGCGTATATAAGACTTGAAAGTGTATAAATTACTTTCCACTAGATATATCCAATGAGAATGTATAGGTCCACATAACATAACCTAATATGCCAAATGAAATAGCAAATGTAACATCACATCAAAGAAAGTTGGTGGAAAAATCTTCTCTAACTAATAAAAGGTTATTGGAATTTAAGCTTCAAGACATCTCAAGTCTTCCATATTCAAATGTTTTGAACCTAAATCCTTGAAAAATATAGACAACTCAAGAAGTGGCTCATACAAATCATCCAAAAGAAGGCACCAAAATGCAAGAAGAAGTATATGATGTAAGAGAATAGGATGATCATGGCTCTTTAATCAGAAAATCTTATTCTCTTTTAAGTTTACGCATTGTTAAATTTTAGAAGAAAAAACATCTGGAACCTTCAAATTCCTTAGAAAGTTTCAAAATTGATGTTTTCCCTCTTGAGACAAGGTAAAACATGCATCAAACAATACTATTTAAGGCCATTTGTGATAGTATGTAACTCCGGCCTAATACCCATTTCTTGTAAATCAAGACAAGATTTATAATTATCCTTCGTCTTATTTGGTACATTAATTAGTGTTCCAAGTATGCTCTCACATATATTTTTATTCAATGTTCATTACATCTAGGGTATGTCATGTCAAGTGGTGCTTCTAGTATAGAAGCCTAAAAAATATACTCTTATTATTCTAGTTATCTTGCTTTTTCTTATGTGAGATCTTTCCTTTGAAGTTAGGATATTTGTTTAATATGATATCTTCAAGATCTTGCACTTGGTGAAGAATCTCTTCACCTGTTAGAGGCTTCAAAAGTGTGCCCTTTTCTATAGTACCATCAAATAACATCTTCTCTCTTTTCCATTTATGTTTATTTTCCAAGAGAACCAGTGACACATGAAGAATTCCTTTCCCCCATTAATTAGTCTTAAAGAGTGAGTATCCTTATTACAAATAGGGAAAGAAAGTTTTTCCTTTGTGCTCCATCAAGACAATATTCCATATGAAAGAAAATCATTGATAGTCCATATAAGAGATGCATAGAGATTGAAAATTTAACACTTTGATGCATCATATGTTTGGACACCATTAGTCCACAAGTCCTCTAACTTATTGATTATAGGTAGTAAATAAACATCAATAGCATCCATAGGACCATCAGGACCTAAAATCAACATAAAAGAAACAAATTTGGATGGTATGGATATCAAAGGGAAGCCAGAACAAAACATGAATTTTTATTATCATAATATAGAATGGTTAATGAAAGTTAAAAGTCAATCACAAACTTGGAATGAGTGTAGAAAAAAATATACTTGGTTTCTTCATTTATAATGAAGGAGGCAAGTTGTATGGAATAAAGGTCACAAGCCACATCCCGTATGATGGTTTCATATTGTTGAACGGTTGAAAACCATCACTAGCTAACCCATCAGCTGGATGCCTTAAATCTTCATCATTATCATTATCATGATGCGATCTCATTATAGAGGCCATCTTAATGGACATAAAAGCATCTGAAGTCAAGGTTTTAGTGGAAAGTATCACAATATCTTAATAGGTATTTTTTTCATTTACTTTTACCTTCTCTTCCCTACTATGCTTTCTATGTTTCCATCTTGAAGCTTTGCAAATTTTTTATATCTTCATATGACTATATTTTTTCCAAAATAGCATACAATCCTTCATACATGCATCAATATTTTCATATGAAAAGTTAAGATCTTTAATTATCTTTTTAGCCTTTTAATAAGAGTCACGCAAGGTTGAATCTTTAGGCAATAACTCTTTATTCAATAATTTAAGTAACGGTGTGAAAGAACATTCCTTCATGTGCTAGTACTCTTCATATGAAGTAATTGAATTAAGGTAGACAATTTAGATCCCTTAGAACCCTCATAAAGAGGTTGTTGGAAGTTATTAAACAACCTATGTTTATCTACCACTTCAAAGTTGGGTTATTCTTTATGGTTTAGGGATCCTATATTTCTTAAATTTGGCTTAAGATTATGATAATGAGGATACTTATCTTCTAAAAGCTCCTTTATCTCATTATCACTCTTGTCATAGTCATCATTATTCTCATTATTCTGAGGATCCATATCGATGTTTGAACATTCCTCATATCCTTCTTCACCCTAATGAAACCATAGAGTATAACCTCTTATAATCCCAAAGGTCATGAAGCATGCTTTTCTAGTATCATGAGTTCTAGTTTTTTGAAATACATAGTTTAAGAGTCCTTCAACCCTGGTAAATATGTTGGATCATGGAAGTGATCATCACCAAGGTAGTCCATTCCTTATCTGGTGCCATTTTCTAAGGAAAAAACAAAGGCATAAACATAACAATTAGAAAACAAATGCCAATTAGATAAAACATTCACACTATCATTTTGAAGAATACATGACAAGGATTATAAATATCTAACACCAAACATCATTAATAGAGTATTAATGAAATAAATAGAAAGCAAAAAAGCATACCAATTACATTATATTTTTTTCTTATTAAAAAAATTAATGTTAATGTTGATCATCATCATATTCTTTATCTAAGTTTATAAACTTGAATGATTATAAACTTCTTAAATGAATTAACATAGAAAATAATATAAGGACATAAAAAATAGTTATACAACTATATAAAGTAATGAACAAAACCTTAAGCACTACCATCCATCAAAACACTTCCTAATTTTTTACTTTTAAGATAGCATATATTGTATACTCAATTAATTAAAACAGTAAAGGAAATACCTAATTTAACATAATTAGGGTTTTTTATCCTAGACTACAAATTGGGTCAAATCTTGCTAAAATATTTAAATTAATGAATTAAAAATTAAATTAAACATAATCTAATGAAATTATATAATCAATTGAATAAAATAACTCAATTACACAATCCAATTTAAATCAGTAAAAATTTTGACCTAAGAACCTAATTCCGATTAATTTTGTACAAATTTATCAAATTGATAGTTCCAAAATAAAATTAGATATATATTAAGTCGTATTATAAATTTAATTTATCCAAAATAGCTTAATCAGATCAAACTGACAAATCCAGACTTGACCAGGTCACAAATCCATTTCTCACAAATCAACCACAACCAGCACAATTAACCATTCCAAATTAGTCATACAACATATATATATATATATATATATATACACACACACACACACACACACATATAGCAAATAAATTGCTATGAAATTAGAGGGGATGAGGGCTGCTAGAGCTTCACCAATGGTCAAAGATCACTTGTCGGTGTTGAACAACGTTGGATGAGGCCAGGCTGTGGCATGCAGCTACTATCTTTGTGCATTATTGGTTGCTACTGCTCCATTGATGCTCGTTGCTGCTCCATTAGAGGATGATGGTGACGAGAGGAGGGTGGTGGTGTGGTCGAGCAACTATGGTTGGTGTGGTGGTGTGGCCTAAGTCGAAGGGCATAGAGAGCACATTGTAGATAAGATAACAAGCGGTAGGGGTTTGGTCTTCCTACGCTAAGGAAAAAAGTAAAAAGATAGAATAGAGAAAGAAAATAGATGGGGAGGGGACAGACGGATGGTTTTTTTTTTGGAATTTTAACAAATTGAGAAGTTTAAGTTTTTTTTTTCATTACACCTTCCTTTTTTTTGGAATTTATAGATTTAAAATTTTTTTCATTATAATATATATATATATAAAAGACTTAAACATTTTTAGTGACCAAATAAATTAATGGTTAATGACCAAAAATTATATTGGTCACAATATATATACAAATAACAATGAATTTTGATGGTGGTCATTAATAATATATCAATAGTGATAAATAAAAAGTTGCTAAAGTGGTCATTATTGTACCAGTTTCTTATAAGTTGGGAAAATTTTCCACCAAGAAAGGAGAGAAGAGATCAAGAATAATATGTGAGGAATAAAGATGGATTAGAAATGAATTATAGAGGTGAGGCTAGGTCAACATACAAGAGAGAGGGAGATGAGACTGGTAAGGTTGAGTGTCAGCAACTAAGAAGTGACATATGGCTTGATGGAGTGATAGGGGGTTAAGTATAATCAAGAAGGAATATGGCAGTGGTTGCTGAGTTAGATGATGGTGCACGAAGTCAACCGTGCATCCCAACTACCAGAAGAAAGAGGGATAGGTAAGGGAGAAGAAAGAAGGTGATGCTTGCCTTAAGAATACTTTTTAGAAAAAAATATGCCTAATTAAAATCATATTATGATATAAATAATGTGAAAATAATTTCAAATCACCAAAATATGCTGATTATCAAAAATGGACTCTAATTAGAAGTTTTTATAAACATTAGAAAGAGAATTTAATCAAAATTAGAAATGTATTTGAAGTCACATGATAATCATTCTATTAGTTTGGGAAAACAAATCATTTGGTTTTTCGAGAACAAAAATGTTAATTACTGAGTGCACTAGTCAATCATTTAGGCAAACCAATCAATTAGTATGCCTAAAATTTAAATTTTTATTAGAATTTCAAGCCCATTCCAAAACAAAAACTAATTTATTTTATATTAACAAAATTTAAACACATTATAAAAGATTTTGAGAGTAGTATTACATATACATGCACACACACACACACACATACAGATTTTATATTTATCATCTTTTTCTTGTTATGTTTGGACTTCTAGTTTTTTTTTTTAAATTTTTTTGTACTAATTTTATATGTAATATGTGAACCATTTTATTCCAAAATTAATAACATATCATTCAAAAAGTTAAAGTAATTACTTGGAAACATTTATCTCCTCGCTAACATAATTCTTCTAACGAAAATTATATATTAAGTTTTACAACACACACACACACACACACACACACACATATATATATATATATTAGTATTTATATCAACCATTCTATTTTTTAGGGGGGAATCATGTGGCACATTTAGAACATATTTATCCTATTTTATCTCATAGATCTAGATCTAAACTTTTTAAAATTTAATAAATTTATTTCATGTCTAGGTTTGAGTCAAATTTGAGGACCCAATGTAATACCTTATCCAAAATCCTTTAAAATATGTTTAAAATTATGTTGATATAGAATAAATTAGTTTTAGTTTTGGAATAGGCTTGAAATTTTAATGAAAATGTAAAATCCTTTGAATTAGTTTTGGAATTATGTTGATTGCCATTCTTTTCTCAATAAACCAATTGACTAGTTTTCTCAAACCCATCTACTGACTATCCTAAGATTTCATATCCATTTTTTTATTTTGATTCAATTTTCCCTCTAATTTTTATGAAAACTTTTTATTAGAGTCTAACTATGCTTATAAGCATGTTTTAGTGGATTATTTTTCCATTATTTATATCATTACATAATTTTAATTGGCCAAATATTGTTTTTAAAGCACTTTTGAGAAAAGCCTCACCTTCTCTCTTCTTCCTCACTTATCCTTATCTCTTCTGGTAGCTAGGATGCAAGATTGATTATGTGCAGCATCTCTTAACTTACAAACCCACTCCTATACTCATTCATGACTACACTCAACCCCCACCGCTCCATCAAGTTAACCCTCACTTTTTGTTTGCCCACACTCAATGTTATCAATCTCATATCCCTTTCTCTTGTGAATGTCGACTTATCCTTGCCTCTATACCATTCATTTATAATCCATTTTTATTTCTCACTTATTGTTCTTTCTCTATTCTCCCTTTTCTTAGTGGAATATTTCCCAAGTGTTAAGCATCTCCATATTCTTTCCTCTTTTTCTCTCTACTGAGAAACAATACATATTCTTTCCTCTTTTTCTCTCTACTGAGAAACAATAGAGACTTGGTTTAGTTTTCTCCCTTTCTTTTGCTAGCATGGAATTAATTTTTATTCTTCTTTAATCTTGGTTTTAGTTATCTCTTACTTTACTTAAGCAAGGAAGAATTAAGGTTGAGAAAGGTTGAAATTTTCAACTCTTCCTTTGACACCCTATTTTTGAGAAAAAGGTGGTTTGTGTGTTCTTCTTCTTCTTCTTCTTCTTCTAATTTTTATTTTATTTTAATGATTTTTTGAAAGATAAATTTATTTTTTTAACTTTCATTCTCTTAAGAATTGAGGTTTTGTTAGATAGCCATCAAGTAGGAGCTTTTATGCAAGAAGAGTTATTTTAAGGTAATGTATTTTTATCTTTAACATAAATAGGGTTGTGTGGTTTATTGGGGTTCCATGTGTTTGGTTTATGTGTGAGTATGATCTAATTTGTATTATATAATCTGAGCATATGGTATAATTCTTCCTAAGTTAGTATTGCTAGATTTCTTTAATTTTAAGTATAAGTTGGCAATTTGAGCATGATTTGTTCAAGTATGTACATGACCATGTATCTATGTGGTTCTATATAGGCAACATGTAATTTTATAGGTTTTATAACATAGAAGCATACTAGGATTAATATGGTAAAGTATGATAAAATTTGATGTGTGTATCATAAGTCTAGGTAATAGTTTATCTAGACTAGTCAATTAGTTCCTCGAACCCATTGATTGATTGTGTGAGTAGTTGAAAGGTTTGGAGTTGTGGATTATTTAGTCGTGAGCTCAATTGATTGGTTTGATAAATTAGTCAACTAATTTTTATGAATTATCAATCAGTTTGTCAAACCCATCGACTGGTGTCCCTATTGATCAAAATGGTTTTGTCTCTACTTAGACCCATCAACCAGTTGGACCAAACCAGTTGACTAGTTTCTATGAGTAGTCGATCGGTTAGTCAAACCCATCAACTAGTTTCTCTGTAGACCAAAATAGGTTAGTCTCTACTTAGACCAATCGACTGGTTGGACAAAACCCATTGACTGGCTCCCATGAATAGTTGATTGGTGAAACTAACTAGTTGACTACTTCTCTAATGTTTCATTAGTTCAGGTCTGGTACAACTAGACCAGTTGACTAGTCTTAAAGACCGATTGACTGGTTCATCTAAATTCTGACTGGTTTGTTTATAAATTTTAATATTTCTCTTGGGCCTTTTGTGCAACATTTAAATTATTATGTCAACTATGATTACCCTGATTTTATAATAATTATCACGATGGTATTTAGGACTTAAATGTGGTTAAGTTTGGTGTTATCTCTAAACACCTAATTGGTAGATTTTATGTCTTGTGACATTTTCAATGCTATCACTTGGAAACACCCAATTTGGTTAATAATGGAATTTAATTATGTTTTGTGTTATCATTTAGAAATACCTAATTTGGTTAATAATGGAATTGAATCGTGTTTGATGTTATCACTTGGAAACCTCCAATTTGGTTAATAATGGAATTTAATTATGTTTGGTGTCATCACTTGGAAACACACATTTGGTTATGTGTGGATTTTATTTTGATTTGTGATGTCACTTGAAAATACATAATAATGGTATAAGATTTTATTAAATCCTTTTTCTTCGTCTCTTATAGTAGCTACCGGGAGATAGTGGGCGACTCACCCTATGGTTATATTTTTACTTAGTACCTATTTCCTTCTCTACCTAGTTGTGGTTGGTAGGGTGTGTGCACATATCTTTAAGGTATGGGATTATACTGTGGCAGATTGTCATAGCATTAGTGTCTAGTTCGGGTGGATGAGATATCCCTATGCAAGTCGCCTATCACTTCATATTTATCATTACTTAGGTGAGTATGGTATCCCAATTTTAGCCCTTACAATGGACATTCAAGGAGTGGTGGGGGGTATCCCAATACAAGCCCCTTTGGTGTACTTCTATTATATGCGATGGGTGTGGTATCTTGATTTGTGGTAGGTGCACTTGATGTGTGGTGGTTTTGTTATGGCTAGAGAAAAGTCCCTTCGATGTATCTTGAGCTTGTGTGGTGGGTGTGGTATCCCGTTGTAATAATTTATGTTTCCACGAGTTATTGCCATGGTGAAGATTTGGGTGTAGCCGAATGAACTATCTTATTAACAAGAAATTGTGTGGCTAATAAAGGAGGAATTATAATATGGTTTATATTGTATGGATTGTGATATATCTACCATATTTTCATAGTTCCATGATTTCCATGCAAGCATGTCTTGTTGTACTACTAATTGATATTAAGTGTTGAGATATACTGGTATGAAATCCCCATACTATTATATGACTTCAATGTGTTGCATGAGCCTTACCATGTTTTACATAACATATCTTACCAGTACTTCACAATACTGATACTATACTTGTGTGGTCACTGTAATGATCTGAATTTAGGTCTGGAGAGCAGAGGGCGATATGTAGGTTTACAGCTCTTAGTTAGAGTATGATGTGAGCTATTAGCAGGTCATTACTTAGGGTTGGAGGTTTATGTCTATGCTTAAGGGTTAGGATAATTAGTTAGAAGTGTTTTTCCCACTATGTTGTAATATTATTGTGTTTTCAAGTATTTCAATATTGGCTCAATTTCTTGTACTTGGTTTTGTAAATTATCATAGTCATGCCATCTATAATATTATTCTCACCTATATTATCTTGCATTATCACATTAATGTTATGAGCATGCATCTTTTTGTTCATTGTTCCATTTTGCCTTGCTTAAGGCATAAGTGAGGTGATGATCATACATTTCTCGTAGTTGATGTGGTAGTAACATTCTTAGGTTTTGTTCTTCAAATGCTTTTGCATTGTCTTAAAAATAAAATTTTCTAATTCGAAAAGTGGGGGTGTTGCACCCAACCAGATCCAAGTCTAACTAAGTATCATTTCTAGTTAGGAGAAATATATTGGGAGTAACTTTCACATCTCTAGTTATGTTGCATAAAAATTAAAATGAGAAGATAAAGTTTCTTACACCAAATTTAATTCCTTTTTTCTCTTTTTGTCCCCTTAGGTTATAGACCAAAGACTCTAATTTTTAACTTATTTGGCCTTAAAAATATTTTTTTGATCAAAAATAACTTTATTTGGATAGCTAGTTCATAACAATATTTGAGTAAGTTCTTTGATAGAATTTTTTTTTAATAATCTTCTTAAACAACTTTTAAGGAAAGCTTTTCATAATTGTTTTCCTTTTTATTTTTGGTATTGATTTAACTTTTTATCTTTCTTGCCCTAATATATTCTATAATTTATTCTATTCCCATTTGATCCAATATCAAATCAAATTATAATTTCATTTTTATTTTGATTTACATGATATATATATATATATATATATAATTTTGATTGTGTAAGATAACTATATTATATTTGTATAAAGAATTAGTAATGCATATGAAGTTTACGATTTATATACAAATATTATTTTATGTTAAAAAATTAATTGAATTAGTTTCTAATCATAAATCAAATCTTTATGATCATTGTAGCTAATTAACTTTCTTATAGTCTTATCATGCTACAAAATGTGACTAAATATTTATCTGTTTGGATCTTCTAAAAACAGATTTATCTTTCAGTTAGCTAATATAATAATTATAAAAGATGTGTTATCAAATAAGTTGCTCATATAATTAGCTCAAAACAAATCACTGGTTGTATAAACATATTTACACGATGGCAAATATGTAAATGATATTATAGAGTGAAACTAGGTTTTTTGGTCAACTATAGATGAAATAAAATTTTTGTATTACTATTAATACTAATTTGATGTTATTAATACTAATCTAATATTATTTGATCTTATTAGTATTGATCTCATCTTATATGGTTTGATTAATGTTATGAGAATAAAAATTATTATAATAATATTTATAATATCAATAATATTATGAATTATAGTAATAAAAATTAATTATGAGGATTATATTAATAATTATAATAATCAGATGAATTAATATTACTACAATCATATTAAAAATTATAATTATTATTTTAATTATAATTATAATAATAGTAACAACTATATTGATAATCATTAGATTAATTATATTAATATCAACAATAATGTTAATAATATTGCTTTTGGAGATATACGCTAGGAACTAATCATAGAAATTGTGTTGTAGAAATATACATATTATAATGTATATACATAATATACGTATTTTATGAGTTGATGTATTATATGATTTGTTTAGTTGGATTAGTTCAAAAGGTGCTCATCCTATTAGGTATTATAAATACCTAAACACTATAGCTATGAAATAGAACCAAGAAATAAAGAATTGATATCTTCGATCTTGTTTTCACCTTCTCTACATCTGTTCATCTTTGATCTTGTGTTCATCTCCTTCACATGGTATCAAAGTAGGACTATGTAATCTCTAGTTTTCTCCTTTCAATTTAACCAAGAATTTCCATTTTAGATTATCTTCTTTTCCTTCAATCAGTCTGTGTTATCATACGTGCAAATAATGAACAAGACAAATTAATTGAGGATCCTTATGACAATCCGTATTACATCTCTCCTTCAGATCATCTTGAAGCAAAGATTGTGAAAATTATCTTCAATGGAATGAATTATTTGAACTAGAATATAGCTATTAAACTCACACTTTGAGCTAAAATGAAATTTAGATTTATCAATAGAAGCATGCCAAAGCCTGGCTCAAATTCTCCAAATCTTTAACGATGGATTCACTATGATTACATGATACACTATTAGATTATTTATTTAAGGCTAATATAGCCAAGAACTTTACTTGCTATCACTTTGCAATAAAGTTATGGAGTGAAATTACAGCTCACCATGGCCGCATGAATGGTCTCCTTTTGTATAAACTGGAGAAAAAATTACATAATCTATCACAAGATAACATGATAGTAACTGAATATTATGCAAAAAGTAAGAATGCATGGGAGGAACTTAACGAATTTGGTGCAATACCTGTTTGTACATGTAAAGGAATTGAACATTGCAATTGTGGTATATAAAAGAGTATGTCAGAGAAACAAAACCGAAGATAGCTAACTCAGTTCTTAATGGGACTTTAAGACAACTATGACACAATCATAAGTAATATACTGTCTCATAATCCTTTAATTCCTATGAGTGAGGCATTTTATCTTATAGAACAAAATGAGATACAGAAATAAGTTATGGAATTGAATAATATAGACCAACATACCAGTACCTTTGCGGTTGCGAGACAATAGAATTATTACACCAAGAAAGACAATAAGTGGTGTGTATGGGAATGTGGAATTATCAATTATGTATAACCAATGCTCAATTATGCTGTAATTAAGAAGTAGAAGATTAAAATGTGATGTATGGATGATGAAGATATTCAAACAAGGTAGGATAATGATGATGAAGATTTAAATATGGTGATGATGATTCAATGATGATGAGTAAATGATTAACATGATTTGAATTTGATTGGATGATGATGATTCAACAATCATGTGATAATGAAGATGATGATTTGATAATTAGGGTTTGATGATAAAAGGTGACATTGGCTAGGGTTAGGGTTAGTTTCAAAAATTAAGGTTAGGGTTTCAAATTAGGGTTTTGATTTTTAGGTAGTGCTTGGATTATGATTATGGCTAGAAGGGCGCGGGTTATGGAGTTTAGAGAAAATAGTACTTAATCTCTAATTTACACAGATGATGAGATTAAGGGTTTCAAGATTAATCATTCACACAAATTTGATTAAACTTGAGATGAACTCACACATACTTCAATACTTGTAATTTGCATTCAAATATGTAGTAAATTGCACGAAAGAGTCGAACCCACAAGGAATGGTATATAATCATTAATTTTATAATCGATGTTAAAACCTCAGTTATGCAATAACATATACTTTTATCACCAATATCTAAACCATGGATAAATAATAAAACACTGTATTTACTAATTAATGAATAAGGATAGGAATGTATTGATTACGGAATTAGGATATCAAATAATTATGGAGAAAAGAATGATTCTAAATGATTTAACATTGACCTGTAGAAACTCATAATAATTCATCTCTTTGCTTTCTCACAATTCTAATAAATTGAATAAACTCTCAATTTATCCCTAACCAATTAATAACCTAAGTTAAGAACACTAGATTCAATTAATGACAGCATGATGAATGGAAAGCAGTCAACTACGACTATAAGGTCGGATCATGTAATCGTACGAATTAATAGACAAGATTAATAATTAACCTTTTTCTACTGTGAAAACGTTAATTAAAAATTACGTATTAATTCCGTTATCCTAGCATTGATTAAGATCTAAACTAAATAGGTGATCAATCTAATTAGTTTAAATTCTTAACCTATGATGCGAGATCATTCAATTTCGTCTATTAATGCAATTAAATTTCATTTAGAATAATAAGTTCAAATTACGTTGTCATATGTGAAACCCTAATTCCGTCATCAAATCCTCCTACCCTATACTATCTACACTATTATCTTCATTATTACAATAACACACAATTAAATGCAATAATCTATAATTAACATCAATGATTATTAATAAATTAACAACAAAACACTAAAAGTAAGAGAAATAATAATGCAATAAAGAGAATTTACTTGCATTCAATCAAAAATCAAAACTTTTAATTAAGAGAGAGATGGAGAAGAACTTATCTGCTTGAATTTCCGAGTGTTGATTGTTCAATTGAATACAATGGAGAGAAAGATAATTGGAATTACAAATTACATGCAATATCTAGAGAATATAGAGAAAAAGAGAGAATCTAATTCTCGGACTTCCCAGAACCGACCCCTCGAATGTTTAGAAATTTAGAAATATATCAAGGAGAAGTTCGCACGAGCGGTTACAAAATTTAAGAAAAACACGGTCCGTGCTAGAAAACATAGGACCTTCGTGTTTTTCCTTAAATTCTCTGCCAAATGATGAATTTTAAAAACTTAAATTTTGTGTGCGGATAGAAAAACACGGGTCGTGTTTATGAAACATGGGGGGCCATGTTTCTTTTCCTTCATTATTTATTTATAAAATTTCAACACAAGCTTCCCTTTGATATATATTCTTCATTTATGGTCTTTTCTTCCATTGATTCCATATCTATTGATGTGTTATTTGCTTCATTTGCTCTTTCCATCGATTTCTCCTTTGAATTTCTTCATTTTTATCTTTTCCTGTAAAATCTATCCAAAAAAGAAAAAATTGAAAAAAGATTAAATCTTATGAAAATAATGAGGAATAAATGACATTTTTACTTAGGAAAATAACATATAAATCCCATTTATCACATGCCATGCGTATGCACGTATATGTCTAGCAGCTTGTATGGTATGTTTCATCTATAACTAGCAATGTAACCATCCTTATGTCTTCAATTTTGTGGGATATCCTTTCTAAATGTAGAATAATTGGTTATATAATTGTGAATGCTAATATTAAAGTGTTTACTCCTACATCACTAAGCAAGCAAAGAGGGATGTAAGATGTGATCGCTACAAAAGACCTGGACATGCCATGGACAAATGCTTCAAGATCCATGGATATCAAAAGTGGTATAAAGGCCCAAATCATAAGCTCAACATCAGATCTACAAACATGTCATAATTAAAGAAACCACCAATGGATTCTCCCTTAAGTGACTCATCTCTTTCAACATCTACTCCTAGTAACGTACACATTAATCCTAATTTGATTAATGTGGTGTGTCAAGAGGTAATAAAAATCATTAAAGACCAATACAACAACACTTAAAATGCATTCATTGTTAGAACCATCATGGCAGATATGATTGTCAGTTTCAATCATGTTTGCTTTAATGCATTGGAAATTAAGCCTAATTAGATTATGGATTCTAGAGTAACTAACCATATGTGTAATAACAAATCCCTATTTAGCAAAATTGAACCATCACATCATCCAATCTTATTTGCTTTACCTGATCATGGACTTAAAACTATTACTCACATTGGTATTGTTCCTCTCAAATCCAATCTTATCTTACATAAGGTACTTTCTGAATTTAAACATAATCTTTTATCGATCGGTATGCTGATTAACTAGAAGATCATATATGACAAAGATGGTTATTACTTGCGTGACCTTACACCTAGCTTAGTGCTTGTAGTTTCATAGAAGGTTGATTAGCTATATAAATTGCATACGAATTTATAGCACTCGTCTAATTATTTATATTTTTCTAAGACTTTTCTGCTCCAATTTGTTTTGCGTAAATGATTATGATAGTTCAATGTCTTTTTCTATTACTGAGTTAATTGTGACTCGTGCTAGATTAGGACATAGTTCTATATCTTCTTTGAAACATATTGATCCAACATACTATAATAAACCCCTTGATTTTATTTATGACACTGGTTTGTGTACTAAATATCATCATTTACCTTTTCCTTTGAGTTCTTCACATGCTAAGTTTCCTTTTGATCTTTTTCACATGGACTTATGGGGGCCTTCTAAATAACCATGCATTTCTAGAGCACTATATTTTTACACTATAGTTGATAATCATTCTCGAATGAAGTAGATTATTTTATGACAAAATAAACATCAAGTGCCTTCCATTATTTCCAACTTTATCATCCTTATTGAGAATCAATTCAACAAGAATGTTAAGGTGATCCATAGTGATAATGTAATAGAAATTCTATAATAGCAATGTATTTACTTCTTCAAGTAGAAAGGAATCATAAATTAGAGGTCCATTCCAAAAATACCCAAACAAAATCATATAGTTGAAAAGAAATGCAGGCACATAATTGGGATAGCTCATGCTCTGAGATTTCATGCTCAGCTACCCATCAAATTTTAGGAGAGATATGATCCTCTCAATAACACATATCATTAGCATATTCCCCTCTTCTACCTTACAATGGAAGACACCTTATGAAGCTCATTTTTGGTAATCGTCCTTCTTATAATCTATCTCAGAACAATTGATTGCTTATGCTATGGTTTGCAAAGTCCATATCAAGATAAATTTGGATCCAAGGCAAGAAAATGTGTGTTACTTGGCTATCATTATGCTTAAAAGGGATACAAATTATATGATCTTGAATCTCACACAACATCTATTAGCAGAAAAAATACGTTCTATGAGAATATTTTAGCCTTTAAGGATGATTTTCAAACCTCCACAATCATCTCTTCCTTTTGTAGATTTCAATACACCACAAAATACTCCCTTACTAAGTCATGATTCAAAAACTACACAACTTTATAGTCCCTAAATATTTCTTATCATCTATATAATTCCTTACTTCCTAAGGCATTTTGTTCTCTAGTAACACTTGCATAATCATCCTCTTCAAAACCACAACCTCATTCTTCTCCATGCCACAAATATCAAAGATCACATAGTATTCCTAATAAACTATACGATTTCATTTGTCCTACTTTACCCACTGCAAAACATCCAATAGTACACTATGATTTATCTCTTTATTGGCCTAAATATTTACTTTCACTTGATAAAACTATGAAAATATATGAACCTAAATCCTATACAATAGCATGCAAAGATATAAATTGGATAGCTTCCATGTAAAAGGAAGTTTCAACATTAGAAGCTAACAAAACCTAGGAGCTCACACTAATACCTTCATATGCTAAGCCTATGGGATCAAAATGGGTTTATAAGATCAAATTTAGACATGATGGATTAGTTTAATGACTAAAGGCTCGACTAGTTGCAAAAGGGTATACACAGGTCAAGGAAAAGGATTATAAACATACTTTTTCCCCTTTTGCAAAATTCAACACTATTAGAGTTCTCATTGCATTAGCCACCATTAACTCTTGGCCAATTAATCAAATCAATATTAATAATGCATTCTCACATGATCTTATTGATGAGGATATCTACATGTATCCTCCTAAAGGCTATGAAGTTCCCCTTTAATATGTGTGCAAACTGCATGGAATATGGAATTGACTACGTTTTTGCTCAAATAAGGATTTCGGCAATCTATGTAAGATTATTCTCTTTTCATAAGAATATATGGTTGTTTGTTTATAATCATTCTTGTTTATATAGATGATCTACTAGTTACTAGAAGCAATTAGGTTCATATCTCTCACAACAAAGCTACTCTTAAAAAAAATCTCCATTAAAGATCTTGGTCTCATTCACTATTTCTTAGGCATTGAAGTTGACAAAATTTCATAGGGTACCGTTATTAATAAAAGAAAATACATAACAAATCTTCCCTTGGACACTGGTCTGGCTGAGTGTAACCTAGTCTCAGTGCCATTTTATAAAGGAAAAAAGTTGAGTCATGTAGATGGAGATGCATTATCAGATCCTAAATCTTATGGAAAATGGGTTGGAAGGTTGTTATATCTCAATCTTACTCGGCCAAGCATTTCTTATGCTGTCCACCAACTAAGTTAGTTTCTTACCTCCCTAAGGCTTCCTCACATGTAAACAACTATCCATTTGGTTCGGTATCTTAAAGGAACTATCAACCTTGGTTTATTCTACTCAACTAATGCCTCTATTTCACTTCAAGCATGCTTTGATGCAGATTGGGGAGCATGTGAATTCACTGGCTGATCTTTGATTATGTATTACATGTTACTAAGGAATTCACTAGTTTCAACAAAGATGAAGAAGAAAAAAATTGATTCCAAATCTTCTTGCAAATCAGAATATCACAATATGTCTCATCCACTAGTAAGATAGTTTGGCTAGAGGGTCTTCTCGTTGATTTGAAGGTTCATATTTCTCAACCCATTCCTCTCCATTATGACAATAAATCTACTATTCAAATTGAAATAAATCTTATCTACCATGAACATATGAAAAGTTTGAGAATTGATTGCCACTATATCAGAGAAATGTTGACCTTAGCTTTATTAACACACCTCATCTCCAAACCTATCTTCAGTTAGTAGATTTGTTCACTAAGCCTTTTGATGCAAAAATATTCTAAGATTTTGAAGATTAACTTATGAATCTTGATTGAAGGAAGCAAAGGTAAAATTTAAAGATAATTATTTAACCTACAATATGGATATAATTGGAAATATTAGTAAATTAGGAGTGCAACACATCTTATAACTCAAATCCAAATTTTCTACACAAAGTTATGACTATAAGATGAATGGATAAAGTGTCGTAATTAACATTATGGATGCCATTATCTTTTCATATTTATTTTCTAGGTTGTTATTAAATTATTTGATAATTATGTTGTGATATTATTTAGTTAATTTATTTCTTTAATCATTAGAAACTAGATAGGGTTTATCTTTTATTTTATAATGTATCTTATCTTTTTAATATTTTGTTATGATTTAATTATTATCATCATAGAAGATTACTATTCATGTGAATAGTATCTTAAATAGTGATTTAATTAGTGTTTATGTTATTTAGATTTATTTTATCTTATTATTAAGGAGGTTACATGAGGAGGTGGATATTATCTTATATATATCCTATGTAAACTCATTATTTGAAGAAGAAAGTTGAATTGAGTTATAAAATTGAGTTTTCTCTCACTAAAACTACGTGTGAGTCAAAAACTAGATCTCTTTCTAAATTATCTTATATATGTGAGTGATAATTTAGAAACCTTCTATACCTTTCCTTTGTGGCTCTGTATAGAGTAATCTAGTGAAGTTTACTGTGTATTTCTTCATTAGAGATCTTTTGAGAGTTATTTGTGTGAGGCTTTTAAAGCTAGTTTGAAGAATTACTTTGTTTGATCCTTCATCCATATCCTTAATTTAGAATTCATCCTTTTTTATCATTATAAAATTATTATAAAAAAGTAGGGTACTTTTGAAACTACTCATTCTGTTACGTGTCACTCTTGGGGAAGCTGAACACAAATTCTTCATCCCCAAGTTAGGCCTTGTCCTTGATCCACCAATTTCAACTTGATAGGGGATGTAGAAATATATGTATTATAATGTAGATACATAATATATGTATTATACGAGTAGTTTAGTTAGATAAGCTAAAAGGGTGATTAACCTATATAAGTATTAGAAATACCTAAACATTTTAACTACAAAACATAACCAAGAAATAAAAAAACTAATATCATCAATCCTGTTTTCAACTTCTCTACATTTTTTCATCTTCAATCTCGTGTTCATTTTCTTCATAGTTGGACATTAGACCTTCACACAAGTTGGGTTGTCATAATATTTTACTAAATGATTATGTATGACTTCTAGGCCAAAAATGATATTTTGGGTCTACGATCTATTTTAGATGAAGCTACAACGTTCCACACTAAATATCTAATGTACTTAGCCTAAATATGTAATCTAGTTGAAACCTATTACATTTATCCAATACTATATCATATAAGCTTTTAAGTGGTACCATCTTCCTTATAAAAGAAAAGAAGTCACTTTGGGAATAAGTGACACAAAAAATCATATTTCTAATAAATGATTCTCCACTATCCTAGAGAAAGGAAACCATTGTTCAGTGCTAACAAACTTAGTATTTGATCAAGTCAATTCATGTGGATTTGAGATGTGATAATTGGTGGGAAATCTTGATACGTTTTTATAACACCCTATAAGAAATATGTTCTATATAAATTAATTTTTACTTGATGTTTGCATGGATTCTAGATTTAGATTAGATTTGTAAAACTAACAATTATTAATGATAATAATATAAATACTAATAATAATTCTTATAATAATAATATTCATTATTATAGTAATTATATTAAGAGTAATAGTTGTTATAATTATTATATTTAAGTTATAATAATATTATTAATGTTATTAATTATTAATATTCTAATAAATATACTAATAATAATAGTTATATCAATAATATTATTTTAATATAACTTAAATATAATAATGATAATAACTATTATTATAATTACTCTATACTATCGGAAACAAAAGCCTTTGCACATTTTAAAGACAAACGTTGACCATCAATTTATCTTAAAGTATAATATATTATGATATCAAAATATAATTATTATATTCACACTCATTTTTTTAGTAATTCTATATTTTATCAATAAATATTAAAATATTTTAGTAGTTAATGTTCTTGAAATAGACAAATACTTTCTTTTTTGAATAGAGGGAACATATGAGTAATTATCATAATATAATTAATACTAATGATTGTTATAATTATATTAATATTCATCATAATATTAATCATTATACTAAAAATTATAATTATAAAACTTTTATTAATAATTATAAAAATAATTAATTCTAATAATTAATAAAATTTATTATGATTATTATGTATCATAATAATAAACGAAAAGTATTATTATTATTATTATTTATTATCTTCTAATAGTTATTTTTGATATAAATACATTAAAATTATTAATTATTATGTTATTCAAACATTATTTTGATTGGAGATGTCCTTATACTGTTTAATAAGTTATAAAAATAAGATTTAGAGAATAAGGTCTTACTCAACCAATATATAATAGAATGTGTATGATATTGTAGAGAGTAATGCAATATTTGTTTAAAGCATACATTTATAATTACTAGAATTAAAAGGGTTTCTTGTCTTCTACAAAGCTAAATCTTATTTATATTTCAATCCAAAGACCAACAAATTTTCATTTAGGTAACTACAGTTATCATAATATAATAACAATACCAAAACAAGATGAGGGACATTTAAATCAAGAACCTATTGTACTCAAGACTTCGGCCTTAACCATCGGACTAAAGATTCTTCATCATATTAACAATATTCATATATGGTTCTTGCAACAACTGTAATTGCAATTATTGTTCCTATGTCTTACATCTCATCTATCATACTAATCCCACTTCACTCAAACATAACTAGTTTCCTTGATGATCCTAAGATTATGGTTGGGGGTTTGATACGTTCATCATGTTGTTGTTTATACATTATCTAATAATATAAGCTTTACATTGTTTGTTTTGCCAATTATTTTTATATACGTATACTTTTTATTATCAACAATTTATTTACACATTTTTATTACTTCATAAGTAAGTCTCACCAATTCTACCTAAATACTAAAGCAAAAAGTGTATTATTTATATTTATTACCAATATATATATTAAATATCACCAACCCGAACTATATATCTAAATTTTTTATTAAGCATAAATTTATTTTATTTAAGTTGAATAATCAAACACTATTATTATTTTAGTCACATTCACATATAAATAAGTTGTGTTTACTAAGCATTTTACCTCATTATCACTCCACATATTATTACTTCAAATTAAATTTGGATCATGTATAATTTTACCTAAACAATACCTAAGTAGGAATTACATCTCTATGTCCTCTTGAGAACGCACCCCATGCATGGAATGTATCAACCCATAATCCATGTCTAACTCAGCCCTCTCTTCTGTACTTCCTTAATAAATAATGATGCTAACACCGTAAGTCCTCTCCCTTCTCTCTTTCCCTTTGATTCCAATCACAAAAAAGTGAAATGATTCATTGAGGATACTATTTTAATGGAGAACGATATTTTCAATACAAATATCAATATGGAGATACTTTAATAGAACTCTCATCACAATTTGAACCTAATCCTAAAATTCCAACCCATGTGCTAATGGGTTCTCCTTTGAAGTAGTTTCATAGGGACAAGTCAATCAATTCTAGTATTTAGATTGCGATGAGTCTAAATGGAAGGAAATTGAGGCTATGGAAGATGATGATTACTAGGATGATACTACTATACCTAATGTCTAATGGCCATATATTCAACTTTCCACTACCCTAAAAGAGCCTAGTGAAACCTTAGCATTGTTGCCCCATCCTCAAGCTACATAGTAGAAATTTAAATTATGAGGTTCTTTGCCAAAATATTTGCCACCTTTTATCTTTTGAGGGTAGCTAAGTTCTTAGAGATATTGGTAATGGATTCTCTATCATCAAGCTATAAAAGAGGGATGATTTATAAATACATACTTGTGGAGGGTCCATGAATGATTCGAGGTTAGTACCACATAGTCCATCGATAGACTCCTACCTTCAAGGTCTCTAATACTTTGGTTAAGTCTACCTTTTCCTAGATTAGCATTCCATAGATACCAATTAATTTTTATGGCAATTTTGAGAAGCTTAAGGATATAGGTGAATGTGTAGGGAAATTTTTCAAGATGGATAGGAAGATAACCGGTATTTCTATAAGCAAATTTGTGCATATGGAGGTGGAGATGCATCATTGCAAGCCACTCCTCCCACATATTTATTTCAATTCCTCTTTATCCAATATTGAGTATGAATATTGCATATAATCTGTTATCAATGTGGTAGGGTTGATCATGTTCGAGAAAATTTCCCCTCTCTTGCCACTATAGAAGATGTTGTGAATAAGTCTAAATCTTACAGAGGGATGGTGGCATGTGAAGTGTGAGAAGTTACAAACCCAGTGGAAGAGTCTAATCCATATGGGTTGTGGATTATAGTCTTGAGAAGAGGAAGGAAACAAAGGATACATATGAATCGGACAACTTCATCATGGAATAATAATGTTATGCTTAAATTTCAAAATTACCTGCCTTATAATTCAGGGAAGAGTCATTATGCTTCACATTTGAATGCCTTAATGGACATTGAAGAGTATGTTGGGGAATGGGATGAATCAAATGGTGAGGTGAATTTCGAAGATGCTATTAATGAAAATATTTTAAATGGGCATATTAATGATAATGAAACTATTCCCATTAGGTCCCATATGACTTCCAAAATTATATGAGCTTTGAATGAGAACATATTGGTGGTTGCTTGCATTAAGCACCTGATCTATACCATGCTCATTTACCTATATTTTACCTCACAAGAAGAAAAATAGAAATCAAGCCTAAAGGCTTCCATGGCAAAATCCATCACTTGAAGGCCCTTAGCCATTATAGGTAACAGAAAAATTGGTGATATTTCTTATAAGACTTTTGTGGACCCCCTACAATCTAGTGCCTAAATGACACATGAAAGTGATAAAAAGAACACTGGTTCATTGAGACCTGGCATGATCCAATTAGAAAAAAAGGCTGACCTCATGGATGGTAGTGTATTTAATAGGGGAACTCCTTCCTCTTCTCCTCTCATTTAATTATTTATTCATAGCTAACCTTGCTAGCTTAAATTATTATTTTTGGAATGTGAAGGGCACCGGTAGTGCAGCTTTCCAAAATCATTTTTTTATGTGGTATGAGCTCACAAGCTTTATTTATTAGTGATAGTTGAGGCCAAGGTTGGAAATTTCAATGTGGAAGTTTTTATCCACAAGCTTAGTGATAGATGAGATTTATTGATTATTTTCATGTCTAAAAATATCATTTATCCCTCATTTATTCTACTAGATTTAATCTTTTCATCGAGTTTTCCTCCTTTGAATAAATTTTACAGGAAAGAAAAGAATTGAAGAAATTCAAGGAGAAATCAATGAAAAGAAGAAATCAAGTAGAGAACACATCAAGAAATGCCGAATCAAGGAGAGAAAAGTTGGAAAGGGAACAAATACATCAAGAGAAGCTAAGCTGAAACTTTCAAAGGAATTGAGTGGAAGAATAAAAAATACGGGGGTCCCGTGTTTCCATAACACGGACCGTGTTATTTATCCCGAGTATCGGTCTGTAAATCCTTGTCAACAAAGCAGTTGGAAGAAAACACGGGGGTCCCGTGTTTCATAAACACGGACCGTGTTTTCAATTAAAAACGTGTAACTGCCACGCGACTTGTTCCTGATAAATTTTATATGAAAACAGAGTTCGGGACAGAGAGGAATAGATCGAAAAAAATTTGGAATGTATTGTTCTTCCTTTATTCCTTTAGAGCATACATGTAATGCACAATTCCGACCTTTGATCTTCTTGAATTCTATTGATGATTTGACATTCTGCACTTCAATTGATAAGTTTCCTCTATTCCTCTGTAAATTTCAGTATCTTTGTTTTTTTTGAATCTAAGTTGTTTTTCTGTAGTTTTAATTGTATTCACTATAGTATTATCTAATTGTTGCAAGAATAGAATTTGTGAATGCATTGTTATTATCAATTTCTAAGACTTTTGTGTAATTGTATGAATTATGAATATGCAGAAATTTGAGTAAATATAACAGGGTAGGATGAATTGAGGATGGAATTATAACCTAATTATCATTTTATACTTTAAATGTTTGATTCTAGATGATGTTTAATTGAATTAATGGATCGAATTGAATGATTTTGTATCATAGATTAAGATTCTTGAACTAATTAGATTGATCACCTATTTGGTTTAGGACTTAGTCTTTGCTAAGACAATGAAATTAACCCGTAATTGTTAATTAATTTGTCTATAGTAGCAAGAAGATTAATTATTAATCTTATCCATTAATTCGTGCAATTGCATGATCCGAGCTTTTGTGATTATGATTGTAGTTGGCTGCTTCCCGTTCATAATGCTACCATTAATTGAATCTAGTGTTCGTAACCTAGGTTATTAAATGGGTGCAAAAATAAATTGAGAGCATATTCAATTTATTAAGGTTGAGAGGAAGTATAGGAATTCATTATTCTGAGTTTCCTAAGTCAACATTAAATTGTTTAGAATCATTCTTCTTATGTGAATGTATGGCATTTTAAATCCATCACCAATTCAGTCCTCCCCTAATTGTCAATTCGTGATTAAAGACTTAGTATAATCGAATTTATTATAAGAATCAATAAAGTTGTATAAACGGGGTTATAACATCAATAGCAAAATTAGTGATTAAAACTTCATTCCTTGTGGGTTCGACTCCTTCTTGCCATATACTACGTATTTGGGAATTAGGATTTATTTATTAAATTTGTTGTGCATACGACAGTGCATCAAATTTTTGGCACCGTTGCCGGGGAATTGGCAATTATAATCTATAGTTTTGTTTTTGTTGTGGTTTCTTATTTTAGTTTTAGATAAATTCTTCACGTGAATTCATCTAATCTTTCATTGTGTGAAATATTTAGGCATTCACAATTGAGATCATTTGCACTCGAGCATCAAGGACAAATTATTCCAGTCATAGATCCAAACTCATCTTCTCCAATTGCAGCTAGGACGAGAAGGAAATTGGAACAAGCTAGTCAGATTCCATCACCTTTTGAAGAAAGTTCCACAAATTTGGGAGAAGACAGTATAGAGGATTTGTGTAGTACACCTTACTACATTAATCCACCAATGGCGGATCGAACTCTCAAGGAGCTAGCTGCTCCTGTCTTCAACCCAAATATTTTATGCATTAACTATCCTATTGATAATGATACTTGTGAAATCAAACCTGGATTAATACGAGCCTTACCTATTTTTACAGGTTTTAGAGAGAACAATTCCATGAGTTCAGGCTGTTTCACCGACCCAAATAAATTTCTCAAGGAATTTCATATGGCTTGTTCTGGTATGAAACAGAATGGAGTAAGTTAGAACAACTTAAACTCAAAGCTTTTCCTTTTGCTTTAGCTGATGCTGCTAAGGAATGGTTATATGATATACCAGCGGGCTCAGTAAATACTTGGACTGATATGCAAAAGGTTTTCCTTGAAAAATATTTCCCTTCATCAAGAGCAACTAATATAAGAAAGGAAATATGTGGTATTAGACAAGATGGAGGAGAATCTTTATATGAATATTGGGAACGTTTCAAGAAATTGTGTGGTAGTTTTCCTAATCATCAAATTAGTGAACAATTATTAATACAATATTTTTACGAAGGTTTATCTCCTATGGATCGCAATATGATAGATGCTGCTAGTGGTGGTGCTTTAGTTGATAAAACACCCATCGAAGCTAAAAGGTTGATTGCTAATATGGCATCTAACTCTCAATATTGTAATAGGGGTAATACTTCTATGTCTCAACAGGTGAAAGAAACCAATATTGCTGAACTAAAAATGCAAGTTTCGAATTTGACAGCTCTTGTGGAAAGAGTTGTAGGAGAAAAGATTCCTGCCAAGGTATGTGGAATTTGTTCTTTTATTGGTCATCCAACTGACATGTGTCCTACTTTGCAGGAAGAACAACAAGTAAACGCTATTGGAGGACAACCATTACCAAAAAGGAATGATCCATTTGCTCCAACATATAATCCTGGATGGAAGGATCATCCAAATCTAAGGTATGGAAATGCTCAACAAAGTGGTAGCTCATATTTCCGACCACAGATGTATCAACATCAGCAAGGCGCAAATCCACCTCCTGGGTTTTTCCAAATTCCACCAAATCAGCAAAGACCACCATTTCAACCGATGCCTCCACCACAAGTTCCACAACAATCGGGGGGTATGCCTTTGGAAGATTTGGTAAAATCTTTAGCTACCAATACCTTACAATTCCAACAAGAGACCAGAAATGGTATTAAGAATTTGGAAAATCAAGTGAGTCAACTAGCAGATTCCCTTGGAAAAATGCAAGCACAGGGTTCTTCAAAATTTCCTAGCCAGACTGAAAGAAATCCTAAGGAAAATGCTAGTGCTATCACAACTCGCAGTGGAAAACAATTGTCAAATCCAAGAAAAGTGAGTGAAGAAGATGACACAAGCAAGGAGACAGATGAAACAATGGCTGAAGAAGAAATAAAGGAAGATTCACAACAAATGGTGAAGAGTAAGTCACATTCTCCTATAAAAATTCCTGCTCCTTTTCCTAGCAGGTTGGCCAAAAACAAGAAGGTAAATCATGACAAGGAGATATTTGACATATTCAAGAAGGTAGAAGTTAACCTTCCTCTCATTGATGCGATCAAACAAGTACCCAGGTATGCAAAATTCCTTAAGAATTTGTGTACAAACAAAAGGAAACTTAATGAGAATGAGAAGGTAAGTGTGGGAGAAAATATATCAGCTATATTGCAAAGAAAGCTTCCACCAAAGTGCAAAGATCCAGGTATTTTCACTATACCTTGCAAAATTGGAAACACGAGGTACGAAAAATGCATGCTTGACTTAGGTGCTTCAATTAATGTCATGCCTTTATCTATCTTTAACACCCTAAGTCTAGGTCCTTTAAAGGAAACTCGTGTTGTTATCCAATTGGCTGATAGATCTAACACATATCTTGAAGGGGTTATTGAAGATGTCTTAGTTCAGGTAAATGAGTTGGTTTTTCCTACAGATTTTTATGTGTTAGATATGCAAGATAATGGTTTAGCTAATCCATCTCCTATATTGTTAGGGAGACCATTCCTAAAAACTTCAAAAACAAAAATTGGTGTCCACGATGGAGTGTTAACCATGGAATTTGATGGTGAAGTTATTAAGTTTAACATATATGATTCCATGAGATATCCTGCAGATGGTGAAGAGGTATCTATGATTGATGTCATTGAGAATTTAACTGAAATGGTGTACCAACTTTCGTCATCTGATCCTTTGGAATTAACTTTGACACAAGGCATAGAAAATGAAAAATTGGAAGAATTGAACAAATTGTATGACGTTGAGGAAGAAATCAAGGAGGTAGTGGCCGCTTTGGGAACATGTCCGAGTAGAATTGGAAAATTTGTGGATTTACCATTGACAGTGGATAGACCTATACCTTCCATAGAACAACCACCTGAAGTGGAGTTGAAGCCTTTACCTGACCATCTCAAATATGCATTCTTAGGAGATAAGAATACCCTTCCGGTTATTATATCTAGTGAACTAACATCTCAACAAGAAGACAAATTGGTAAATGTGTTGAAGAAATACAAATCAGCTTTGGGATGGACAGTTGCTGATATTAAGGGTATTAGTCCTTCAGTTTGTATGCATCGGATTTTAATGGAAGAAAATGTGAAGCCAAGTAGACAAGTGCAACGTAGGTTGAATCCGATAATGATGGAGGTTGTGAAGAAAGAGGTTTTAAAATTGCTAAGTGTAGGGGTCATATACCCAATTTCTGATAGTAGTTGGGTAAGTCCGCTTCAGGTTGTCCCAAAGAAAACAGGAATAACAGTAGTGGAGAATGATAAAGGAGAAATGGTTCCTACTAGAGTTCAAAATGGTTGGAGGGTATGTGTTGATTATAGAAAGCTGAACTCCATGACTAGGAAAGATCATTTTCCTTTACCATTTATGGATCAAATGCTAGAACGGCTAGCGGGTCATGCTTATTATTGTTTTCTTGATGGTTATTCTGGATATGTGCAGGTTCCCATAGCTCTAGAAGATCAAGAGAAAATCACATTTACATGTCCCTACGGTACGTTTGCGTATCGACGCATGCCATTTGGATTATGTAATGCTCCAGCTACATTTCAAAGGTGTATGGTAAGTATATTTTCCAAATATCTGGAGAAAATTATCGAGATATTCATGGATGATTTCAGTATTCATGGAGATACTTTTGAAGAATGCCTAGGTAATTTAACCCTTATCTTGAAAAGATGTGTGGAAACAAATCTTGTGCTAAACTTTGAAAAATGGCATTTTATGGTCCAACAAGGAATAGTTTTGGGACATGTTATTTCAGCCAAAGGAATTGAAGTAGATAAAGCAAAAATTGATCATATTTCTTCATTACCTTATCCATCAACTGTCAAAGATGTGCGATCATTTTTAGGGCATGCCGGGTTTTACCGCCAATTTATCAAGGATTTTTCTAAAATAGCCCAACCATTATGCAAGCTTCTTCAAAAATAAAAGGAATTTCAATTTGATGACGCATGCCAGAAATCATTTGACTATTTAAAGGAAAAATTGATAAGTGCACCTATTCTTCAACCACCTGATTGGAACTTCCCATTTGAATTGATGTGTGATGCATCTAACTTTGCTGTTGGTGCGGTGTTAGGTCAACGGATCGGGAAAGAGCCACACGTGATATATTATGCCTCACGCACATTGAATGAAGCTCAACTTAACTACACAACTACCAAAAAAGAGCTTCTTGCTATTATCTTTGCTTTGGATAAATTTCGTTCTTATCTGTTAGGAACTGAAATAATTGTTTATTCTGATCATGCAGCGTTGAAATATTTGTTAGCAAAGAAAGAGGCAAAACCACGACTGATTAGATGGATTCTTCTACTTCAAGAATTCAATATACGCATTAAAGATAAAAAAGGAACAGAAAACGGAGTAGCAGATCACCTAAGTCGGTTAATCAAAGAAGTTGAAGTTGAAGTACCTATCAATGAAGCATTTTCGAACGAGCAACTTCATGTCATTGGGAATGAGATACCATGGTATGCTGACATGGTAAATTTTCTAGTAGCTAAGGTATTTCCCTCACACTTTACAAAAGCACAGAAAGATAGAATGAAAAGTCAGGCAAAATATTTTGTATGGGACGATCCATACTTGTGGAAACAATGTGCCGATCAAATCATTAGAAGATGTATTCCTGATAGTGAGGTTCTGTCTATTTTACACTTTTGTCACAGTTAAGCTTGTGGGGGACACTTTGGTCCCAAGCGAACATCTTATAAAATTCTAGAGAGTGGATTCTTTTGGCCTACATTGTTTAGGGACTCTCATGAATTTTGTAAGACATGTGAACACTGTCAAAAGACTGGGGGATTAGGGCCTAGAAATGAAATGCCACAAAATCCTATCATAGCATGCAAAATCTTTGATGTTTGGGGTATGGATTTTATGGGACCATTTCCATCTTCTTTTGGATTCAAATACATTCTTGTTGCTGTTGATTATGTGTCAAAATGGGTGGAGGATAAGGCCACCCGTACTGATGATGCTAAGGTTGTTGCAGAATTTCTTCGAACTAACATTTTTGCAAGGTTTGGCATACTAAGGGCCATCATTGACGATAAAGGTTCACACTTCTGCAACAGAACTGTAGAAGCTCTATTAAAGAAATACCATGTGACACATGGAATATCTACAGCTTATCATCCACAAACCAATGGTCAGGCTGAGGTATCCAACCGGGAAATCAAATCAATCTTGGAAAAAATGGTGAAACCAACAAGAAAGGATTGGAGCTTACATCTTAATGATGATCTCTGGGCCTATCGTACAGCTTTCAAGACTCCAATTGGTATGTCTCCATATCGTCTGGTTTACGGTAAGCCTTGTCATCTACCGGTTGAATTAGAACATAAAGTTTTTTGGGCCGTAAAAAAATGTAACATGGAGTTAACTGAAGTTGGAAGATATAGGCGACTCCAACTACAAGAATTGGAAGAAATAAGAAATGATGCTTTTGAAACTGCATTGAGATATAAAGATAGAACTAAGGCAGTTCATGATAAGTTCATTCTTAGAAAGAGTTTTGAAATTGGTCAAAAAGTTTTATTATATCATTCTCGATTGAAATTGTTTCCAGGAAAATTGAGATCGAGATGGATCGGCCCATTTGTTGTGACTAATGTGTTTTCTCATGGTGCAGTTGAAATTAAGAGTGAGAAAACAAGAAAAATGTGGAAAGTCAATGGACACCGCCTCAAACCTTACTACGAAGGACATCAAGTGCACAATTTGGAAGTGGTTGATCTTACCACTCCCAATTATGAGGGTTGAATGACTTGCATTTTGTCACTTGGGAAACACCCAAGTGTTGTATATAAGTTTTTCGTATTTCGTACTTTTCTTTTTACATATTTGGTATAAATTTGTATGTACATAATGTGTATATGTGTGGAAATACATTAGTAGTTTATTTTCATACTTAAAAAAAACATGGGGGGCCGTATTTGCCCGTGTTTTTCTCTCTGCAGAAAATTTACAAATTCCAGAGAGCTCCAAAATTAACACGGGGGGTCCGTATTTCTTAATACGGCCCGTGTTTTTCTCTCTGCAGAAAATTTACAAATTCCAGAGAGCTCCAAAAATAACACGGGGGGTCCGTATTTCTTAACACGGCTCGTGTTTCTTCCTCTGCATAAAAATTTACAAATTCCAGAGAGCTCCAAAATTAACACGGGGGGTCCGTATTTCTTAACACGGCCCGTGTTTCTTCCTCTGCAGAAATTTTCAAAATTCCAGAGAGCTCCAAAAATAACACGGGGGGTCTGTATTTCTTAACACGGCTCGTGTTTCTTCCTCTGCAGAAAAATTTACAAATTCCAGAGAGCTCCAAAATTAACACAGGGGGTCCGTATTTCTTAACACGGCCCGTGTTTCTTCCTCTGTAGAAAAATTTCAAAATTCCAGAGAGCTGGAAAAATAACACGGTGGTACCGTATTTGTAAACACGGCCCGTGTTACCTTCTCAGTCAGAAACAGAATGTTTAAAATTTAACACAGGGGTACCGTATTTCACAAATACGGTCCGTGTTTCCGTCCAGTTTCCTTTTTCTCCCCCGTGTTTTCAGATCTGAGAAACACGGCCCTTTCGTTCGATTCTCTCCAGTTCTTCGCAGCACCGTCTTCTCCTTCGAATCCTCCATTTTTCTCACTCAAATCTTCAACTCTTAACAACTCCTAATCCATTAACATCCCATTTTCTTTCCCCACCATTAAATTTCTTTTCTCTGCCGATTTTTTTGTGTCAATCCACTACAGAACAGGCGACTCAATTCGTGTCAAACCCTAATTTCAATCGAGCATTGTTTCATCCATTTTAGGGAAATATCCTTAGGGTTTTCGTGGGATTTGATATTCACATATCATTCTTCTGATTCCTGACTTGTTATAGCCTGTTTTCACACAATTAAGGTAAGTGGTTCTTCCCCATATTGCAGCAATGTTAATTCGGTTTCATTGTTTTTGCTTACATATGCTGATACAATGTGATTGAATATTGGGTGCATTTGTTCCATAACTTGCACCATTATAAAATTGGGTGAATGACATGGTTAGGGCATATGTATGCATTCAGTGCAACTTTGTTATAATTATCATTGCAGTCTAATCTTATTCTTCAAGATAACATTATGTATATGCTGCACTTTCAAGTTTAAGACATTGTTTCTTAACTTCAAAGTGGTAATCTTTGTGTAGATGGCACCGAAAAAGAAGCAGCGTGCTGAAGGTGAATCCTCAAGGTCCCGGTCATCACCAACTCAAGCGAGACAACGACGTAATCGACCCAACGATTTAGGTATAATTTTTACCTCCCCCGAACAACAACAAAGGTACGATTACTTGTCTCAAAGGCGTATTACTGGCACTAGATATCTGGATGATGGCTGCTTGCATACATTGGGCATTCATAATCAAGTCATGCGCATGCTCGAAACTATAGGTTTGCAACACTTTGTCTATTGTACTAATCATACCTATAGACACTTGACTTTAGAATTTTTGAGTACTTTTGAATTGTGTGCTGAAGTTGGTGACATTGGTGATACTAAAAATAATCAAGGGTATGTTTCTTTTTGCCATTTTAATGAAGATAGGCAATTAGCAGTGCATGAACTTGCCCACATTTTCATGTTGCCTTCACAGGAATTCAGATTCATTTTACCCTGGTTCTATGCCAACAATTTTTTCGCTAAAATAGGTGATACAACGAATATGCCTACTCCCGATACCTTCCGCATTTCTGAAGCCAAATCCTCTAGGATTTTTAACTTAGTTTTCCGATACATTCAGAGGCTTTTGGCTACTACCATCTTTGGGAGGGGAGATAGTAGCGGGGTAGTTCGTTCAATTGAACTTTTCTTTCTCTACTCTATGCTTGAACACTACTCTGTTGATACTGCCTACTTTATTGCAAAACAATTTCAAAGGGTCGGTAATTCCAAACAGGGAGACATTGTTATCGGTGGGTTAATTACCACCATCTGTGTAAGTTTGGACATACCCCTTCCTGAAGATATGCCCATTGAGGCCATGAGCACCTGCATTGATATCGAACATTGTCGCCTTACGCATCTTATTGAGCGTAGGAATAATGCGTGGTACCTTTCTTATCAGGGGCGTGTTTTCTTTCCTCTTCCTAATCCTACCAAAACTGACCCTTTAAACCCATTGAACTGGCAGCCTAGTGAGGATGAAGATAACCCTGCCCCATTAGCCATCGAACATCCTATTCCACCTCATGGTTCCCATCCACCACCACCACCACCCCGATCCCAAGCCAGCTCTTCTTCCACCTCAACTTTTGTCCCCGAATGGCATCTCCAATTTCAAAATCAAGTGTATTCCCAATTGGATTCCATTCGCAATAACCAAAATCAGATGATGGAGATGATGAAGAATCTCTATGATTTCCATCTCGGGAGCCGAGACCCACCTCCACCTCCCTCTTGAAACCTATTCTTCATTTTTTCTCTTGCATTTGTTCATTAGGGACAATGAACACATTAAGTAAGGGGGTGCATTACTATTCGTAGGCTTGTGATTACTCTTTTGTAGAAATAGTTAGCAAATGTTATATATGTTTGCTAAGTGGCAGTTAGTTAATTTATTCTTATCTACTTATGTACTAGTTGTTTAATGCTGCACTTCAAAAAAAAACATGAAGTATTAGATTTGAGTAATCCATATATGAAGTAAAACAAAGTATGGGACTGAATTATTTTCAAAAAGGATAATCTTATACTTATTGTATGTTTCGATCAACATCTTTTGAAACCTTAAAGATAGAAATTGAAGATGTGATAACAGTGAAGGAAAGAAAGTTAGAATGATTAGAGATCAAATCATGCATTGACTAGGAATGAGATGAAATGAAATTCAAAATTGGTGGATATAACATTGTGAGCGTTTGAGCCTAACCTTTGGATACATTGTGATCATGCATTTCTCTTTTGTGTGCATTCTCCAATGATATGTGAAACTAGAATTTGCCATGAGTCTCTTCAAGACTGCATAGAACTTTAGGATATTTGAAAATGATAAAGGCACTCTTCTTTCTTTGTTAGCTACAAGGCCAAATAACCCACCTTGAAAATTTGTTATCCATTGCATAACCCCTTTGAGCCTATAGACCTGTTTTATTGATTTAAACTTTATTAACAACTAATCTCCATATGTATTTTCCTTCCTTACTCTACGACTAGTGGAGCAAAAATATTTTCAAGGAGAACTTTTGTTTTGTTAATAAGGTGAAATCTAAGTATGGGGGTGTGGATATCATAAAAAAAATGGAGGAAGTAGCTAAGCGTTTTTCTCCTAAAAAAAACATTTTTTGCTTCTCTAGTTGGTAGAGTCTAGCTACAATACCAAAATTCCATCCCACCTTAGAACCCTAGCCCCATTACAACCAAATTTAAGACCTTTTGATTCTTATATAATTTAGTTCTTTTAGCGGTGGCGAATTGAGAATAATGGCAAACATATGGGTGATCATTATCATTTGGAGAGAATTTGAGAGTAAACACATCATACCCTATACACTAAAGAGTGAGCGTTCCCACATTCCGAAAGTAAGAATTTACCAAGTTGAATTTCATTAGTCTTGATCTAATTTGCATGATGAGATACTAATTATTATAATTTTCGTTCTTTAACCGTTTGAGCATTTGATAAGACCGTTTTTAAGGTGATTTAAGATGTGATCCAAAAATATTTTTATCATTGATATTTCATGATTTACAAGTATTTTTCAGTCCCAGTCCAAGTTGAACTTCGTACATGAATAATTCCAATCTAATAAATCTTGTGTTCCGTGACTTGTTTCTCTTGCGTTTCTTGAGGAAAAGCAATAATTCAAGCATGGGGGTATTTGATAGATGAGATTTATTGATTATTTTCATGTCTAAAAATATCATTTATCCCTCATTTATTCTACTAGATTTAATCTTTTCGTCGAGTTTTCCTCCTTTAAATAAATTTTATAGGAAAGAAAAGAATTGAAGAAATTCAAGGAGAAATCAATGAAAAGAAGAAATCAAGTAGAGAACACATCAAGAAATGCCGAATCAAGGAGAGCAAAGTTGGAAAGGGAACAAATACATCAAGAGAAGCTAAGCTGAAACTTTCAAAGGAATTGAGTGGAAGAATAAAAAACACGGGGGTCCCGTGTTTCCATAACACGGACCGTGTTATTTATCCCGAGTATCGGTCTGTAAATCCTTGTCAGCAAAGCAGTTGGAAGAAAACACGGGGGTCCCGTGTTTCATAAACACGGACCGTGTTTTCAATTAAAAACATGTAACTGCCACGTGACTTGTTCCTAATAAATTTTATATGAAAACAGAGTTCGGGACAGAGAGGAATAGATCGAAAAACATTTGGAATGTATTGTTCTTCCTTTATTCCTTTAGAACATACATGTAATGCACAATTCCGACCTTTGATCTTCTTGAATTCTATTGATGATTTGACATTCTGCACTTCAATTGATAAGTTTCCTCTATTCCTTTGTAAATTTCAGTATCTTTGTTTTTGTTGAATCTAAGTTGTTTTTCTGTAGTTTTAATTGTATTCACTATAGTATTATCTAATTGTTGCAAGAATAGAATTTGTGAATGCATTGTTATTATCAATTTCTAAGACTTTTGTGTAATTGTATGAATTATGAATATGCAGAAATTTGAGTAAATAGAATAGGGTAGGATGAATTAAGGATGGAATTATAACCTAATTATCATTTTATACTTTAAATGTTTGATTCTAGATGATTTTTAATTGAATTAATGAATCGAATTGAATGATTCCGTATCATAGATTAAGATTCTTGAACTAATTAGATTGATCACCTATTTGGTTTAGGACTTAGTCTTTGCTAAGACAATGAAATTAACCCGTAATTGTTAATTAATTTGTCTATAGTAGCAAGAAGATTAATTATTAATCTTATCCATTAATTCGTGCAATTGCACGATCAGAGCTTTTGTGATTATGATTGTAGTTGGCTGCTTCCCGTTCATAATGCTACCATTAATTGAATCTAGTGTTCGTAACCTAGGTTATTAAATGGGTGAAAAAATAAATTGAGAGCATATTCAATTTATTAAGGTTGAGAGGAAGTATAGGAATTCATTATTCTGAGTTTCCTAAGTCAACATTAAATTGTTTAGAATCATTCTTCTTATGTGAATGTATGGCATTTTAATTCCATCACCAATTCAGTCCTCCCCTAATTGTCAATTCGTGATTAAAGACTTAGTATAATCGAATTTAGTATAAGAATCAATGAAGTTGTATAAACGGGGTTATAACATCAATAGCAAAATTAGTGATTAAAACGTCATTCCTTGTGGGTTCGACTCCTTCTTGCCATATACTATGTATTTGGGAATTAGGATTTATTTATTAAATTTGTTGTGCATACGACTGTGCATCAGCTATTTCTGTTAATCATTGATACTGTGATACGTCTTGTGACTATACTGTGTGTACTGTTTGTCTGAATTTCTTGAATAAATTGATTCTGTTAATTAATTGCTGCTGTATTAGTTGTTTAAGTCTAAAAATTTCATTATGTCTAACAATGGTCAGTCTGTTAATCAATCTGTTTCTAGTAATGATCTTTTAGAAACCCTTAGAACTTTTCAAGAACAAATGACTGCTCAATTTGCTGTTTTATCTGCTAACCTAGAACAAAGATTAGGAGAATAGGAAATAAGAATCAATGAATTGCAACATAACAGAGTTGAAACTAATCAAGCAGGAGTATTAGGAAGGGCTCCAATGGATCCTAGGATTAGAATTCCACCCATAGCTAATCTAGAGGAGTTGGAAGACCAAGTTTCTCACAATAGTGATAGGATGCCTAGACAGAACAATAGGCAAGATAGGGAATTAGAGTTCATTGATAGGAATTTGAATAATCTTAAGCTTAGTATACCAGGGTTTAATGGCAGGAATGACCCTGATTATTATTTTGAATGGGAAAGGAAAATAGAACTAGTATTTGAGTGTCATAATTACTCTGAAGAAAAGAAAATTAAGGTGGTTGTAGTAGAATTTACTGAGTATGCGTCCTCTTGGTATCATAATTTGGTGTTAACTAGACGAAGGTGTGGGGAACCACCTATACAGACTTGGGCAGAATTTAAAACTTTAATGAGAAAGAGGTTTGTGCCAAGTTACTATTATAGGGAATTCCATAAGAGGTTGCAAATTATTAGTCATGGAGTGAGGACAGTGGATGATTATTATAAGGAACTAGAAGTTTTGATTATTAAGACGGGAGTTATTAAGGATGATGATGCTACCATGGCTAAGTTTCTGAGTGGATTAAATTCAGAGATAGCTGATAAAGTAGAATTATATCCTTGTGGAACCTTGAATGAGATGGTAAATATAGCTACTAAGATAGAAATTCAATTAAGAAAATCTAGGCAATATAAACCCCCTGGGATTGGGTTTAAGACTACAGTAAGGAGAAATTTTGGAGGGAATACTTCTAGAAACTGGAAGAATAATAGTAAGGTTGAATTTAAAGGTAGAAACACTGAATTTAAGGTAGGACAGAAGTTTGAAAAGGGTAATAATGTGATGACAAACCCTGTAAATGGATCAAACAAGACTAGGGATATTAAATGTTTTAGATGTGGAGGATTAGGACATATAGCTTCTGAATGTCCAAACAAGAGAAACATATTAATTAGAGAGTCTGGAGATATAGAATCTGAATCTGAAGAAGCAGAGGAAGAGGTGAATATAGTTGGAGAGGATGATAGTGATCTAGAGGAGGAAGTAGAATTGCCAGTGAGTAGGGATCTTTTTGTGGTTCGTAGGGCTTTAAACAGTAATAAATTACCTAATTCTAATGCTATACAGAAAGAAAATATAATCCATACCAGATGCTTAATTGATGATGAGTGCTTTAACATGGCCATAGATAGTGGTAGTTGTATTAATGCTGCTAGTACCCTGTTGGTGTCTAAATTAGGATTAACAACTACTAAACATCCAAAACCATATAGATTGCAATGGCTTAATGAATTGGGAGATGTCAAAGTTAGTCAACAAGTTTTAGTAAATTTAAAACTAGGAAAATATGAAGATTCTGTTTTATGTGACATAGTTCTTATGCATGCTGCTCACCTGTTGTTAGGTAGACCTTGGCAATATGATAGGAAGGTAATACATGATGGTTATAAAAATAGGTATAAGGTACAGAAGGATGATAGGAAGATTGTCTTAGCACCTATGACTCCAAAATAAATATTTGAGGATCAAACTAAAATTAAATCTGATTATAAGGAGTTATCTAAACCTAGTTTGGAGAATGATCTTAGTTCAAAGGACATAAAAGGAACTTCTAGATTTTATGCTAAAGGTAAGGATGTAGGAAAGGCAATGAAAAGAAATGCTAATGTGTACTTGATGATTTATAAGGACTGTTATGAGTGTCAGAGAGGAATAAGTGAAGAAATACCTAGTATAGTGAAACAGTTATTGGAAGAATATAGTAAGTTGTTTCCTGAGGACATTCCTAGTGGATTACCTCCATTAAGGGGAATAGAACATCAAATAGATTTTATTCCAGGAGCTTTTATACCAAACAGACCTGCTTATAGAGCTAATCCTGAAGAGGTTAAGGAATTAAAAAGACAGGTCTCTGAACTGTTAAGTAAAGGATACATTAAGGAGTCTATGAGTCCTTGTGCAGTACCAATGTTATTAGTGCCTAAAAAGGATGGTAGTTGGAGGATGTGTGTGGATAGCAGGGCAGTAAATAAAATAACTATCAAGTATAGATATCCTATCCTTAGGCTTGATGAAATGTTGGATCAATTGCATGGTGCTGTTATATTTTCAAAAATAGATTTAAAAAGTGGGTATCATCAAATTAGAATGAAACCAGGAGATGAGTGGAAGACAGCTTTTAAGACTAATTTTGGATTATATGAATGGTTAATGATGCCTTTTGGGTTGTCAAATGCTCCTAGCACTTATATGAGACTTATGAACTATGTTTTAAGGGAATTTATTGGAAAATTTGTGGTTGTTTATTTTGATGATATACTTATATATAGTAAATCTTTAGAGTAACACCTGAAACACTTAAGGATTATTTTAAATGTGTTTAAAACAGAACAGCTTTATACTAATTTAACTAAGTCTAGATTTTGTTTGGAAAGTGTGGTTTTCTTAGGATTTGTGGTAGGAAAAGAGGGTGTATCTGTAGATGAAGAAAAGGTTAGAGCTATTCAGGAATGGCCTGTGCCAAAGAGTGTGACTGAAGTAAGAAGCTTTCATGGATTGTGTTATTTTTACAGGAGATTTGTGAGAAACTTTAGTACTATAGCTGCTCCCTTGACTGCCATAACAAAAAAGTATAATGGGTTCACTTGGGGATTAGAACAACAGAAATCTTTTGAGACACTTAAGACTAAATTAACCCAAGCACATGTGTTGAGTCTTCCTGACTTTGAAAAGATGTTTGAATTAGATTGTGATGCTTCAGGGTTAGGAATAGGGACTGTACTTTCTCAAGAGGGAAAACCAATAGCTTATTTTAGTGAGAAATTAAATGGTAGTACTTTGAATTATTCTACTTATGAAAAAGAACTGTATGCTTTAGTAAGGGCTTTGGAAGTGTGGCAATATTATTTGTGGCATAGAGAATTTGTAATTAATACTGATTAGGAAGCTATTAAGTATTTAAAAGGTCAATCAAAGTTAAATAGAAGACAAGGTAGATGGATTGAATTTATTGAGAGTTTTCCTTACATAATTAAGTATAAGAAAGGTAGTGATAATATAGTTGCAGATGCTTTATCTAGGAGATATGCTTTATTAAATGCTGCTGATACTACTTTATTAGGTTTTTCCAGTATTAAACTATTATACTTAGAAGATATTGATTTTAAAGAAATCTATAAAAGGTGTGAAGTTTCCTCACAAGGAAAGTATTTCATTAATGAAGGTTATTTGCTTAGGGAAAATAGGTTGTGTATTCCTGCATGCTCTTACAGAGGTTTATTAATTCAAGAAGCTCATAGTGGTGGGTTAATGGCACATATAGGATCTCAGAAAACTTTAGATGTTTTAATTGATCATTTTTACTGGCCACACATGAAAAAGGATGTTTTAAAACATTGTGTCAATTGTATTGCTTGTAGGAAGGCAAAAACTACTTCAAAACCTTTTGGTTTATATACTCCCTTACCTGTCTCTAACCATCCTTGGGTTGATGTATCTTTGGATTTTGTTTTAGGATTACCTAGGACTAATAGAGCTAAGGATTCAATAATGGTTGTAGTAGATAGGTTCAGTAAAATGGCTCATTTTATACCTTGTAATAAAACAAATGATGCTGTAGCAGTGGCTGAATTATTTTTTTCTAATGTGATTAAATTACATGGTATTCCTAAGACTATAGTTTCAGACAGAGATGTTAAGTTTTTAAGTCATTTCTGGAAGGTTTTGTGGGGAAAATTAGGGACTAAGTTATTGTTTTATACAACTTGTCACCCTCAAACTGATGGACAAACTGAGGTAGTAAATAGAACATTAGGAAACATGTTAAGAGTTGTCCTTGGAAAGAATCTTAAATAATGGGAATATGTTTTACCTCAAGTGGAATTTGCTTATAATAGGGCTTTACATTCTACAACTAATAAAACTCCATTTGAGATTGTGTATGGTTTTAATCCTTTAACTCCTTTAGATTTGAGTCATTTGCCTCATGCTGAATTGCAAAATTTTGATGCTGAATCTAGAGCTGATAATATGAAAATGTTACATGAGACTGTAAGCCAACAGATTAACAAAAAGGTGCAACAGATGGCTGAACATGCTAATAAAAGAAGGAGAAAAATGATTTTTAAATCTTAAGACTTAGTCTGGGTTCACCTTAGGAAAGAGAGGTTTCCAAATTTTAGAAAGTCAAAGTTGGATTCTAGAGGAGATGGACCGTTTACTGTGTTAGAGAAAATTAATGATAATGCTTATAAGATTGATTTGCCTGTTAAATTTGGGAATGTGAGTAATACTTTTAATGTGGCTGATCTTAGTCCATTTCTGGGACTTATTCAGGTTTCAGAGGCGAAACCTTTCCAAGAAGAGGGGAATGATATGAATCTTAAGAACTTATATTTATTTAATTTTGAAAATTGCTGTGAATTATTTACTTATAATTGTTTGTCTTATTTGGTGAATAAATAGGAGTGTAATGCAGCATATGGACTCTGTGGATCTTTGGATGCAGCTGCTGGAATGTGCAGATTATGTATCTGAAGTGTGCAGATTATGTAGTTTTTTTGTTAATTAATTGTAATCCCATATGATATATTCGCCGGTCGAAATTGGCTAATGGAAATTAGGTCGGTTGTATAATCCGCCACCCGGTCCTTAATTTTGGACTAGATGGATTGTGGATTAATCAATCCTTAATAGCCATGATTAGCTAAAGTGTTATTTTAGCTTATGGGAATTAAGTCTTAAACTTAATTGTATTTGGGGCATTTTATTTTGTGGATTGATTGGGCTGGTCGACTATTTATGTGGCCCAAAGTAATAAACCCGTTCGGCCTTTCCGTTGTAAATCTGTCCGTGTATTCGTTGGTCTGTATTGTGTATTTGTACGCCACTATACGGTCTGTAATACGCATATAAATATCCTGATAAATGTGTAATAGTGGACGATTCTTTTTTACAGAATATTTGGCTGAGTTCTCGATTCTTCTCGCGACTTCTCTCTCTCTCTCTCTCTCTCTCTCTCTCTCTCGGCGATTCTCTCGCTCGCTCGTCTTCTCTGAATCTGCTCTCTTACCTTTGATTGATCTTGATCATTCTTTCTTCAAATTTCAGTTGCCGTTGTACAAAATGTGCCTCTGAATCTTTGGGTCTTCCTTTGGAGTTGTTCCTTAGGCTGAACCGGCGAATCGAACGTTGCGCTCGATTAATCTTTCGATCCTTTCGAGAAACCCTAACATGTTTCCATCAATATATATACACCTTAATTTTATACTTAGAACGTACATATCTTATGATAATAATATATATTTTAGGCTTGTGGATTCTCTTAAAATAATAATACATATTTTTATAAAATAGATTATAAACACATTTATATGTGTGTGTGTGTGTGTGTGTGTGTGTGTGTGTGTGTGTGTGTGTGTGTGTGTGTGTGCGTGTGTGTGTAAAGGTCTCGGCCACAATTAAAAAAGGACAACAAAATTTTTCACCAACACATCAAACAACAGATTTATGAACAACAAACCGCAATTTTACAATAACAAACAAACACAACCCTGTAGCAGCATGCATGCATTTATATATATATATATATACATACATACATACATACATACATATCAGTAGAGACAAATTAAGCAATGAGGGAAGAACAAACACATACGTAAAGGGAGCGACGACATGCAAGTTGAGAACGGCAATGGCACGACGGATGATGAAGGTACAAGTGCTGGCTACGTTCGTAAGAATGACACCACGCACATGGAAAGCCAACAATGGTAGAGGAGTGGTGGAGAGATGGCGGTGCGATGGTTTCCTTTAATTCAGATGAGCCGGAGCGGTGGTGCAAGGGTTTGCAAGAGAAAGAGAGTACGAGAGGGAAGCGGCAGAGTCTGAAATTTTTGGCACAAAACAGAAGAACGAAATAAAAGGAAGTTTTAATAACGGTTCTTATAGGAACCGTTATCAAACGATGTTTTAATAATGGTTCCTGTAAGAACCGTTATTAAAACATGACTTAATAACGGTTCTTACAGGAACCGTTATTAAAACATTGAAAATTTTAACAACGGTTCTTGTTTGAACCATTATTAAATCATGTTTTAATAACGGTTTTATGTGAACCGTTATTAAAATGGCCGTGCAAAATTTCACTTTGTACTTTTAATAACAGTTATTACCTACAACCGTTATTAAAAATTCCCGTGTATTAATTTTCACGCATTTGACGACGGCTTTTGAACCATCGTTATTATTTCCTATTTCCGTAGTAGTGACTTTCACCAAAATCCCTAAGCTTCCTTTCTTTCTTTTTGCTAAAACATGATTGAGACACCATCCATGAACAAAACTTAATGCCTTCTTCCCAATCATATGGATTCACACCAAATTTTTGCTATACTTCTTCACCACCAAATAAAATAGCTTTAGAATAATTTTTCTTATAGTAACTATAGCAACCACAATGGAAACATATTAGGTCTATGGCTTCATATTCAATCCTTTGAATAATCCATTTCAATTTGAACTTTGAAATAAGAGTTTCCTTAGATCCATCTACATTGATATTGTTCTAAACTGACTTGTTTGACCTCTAAGGTACTAAGATATACATTCATTAAGGAGCCATTCAACTTCCCCATACAACATAGTATATCCTCCTTGAAATATTTAATTAGTAACTCAGGTAGTTGAATCCAAAATATCATTCTAACACTTGTTTGAGTAGGTCAAAACTCAGGCTCCCACTTTCACACAAGCAAGAAATGGTTAGCAATAATCTAATGCTCTCTATATAACTGTTCTCTATAGTATCACATGCTCACATCAAATAAAATTGATGGGCTCTTCAAAGTCCACATATGTCTCAATCTTTCCTCTAGAAACCATAAACTCATGGATTTGCCTAACAAACAAATGATCAAGGTTGTACACATGGGTCTCCTAAGTTAGGCCTTCTCCTCCTTCGTCAACAAAAATTGGGGTAGACTAATATCTACCTCCTTATCATAATCAAAGTCCTTAGCATAACAATCCTCATAATTTAATCCCCAAGAGCATTCCTAACTTCCAACAAGAGTGTGGTAATTCCTCAAGGCATCTTGATATGACGACACACAATTATGTAGAAAATCTTCAAAATTACAAGAAACCATATCAATGTCTGCATCAATAATTTTAGGCTCGGGCTTTTATATTGCTAGCGATCACTTGTTCTAGGTGTGATTCTTCAAGACTTTATCATCTTGCATATGGTGGTTCTTATTCATTGTTGGGGGGAGGTCTCGCCATCTTCAGTGGACACCTTGTAAGGTAGGAGATGATGGTATTCGTCGGGCTAGAGTAGGTTACTGCTAATCTCCGTTGGGCTCATGTTCAAACTCAGATTAGGTTATCAATTGGATATAGAAAGAGAACCTTGACATCTTAAACTTGACATTTTCATAGATAACATTATTCATCATAGTTGCATATAAGCATATATTGAATTACTTTCAATACTTTGCATTGTAACACCAATCAATCATGTTTTTGCAAGAAAATTGTTTTAAAATTAATCATTCATTTCATATGATGAAATATATTATTTATGTTTGTACAGAAGTATAAAACTATCTTTACCTGATATATATATATATATATATATATATATATATATATATATATATATATATATATAATATTATGAACAAATAAAAATTATTCAAATAGACATCTTAAAATATCAATATACATACCTTAAAACATACGTTATAAACTACATATATTAAGGTCTCACTTAAAATCAATTTCGTGGGGTCTCACCTAATTATATTGATAGGTTTACAAAAGTTATCCTTAACTATATTGATGAGTGAAAGCCTAGGAGAACAAATTTCAATCTAGAGTGTAAGTTGTTATTTTGTAGAAGGTATTGACTTGAACTTGAATTCAGGATAAAGAGGAGACAAACTGCATGTATACACATGGAGCTATGAGGTTGAGATTGTTGACTGTCGAAGAAAATACTAGTATATGGTCAAAGTCTAAATTAAGGTCTATCAGTCAAAAGAAGACCAGCTCCAGCAATCAATAGGTATGGGTTCCACTTTGAATATTCTCAATTAAGATATCGACAGTCACATGTAGCTATGTACCTTGATTACATAATTAATCCTACATCGCTAGCACCTGGCGTTTTAACATACCCAGCTATAGATAATAGAATACTAATCCCTTCCCCACCAAAGGAAAAGAAGAAAAAAATGTGGACAGCCAAACGTGGGCGTAAGATAATTGCTCTAAGCTCCCAATGTCTTCCAAACCCAACCCTTGTCCCTCTAAATCTCTCACAGCCCTAACACTAAAGTGTAGAAGGTGTTATCATTTACTATTACAGTAGCTGTTTATATTCACTAGGAAAATTATGACACGATTTATTTGATATTTGATCTGATTTTTATGGATATCTATAGATGGGTATTATGTGTTATCTGATGTGGATTCTGCTATAGAGTATTCAGTACATCTGACCATATGTATAAGACATATAATAAGAATTATCCTTTGCGATGAAACTTGATAACCATTTTTAATTTCTTTTGCTAGTTAGAGTAGTTTCTTTAGGTAAATAAAGGTTGTTTTTTTTTTTTTTTGGTCAATTGAAAGTAGTCTCTTTTTTTTTAACAATAACAATCTTTTTTTTATTTCAATTCAGCATCTTTGGCCTAACGATTAATATTGGAAGTTCTCGGTTTCCATCTAGGAGAGTGGTTTTTATTAGATGTTATATATATATATATATATATATATATATATATATATATATATATATATATATATAATTTAAGAGAATTTAAAAGTAATCATCCTCTATTCTCTAATTTTTTTTAAGCATACACATTCACGAATCTCAATGGCATGAACCACGAAGCTTTCGTTTCAAGATTATAACCCATCTATTTCGAATATCAAGGAAGTCTGTATCAATTTTATCCTTAGCTAGCTAGTCATATTGCGTGATATAATGTGAATGAAAAAGGGTTAACATGGTGAATTGGCCATATAAGTATATATCATACATAAATTAATTTATTTGAACATGCAAGATTAGGTTAATTTTATTTCCTTTCAATTTGAAAGAGGTGCAATAAGAGCAGCATGGGACGTGGGTGCTGCAAGTTAGTCAGAAGGAATAAGTTGGGTATCCGATGTCCGATTCGGACTTTGAGAAAAATGGAAAACACAGTACTGATCATGTTTTTGACTTTTAATCACTGCGTACAGATAAAAACTTTGTGATTAAAAAAAGGTTGACGACCCGATCGAGACTTTTTTGGGCCTGGTTAAACTTTTTAAATGAGTAGCACTTGCCATTAATAATTGTTACGTCCTCACAAAGCCCTATATACATGATCAACATATAAACCTAAATTCTTATGTGTATGGGTATGGGTATGTATATAAACCTAAATCGAATAAAGTGCGATATAGAAGGAAACCATCGCAAGGAGGATGACAAAGTAATTTTGTTTGGGCATCCTTCTTTAAAAAGATACTATTCATGGATAGCAATTCTACTTTTCAGAAAGAGAAATACTTCCTTTGCATGATACTGTTATGGTTTTCTAATAGGATGAAAAGCTCATAAGAGCAAGGGATCTACTCAAGTCCGATCATGGAAAGGCGACACAAGAAGAATGGTATCAAAACTTTGTGAATTGAACAATAATGAATTCTATGATAGTGGATCTAATTCATCATTACTGATATATACTGATAGCAAGCAAAACTTATAGGGGGCGTCATAATAGGTTTATAGCAATGGCAGAAGTCACCATTATATATTTTTAATTTTATCATGGAAATTCTACATTTTTTTTAAAAAAAATAAGAAAAATTACCATAATATGTCATCACAAAAACTTTGTCTGCATAGTTTTCCACCATGGTAATTTTTTGCTTAAAATACTATGGAAAAGGTATATACAATGACGGGTTGTCATTGTAATATGGGTAGGAGTCGTTGTAATATGCCAACTCAAAATGACATCATTTTGTTTTTTTAATGGATACTACAAGGACATGACATTAAAGAAGAGGGGAAGTCATTGTAATAGCTATGAGCATCAATTTTCCCTCCTTTTTGTTTCTAAAATTAGTTGAATGGGAATTTACAACGATGTGCAGAAGTAATATGATTGAGTAAGGGTCATCCTAATATACCACCTCAAAATGATGTAATTTTTTTTTTGGTAAAACAAGATCGTATTGTTATAGTTGAGGGAGTTATCATAAAATCTATGGATGTCAAATTTCCTTGCCAAAATTTTGCTCATAAAAGTAGTGAAATAGATATATATAACGGTGTGTCGTCCTAATATGCATTGCCATTGCCATAATATATAGCTTGAAAATGACATCATTCCACTTAATGATAGGAAAATATAATAGCTTGGAACCCTACTACATTGACCTTATTATCGTAATAGCCTTACATTATAAAAAGAAAAAAAAAAGAACTGCAACCTATTTCATTTCTATCTCTATCATTCTTCTTCTGCTTGTGAGAGTACTTCTTGCTCCTCGATTTCCACCAATGTTGATTCCCTTCCCTTCTTTCTTTGTCAAAATTTAATCTTCCTCTTATCTTAAATATGTGTTTTAGGTTGTAGTCATCATTAATATTTTATTTAACAGTATTTTTGTTTGTTGATTTTGTATTTACTAACATTTCCTTATTTTGTTGTAGGTTGTTTGAGTTTAGTTTTAGCATATGTAGGCATTTAATTGAAGGAAATGAATAATATTGTTGTTAAAATTTTTTCTTTTTAGGTTTATTATTGAATAACAATTTGATTTCTACTAGGTATATTTGTATGTAGTTGAATTTTTTTTTTTAAGAACTCCTCTCCAGTCTCACACACACCACTATTGTCATTGTCCACACTGTTGTAGGTTGTTGTTGCCACTACTACCACTATTGCTTGTTTATTTGCTGGAACTAAGTTTGTATAATTATCTAATTTGATACTTGTTTGTTACTTTGTTTTAATTAACTAAATATATATAATTTGGACATTTGGTGACTTGTTCAGTATTTGGTTCGTATTATTGATTTCTAATATGAACATTTGTTGGTTGTGTAATATATAAGTACGGATATTTTTGTTGTATTTTTTTACTTTTGGTGTGAATAATGTATTTAAAAGCGCATTGGTTAGATTAGATAAATATGTTATTGTTGATAGATTTTCACTATGTAATAAGAAAAATTCTATTGTTAATAAAATTTTTCTATGTAATTAGATTGTGTCCATGTAAATAAGCTATTGTTAATTTTGGTTTATTTTTTTAATGTAATTATAAATTTTAAATTAATAGATAAGTATGTTAGGAAAAGTTATCATACTATTAAATAAGTATGTTAGCATAAAATATAGTTTTTCACTATTATTATTATGTAAGAATAAATAGAAGTAATATATATATTTATGTAATTTAACAATAATTTAATATTAAATTTAGATAATTATGTTAGTAATGAGGTAATAGAATTAAAATAGATAAGTAAAATTATGTTATGAATAATTAAATATAATTAAAAGTAAATAAATATGTCAGTAATAAGCTGATAGACTTAAAAATAATATATATATATATATATATATATATATAAGAATATTAATAATAATTTAATAGAATTTAAAAAAATAGTAGTTATAGGATTAATAATATGTTAAAAAGCTTTAATTTTGAATATTAAGTTAAAATAATTACAATTAATAAAGATAATAAATAATATAAAGTTGTGACAATAATATATTTTGTGGTTGATGAAATGTTTTTAGAACTAATATTAGAATGAATTAATATAAATTATTAAAGTAAATATAAGATATTTTATTTAAAAATTAAAATAATAAATTATATAACTATATGGTTAAATAATACATTATTTGTTTGTATCTGTGAATATTTGTAACAAATATTCAACATTGTTGATATACTATATTAAATATACAATATTGCAAATATATATATATGTGACTGTGGATATGCCATAAATATTATAAATTAATTTGAGTATTGGATTTGTATTGTAGGTTTGCATATATTATTATTTTTATATAGAATTGAGTATTTTATTTTAATAAATAAAATATTATTAGATTTAAAAATAATTCACATTAAATAATATAAAATAATTGTTAGCCTAACCATAAACCTAAACCCTAACCATAAACCAAAACCCTAATCCTAAACCCTAGTACATAAACCCTAACTCTCAACCTAGACCCTAGACCATAACCATAAACCCTAAAATATAATCCATTAGTACATTTATTTGCAATAATAAACCCTAATTCATTAGACATTTTCCACATTTGTAGATGATAAGATATTTATCTTATATGATAAAGATATTAGTAACCATGTGAGATAGGTACATGATGAGCTAGACCCCATGTTGGAGAGGGATTTGTATGTGGGACTATAAAATTTTAGGTTATATTATATTTTTCACACCTTGTCACAAAATCAATTTTATAGCTATGGGTAAAAGCTAGATATATAGATTTATTTGTTAATGGTGTTCCAAACCCTTAATTTGTTAAGGGTAGATATTTTAGGAGAGACTATAATTATATTGCAAGGGAGTTGAAGGTGATTAATGAAGGGTGGAGGTCTTTGCATGGAATATTACTAATTGTATACCTTAATTACCCAAGTAATGCTTAAAAGTCTTGAGAAAAGTGAGTGAAAATGCTTCTATAAGAATTATGGACTTAATAGGTGATCAATTGGTTGCGAGGTGGAATTATGAGTTGATTATAATGAGAAATTTTAAGTTGTAATAGCTTTCTTTATATATATATATATATATATATATATATATATATACTTTCTTCTATTATGTATCAAGCTTTTATAACCAGTGAACTACTTCTATAAAGGTAATTTCCTAAAAAATTAGAGGGGAAATGGTCATACCTAAGATGAAAAATCAAAAACCTTCATATTCATTGTATAGATAACATGTTAAAAGTAAGTTTAGATATCAAAAATTGATATATCCTTTAATTACCTCAATAGATATATCATGAAATTTGATAATAGTTGGATAAGGTCACATAATTGAAAATTCAATGATTTTTAGCATGGCCTTTAGATGTTTATAAGATTATCAAAAGATAGCTTAAGGTCCTATGGATTAATGTTTTATTCTCGTAGGAGATGTGTCAATATTAAATGGGATATGATATATATGGCTAGATCCCACATTTATGGTATGGATTCATGATGGTTATAACATGTGGACGTATCATGGTGAACCCAAACTTAAGCGTGTAGAAGAAGAAAATGGAGATGAGATGGTATATGTATTAGAGGATTATTTAGAGGTGATATGCATGTTGATGATAGTGGTCATGATGAAGTTATTGGTGATGAATTAAGTGCTAATGATTCCATAGTTGATGATCCTTGGGGATTAGTAGATATCCATATGTTAAGGAATTATTTCAAGATATGGAGACAAATTTATAGCCCAGGTGTAACCAATTTTCTTTTTTAAATTTTTTCAGGAACTTGATGTGCGATAAGGTGTTGAGTAAATGGAGTAATAAGTCATTTGATAGACTTTTAAAGCTTTTGGAAGAAGAAATTTTGGGTGTTAATAAGCTTCCAACATTGCATTATGATGCCAAAAAAATTGATGAGCAAGTTAGAATTGAGCTATGAGTTGATTCACACACACAGGTGTGATTGTGTCTTGTAATAGAAATAATTACCTGGCATGTGGTACTTCTTAGTTTGTAGATGAAGTCACAAAGGGAAAGAAAGTTCAGTACAAAGTGTTGAATTATTTCCATATAACACCAAGGCTAAAAAAAACTACACTTGTAGACACACTACTCAAGACATGAGATGACACTTGAATGGGAAGGCTAGAGAACCGAGGATCTTACAAAATGCAATTGATGCCTAGGTGTGGAAATGTTATAACATAAATCATCTAAATTTTGTAGGAGATCCATGAAATGTATAACTAGGGTTCTATTAGATCAGTTTGATCTAATTGGCATGGGCGGGAATGATAGTATATGGTACATAATCTTAACAACTTATAGCTTACCCATGGTGATGCTTGAAAAATCTATTCCTTATGTTGTCTTTGTTTATTCTTGGCCCCCATATGCTAAGATGGATATTAAATTATTCCTTAGATCACTTGTTGATGAGATGAATGATTTAGCGGTGGAAGGTGTTGATACAAGATATAAAATTTATAATAAAGTGTTTAGAATTTGTGTTGCAGTTCTATAGATACTTAATGGTTTCCCTACTTATTCAATTTTACATGTGGGGTTAGTCGCAGTTCTATAGATACTTAATGGTTTCCCTACTTATTCAATTTTACATGTGGGGTTAGTACATAAGAATAAAAGCATGCCCCAATTATAATTAAGACAATCATTTTGTAAGGTTGAGGTGTAATATGGGGTACATTACTCATTGATAATTTCTTCCGACTAACCATCCATGGCAGAGGAATAACTAGGTTGATGGTAAAGCTAAGAAGGAAACCAATCCCTATGATTGTCGACAAATAGGTATTTAATGCAGCTATGTTGTGATAGTTATTACACATTAGGTAAGCATCAAGACATATTATGTTTGAAGTAGAAGAGAGGTGGGGATGAGTTGAGTTGGAGGAGGAAGAGTATTTTATGAGTTTTCGTATTAACCATTAACCACCCTTAAACAAAACTTGTTGTGATACATGATGAGAAAAATATTTTTGTAAATTTTCTTGGGATGATACTTAGCAATCATGACAAATCAAAAGATAATTAAAATGCAATGTGTGACTTGATATATATGAACATTATATCCAAGTTGCATTTTTACTTTGTGCGGAATAATTTGATAAAACTTATAATTGAGTATACTCTTTTACTCAGGGATAGGAAGAATTTTTTTGGGGTTTATAAATAGTGTAAGATTTCTAGGTGGCTTTGTAGAAAATTTAATGTAGAATATAATTAATAAGGATGCAAACTAACTACTCTAAAATAACAAGACCATCATGTCATGATGCAATGGTCATTTCCAATTAGTGGCCATCTTTTCTTGAAGAAACTTATCGTCATTACCATTGTTGAGTTGAGTAACCTATTCACCATAACGTGTGTAAGGACACTTCACTTATTCAATTTGGATAAGGCTAAACAACTAATGGTTATCATCCTATACAAGTTACAACATATTTAACAAAATGGTATGTTTCACCTTAGAATCCACTTATCAGAAGAAACATAGTTGTGTGGACGTGTTAATGGAATATGGATGTATGCTCTTAAAAAAATCTAAAAAAATTGAAGTATATCAAAAAATGAGCTTACCCAAAAAGTTCTCTTGTCAAAGGTTATGTTGCAAATGAAGTAGTGAAATTTTGTTCTATGTACTTTAAAGGGGTTCCATTATGGTTCAACAAGCTTGAAAAAAATGAGGATGTTGCTTTAAAAAAATGGTAGTTATTAGTGTTTTAGTATTAAAATTTTGGAACTGGTAATTCATTGGTTGTTGGTATCTCAAAGAATGAGTCAAATAAGATTACTTGGTATGTTCTTAAAAATTGTTCAAAGGTACAGAAATATTTGGTGTAATTACACATTAATAATCATTAATAGTGGGATAGATGATTTTATGTGTGTAGGAATCATATAAATTTTTCCTCTAATGCCATAGTGAGTACTTGAATGAGATGTGTGAAAGTGGTGGAAATTTGGGTGGAATTGAAAGGAAAGAGCTCTCACATGGGTTTTATTCTGATTTAAATCATTATTAAACTCAATAAACATTCCTAACTAATTAGATAAGCTCTAAATTGATAGTGATATTTACTAACTATGCTTCAAGTGTACAACTTATATAAGTTACGTTGTATGAATGGACCGATAAGTTATTATCTCAAGCTAATACTCCATCGAGTATGATTACAACTCATGATAGAGGAAAAAAAGAACACAACACAATGGTTTGCATGCCCCTGGAGTCTACAATGAAAGTTATTATGGACAGATATATCAAATCATTAAGTTATATTACTTGTATGAGTATTTTTTTTGTGTTGTTCAAGTGTAAATGGTTCATCATTGATATGAGGAAGAAAAGAATCATATGAAAGAACACATTACAAGTGTTTGTATAAGTTATCATTGGTACAATTATGATCACTATATATATATATAAGAATACGCATTCAAACATTTCAGACCATAACTTCCTCAAATTAGTATTCATATCATCAAATTTGGAACATTGTTCCAATGGGTTCCCTTCTATATCATATATTGGCTTTTTCATGGCATCTTTAGTCCACCGATTCACTACCAATTGAGTAGGAATATGGTATACTCCTTTTCCTTTCAAAATCCAAAGTATATGCCTACATAGAATCCCGCATCTTTGAAATATCTTACAAGAGCACTTAATATCTTCATTTATTGTATTATATACCACCCGAAAAGTATTCTTACAATTTTACATACCAAGTTCACCAACTACAACAATCTCTAAATCATCTTCCCTCATAAAATCAATAAGCCCACATGAAAATGAAGCAGCCAAAATCTAAATTTGAATCTCAAAAAATATAGTATGGATATAAACCTCAGATACATGCTTTTCTAATTTAAGGGGAGTACTAAGTTCGGAATATGACAACTATAATACCTTATTTAGGTCCAACTATTTATACCTTTGTCCATCCAATGCACTCTCATACCGCATACAAAACTCAACTAAAGTACAATGATTATTAGTGAAAGTCCAAAAAAAGCTATTCTCACCCTCTGATCTTGAAGTTGTTCTTAGAAGCCCTCCCATAAACAAGTCCCTAAAATATGTAGGTATCTATAAGTTTCTTATATCAAACATATGATCAAGCCATTGGGACAATGTTCCAAATCTAATGATATGAAGACTAATTTGAGAAAGTTATAGTCTGAAATGTTTGAATGCGCCAACCTAGTTGAAGGGAATCAAGAAGGTATCCATCAATTTATAAGAGTTCTTGAAGATTTTAAGAAAAAATGGAGTGAGAAGAATATTAGTGATAAGCCTTCAAGAAAATCAGATATCATTGAATCCTTAATTGGGATGAGTGCTCCGAGTGAAGTTACCATTAAAGTCCCACGTCAATCCAAAAGTAAAGGAAGTGGAAAGAGGACCAAAGGGGAGAAAGAAAAGGCCATTAAGCAACAAAAAAAAAGATGATAAGAAAGTGCAAGGCATGTGGAGAGTATGCAAGCCATGATAGTCGAAACTGTCCTACAAAATCAAAATTAAAATCAAAGTTAAAAGAAATTATTTTACTTCTCCATCTGAATTTGCAATATTTTTTTTTAATTCCTTACTTCAAATTGTAACTAATGTTAATTTTTTATATGTGAATGACAGATTTTGACATGAAAGATCAAAGTTGGATGTAAATTTTTTTTTATCTTCATGAAGATATTGGTCATTGATGCTTTTCGTTGTAATTTAGATGATAGTGGAAGGTTTCTTTTCAAACTTGTATAAGGTTCGATTTAAGGAATTGTCAAACTTCTAATCATGGAGAATTTTTTTTCCTTCTCATATTATATAATTAAATGAATATATATTTGATTAGTATGTTTTTTTTTCTTTTATTAAAACATGCATGCCTTTGGATGGAGATTAGATGGTCTAGGGTTTAGTAGGTTTGGGGTTTGGGCTTGTATGGTTTGGGGATTATGGTTTAGGGTTTAAAAGGTTTGAGGTTTAGGATTTATGGTTTATGATTTAGAGTTTGTAGAATTTATAGTTTTAGAGGTTTGAATATAGGTTTGGGTTAATTTTTTAATTAGGTATTAATAAAATCTTAAATATTAATTAAATTTTAATATAATAGATAAAATTAATTTCTATATATGTATCTTAATAAGAGTATATACGTGACCTTTCCTATATATATACACACACACCTACCATGCCTCCTCTGTCATAGTGGGACCGTAATCAATGTTGGATCCCCACCAAGAGGCAAGAGCACTACCCCTTTTTTCTTCTGAAAAAAAAATGTATATTTTATCTTACATTTCAGAGATTTATATTATCGTCATTAGATAAGGACGTGCGGAAGTAAGTACTATGAGATATTTCACAAGATATCTACCCAATAAACGACGAATTCTTTGAATAACAGCAACCCTCCGCACTCTACACGCAAATATGGACCTTAAATCCATCGCCCTGTACATGCTTACCAACGACTTATCCTATTTCTATCTGTTTCACCTTTGACTTAATCCAGGGGAGGGCCATACGAAACAAACCCCGAAGTTGACCGTCACCGTTTGTCATAAAAAAAAGCAAGCTCGTGAATTAACTGCCGGAAAACTGATTTGCTCCATTTCGTGTATTTTAAAGAACATTTTGGAACATTGACTTAAACAGATACCCAGGAGGAAAATATAAATTTACAAATTGCCGCACCACCTCTTTCAGGATATTTTGGTCTCTCCCTAAAATTAAGAAACGAAGAAAGCGAAATAATAAAATGACGCAACTTGCAAGCCTGAAGCATCCTTTATAATATTGTGAATAAAATACTGAGATAGACTACTGCCCCACAACGTAAACAGCAAGACCAATAAAAGACAAGAAGCTTTGACTATGGAGGAACAAATCCTGAGACACTTTTCATGTGATAAGGAAATCCCGAGAGTCGATCGATCGCATACCGGGTGGTATCGCACTGCCAAGACCATTTCAAAAAGTAGAAAACTAAGCAACATATCAGATTCAACTTTCAAACCCGTAATTTAATTCCTATGTCCAGCAGCAAGTCAACAACCTCTGCATTTGTGCACTAGTCACGGGTCGAGGACAACAATAAAATCCTAATAAAGAATAAAAGCAGTGTGATTGCACCATTGATAATTATCATTAGTTTAATTGATCTAATACCCGCTTCATCCTCAGTCCTTTGTCGCCTTGAGAGACAAAGTCCCCACCATTTTAGGTGTTTTTCCGCCATCTACAGAAAATGGTAATTTTTAATCTTTCATTAATAAACTACAAGGCCACTAATACAACTACTTACGACTTAATCTGAAGCTTCTACATTCAAACCAACCACAAGTCCTTCGGGATAGGATCCGATTTTGCTGACATGTAGATCACATGCCTTTTGTTTAATCCCCAACTACACCAACAAATCTCAGTCAAAGGGGACTCTGAAATACGAAAGTAAAAACGACCTTATACGTCAGTGTCGCCAAATTATGACAGGCTTCTAATAGGACCGACCGAGTCAAAGATCAAAAATAACAAAACACAAATTCAATTTAAATTTTACCAAATCTCTTAATCGTACAGATGTAACAGCTACGTGCTAGTCTAATGACGCACCTAAATTACTAGACTGGACTAATCTCACAACAGTGGTGGATAAAGGGACCAAAATCTGAAAGTAAAGGATGATACAAACGCGTATGGATTTATCCAATCACTCATGTAACCAAAAATCAATGAAGAAAACAAAATACATCCCCTAAGGTTAAATAATATAGGATGATGGGAAGAACAATCAACACAAGCAACTAGTCCGGCTACCTTCTCAGACAGAAAGTTCAGCTACCTTCCAAGGCAGTAACTTTTCACTGTTTCACACGTCGCTGCTACTGGAAGCTTGACGTAGCCTACGTTGATGGACGTCCCAGTTATATACACGGGCAATTGTCACCTAATATCAAGTGATTAAAATCATTACAAGAGCCTCAACGAAATGGGAAAAGAAAAACAACATCCTCAGCATCAAACTAGATGTCAACAATGCAGGATATAAAACGTGTAACACTCAATGACGCTCCACAGACAGATGCAAACAGTTCATACAGCATGACGGGAACATTCTTCTTCAAAAATTATTTAATGCCAGGAATTGAGAATTTTCAAACTAGAAAGAAATTTGCGAATTTGTATGTAATCATAATTTATATTCAATAGATTCTTGATGGAAAGATATCTATTAATTATATATTCCTTTAAGAGATAAATGTGCCTTCAAACCCAAATGATATTACAGCTACTAAACCAGAAGAAAAAAGCTTGTAGTTCTGCACACATATCATAGAGGTGACACGGAAACAGGGATGGGGATGCAAGAAAACATCAATTTTTTCAATTTTTTGCAATTAGTGACTTAAGAAAAATCAGAGAAACATACGTGAAACAAGATCATGAAAACCCCATGTCTTGAAAAATAAGAGCAGGAACTAGATTAGAACCATTGGATTGAGCATAATGGATAGATATGATCACAACTAGAAAATAAAAAATAATGTGGCACAGTTTGCAAATATCAAGGGAAAAGGATCGGTGCCAATTTTATAAATATTGAAATTTCTCAGCATCTATATTTTCATGTTGAACATTTAGGATAAAGAGTTTAGGGTATGGGGTTTATGGCTTCAGGTCTAGGGTTATTAGATTTCAGAGTTATGATTTCTTAATATCTATGTTTTTAGGTTTTATGGTTTCTTAGTATCATTGTACAGTTTCTCTACATTTACATTTTGCATTCTGGGCTTAATTTAGCATTTATGCTTAGAGTTTAAGGTTTAGAAGTATTTATGTTTTTAAGTTTAGGGACAGAGGTTTTGATTTATTTGGGTTTAGGGTTCAAAATTATGTAGGACTAAGATTTATTTGTGGGTTTAGGATTTAGATTAGCCTGGGTTCAGGGTTTTAGATTGTTAGAGCCTAGTGTTTATTATTTAGTACTTAGGATCAAGGTTTAGGATTTAGGATTTATGACTTGCAACTAATTGTTTACGATGGTTTATGATTCTGGTATATGACTATCAGGTGATGGCATGGTGGTGAGGGAATTACAATTAAATATCGATCCCAATATTGCATATTAGCCTATATTTTGTGGCTTTTGGGTCAGCCAACATGCAACACATCAGGCATGTGACGGTTTTAAAAAATCACAACTTTATCGCCAATATTTTGCCTAATATATTAATATTAGATATCGACGATTTTTTTTCAGATAAATGCAATTTGTGGTAAATTTGTATAAATGCAACATAGTAATAATTTATTATCATCAACTTTAATTAATATTATAGAAAGCTAGTTTATTTAAGTATTTTATTTAAATGATTTATAAATAAAAATTAGAAGCATATTGTAAAATTAAAAAAAAAAAACAATAAAAAAACTCACATCAAGACCACCATGCCATATTATTTATCGTCCCCAACACTTCGATACCGCAAAACTGCAACCAATATTTTTTCCCATGGTGAGGGCCGAGGGGTTGTGGCGGAGGTGGTGGTGGTATTGATGGTTGTAATGGTGCTTTAGGGAGGTGGTGGACACGGTGATGGAGTTCACCATAAAAGTATGATGGTGTTGTTGGTATCGGTGTTTGTAGTGGTAGAAGTGGTGTATGTGTGTGTGTTGATTCACCTTAACAATTGGGTGGCCGTCAATCTAATGATCAAACAATAGATTAAATCTTTATATTTATGAAGTATGTTAACCGTGAACCTCATCTATTTATATATATAATAAATATCTAACCATATATTAGCAAACCTAACAGAATAAGAGTTGGTCAAACTTTAAACAATTCTAACCCTAAGACAGTCCAATAAAGCATATAAATTGGCCTACAAAGACTATGACTCAGCCGACCCTGATTAGTTAATTGAGCATTAAGTGAACAATGCACTAAATTCACAACAGTATATCCCATCACCAGTCTCCCGCCCTCTCCGCTCTTTTGACTACTCCTCTCCCTCTCTGTTCTCGTGACTTCACATTTCCCTCCCTCAATATCTACTCTCTTGCATTCCCCTCTCTCAACCGCCCTCTCCCTCTATCTATTGCATTTGCCACTGACAAAAGTTGAGGGTGAAGGTGAAGGCAATGGCAGCTGAAACAAAGGCAAACATCTGAATTGTCCTCCTTTTCCACTTCACTGTATCCTTCTCCAACAGCCGGATAAACAAGTATATACCACACTAAATTACGTTCATGCTCATGCAGTGATGATGCAAGGATGGTTGAGGATGCTGACGAGTATTTTTATACTCACTTTCAAATGGTTTCAGGCACTTCAAATCACACTTCAATTACTAAATTTTTTTGAAAAACTGATATGGTTCCCTTCTCGTGAATCCATTCATCTCATAGTTTCAAGAACCGTGACAGGCCAAGCCATGCCAGACCATCGAGTTCAATCGATGAGCCGATCATGTCACCATCTAGGTTCCACGTACCAATCATAGGAGCCTAGAACCGATCAAAAACCAACTAGAACAGTGAAAGCCTAACTGCTCTAAAAACCAACCAAAAATTCGCGATAAGTCAGTTAGATATATACATATAGTTTAATCTGTTTACATATTTTTTTATTTTTTGACCTAATATATATACCACTTGTCTAACCACTAAACTAGTAAACCAATAATGATACCAGTTCGATTAGATTTTGAAACTAGGGTTCATATATTGCCTTTAATAATTCTACTTGAGCTCAGGTTGGTAAATTAAGTCCAAAATAAAAATGAGGTGCAGTCAGGCTTTTAGTTATATACTTTATTATTAATTTATTTGTTTGAAAATACTTTATTGTAAGTTGTGATAAAAAAAAAAGTAGGCATAGTTTTGTGCTTTTTCAAGACATACTGTGACAATATGGTTAGCAAACAAAGCCTTAAGTGGAGGTACTCTAAAACATACTTGTGTTATGGTCACTTGATCCCGCAAAAATTGCAGATCAGCTACCAGAACATCCAAACTCGCTTTTGCATTCTCTAAGTTCTTCCGTAAAAGAGCATTGGCCTGTACAAGGAAAGAAAAATACGTAAAAATACTAGGGAAATTAAGTATTAAGTGTTTCGGAAAACCAACACAGCTATGTGAGGGTTGGTAAGACAGACCTCTTCACATGAATACTCCAACATAACATTTGCTCCAAGCCACAGGCACACTGAATCAGTATCTTCAATAGATGCTCGTGAGTATATGCCTTCAGAAACTTCAAAATCAGCAACTAGTGCCTGCACATCATTGTGTATAGTGTTTGAATTCTTTGTCAGAACTCAACTTGATGGTTTGGGAGGTTTGCAACTACACGAAGGAACTACTAAATAATAACTAGATAATAGATAACATTCAGCAAATTGATGCAGACTATCATGTAACCCAAGTGGCATTGCAGCAACAGATGAATGAGTTAGAAGTAGGACAATATTCAACCAGGAATGCCTCTTTTTGTACAAGAATATGCAGTGCCAATCTATGTATCACTCAACACACATGCAGACCACATATTGAAATGTAAGTTTCAACCTAGGGTTTTAACAGATACCTTATTATGGTTTGTTTCTGTAAAGCCACTTTAAGCCCTCAAACTTTTACAAATCTCTTCCCTACCTAAGATATTTGAATCCAAAGCATTACATCAAGGCTTAGTTGGATTTTCAAGGTTATTGTGATTAGCATCTTAGCTAGTCCTTGTGATATTGCCTTCATAAGGCCTTATAACTTTTCTTAAGCCCCAAAATCTTACGTAACATTCTTCTACTAATGTTGGCAGATAGTAAATTATTTACAAATGCTGTATCACTATATTTGATAATTATTTAAATATTTTAAAAATCATCACGTAATCACTACTACTATTATGTATATGTCCTATTATTAACCTCCTTAACCTTACTTAAAAAAATAAAAAATAAAAAATAAAAAATCACAGTTTGGGCTTGAGATCACCACCATAACCAAGCTGCCTCTCATCCTTGGATTTTTCCCTCTATTTCTTATTTTAGAGGATTTTAAGACTTTAAATATACTCCTACAAGGATATCTACTATTCATTATTTTAAGCCACAAAATCTAACAAATCATCCCAAAATCCATCGCTCCCCTTACCTATGGCACCCGACACCCTTCTCTGCTGCCCCTCTCCTTTTGGACTACAATAAAATAATGAAACACTAACATAAATCATACCTCTCTTACATATCTGACTTCCTTTTTGTCTTTAGGCTTCATTCACTTTCAAAAAACAAGAGAACACTTGCTTTAGTACTCCCATAGCTTCTCAAATCATCTCCTCTATTCTCCATTTTTGTTCTTCATGTTCTTCCATTAAAACTTCAAAGTTCCCACAAAAAGATGCTTCTTTGATTAAGCAATTCAAGTGTTCAAAGTAAAGGAAGCAAAAAAAGAAGATTTTGACGCTATATCTCCCTTTTGCCAAGATTTCCTTGTAGTGAAGAACATCACTCTTCTCTTGGCTTGCAAGTAATCTTGCAGTGAAACTATCTTTTTTTGGTTTTACTTATATCTACTTAGCTTTTGAACTATTATACTAAGCATTCTTAACCTAAAATTTGAATTAACTTCTCTCCATGTTTTCTTCGTTTTCAAATCACCACTTAACAAAGCTATGGATGATGTTTAACACTTCATCTATTACTTGAAACCATGGTATAATATCACATCATGATAGATATGCAAGTTGAAGCCTAAAATATGTGGCAACATGAGTAGGGCTTGGCCATAGGAGTTGTTTGGTTTACACAAAGCCACTTTGGTCCCTGTAGCATGTTATTAAATTTGCCAACTATGTGTAATCTAAAGATGGTTAAGCATGATGTTAGTTTTGGTGGTATAATGTGAAAGAAAGGGAAGGTGTGCAATGAATAATGCTAAATTAAGTTGCTGAAATTTGCCATAACTTGTATGATTAAACTGTATTTTTCTACTTAGAGTTTGGCAGGTAAAAGGTGTCATGTCAAAGTTTAAGAAGTCTAGTTTGATATGCATTTTTCTGTTTTTGAATTGGAGTGAAATGACCATTTCTGTCAAAAGTGTCAAATCTGTCAAATGCTAAGAAATGAGTTTGACTAAGAGTTACATATGTGTCTATGCATTGTTTGCTAGCTATTCCTTGACATATAATCATGATATTAATGTCATATGAAGTTAGAGGATGAATTTGATACACATACATGATGGTTCATGGCCTAGTGTGCATGATTAGGGTTAATACGAAATTATCTTAAACAAGTTGAACTTATGCCATCTTGAAATGGATATAACAAGTTTGTTGAAAATGTATACGTCCTTTGAATAATATGACTTAAGTATGGTTGGACTAAGGCTAAGTGCCTTGGTAAGTAGGCTTGAATAAGTGGTATAACCTAAAAGGTTAACATGAAAGTAGAAACTTGGAAATGTAATTTGATTAAGTGTGGATTGATTTGGTATGGTAATTTGTTGATCAATCATCTTAAATAAGATACTGAACTTAAAGTGAAATGTCTTGATGTGGGCCTAAAGTATCCTTAGTCTAATCTCAAGATGATGGGTAGGCATTAGCCTTCACCTGAATTTTTGTGAACGGGTTCATGCAACTTATACAACCATGTGTTGTTAGACAGGCTTCAATCAGATAGCACTTTATTGGTATACCTATAGGACCTTTTAGAAGCCATGCATACTTAAAAACTAAAGGACCTTGTGGTGGTGGGACCCATGGTCCCATGGATGAAATATACCCACATCATTTATAATTGTTTTCCATTGGATCGATTTTTATGGAGCCTAGGGTTGATTAGCCCACACAAGTAAATGAATTGGTCAAGTGTGCCTTGTTTGATCACCTAAAAGAGATGGTTAACGAATTGGCTTATTCATAAGTATCCATGTTGCTGATTTTTTAATGTTAAGCCTATGCCATGCTTCATATCATCATCTACATTATGTTTATTAAGATAAGTAGATATGATTTACATAGTACTGGCCCATACTGATATCATACATGCATGTTCGATATGGATAACAGCACGTGGTATAGCCCAAGTGTTTGACACTTGATGGTTGATGCATATGGTGTAAGTCAAAATTTAGGCTATCCAAAGATTTACCAAGGTTATTACCTCTTTTGCTTTTTGTGATATTCATGTATCTTGATAGTCTATCATACTTTTTATGGTTTTAGCACTCTAATCTTATGAATCATATTATCTTTTTTCTTTGAGCAGTTGAGTAAAATATGTTCTTCTCATTTATCGTGTTGGTGATTAGACATATTTGCTTTAAAAGCATTACATAGACGGGTGGTATCTTATATTATACGTAGTTTAATTCTTAAGCTTCGGCACATCGAGTTTATCTAAGTGCTTAAGGTTTTGTGGAAAAGAGGGTGTAAGACCAAGAGATTTCATGGAGGTTCCTAGAGGCCAAAGTTGTACTCATCGATTATAACCAAGTGATTATAAAAATGAGTTAAGACTAGTGGCTAGACACCAATACTGAACACTTCTCTTCAATATTAGGTTACATTAAGGAACTTATTTGAATCCATTCTTCTTTACAATAGTTTGTGGACATGTTAAGATTTTGAATGAGTCAGGATCAATCCCATCAATGAGGAAAACTAGGAACATATAAAAGCTCAAGTGAAGTTTCATCGTAACAAAACAATGGACGCAAGACTTACAATTTTATTGATGCAATTGAGCTATCATCAGGAAGAATTCCAGAGAACGTGTGATGGCGTACATTGTTTGAGGATGACAACATTCTTAGAGAACCGGTTGAAATCTAAGGGTTTCAATTTGAAGTAAGAATAAAGACCACATATATGGGTTGTAACATTAAGCAGACAATGTTGCCTTTGTTTCTAAAGTTAAGATTGGAATGAAGAAGGATAAGTTAATATATTTTGGGTCTATCATACACGACGATAGGGAGATTAAATGAACCAAAGATCCAATCATGAACAATGGAGGGCACCAAGAGTCTTAAATGCCCACTCAAATTCAAGTAGAGTTTTGTAGTTGTTATCAGATAGGCACATATGGAGTGAAATGTTGGCCAATTAAGTAAACTCAAGTTAGTAAGTTGATTGTGTAAGGGAGGAAAAGGCTGCATTGAATGTGCAATCATACTAGAAGAGATAGAATCGTGATTGAAGTGATAAGGAACAAAGTGGGGATGGATCTTATTAAAGGTAAGTTGAGCATCATGTTAAGAGACAACATCTAGATTCCCTAGTTTGGAGATGCACGAAAATTAATTTAATAGACTTTAGGAGACAAATGGGTAGACCAAGGAACAATTAGGGAAGGACAATTAGGCATTGACTTACCGAGAAGGAAGTTGTGGCACTAGAGGATCAAGGTAGCAAAACTTAATTAGATTAAGTTTGTTATGTTCATTTATTTTTGATGTTACAGTTGCCCCGTCACATGTATTGTTGATGTCAATTTTGTTGTAATCTTTTTTATTTTAAACTTTTTTTTTATGTTTTTATTTAGTTGTTTGTTCAATATAATTATTGTTGTACTGCTATTCTTAGATTATTATTAATATTATTTTTATTAATCTTAACGCTTATATCTTTCCATTCAGTTCTTCATCAAAAGTTTAATGCATGAGGAATACAAATTGGATTAAGTAAGGATTGGTGGTGATTTGGGTAGTACGGATAATATGATCAAAAGACACTTCCTATATGATTATTTTCACCAATTAAGGTATCAACTCTTGATTAAATAAAAAAGAGTAAGATTTCAGATGAAAATTTAACCAAAGTCTTCACTTGACTTTAAAGGTATCAATCTCAGAAAATAGGAAAAAATATGACCAGCCAAAAGTTGTCTTTTATTTCAAAAGAACCTAATAACTTATAGGGGTGTTGGGCTTTCTGTTTACAATTCAATAAGACAAAAGAGGGTTGACTTGGTTAAGGTCAAACTAAGGATTATGCTGTGAATTGAAATTAAGTAAACACAACCGACTAGGACTGGAATTAATTTCAATATTATTATAGCTGAATCAAATAGAAAATAAGCTATTACAAATTTTTCCTACTTTCGAGAGGTAGGAAGGCTCTCCCAATTTTTTTCTCTCTGATTTTTCGATGCTCCTTTCCAGCCCCACCCCCCTCTATTTATCCTATAGCTTTAAGGAAGATATTCCCCATAACCACCTCCTTAAATCTCTCCTGAATATCTTTTAGAGAGATATTTGACATATCCATTCCTTAAATCTCTCTTAACTTGTATTTTTCACTAAAAACTAATAAATAAACTTTTACTAATAATAAAGCTACTTTCGAAGACTTAATAAAAAGACTGAAGACTTAATAAAAAGACTTTACTACCCTTAATGACTTTTCTGCTCAGCTGTTCGAGACTTCCTCCTATTATATGTAAATATTACCGGTGGCTTAGGATGATTCATAACATTACCCCCGGCCCAAAGATTCACCTTGTCCTCAAGGTGGAAAGAAGGTCTGAGCCATTACTGAATTCAGGGAAACTTCGGTCTGCACAAGGTCTGAGCCAGGTTTCTCAAACTCCTCAGGGACTGAAAATTTCAGACTTTCATCAGACTGCAACACTGCCTCATCCTCCCTGGTCAAGAGCACACTCAACTCCTTCGTTCTACACCTGTGATTAATTGACCACTTCTCATCACAGCGAAAACAAAGGCCCTGCTCTCGTTTTTGCTGTAGTTCCTTCTCACTCAACCGCCTAACTGGATTGTAGTTTTGGGAGCTTAAGTTGGAAATTGTTGGGGCAGTATGGTTACCTCTTCCAATAAACGGTCCATACCCACTCCCTCCCTGATGCGTTGACCCAGCCTTTATCTTCTCATCTACCTTCAGGGCTAGATCCATGGCTTGATCTAAAGTAGTAGGCCCCAGCAGCCGCACTTCTGCCCTGACCTCCCCTTTGAGCCCATTAAAAAATTGCCCCTTAGCAATTTCCTCAGGTACCCTGTCCAGTGGGGCCATTAGCTCAATAAATTTCCTTCTGTAATCAGCAACCGACCCTACCTGTTGGTGATCCAACCATTGCTCATAAAGAGTACCGGTGGATGTTGATCGAAACTGCCGGAGGATCATCATTCTCATCTCCTCCCACCTCCGCAAGGGTCTCCTTTTATGCTCATACTGATACCATAACAGAGCATCCCCTTCTAATGCTATCACAGCAGCTTCAAGCTTTTCTTCTTCACCCAAGTGATAAAAATCAAAATACCGCTCAGCCCTTAATATCCATCCATCTGGGTTGGTCCCACTGAATAAGGGTAAGTCAAGCTTTTTGCAGCGCCACTGGTTATCCCCTCCTGCCCATCCACCACCAGTTTCTTCTCTTCCTCTGCCCTCAGCGCTTGCTCCAACATAGCCTGAGTTTCCCAGTGTGTGATTAGTGGTTTTGAAGGTGGAGAGGGTATCCCTCACCTCATCACGAATCTGGGTGATCATCATCTCCTGGTTTTCTTTGGTGCTGGAAATTCTGCCTTCCACCTTCGATGCCAAGGTGTTAAGATCCTCCCCTAGCCTTGCAGTGGCTTTTTCCAGGCTTGTTGCAATCTGGACGGCCAGAGTTTGCTGCAATTCACGTGCTGCACCGTTCATTGCGGTCATCACTTGCTCTGATATGGAAGCCCTTAGAGACTCTAGTTCCTGCTCCGATTGATCGATCCTCTGGTTTTGGTTTGGAGCCATGGTGTTTTTCTCTCACTTGGATCTTGCTGCTCTGATACCAAATTTGCTGTGAATTGAAATTAAGTAAACACAACCGACTAGGACTGGAATTAATTTCAATATTATTATAGCTGAATCAAATAGAAAATAAGCTATTACAAATTTTTCCTACTTTCGAGAGGTAGGAAGGCTCTCCCAATTTTTTTCTCCCTGATTTTTCGATGCTCCTTTCCAGCCCCACTCCCCTCTATTTATCCTATAGCTTTAAGGAAGATATTCCCCATAACCACCTCCTTAAATCTCTCCTGAATATCTTTTAGAGAGATATTTGACATATCCATTCCTTAAATCTCTCTTAACTTGTATTTTTCACTAAAAACTAATAAATAAACTTTTACTAATAATAAAGCTACTTTCGAAGACTTAATAAAAAGACTGAAGACTTAATAAAAAGACTTTACTACCCTTAATGACTTTTCTGCTCAGCTGTTCGAGACTTCCTCCTATTATATGTAAATATTACCGGTGGCTTAGGATGATTCATAACAGATTACCTAAGAGTTAACTTTCCCATTTTAAATCTAACCGAGCGGTGTTAAACAGCCATCGACTTTGGCCTACTAGTACTTGAGTTCAATCCTTTTCCCATAACCTTACAAACTGACTTAATTAATCCTACAAGTTAATAAGCTATCTAGTCGGTAATCATGACTATTTGCAAAAATAAAAAGCTACTATAATAGCATTTAACAGAGCTGAATCTGGAAAAAGTAATAATGCTACAAAATGTCGTAAAAGAACAGTTAAACTCTCTAAAAGCTGACCGTGGCAACTGTCATTGTTGTTTCCTCTCTTTCTATGCCCAATAACCCAAGAAAAGGTGACCCTCCTGCTGATCTGCCCTGGTGGCCTGTCAGCTGACCTGACTTGAAGCAGCCATTTTCTACCTAGCTGATTGTAAAGCCACCTGAGCTGCCAAAAGGTGGTGGCTGCATAGTTTTCATGGTTGCACTAATTTGGTTCATTAAACTAGTCCAAATAAGAAGTGTTTTGGGGTCTTCTAATTTAGAGAAATTAATGATTAAATTAGTGTTAAGTGTTTGGGATGCCCCTGCATTAATGCTAGTATTAATATTGATATTATTATTCCCACTATCCCACTTTATTTAAATGTTATTGTCCCAAAATATTTGCAAGGTTTTTATTTATAAGACATATCTTTTACTTTCTTTATATGCCCTTATTAGTTAAGGACTTTTTATACATTTCCAATGGAGAAATTCAATAATAACAAGGGTAAATAAGATATACAATTATAAAATTGATGATGTAAAATTATATTTACTACTAATTTGAAACTTTTGCAAATACCATACAATGGAAGGATTACCTTCTTATACAAGCACAAAGTTTACCCAAATTGCTCCAAGAGGAAAAAAAAATGTGGAAATGTGGGTCCTTCAGAAACAACAGGTTACTTGTCATCAGGTAGTAGAGATGATATTGTGCGCACCCAAACCTCCCTAAATAGTAACTAGATTCATACAGAGTTGCTATTGTTATAGGCTTATAGCGTCGTTCTAGCTTCTCCCAAACTTAATTCTGGGAAGCTTTAGACTGTAAGTCTGTAAGAGCATAATTGGATTACACCTCTATTTCATAAGAAAAAATAAGAATCTGGATAAGTTGGTTGGGTTAATGCTCATCATATCCTTCCATGGCTCTAAGAGACTATGGAAGATTGCAGCAGTTTAACTTGGAGGTTTCTGAATAAGAATGACAATTTATGAACCAAATGAGCCAGGGTCACAATGGCAACCAAACTGTCCCTTTTTTTTTCTCTTTAAAAAAGTTCAATGGGGAGGAAGCCAGTACATTTGTGAAGTATTTCCATTCTGTCAATAAACCTAAGACTTGGTCGGTATTCATGGCAGGTACTAAAAACGTTCAGACCTCCCAAAAAATAGTGTGCAGGAAGTCTTGATCTTCGTAGGTAGAAATTGGTGCCAGAGTACCATGATCTACATTGTTCTACAGCAGGAGAATTTCACATTGTAGGGTTCCAAATTTTTTTTGGTAACTAATATGTATATGTACATCAAACTGGCAACTCAGGTTACAAATTTAAGGTAGCAGGGTATCTACCAATGCTAACATGTTTTGATGGGATTTACAAGTATGAAAGCTTATCATGCATGTAACTGATTCCTTCACGATATTATTTCTCAACTGAAGCAAGCCAGAATACTGAAAAAACCTTGCACTATCCCCATAGAAAGTAGACCACTGCAGCTAATAAGGCTCAGAAAAAAGAGGTGTGAATGCTCGGACCTCGACCTTGTTTGCCAAGCCATCTCACAATCCCAAGCCAGCCAGTACATCTTTGCATACTGCAAGTCGCAGTGATCAAGGTAGACCACAATGCCTTCAAGTAGGGGCAGTCAAAGAATAGATGATCTGGTGTTTCCAAGTTTAAAAGCACTGCATTCTTAAAAGATTGTCTCTATTTCAGCCCATCATCTGATAGTCGAGTTTGATTACTCACACGAATGGAATTTAGTTATAGCTGCAACTTTCTCAAAAAGATTCTTCATGAATTTGAAAAACAAAATTCTCTCTCATCTTTCGTCTGAAATGAAAAGAGAGTAAGGAGGCAACCTATAGCATTACTCTCGTACCAGGGGAATGCTTTATATTATATATTTTGCAATTTCAACAACAAATATTGAATTAGGGGTATACGTGGCTATCAATGCAGGCAGCTTCATAGCAGTGACCAATTTTGAATCTTTACACACTCAAGAAAAAAAAGCAAAGAGTCCAAGTAATTGCACCACTTTCGTGAACAAAAATTCAGAGATTCAAAACAGATTGCTGATGGAATCGTGAAGGACTGGATCTTAACTTCACCAGACTGCTGAAATTAGCAGCAGATGCTTCCCTGATCCAGAGTTTTTCCACTTAAAGATAAAAGAAATAAGTTTCTGGTATCGTTCTGTTTATTTTCACTTCCTCTTCAAATTCTGGTCTGATGTCATTCACTTAGATTAATGCAAAAAGTCCAGATCATGGTTTGGCCTAAGAAACACATTCTGAATCAGTCTTTGCCGAGCACAAATCACCGATATTCTTCTAATCAATTAGGCCAAATGCTTTATACCATTAATATCAGTCTCACTGACCCAATATATGGGAACCAATCATCCAAAATTTAGGCCCTGTTGATAACCTTGAAACTGAAAGTGAGACCCTCTTTTTCCTGAATCCATGAAGCAATCAATACTGGATTGCATACTGTAACAGCACTTGATCATAGCCAGTTGTCAAATAAGCTTAGGCTCTTACCTATTGATGATGACCACATTTCAAAATTACCTTTACATTTTATCGCAATTTAAAATAAATAATTTCATCAACTAAGAAATATTAAAATACATAACTCAAAATGTCAATATAAATCTTCTCATTTCAATTATTTCAATAAACTACTTTCCCAAACAAAGCTTTAGAGTATATGGCATGACCACTTATGTTTTGATTGATTTAATGAGCTTAGAATGTTACGAAAACCCAAATTGCTAGCATGAAAATTTCCTGTCTTCTCAGAGATAGGAAACAGGCTTCAAATTCAAGTGTCGAATTAATCCAATTTAACATGTAAATGCTAAATAAGGTTATCAATTCGGACATCCTTTCTTTGATACGACATGCATGCTGCAAGATAGCAACTTTGTATAACATTAGAGCTAGCAAAATTTACCCAACCCAAGAACCCAAAATTGTTCTAACCAAAAACAGATCCAATGTAACTTAAATATATGCAGAACCCCAACCCAATGTTAACCCAAATCGGATAAGATTTTATCTAAATCTGACCCAAACCAGTATCTCTTGACCTAATGTTGACCTTAAACTCATATGACCCTGTTCATATTAATGCAAAGTCCAAACCCAATGAGAAATGACCCAAATTTAGGCCAATCCAAACCCCAGTCTCATCCTTTAGGCATCAGAAGATATGTTTAAGCCTAAAGCAAAGTTGATCCAACTCAAAAAACCCAATGCTACTAACTTGGAACCCAATCCAAGTCATCCCAAAATATCATACATTGTAACCCATAGCAATCCAAAATTATTACAGTACCTGCAAGGAAGCTAGAACATGATTGGGGAACCTAGATACAGAAGTCTCACTATTTTAGTTTTATTTGTCAATGAATAGGTTGAGTATCATATGCTTCCACATAAAAAATGCTAACAAAATATTTTATTGATGTTCGGATAGAACTATTTTAACAAGTTGTCATTGAAAATCAATAATTGAATTAGATCGAGTTTGACTTTAGATCAATTCTTATTCAGGCTTATGCTCAGCTATGGAGAGGGTTTGGTTAGGGTTATTTTATACCCAGATCATTTTTTCTTTAGTTGGGTTAGGTAAGTTCAAATAGTTTTGGAAATTGGATCAAATTCAGTTATTTATTTTCAAATCAAGATCACACCTGGTCTTTCGATTATTCCATTTATCTTTGCCAAGTTTATTTAAGCAAATCAATCAATAGGTTTTGTACCAAGAGAGAAGATATTTAATTGACATAAATATGAATGATAGATTGTGCAAGTATTTGATTGACATACATATGTAATGGGGTATAAATATCTATCTTGATCAAGGAATGAAGTATCAACTGATAAATTGACAATAAATATTCAATTTTTAACCTACCAATATGCAAAATGTCCAATACTTTTGTTTCCAACGTATTCTCCAACATTTTATTGATATTTGTTAGTATTATTCTAATCTTGATGAACACTTAATATAAATAATATAATGCGTCAATATCGTGTATTTTATTATCTAATTCATATTCCAACTAATCTAATGTGTACACAAAAAATATCAATAACCTAAATTAATTCAAAACTTAATTAATAAACCTGATATACAATTACCTCTAAAACAATACTCCCCCCGATTTAAAATAAAACATGTTTTGGAGCTGTCCACATGAATGAAGAAAAGACAAAGTATCAAATATATCCCTAATAATATTATCTAATGACTATCTTATTCTTTAGTCTTCACTTTAATAGCATTAATAAATGTAAGGTTAAGTTAGGAAAATAAAGTAAAATTTTACATGGAAAATGTAGAATACCGCTTACTTTGAAACAAAAGTAAACCTCCAAAAAATCTTAATTTTTGAATCCGAGGAAGTATTCATCATCCAATTTGTTATAACCTAACTACATGCGGTCCAAAACTTAAATAACTTAATCCCAAAATCTGTTATACATAATGACCAAGCATGAAATGCCCTATCCAAATAGAGTCATTAATTAGCCGAGTCAACTCATGAATCAGCTAGATTCGGCTCGATAATGGACCTAGGTTTGGATGATAAGTTTTTTAGTTGCTGCTCAAAACGCACCATTTTTATGTTTTCACCTTCATAAGGCAATTTTGACCTATCTTAACCCCAAATTTCTTTAGTATCAATATTTTAATGATGATGGGGAATCGTAAATTTATTATAGAAATTTTCTAGAATTTTTGGTAATTATTTCATTATTTTACAATTTTTGATTAATTACATTACGATAATTATTCCTAATCGTACGTAACCTTCCTAACCTCACTTAAAAATCCACTTTATTTTACCCTAAATGAGCTGATTTTCGTGCATCATGCTTGCCCCCACATTATTACACATTATTGTGGCTTTTTCGCGTACTTCATGCATACCTATCTTTTTGTAGGTAAACCTACAATTCCCTATTTTATTCACAATGGGCCAACATATCTCCTTGATTTATGAAGAACAAATCCTCACTAGCTGCTGATGCTGCTGGCCAAAATTTTCATAAATTTTTGCCTTGATTTCTTTGATTATTTTTTACCTTAAAGCCTTAAATTGTGGATCTTGTTTTTTCCTCTTTGCTTCTCTTAGTCTTTATCATGGTCATATTATCAAGTGCACAAGCAGCTCCTTGGTATCCTCTTGCTGGTCGAAACTCCTCCATTTTTCCCTTCTTTTTCCATGGTTAAAAACTTAAGGAAACCACACCAAAATTCTTCCTTTGTTTAACTTTGCCAGTGTATGAGTATTTGAAGATAGGAGAAGCTTGTTTTCACTTCATCTTTTGCCTCTAATCATCATAGCCGAATCATCGTCTCCATTTTCCTAGCCTTTGTTTGATTTTCTACTTCAAAATCCCTTTATTTTACCTTTCTTTTACTTTCACTGAGGGAGGTTAGAGTTTAGGTGAAGAGAAGTGTTTTAAAGAAAATATTTGTCTAAAGAGATCATTTTAAGGTGGTTTAAGTGTCGGTAAAGAAGTTGAATTATAAGTTGTTTGTATTTCTTTTCCTTCGGTATTTACTTATGAGTTTTACTAAATAAGGTCACGTTTTTCAAAGGTCTTCTCTTTGTTTTTGCTAGGTTGAAGGCTGGCTAGGTAAATCATACTTACCCGTATATATGATAGGTATTATGTGAAGTGTGTTAGAAATCATGTTCCTTTGGGAGTTTGGTCCTTTTTGTGAAATAAGCATGAATTTCTCTTTATGTATGTTGATGTATATGATAAAGTCTTGAAATGAAGCATGAGGACATGTGATATCATGTGTTTAACTGTATATGTGCAAGTACATAACTATTGTGTTAAAATCATGAAAATCATATATATATGCCCTAGTGAAGCTTTCGGACTTAGGGTTGTTTGGACATGCCATAAGGGGAATCACTTAAACTAGTCCTGCAAGTAAGGAATATTTGAGAGCTACTAAACTATAAATAATTGGAAATTGGATCACATAATCCCTTGGCAATGGACTTCACAACCATTCCCATTTTTGGACAACTTTCACGCTCTCCTTTACCACTACATGCATGACTACATCATAACACAGAAAAAAATTAATAATAATAATAATAATAAAGGTTCAAATGGCAACCTAGGTAGTTTTTATGTATTCCATTGGTTTTATTTCATGTTTTACTTAAAGTTCAATATTTAATATGTGTAGGTTTGAGCATGTTTAGGGTTTGATATGGTTTTATTGAGTTTAGCATATTTAAGGGCATTTTAGTCATTTCATGTGCATACAAAAAATGGTTTTCACCATATATTTTGATGTACCTTGACGTATTTGGAGTGTATAAGAGAATTTTGTTCCAAGCCTGAGTTATTTTTAGGCCTTGAAAATGCATATATTTTTTTACCTAGGGGTATTATAGTCTTTTTGTTACCAATATATTATGCTAATATGATGTATAAAAATCCTAAGTGTGAAATGCATGATTTACTTGGTGCAATAGAAAACATGGAAGTAGGGTTTCTGGTGTTTTATGACATATTGAGTGTCTAGAAGTAAAAGGGTCATTTTACCCCATTTTTGTATCTTGGAAAAATTTATGTAAAGTCTTGAAACGTCATAAATAATGATAATAAACCTTAGCTTGATGATCTTGTGATGATAAAATGAATTAGGTTGTTTTTAAGGCTTGTAAGACTCTAACTATTAATAAGGGCAATTTGGTCATAAGTGCGTAACATATGTGTAGAAATGATAAGTTGAGATTTTGTTGACCCTAGTGGACTTTTTTTTGACTTCTAGTCAACATTTAGCTTTTCATTAACTTGTCTTTGAAATAATCAACTTTTGTTGACTTTAAATAATTTAATTAATAAGTGAATGATCATTTGTGATCAGGTGTTGGTAATGGCTTAAGCCTATCTTTGGCTTTAATGGTTTGGTTCAGTGGATGATCTTGGTTGATCAATGGTTTTGGTTAATGGAAATATGGTTTGAGTTTGGATTATTATGCTTTTATGTGTTAAGTGTTTTCAGCTAATATAACACATTAATTAAGGTAAAACATGCTTATGATAGGTTTAAATCATTCGATTCTCGATTAGCTACTAAAGATAAGACTGCTTAGGCCTTTATGTTATTGATTTGCCTTCGGGCCATAGTACTAAATCTACTCTATAAGCTTTCTTTATAGCCTCTAGAGGTATGCATAATTAAGGAGTGATAACTATTAATGGTGGAGGCATAACATAGGGTCATTATAGACCAAACTTGATGTCCATTATTGTCTGGTGGATGACTTCCATGGTAAAAAGAGACCATGGGGATAATATAGCCCATATGCTCAAAGTTGAAAGAAATTAAATTATGTGATCACCGTAAAAGAATATAAGTATATAACAACCAATTTACTAAGTGTGAATTGTATCCTTAGCCTTAGTTACCCTAGCTCTCTTACAATTCAACAATTGTCGCCTCTAGGTATAGGTTATCCTGTAGCATTGAATGATCATGTAAACTACACCAAATTGGACCCAATAAACTCGATTTGGCATATGCATCTCAATAAGATGAAAGGCATCTTGAGAAACCATATTTTGTCAACCATAACTTAATCACCAAAAGGAACCTAATCCGGCCCAACTTGATTAAACCTAACCTAAAATGAACCCAAAAATAAAGCCATCTAAATCTAAATTCAAAATGAACTCAAATGAACTCAATCCAACAACAACTTGAAACTAAAATACCTCGAACCCAAATCAAACCTGTACCCATTTAAACCCCACCCAATAAGAAACTTGAAACCAAACTCGAATCCACCTTGAACTTGTTTGAGCCACATGAAAGCCATTCAAACTAAACTAAACTTAACCAAAAATTGACCCGTTTGCAAAAGTCACTCAAACCAAAATGACCCAACGCCTCTTATTGTTACCTTTATATAACATAAAGGAAGGATATATGAATTAATAACATTCCAACCATAATGTGAGAAGCTAAGAGCATGACAATATAACGAACCTCATGAGTACCCTTCCTTGCCTGCAATGTTGCAACAATATCCAAGCATTTCTCTATATCAGGGATCTTTGCCTATTATCCAGAAAAAAATGTACACTTTATTGAGAGTAATGGCAATAGAATGATCAATAATAAGTCAAAATTAGCCACAATCAGCAAGAGATTATTACAACTATGTCACAATCAGCAAGAGATTATTACAACTATGTCAATTGATATCAAACTCTGGATATCATAGAAAGTGAATCAAGTAACAAAGTCCCATAAAAAATCTTGTCATAGTATTCCACCTCTAATTAAATAAGCTCCTTGAAGTTTACAACAGCATCTCAACAAGTGACATATCTAGTTAGATGGTATGTGCTCAATGAAAATCATACTAGTCCATGTTCATGCATTAGTTTCCGCATAATCATTACACAAAATAAAAGAAAACACATAGAGGAGAAACAAGCTCAAAGAATTCACTTAAGGAGGTTACTTGTGTAAGCATGTGATTAAGGACTTAATTATAAGGAGGGCATCATTAAGCCCTATGTGTGCAAATTACACGGCCAACATGCCACAATTAGGGCCAATCATTATAGGTGTCATTATTCATTAGTTAGTGTCATTACTTAATCAATAAGAAGCTTGTTTTTGTTTATCTTATATCCATACCGTTGTTTTTTTTTTTTCTTTAATTAAGTCCATGTTATTAGCTATAGCAACATGAAAGCCAAGTCTTTTCCTCCTAGATATGCTCTTTTGTCAACTACCATAAGGTATTTAAACTAATATATTAGATGTCATATTACATCAATAATTCCAAGTGCTTATAGAAACAACGGTTGACAATTATAAGACGGTAATTAGGCAAAGAACAACGCAGCAAAGATAGTGACACATGATTGGGCTATTGACAAAGATCAATGAATGGTGGATGACGATGGCTAACAATGGGCAACACGACATTGAACACAAATATGATCATGGTAATAAAGGTAGTGAAGGGAAAAGGCAAAGCAAACAGTCACTCAACTCTATTGTGACTTTCTCCTTCAACAAATTTTGTTTGCATTGATTTTCTTTACTTGTGGCTAGGTAAAATTGTCGGTGCAGTGATCTTTGGCTTATAGTGGAACTAAATGAAAGCTTTAATCAAAGGTTTTTGGTTGGTATGTGGTGATAGTGGCTCATGAATAGGACTAAGAGAAGCTATCTTGGCAATAAGGTGGTGTTGCAGTTGGCTAGGCTCACGTGGAAGATGGACGATGGCTAATTTTGGTGTTGGGTGAGTAGTGGTGGGTGCTTTTGGTTTTTCGATGCAATGTAATGTTGCAATGGCTGGCTAAGGCTCATGAAGTTGCAAGAGCAATGGACAAGGGTATCTAGTTGTGGGCGATAGCTGTAAGTAGTGGTGATGGTGCAATGAGTCAGCCCAAGTTGTGCAAACAAAAGTGGGTGCCAATTGTGGCCAAACAATTAGTTCTTGTTATTCTTTGTGAAAGTCAGGAGCAAATATTATGGAGAACAAAACTTAACTCTCATACCAAATCATGTTAGAGTTAGGGAAGAGAGAAGAAATTAGCAAGGAAAAGGAAGGGACTAGGAAAGGGAATCATAACTCATCAAATTAACACCAAAATAACATAAGCTTACGCTAAAGGACTACAAATGAGAGAAACAACTCCTAATATGATAAATCATATCCTAAAAATACTAATAAATATCTAAGAAGATAATTATTTTGAGAAAATAATACAAACAAAGTCCACCAAATAATATTGAGACTAAATTAAAATCAATTTACTCAAAATGTGAATTTGCTACGCCAAAAACCACATTTCACAAATTTAAAGGTTATCATCATATATAAAATTTAAAAGTTATCATCATACAGAAAATAAGCAAGCACAATCATGCCAAAGAAGACTAACGCTTGTAGAAGATAAGATAGAACAGCATATCACTATGGACAACTAAACATAAGGGAGACATACACCCGTGAGAAAGAATGCATTCATTGACAGTAAAGGTATCAGAAGCAAGTGATAAACCAAACTTAGTGGCCTAAAGAGTAGAATAGAGTGGAATGACATGAAGAAAATGTGAAATGTTGTTGATATAGAACTACTAGAGTAGTGAGGACAATTCATTAAGGTTAAATCTTTGAAGGGATGAATCAAAAGACGTGGCATTATATCACAGGGCTTGAAAATTATTCATTAGCTATTTCCATGGCTTTTGTGGCTGCTCTATATTGAGTTCTCAAAATTAGCAAAAGAATAAATTGCACCTACATCCACATCCCCAATAAGTTCGTACCCCCCCCCCCAAAAAAAAGAAATAAGGAGTGAAAGACAATTAACTCAAATTTCATTACCCACATAAGTTCCATTTTCTAATAGACTTGAAGCTAGAGATGGAGAAAATAATTGGTTTCATAGCAAACTATACTTAAATACCAATATTATTCAAAAATATTTAGGTTCAATTTAAATTAATGTGTTCTATATTCCACCACACAATGGAGCACTCAATCGTAGATAATTCTTCTATAAAAGCATCGGAAGAAAAACCCATGGCCATGCGGATATACATATTTCTATAAGGCTCATAGACTACTTTAAGATTCTATAGGGGGGGAAAGTATATTAGCCTACGATCTACCTATGATTCTATGTACCTAACATGTTTCTACTACTTATATTCTGCCTATGATCTCAATTGTTTGGTACCTTTCAAAAGATCCAATGATATGAATTGGGATTTTAACATACCACCTCCGCCTAGGTCACCCAACCCCTCCATCCTTTGCCTACATACTAGCATGTCTCTAAACCCGCTTACCAATGTGCAAAGCTAGTTATTAGTCACAAGAGGTAAATCTGGTCTTCTTTTTAGTTTCTAGATTTAAGTGTTGAACTAACTTAAGCACTAAACAAGTTCAACTTGAAGTTGGAGCAAAACAAGAAAACTTATGTTCAATCTATAACTCAATGACCTGTTAATTGAGTCAATGCCTGCTAAGTTGGATGAAAATGAGATAATTAACCAAAATAGTCAAAAGCCAACATAAAATCTAATCAGATGCAAACTAAACTAGCTACTAAGATCGAGACTATCATGGCTCATCTTCAAGCTATTGAAAAGTCAAATAGCATTATGGATTCAGGCCAAACATCTAAGTAGCTGAAGGACCGTTAGTAGAACTCTTCCCTCAAGCTATGAAGCATTTGTTTAAGTTAGAAGGGAGGAAAATTCGCCAACACGTAATGTATGGAAAGAAACTTGATAGTGGAACAACCAAAAACTTTACACTCAATATTACTAATTATTTTGTCAATAGAGTACCAAAATTTTAGCAAGAAACTAAAGACAAACCCCAGGGTCTGCTGTAACTTCTGCAACAAGACACGTCACACTAGTGAGACTTGGTGGAAAATACATGGAAAGCCGGCAAATTGCCACAGTTGCAAAACCAGAAATCAGCCAAATATCAAAGCCCAAGTTTTTAGCATAGAAACTGAAGCATGTCAATTTAGCAAGGAGAAAATGGGCCACCTTCTAAAGCTGCTAAAATTCAATACCTCATCTGGTATCCCTAGTCTTTCTCTTACACAAACAAGTTGTGCACCTAATGCTTTTTCTTTCCATTTTTATCCTGCTCCATGGATAATTGATTCTGGAGCTTCTGACCATATGACTAGTTTTTCAAATCTGCTCAAAACTTTATCACCTTGTCCTGAAAATGTTAAAACTGTTTGTGGTGTTTCTCACTTGTTGCTGGTAGGTTTGGTAAAACTATCTGACAATTTAAATTTTAAATCTATTCTCCACATTCCTAACCAACATACAATGTCCTATCAGTGAGTAATCTTATCCATGATTATAATTGTTGTTCTCCTTCTATGATTCTCACTGTGATTTCCAACGGCAGAGCTTTGGGAAGATGATTGTGAATGCTAAGTTGATAGAATAACTTTACTATTTTGATGACACTTCAATAAATGGGATAGACTTTAGTAGTGTTAGTTCTCTCTTCTTGCTTATGAACAAGTAATATTATGGCACTTGAGACATCCCAGTTATTTATATATTGAATTCTGTTTTCTAATCTATTTGAAAGTTTTGATGTTTCATCTTTTTGCTGCGAAAGTTCCTATCTTTCTACGAGCCATCTTATTACGTATTATCAAGAACCTTGCATTCGATCAAAGTTGTTTTACTGGAACACCATGATAAGTGGGGGCCTTTGGAAATCCCCACCAGTTCTGGAAAGAGAACATGGTTTCTTACATTTATAGATGACCATGCCCCATTATATTGGGTTAACATGATGAGAGAAAATTCTTTTTAAAAACTTTTAATCAAATGATTAAGACTCAAGTTCACACAAAAAATCAACATCTTCTACCTTAACAATGGTACTGAGTATTTTAATAAATAGTTGGGAATTTCTGAATGAAGAAGGCATTCGCCATCAATCCACATGTATGAATACCCCTCGACAAAATGGATCTACTGAAATGAAAAATAATCATTCACCTGAAGTGGCTCATGCTATTATGTTTTCCATGCATGTTCCAAGATATATTAGCGGAGAGGTTGTTTTAATACATCTTACCTTACTGATCATATGCCTACAAAAATCTTGCAATACAGCACACCACTTGGTTTTATTTTTGAAAAATTCCTTTTGCCCAGAATGCATTCTCAATTACCACTAAAAGTTTCTGGTAGCATTTACCTTATCACTGTCAGTTCAAACTCCGAACTTGATCCTAGGGCTCAAAAATGTGTTTTCATAGGGTATGCTTCTACTAAACAAAGAAATAAGTGCTACAAGACAAAAAAAATGTATGGATGTCCATTTATTATAGATTCTTTGACAACAATTCTTTTCAAGGGGAGAAATGAAGCCATTGAGGAGGAAAACTTATGAAATCTAAGGCCCTATGTTCGTCATTTTAGTCGGATCAAGTTAGCACAATAATCTCATCTGCATAGTAAAGATGAGAATTATATTTAAAGTAACTTATTATCATTATTATAACAATATTAATATTAATGACAACAATAATATCAATAATAATGTTAATGATAAAATATTATTATTAATTATAGTAATAATAATAAAAATAACTACTACAATATTCTATTTTTCTTTTGTTTTCCACTTTTGGAGTCTAGTAGGGTCAGGTGGGAATGTCTGGACATTGAGTCTATTATTCTGTTATTGTGGTCAGGTGGCAATAGTGGAAGGGGAAATGTAAACTAAGGAGCTTTTCTTCTTTGCTTTGGAGCTTTGTACTTTAGGTAAATTTGGCTAAACTCTTTGCTATATGCCTATATGTTTTAAGCATTTCAAGCATGACCAATGAGTATTATTATGTATGGAAGCATGTGCAAGTGGTTCGGTTTGACGAGTATACCCTATGTATGTTTTGAGCATGAAATAGCTTTGGTCTCCTAAGTATGAATTAGGGTAGAATTGTTTCTTATATGTTTTGGGTATTCCAGCATGATTCCATGTGCCATGCCATGATACAATGTGTTTTGTATGGTTGGCTTGGAGTTAGATGTACAAAATTACCTTAGGAGTATGCTAGGACTTGGTTGGTCTTTATGGAAAGCTTGGATGAAACATGACTCATGGCTGAATTGGTTGATGGGATCATGGAATGAGAAGTATGCATGTTATAAACATAATCTAGAAAGTTTCATGTGGTTTAGTATAGATGTGATTTGGTTGAACTAGAAATGCATGTTTTAATTATATGTTGGTTCCAAAGGGTCGAGGCCATGATTAGTCAACTAGCTGGTTTTGACCCACCTGGATTTTTGGAATGTTGGTGTCAACTTGATTGGTTACCATCTTGGCTAGTACTTGCCCCATACTAGTCGACTCTTCTATTATTTTAAGTTTTACTTGTCATTTGCTTCTCACAAGACCAATCAGTTGGTTTTTGTAGGACTTTTTGTGGTGTTTCTTGAGGGTTAATAGGATGATTCTTGGTTTTCCCTTTAGCCTTTTAAATAATATTTAAATTGAGAATAAGTGGTTAAGTGAGGAAGTATGGTTGTGTGAAGTTGACTATCACTCTATATTCAATCAACCAAAGGTAGATAGTTCGCTATATGTAGCCTAAGGATGCCTCTGAGGTAGAGTTGTGCTTTGCATGCCTTCGGTGTTTGTTGAGAAATGCCTAATGTGCCTTTATGCACCGGTTAAGGTTCCATATCTGCTCTACTTAGTAGGCAATAAAATGCGGTCGCAATCGCAGTCATTGTGTTGCAATATTGGAGTGTCACAGAGGATATTTTATATATTGCATTTGTCGCGGCATGATTTTTCATTACTTTTCATAACAAATCGGTCAATATTGATAAATATCAACAATACGCATCAATTTTTTTTTTCCTGTTTCCCCAAGATAGCATATTCAAACTCTCAAAATCCAAAACATCTCAACCAACACACAATGTCTCCACCAATATTTTTTTTTATGATACTTAGATCTGCAGACTTACAGTATTGATACATAAAATTGGGTGACTAAAGTAGTTGAGTTGGAATGAATCAGGGGTTGCATACAGTCTCCAATATTCACTTGAGTTGTATTGACTATTTATATTTGGGTCTACTAGAGGTAGGCAGCCCATCCATTGTTGTTTTGAGATATTAGATTATGATTGCGATATTTTGATTATAAGGGACCCTAACATGGTTGAGTGTATATCATGATCATACAATTAAATATCGGTCCCAATACGCAATATTGGCCGATATTTATCGGAGTTGGGGTCAGTTGATACTTGAAATTTGTAATAAGCGACGGTTTTAGAATTTCATGTATTTATCAGCGATATATTAGTTATCGACTGATACTTGCGGATATTTTACTAATATTTGCCAATATTTACTGATATTTGCTAATATTTATTGTGAAAAAATTTTAAAAAAATTAAAAAAAAAAAAAAAACCACAATAACCACTATATATAAAATATCGTTCATGACATCCCAATACCACAACACCGCAACCACAATCGCAAACGCAGCCACAGTTATATTGTTATTATAATCCATGATAGCATGTTGTTTAGTGTATTGCATGAATTACTACTCTTACACCATGCCTATGTATTTCACGTTGCCTCTAGTCTTAATTAATCGAGTGCATCAGTCAAGTACATCAACGTCCCACTGATGTGCCAATTCAGGAGTGATGACTATGGATTGGGACTTAGAGTGAGATTTATCCGGTGTTGTCCCTGCTGGATCTTTTGATCTGGATATTTTGGACTTTTATGTCTTTCTTACCCTTTCATTTATTCCATCTTAGTGTGTTATATTTTTGGAGTTAATCTCCATAACAATTCTCTTATTATATTATTATCGTTCCACTTGTTCATTCTATTGTGTTTCTATATTTGAGAAATGTTTTAGCCTTGTCCTTGGTATGAGAATAGTACGGTAAACCAAACATCTACCAAGAGCGGTAGAAACACCCACATTTTAGTATTTAACTTCCATGAAACAATGTACTAAAATGAAAAATAATTGTTAGGAAAATCAGGGTATTAAAACAAGCCTCATGCTTATCCAAGTGCACAAGCGTTAACCATTCTCTCTCTATTTCTTTCTACAAGGGTATATGTCCTTGGATTTAATGCACATGTGTCTTAGTGGTAAATAAATGAATAAGGATTTAAAGCTAGCAACACAAGAATAAACATAATATTCAATAAATAAACTCTATATGTTACACTACAAATAGAAAAAGACCAGAAGCATCACCTGAAGATCCCTTTGTTGAGCCAGAAGTTTCATCTCAACCAGCTTATACTGCTGAAGCCTGAAAACCATTGGACCAGTGGGGAAGTAACCATGACACAATAACTAAAGCATACGGCATACATGACAGCTGTAACTCGTTAAAACTGGTCTAAGCAGACAAACTATTCTCAAAAGTTTAAAAAGGCTGATTAACAAGAACTTCACAATCATATAACTTGCCATTGCTAACTCCTGACATGTGATAGTCCAAAAAAATAATATTTGAAACAACGTATGTCTTAAAATTTGAATCAAGCAGAACTGGCCAAGAGCCCTAATTGCATATATCCAAAAACAACTAGTTACACAATATAAGGCCCCAGAGGAACACAAATAACTGGTAAAGAATCTAACTCTGCAACAGCTTCTCAAAACTTTTATGCAATTAGACAATCTGTTCAAGTCGAACATAAACCAAGAAGCTATGAGAGAAAATAGGATTTTCCATTCTTGGTTATAAATAAAGAACAAAATTTGAAGGTTTGATCACATAATTACATGAAAACTGATGTAACATTCACGAAAGAGGATAGGATGTTAAGAACCCATGTGTAAATTTGTATAAAGATCAAAATCTTCATGAAATTTGGTGATTAGGCATAGAGAGAATGATGCAGTGTCCACTCGAAAAATGCTTCATCAATGATGGATCATGCTTCAGCTAGTACATATACTTTAATGAAAAGGATCAGCCATTTCATTTGGATCAAATGATTAGCATAAGTTGTTACTACTCCGTACGTACGCATTATGAAGTTAGCTAACAGCTAATCACCGATCAGAGCTTACCGAAAGGCTATAATCACAAAGAGACAAATTTTCTTATATAGGATTTGTAAAAGAGAAAGACGGACCTTTCTTGAAGAAAAGCAAGGGCGGAGTTAACATCCAGACTGGATTCATCAAGATAACTTTGAACATCCGAAACGAAAGCAGCCGCCGGTATTCCCCTTCTCTCCGTCACCGCCGATGACGCCGATGATGATACTGCAGCCATTTTTTCAGCTTCAACTAACGAGAGAAGACGGGAGAACAGGGTTTTGTAGAATGATTTCTGCAATTGCGCCGGGCAAACTGGAAAGCGGGACAGGGGAGGAATGAAACGGCGTCGTCGTGATGCGAGTACGTTCGACTTCCACCGTAAGAAGGTAGAAAGACCCGACCCTGCTCAAGGCAACCGATCCCACCGCTGCGAGGTAAACGCGGTGAAGACCATCTTTGATTCAACTTTCTTAGTTTTTAACTATAATTTTTTATAATTTATATTATTTTTAGTAAATCTATTTTCTAAATATAATAGAATAGCTTGAATCATTCATTCTCCTAAACATAGACAAAATCTAGTTATACCTGAAATATGAGGATAACTTAAGTATCCATTTGGTAACCATATAATATAATCTCAAATAATAATAATATGTAACTAGTAATAATAATTTTTAGTAGATACATCTTATTTATATATGAAATTTGTTGAAATAATCATAGTATTTGGTAGCTAATGTAATCTGAAATGAATTGATATATATTATCAATTTTAGACATAAAATATTTATAATTATAATTAATATTATTTTTAGTAATTATTAATTTATTATTAAAATTAATAGTATACTCATTAATTAATTATGTATAATTATATTCATCATTATTATTATTGAATATTTAATTATATTTAATCCTAATAATATTTTTATTAATTATCATTAATAAGTATAACTATTAAGATTCCTATTTATTATTTTTTGTATAATTATAGCTAACATTATTTTTATATTACTATGATTAACAACAATCTTATGAACAACTTATATATTATTTAAATAAATATTATTTATATTTATTAATTATTTAAAATTATGATTAATAAAATATTTATTTATTATTAACTCATAGCTAAAATAAATATTATATTTTATTATATAAGATCATAATTAATATTTTTTACACATTGATTAATTCATTATAATTATGACTAATGTTTTTTATTAATTTATAATTAAAATTAATAGTATCATTATTATTTAATTAATAATCTTTTTTTATTATTTTATTACAATTAAGACTAATAATAATTTATTAATTATAATCATTAATTATCAAAAAGAAAATTGTTTGATTAGTTATATTTTTATAATTATAAGAAACATTATTATTATAATAATCATTAATATTCATTTTATAAATAATATATCATTAAAATTAATACCATTTATATTGATTAATTTTTTATAATTATAAGAAAATTAATATTTTTATTAATTATTAATTTTTAGCTGTAATAAATACTATCTTTATTAATTTTCTATTTAAGATTATAGTTGATATTGTTTGCATTCATTAATTAATGATAATTATTATTGATATTATTTTTAATATTCATCTTGATAATTGATAATATTATTATTAGTAATTAATTGATTTTAATTGTAATTATTTGATTTGAATATTTAATTATAATTAATAAAGTAATAGTTTATTAGTTATTATTAATAATTACAACTAGGATTATTTTTATTTTAATCATTCATGTACACTTATAATTAGCATTACTTGTAATAACTGCGATCAATATGATTATTGCAAATAATATATTTATCATTAATATTATTTATATTGAACTTAAAATAAAGATTAGGAAACTATGATCAATACTAACTCGATCCCAAAAGGTTTTTAGCCAATTTAAGTTGTAAATGGAGTCGAGCTCACCTCATTTAATAAAGTGAACTTAAAATAAGGCATGGACTCAGCCTATTGAATAAAATAAATGATGTGAATTCAGATTTTAATGAATAGAGTTGAGTTAAGCTCAAAAGTTTAAGCTATAAATGAGTTGAGCCAAACTATTTTTAAGATTGCAAACCTAAAAGTGATACTTAGACTCTACTCATTTAAATAAACAAATGAGGTTAACCAAGTTTGTAATGAACTAAGTGGGAGTTGGATTGTGAGCTGGCTTGACTCATTTAAAACCCTAATTTGTTATACCTCTCATTGTGTTAAAAGCGGCTGTAACACTCATTACTTTATGTATTTGCTTTTGCTAAAACAAATATTTTAAGTAGTAAATTTTAGGATATTATATGTTGGTATCAAAGCTTTTGATTGTTGAAAATCAAGGTTTATTTTTTAAATTATTTGATATTTTTTGAAAAATCTAAATCATCCTTATGATGAATGTGAGTTAGGAAGTTGCTCTTGTTTTAGTTTTGGCCCTTTGGTTGGTGTCTTAGCCTTATGGTTTGTCCCATGTGTATTCAATTTTTGGGTACTATAGCTATATATTTAGTGTTGGCATTGATATTGGTTAGCCTTATATAATTGAGTTCCTTAGTAAACCCTATGATGTCCGTGAGGGGGCAGTACCCCTAGATGGCCCTTACTTAGCTTTTAATGTTTTGTGTTGTTAAGTAGAATGTTTAAAATTTTTGTTTGATCATGGTTACTTGATTGATGACTTGTGGTAAAGAGAATGGATTGCATATTAGTTGGTGGGTGTGTGAGATTAATTTTGATCGATAAGTGTTTCATAGTGTATTAGGATTTGTATGAGTATTAAGGTTGGATGAAGGGTGATGTAATTAATGAGGTCTATAATTGGAGTTTTTTTGGAAGTTGAGCATTTTGTTGATAGTTAAGTGTGTTCACATGTGGAGATTGGTTAGGGTTTTGAGGGTTGATTTCGTCAATGTATTACCTTAAGTATGTATATATGTATATATGCTACATGATTATTATATACTTGTATTTCAAGTTCAATTTATTAGGATTGATGTTTTGTGTGGTATGGCATGGATGTTAATGTTAACATGGGTTATGTCTTTTCTTCGAGTCAGACTTGGTGGAAACTTATCTTATAAGTTGTGATAGTGGGAAAGGTTTATCTATTTTAATTGGATGAGATGTTGTTATTAAATGAAAGATGTTTTGAATGTCATTGTGTTAACTGGGTGCTTATATTGAGCCAGGGATGTTACATGATTGAGGTCTAATTTTTTAGTATGGCTTATCTTGGGCATTTTTTATATGTGTGGGTTTTGAGTATGAATCTAAATTTTTTAATGATTTAATTAATGGAGATTCTTTGTTTATTTAAGCATAATTTTAGTATATTGGTTAGTGTTTGCTTCATTTTTGTCTTTTTAGTGCAAACACTTGGACAATGAACAAAAGCTAAGGATTGGATGTTGATAAATGGAAAAAAATTTATACAAAGGAATGAAGCATGAAGAGAATTAGAGCTAAAATGCAAATTCTAGACAAAGGGAAAGCAAGAATGTGTATTTAACATGTGTGAGCGTGAAAGATGTGGAATTTCAACCAGGATGTAATCTGAATGTAGAGGAGACTTTAACATCAAAGTTGTATATCCTTCTGTTATTATCTTTTTAACACATCCAAAATCATCTCTGCATGAGGTTTAACTAAGAAGTTATGGACAAAACACCCAACGTTATCAGTTTTTTAAGAAAGTCATGAAGTTGAGGCTCATCACAACCCTAGTATGGTGACCAACATGATGTGTCGCTCTACGATGCTAAAGAAAAAACTCATGTGTTTTTACCTTCTTAAGAGGGAGACCTATTATTGCATATAGGCACCATTCATTCCAAATCATTTCCATACTTAGCCACCATCATTCACTCTTCCATATCTCTTCTCTCATCCACTCCATTCCTTTATTCCTCCATTTTTCTTGAATTTAAAGATTTAAGCCTTCAATTAAAGCTTGTTTAGAATTATAATTTCAAAGATGTAATTGGTTTTTCATTGTAAATCTTTTGAACATCATTTCCATTTAGTCTATTGTGGTGTTCTCTATGTTTATTATGTGCTAGTTTTGTTATGCTAAAGTGAAGGAAGATTTTCCCGATTTGAGTTGTGTTGAAAACTTTTAACTTTATGATTTGATTTTATAATCTATGTGTTATGTTATTGTTGATTAACTATATGAAAGGATTTCAACTTGATTCTAGTATTTAAGTTAGGTAATGCTGGTATGATTGAGAGATAATATGGAATTAAGCTCAATAACACAACTAGGTGTAAAATTTTAGGTTGAGAGACGATTGATTAGACCTCTACAACAATAAATGAAGATAGTTGTGAGCATTTATGCATTGTGAGCTATTAGACCCTAAGCGAGAGATAATTAGGGCCATAGATGTGCAATAAGGCAATTGTGGGTTGAGAAAGCACAACGTTTTTTTATCCTTGTTAGCATGATTGATTGTGAATATCAAATTAGGATTGGTCAGAGTGCTTAATTCCATTGTAGATCAACGTAGTTGATCAGAACATTAGTCGTATTTTATTATTCCAAACAAGTTTCGTGCGATTTCTTTAGATGCTATCTTTATTGGTTATTTTATTTTTGTTCCTTTTATTAGATATCTTATCTCCTTAATTATATTGGTAGTTTAAGCATAGAAAGGCCATATCACCATTCTAGTGCTAACTCTCAATCCCTATGAGACGATACCTTAAGTACTACTACGATTTTGTACACTTGCGAATAAGGTAGATAAATTTTTGGCGTTGTTACGAAGGACTAATGAATAATGATACTAGAACTTGAGACTTTTCTTGTTATATAGGCATTATTTATTCTTTTTCTTTTCTTTTTTCATTTTTATATTCATCTAACCTTGCTTCTAGTGGTTTGTAGGTGTTCTTCATTAAGGAATCGCAAACCAGCAATCAAGATTTCTCTTTATGTTTAGATAGATTTTTTTTTTGTCGAAATATTGATAATTTGATCATTGCTAACATGTAGATTTAGACAACATATATTCTTTATGTGGAGGATCATACACTAGTTCAGTCTGTCAAGTAGGCAAACTATTTTGTCAATCATATGAACAAGCTAACTATGTGGATAATTTTGACAGGCAACTAATCCCTACTCAAACACTTACTACTTGAGATGGTGCATGTAACACCCTAAAATTCACTATTTTTTTTAAAGGTGGAAGAAATTACAATAGAAATATTTAAATTAAAACCCGTGAATTCTAGGGATGTTACCGCCACACTTAGTACCAGACCGATTCACTCCAACCTTTCCAGTACCAAGTGCTAAGGCTAAAGAAAAGATTAACATTTAAACTTAAACCAACAGTTCATAAAGAACTAGAAAGGATCATACAACAAAATCAGAGTACGCATAAAAGTTTATAGTCAATAATAAGATAGAAATCAAAGTATGCGTAAAGAATTATAATTCATATCCAAAAGAAAATGAGCTTACAACCAATAAAAGGTTTATTTGAAATACTCAATACAACATAATAATTCAAAAGGAATCAATCGGATACAGAAGAAATAACAAAAGGAATTAAATCGCGTAAAGAGTGAATATGGCCACGACACTCTCGAAACTTGAGCCAAAACACGCTCAATACTCAGCCCCACCAGATGTCTTGCCCACCTGTACAATGTCAGAAGGGCCAACTACTCGTGGGAATGAGTAGCACCCATAAAAGGGTGATCAGTATGCTACGTACTGAGTAAGGTAACCGAGCACTAAGGCCAACACATAAGCATATAGAATCATGCAAGGCAATACTCAACTTACATTTACAAACCCACACATATAGTACATATGGTCATGAAGAAAATTATACAACTTATAAATGATCAAGCCCATATGTAAAGTACATGATTATTCTAGATTAATTATTTAATTACTCTTTTATTATAAATCAATTCACGCCATTTTCTTTATCAAGTCCATACGAGTACGGAAACCCCACTATTTTAGCCAGTAGATCTGTAGCGAGGGTACATGCCCTGCCACTATTTTAGCCGGTGGATCGGTCGCGAGGGTAACATACCCTGCCACTATTTTATGCTGGTGGATCGGTCTGGCCCCTTCTCGTACGGTGTTTCACTATAAGTAATTAGTGTCTTTCCCATGTCTTAGCAACTATAGGGTTAGATTTTGTTGAGCTCAGGATCCCCCAATATTATAGCTGGTGGATCAGTCACGAGGGTACATGCCCTGCCACTATTTTAGTCGGTGGATCGGTCGCGAGGGAAATATTCCCTACCACTATTATGCTAGTGGATCGGTCTGGGCCCGGCTCAACATCTTCCACTTTACGTAATTAATATTTTAAGTATCTTATTCAAAAGCTTTCACCCTAGACATGCATGAATCATTCCCTTTACACTTCACACATCACAAATCATAAAATCCAACCTCATAATTACACTTTAATCATCAAAAACGCATGATACCACAAAAACCCTAAGCAACCACACCAAACCCTAATTAACCACAACAAACCATAGTTAACCACTCCAAACCCTATTTAACCATAACAACCATAATTAGCCATTCCAAACCTTAGTTAATCATAACAAACCACAATTAGCCACTCCAACCCTAGTTAATCACAACAACCCATAGTTAATCACTCCAAACCCTAGTTGTCAACAACCAACCATAGTCAACCACTCCAAACCCTAGTTAATCGCAACAACCCATAATTAGCCACTCCAACCCTGGCTCCGTCTCCTATGCACCCTTATATTACTCCACGTACTATTTTTCATCCAAAGTGTTCCAACACCCAAACAACACTTACATTACCTTCCTCACATCCTAAATCAATGATCCATACGTAAACTTCACACCCATGCAACGTTACACATCCCATGTAGCCATTCGAATTTTTCATGCAAACCCTAAGTTCATCCATACGAAACCCTAGATTCAAACCATATAAAACCCAAAGATACATCCATACCAAACCCTAAATTCAATCCATACCAAACCAAAGATTCATCCTTACCAACCCTAAATTCAATCCACACAAAAACCAAAGATTCATCCATACCAAACCCTAGATTCAAACCATATAAGACCCAAATATTCATCCATACCAAATCCTAAATTCAAACCATATAAAACTAAAGATTCATCCTTACCAAACCCTAAATTCAAACCATATAAAAACCAAAGATTCATTCATACCAAACCCTAAATTAGATTCTCCCATATAAAACCATAAATTAGATTCTCCCATATAAAACCATAAATTAGATTCCCCCATATAAAACCATAAATTATATTCTCCCACACAAAACCATAAATTATATTTTCCCACATAAAACCATAAATTAGATTCTCCCATATAAAACCATAAATTAGATTCCCCCATATAAAACCATAAAGTATATTCTCCCACACAAAACCATAAAGTAGATTCTCCCCTATTAAACCATAAATTAGATTCCCCCATATAAAACCATAAATTATATTCTCCCACACAAAACCATAAATTAGATTCTCCCATATAAAACCATAAATTATATACTCCCACACGAAACCCTAAATTTTCCATTTTATTTGTCCACTCATGAATCATTAAAATACTTAGGTCAACTCACATCCCTTGGTCAACTTCTTTTCTCCATTCTCCTTTTTCATCCTTTCTCCCACACAAACCACATCAACATCCTCACATGCATGTCTTATAGGGTCACAACACATATCATCACATATACATAACACATATGCCATATAACAACACAAGAACATGCTTGAACTCCACGTCATACCATATACGAAATAATTACAATAATAACATAGGATGCATAACATACAAGGCATTTAATGCACATCAACACACAATAGGCCTTAGTAACACCCTTACCTAAAACGACACCGGTCTTGGAGCACGCTCCTACGCCTCCTTAGGGCTTTGATTGGTCTCACCTATTATGAGGGAAAAACTAGAATTAGATTCCCTCCTACCAAAAATACTATTAACTACTAACTTATTCTAAGACTAGGTTTTTGATAAAATACCAAAATAGCAAAAATACCAAAAATAATATCAATATTAATATTAACAAGAATAATAAAAAAGGCATTACTCAAAAATATAGTGAAATAACGGCTTCCGCCCCTTTACCAAAATAATACTAATAATAATATTAGTAAAATAAATAACCAAATTTAGTAATAATAATAATGATAAATAATAATAATAATAATAATAATAATAATAATAATAATAATAATAATAGCAAAACTAATAGTAAAGTAGTTGTAATATTAATAACAGAATAATAATAATAGTAATTTGAAATAGTAATAATAAAAATAATAATTATAAGAATAAACACATAATAATAATAATAATAATAATGGAAATAATAAGAGGAATAATAATAAAATCAAATTAAAATACAATAGGGCTTCAGCCCTCAACAGAAATAATAATCAAAACATTAATACTAATAATAATAATAATAATAATACATATTAAAAATAGAAATAATAATAATAATAATAATAGTATTTATATTCAAATAAATGAAATGAAATAAATTAAGGCTTGTAAAAAGAGGGAAAAGGGTTGAGAGGGTCTAGGGTTCAACCTTAGGCTGGTGGGGATAGGCAGCACCGGCGGTGGTGCATGTCGGCGACAGCGGTGGCCGGAAAAATAATTACAAGCCTTAATTTATGGTTGAATGCTGGGAAAAAGATAGGGAGAATGAAGGTGATTATGGTTTCCCAAAAGGAGAGGAACAGAATGATGGTGGCAGCGCACAGCGGCGGCGGTAGTGGCCGAATGGGGAAGAGAGGAGGAGAGGGAGAAAGAGGAAAAGAGAGGTAGGGGAAGATAGGGGAGGGTCTGTAGAACAAAATAGGAGGTAAAAAAAGCGGCGGAAGCAGCAGAATTGGTGGCTAAGGGTGGTGAAAAGGGTGGCGGAGGTGGAAAAGAGGGTTGATCGAGAAGGGAAGTTCGCACAGCCAAGACGACTTGTGCAGGAAGAATCGAGGGGAATGGGACATTTGGTTAGCTAGAGGGCAGTTGAAGGAAGAGTTTGGTAGGCGGAGTGGGTGGTGGAGTTAGCTGGAGGCGGCGTAACTGGCATCTAAAGGGGCGGAGGCGGCAAGATAGCTTTTCTGGGTTGGGGATCAAAAGCTCGATACTAGGCTCAAACTAGAGGTATTTATAGGTTTTAGAAGGGAGGTTAGGGTTCTGTGGGTCGGTTACGGGGTAAGGCAGGTAGGGTTTTGGTCATCGGTGGCGAGGTTGGCCGGTAGAAATCAAAACGGGGCAAGGGTTGTGGTCGGCTGGGAGATAGGAAAAACGTGCACGAGAAGAATGGAGAATGGTTGAACGATGGGGTCAACGGATCAGCAGGAAAAATAGTGGGGAAATGGCTGGTCAAAGAGGCGAGATCGGCAGCGGATTTCTCGGAAGTGGCGGTGAGTTGCAGGTCGGTGACGGGGACGGTGCGAAGGGATGGGGAAGAAGAAAGGAGGAAGAAAGGGCTAGATCAGCGGTCCAAGGAAGAAAGAAAAAGAAAGAAAAAAAAGGAAGGAAATGGTCAGACGGTCAGGCGCGGGTTGAGGGTGAATTAAATTAAACGCCACGCTTTTGGGGGAAAATAAAAGAAATGCAGCGCAGAGAGGGACGGAAGAATGCACTGGTCGCGCGGGCTGGGCCGCACTGAAGGAAAGGAAGGAGGGAGGGGACTGGGCCACGGGAAGGAGGCAGGCCCAAATGGTGAGGGGAGGAAAAAGAAAAAGAAAAGAAGAAGAAAGAAAAATGAAGAAAGAAAAGGAAAAGAAAAAAGGGAAAAAGAAAAATATGACGGTTGGGTTAAATAAATAAATTAAAATATTAAGGATAGTTAAAAAATAATAATATTTAAATAAAATAATATTTAAATCTCTTTTTCAGCTAATTTAGGATTTTTGAAAGATTTTGCATAAATTCCATTTTAATTAGCAAAACACCCTAAATTTAATAAATTAAAATATTTATAAAATTCCTATTAATTTGAAACTATTTTCTCCCTCTTATTTTAAATAAAATAATTTATTTAATGAATTTCTAAAATAAAATCCTTAATTAGCTAAAATACCCAAAACTTTTCTAATAAAAATTATTTATTATTTTCTTCTTAAATAGCCCTAATTAATTTCCTTTTATTTTAATAAAAATAATTTATTTAATTAATTTTCATAACAAAACCTTATTTAAATATAATATTCAAAATTAGAAATTTTCGAGGCATTTCAGTGCACTAATATTAACTTTTCATGGTGGGATCATAATCCAATTTCAAATAAGTACCAAATGAGCCACCCACCCTCGTATTACCAAGTTCCAACTCCACCTAAAGAGATAAAAATTCACTTGGAGGAACTATTGGCCAAGTTCATTGACACCTCTGAAGCTAGTTCCAAAATTACAAGGTATGGATGAAAATTGAAGAGGAATCTTTAAGGAACTTGAAGGTTTAAATGAGAGAGTAAGCTAATATATTAGATGAGAGAGCTCAAAATACTTTTCCTAGTGACACTGAGACACTTTTAAAGAAAATACCAATGGCAATAACTATGAGCAATGGCAGGGAAATTTTAGATTTACCAACAAGTAGATTAGAGAAGGATGACAAGGAGAAGGCGATTAATGAACAATCCAATCTGGTAACCGAACCTCATGAGGAGGTAAGTATGGAACCCATACGTGGTGTGGGTTCCAAGATTGAGGTAAAACCCTCTCAACCCCACATTCCATTTCCTTAATATTTACAACAACAAAAGTTGGATAATCACTTCTTTAGGGTTATGTTTAAGTAATCTAATTCTAGTAAATATCCTCATCTTGAGAATCCATATTATAAGATTTATGAGGTAGCTCACTTGATGAAGGAAGAGCCTGATACATTGTTTGAATGACCCACATGGAACAAGTATGTTCTCACTTCAACTTCCAAAAGAAGAGAAGTTGGAGTATGATATTAAGTAAGTTTTACTAGGTAGAACCTAATCCTCTCTCTATAACACCCCTATTTTAGCACTTAAAAAATTCAATTGTAATAGTAAATTGTAGAAGCTAAAACATTTAAAATATAGGATGTTACTAACACACTTAGTATAAGTTTCATTTTCTCTACCATTTCTATGCTAAGTGGTAAGGCTAAAATGTTAATCTCCTTAAATTAATAACACAATTATAAGAAATAGAGTAAAGACTACATTATAGATTAACATCGTTCCGATAATACAAGATTGGACAATGGTTACAAAATTCGAATGAAAAAAATACATAAGGGACATAAGAGTCTAAGGATATTTGGATATAAAAAATACTAATTTGGACACTGAATAGCCCTAACTCTTAATCCAAAAATAGTAACCTTTAAATTGAGCTCACCAGTAGTCCTGTAAAGTTATAATTTTCCATTAAATAAGTAGTGAACTATCAACAAAAATACATCAGTGCAATGGTACTAAATAACTCAATACAAAACTAAATATAAAAAATTCACATGCAAGGCATAGAAGGTATCATAATAGAATATGGTATAAAAATACTGAATCATACATGCAATAATAAAATATGATAACCATGCCAGATAAAGAATTATCATCAAGACCACATGAATCTTATACCATTTCATTTAAATCATAAAATGAACTTAACAACCAATCATTCCAAGGATGCTTTCTAAAGGAAATATATAAAGCAATCATTATCCCAATTTCTAGGGTTATAAATGAGTCAAGCTGAGCTAAACACCATCAAGCTTGCATCATTTAATAAATGAGCATAGGTAGGGCATGAAGGCAACTACCAACCCACCAATTTAATATCATTTCAAACTAATAATAATTACTTCCATTTTATTTACTCAACGGGATATCATATCAGCATGGATACATTAAAGTGCTCTAGTCATATCAATGCTTAAATACAACATAGTATTCTAATGACTATCAAACCAAGGACACTAAAATACCCTAGTCACACTAACACACAAAAGGAACATGGTACCCTAACAACAAGGACACCTAATCGATAAGTATGCATACCTTCTAAGATGTCTGAAGAGTTAAGTAGAGTAAGATATAAGACCTAGGTATGTAAAACCCCCTTTTTTCACTACTGAAAAATTTTATTTAAAATAATACATAAGCTGAAAATACACTTACGAAAAATAGGGTGTTATCACCGTACCTAATACAGGATAGACGTCCGTTGCCTACCCTATATCAGATACAAGGCCAAAACTAGCTGACCAATTTAAAATAGAGTACGCAAACATAATTTACATAAATATTTTAGAAGGTTGTTTACATCGAATGACCTCAACAATCCTCGACAAAATCATTACAGGAATATAAATAGATAAGAGTATGGGGAAACACTAAAATGAGATAAAGGTGTGAACCCAAAAACAAAACCAAAGTCCACTATGGACCCCATAAAATCTCCAGATATCCATGTTCTCAAGCCCCGACCCAAACTAAAGTAGGCCCATTATTGGCCATCCCCAAAAACCTGCACATGACCCTCTACTTGTGGGAATGAGCAAATGACCGAGCAAATGGACACATTAGTACGCTACGTACTGAGAAAGGTAAGTTTCTTCATCAATAGGAAGATAAGTATACAATGTAAAATCTATGATACATGGATATCATAATTAATATGCTATATGCCATTGCCATATATATAAAGATAGGAATACTCCAAACTAGAGTATCATGCATAAGTCATACAATGCAGAATATATCATCCGTGTTTTCATAATATAATCATGTAGGTATTCATGCATGTACTAAACCGATTAATCCAAACAACCACTAGGGTTTATTTTCAATTGCTCAATCCTTTAGATTATACCATTTCCTTATTCATATATTGGCACAGGTCATCATCAAGCTAACATTTTAATCAATAACCAATTATTCATTTAAGTCATTTTCAAGTGCATATTTAAGCTTTTATCCTTTTTGGTCATTCATAACATTATTTCCATCCTTATCCATTTATTAATCATTCACTTGGTCATCATTCATATTTTATCATCCAATTACTTATCACCCCACTTTTTATTATTGAAGAATGGATTATACATCACTCTATGGTCTCACACACCATGGAAGCCTATCCAAATAAGGGACATGAAGTCCAAGGAGAAGCCAATCACCAAAGAGGACATAATTCAAGGTTGAAGCCAACCACCATAAGGGACAGAAGTCCAGGCTGAAGCCAACCACCTAGGTAGCCAGACCCTTTAGTATCGATACCCCCTATTACATCATCAATATTTAGAGTAGGTAAGGCACCGGGACCTCTAAGGATCCTTCCCGAAGGCAAAGCCCGAAGGCACCAATAAATATCCGAAGGCAGACTAACCCTCGGTAGCTAATAGAGCATCAAGTAACCCAAACCTATACACAACTCAATTGTCTTTTGCTTTACATGATTAGTATATAATTCATGAGGATACGTGATCACACATGACCCATACAAAGAACAAGAAAGCATTTTCATGATTATTCCATATCAATACTTTCCATTTTCCCAACCATATGGGGTTTTCATTTATCCTTGTCTAATATTATTCCTGCCCATCATAATATTTTATTCAAGCACATGATGTGCTTCATTGCTCGTTTCTCAAGGACCATCACATTTCATAAGGGGAATACTCATTTAGCCTTTACAATACTTATAGAGTAGGTTATACATTATAATCTATTTAATCCTTTCATTAGGCCATTAATTTATGATAAAATCTATATTTTATCCTATTAATAATCATAGAATAGTCTTATGCATATCTTCAAAGCATAGCCAAATCAAAAGAAAACAAATCACACAAACTAGTTGAACCAGTCGATCGGTCTGACCCAACCAGTCAATCGGTTTGGGTCGACTAGTCAATCTGTTTGACTCGACCAAACCTATTTTTTCTTAAATTGGTCAATCAGTTTGGGCAAACCAGTTAACTATTTATAGACTATTCGATTGGTTCTACCCAACCAATTGATGGGTTTATGTAGAGAGTAAGATAAAGGTCTCTATATGCCTACTAATCGATGGGTTAGGTCAACCAGTCGACTGTTCTAGGAACCAATCGATCAGTTTGACCTAACTAGTGGATCAGTTTGCCTTAGGACAACATCAAACCATCGTTTTCATGTAGATCGTGCTTATAGATCATCATTAAACCACATTAGAACATGTATTAACATATTATAACACACTTTGAACCGAATTAACTTGTATATCTCAACATTTTATCATCGCATCCTATTTTTATCAAGTTCCATGCTTTCTACTCAAAATTTACAATCTACCCATCCAAATAAATTGTGTAGGCTATATACGTTCATGCCATTATACAAGATTGACTTAAAGAAACTCATATCATGTAGGAATACTAATAATCCATTTTAGAAGTAGGAATCACTTATTTGATGTAGACAAAACTCCCTTAAACCATAATTTTTAGTCTATGAAAATCTCAACTTTTAAAGCCTTAAAAACAACAAGTCTTAAACTCAGAATTTCGCTCATAACCTTAATAATTTCAAACTTGAAGCATAAGGTAAATAAGGAATATACCACACTTAAAGTAAAAAAAAGGGAATGCTCAACTGAACCACTCAATCATTTTTCTTAAATCTAACTATTCCTTACTTAACAATTAAAACAAAAGAGAGCTAGATAAAGGATTAGAAGAGTGAAAGGAATCAACTGCAAGGTTTGAAATGTAGAAAGGTATAGGGTGGATACAGAGAGTTAATGATTTTTGGTGGCTAAAAGAAAGGTGAATAAAAGTGATGGTTGAGACTATTTATGCCAACCAAATCAACACATATCATAGAGGGATGAGGAACAATTCAAAACCCAATTTTTACCATTTGAATTCGAGCTAAACAGACGGATTTTATCTAAGATATACTGAACTATTATCTAGAGCTCAAATGATATTTCTAAAGAATGCAAGTCAATTAGGCCAGAATTGAAATTTACAAGAGAGGTAATGGAAGGTCAACGTGAAAGGAATCTCTTAGCTGATTTGAATCATACCTAAGATTGAAGCATTGATCTCAAAATTATGTAGATAAGAGAGGTGGAAGAAGATAAGGCTAAAGCCTCAATTGTCTCAATTGACCTCTAGATTGATCTAAGGCAATATTTCAGACTAAATGCATCATAAAAAAGGTCAGAATTGCTTAAGGACTGTTCAGCTTGGGTTGATAAGGTTCAATTTTAGTATAAGAAAATTTACAAAAAAGTAAAGTTTTAAAATATGCCTAGATCGAAAAACCAGTTGATCAGTTTGGGCCTACCAGACAGTTATTCTACAAACTAGTCAATTGGTTTAATTGAGAAAAACCATTTTTCTGAAGCGACAAACCAACCGATTGATTCGCCTACAAAACTCAATAAATTCCATTTTCCAATCTTATTTCAAATCAAACTTTTCCTCAAACCAAATCATAACACTAAATCAAAATTAAATGCCCAAAAATTAGCATAATTCTCATTCCAACATTTTACTAAAACATGGGGTATTACAAGGTAGGGCACTAAGCTCACCAACAAAATCCTAAAAGAAATATGGGCTAAACCACATTTTTAGGGTAGCTACTCTTAAAGAGACACCATTTCTTATTTTGAGGTCATTCACTTTAAATATTAATATTTTATTTAGGAGACTTTGGGATCACATAATACATAAACAAGTCTAATTTTCTTAACCATTTTTACTTATTTCAAATTATTCAAGTCAAAAATAATCAAAGTAAACATTAAGGTTAGTTTCATAATCTACTAGGGTCATCCTAAGATCAATTTGTTGTATAGATGCATTAGGTAAAAAAGTGACCAAAATACCCTTAAGACTGTAATTATCATATTATTATCCATTCTAAATACTAATTTGATTTTATTCAATAATTTATCAAGAAAAATCTAAAATATAATAATTAAAATATGTTAGCATACAAGTGAATTCCTAGATATGTTAAATGACTATTTTGCCTATACACATGGTTTAGCCCTTAAAACTCTAACATACGTTTCTAAATCATCCAACCAAATACTTTAATACTTAACATTATATAATACACATTAGTCGTACATATTGGAATAAATAACACGGCATACTTTAAAAGACCAAATTACCCCTAGGCCATACGATGATAGTAATCGTGCTAAAAATGCATGTAAGCATTCTCAACCTATCATATTATAAGAATAAATTATGCATAATATATCCATGACATTAAACCTATTCTAGTATGCTTTTATACACATAATATTTTACGCAACCTAACATACATTGTCATACAAACTTTTATGCTATTAGGACAATAAATACAACATAATAAAGAATGCTTAATACATTTTACACATTGGAATCCTATTTTACTATCATGCAATAGTTATTATTTTAATAAGGCATATGGGTTACCTATTTGTAGAAAAAAGCACAAATATAAGTAACCTAATATAAATTGTTAGGCTTTACTAATCCTCCTCCTTTACCTAAAAATAAAACTAAGAATAATTAGTCACAAACCAAATGTGACACTTATTAATAAAAATTATAACCCAAGAGTGTATGGACTAAAACAACTAGGGAAAAGCCAACATAAGCTACTCACACAACATAGGATGGGCTCTATGAGTTGCACATATAGTATAAGGGGATCAATGTAAGAGGGTGATGTAATAAGGGTTATCTAGTGTGAGGAAGGGGTGAGGGTGGTTGGTTGCTAGCTTGGATGGATGGTGATGCAATGGTAAAAGAAATTAGGGAGGAGGAAAATGAGAAAAATAGGAAGATGATAGGTATGTTGGACGATAGTGAAATTAGAGGGGTTGGAATGGTGGAGATGAACAATGGTGGTACAAAAGGGGCATGATAGGGAAGAATAGGACAAAGGATTGAGGAAGGAGAAGGCAGGTGGGGGTTGAGTTGTTTGCGGTCTTGATTTAGTAGGGTAAGGGTTATATTGGGTGGTGACGTTGCATAGGTTTTGTAGCGTGAGGCAGGGTGAATACATTCAACTTGAGGGAGAGAAAGGTATATGAGCAAGGGCTACAAAGGGCTAGCGATGATGGAGTGCATGAGAAAGGTAGATTCAATTGTGGGGATGGCTCGAATAAGTAGAAGTGGAAAAGAAAATGGTGGGAATTGTGGTGACAGTGTTCAATTATTGGAGAAATTGGAAACAAGGGAGAAAGAAGCTGGGAAAAATCACTCTGGTTAGCATGGAGGCAACAAATTAGATTGTGATGGTTGCACGTGATGTAATATCCCATAAGTTTGATACTTATAAAATGGGAAATTATTATGTTTAATGGATTTTAGATGATGTTTGATCTTGATTTAGAAATATAGTTAGGTTTGATTTAAAAAAGAATTGGAAAAGCCTGGAAAATTGAGTAAAATAAATTTTCTTAGCATGCTAGTCGATTGGTTCCATGAACCGTGAAAATTTTCGTTAATTAAAAGGAAATTAGCAGAAGCAAATTAATAAACCGTGAACTTTGGGGATATTACTGCCACACTTAGTACCAGACCGGTTCACTCCTATCGTTCCAGTAGCAATTGCTAAGGCTAAAAAGGTAAAATACAATTTTACAAGAAACTTAAGCATATATAAATCAGAGAAGCGCAGTGAATAATTTACGAGAGTTAAATCCAACAACGGTGGTTACAAAATAACAAATACATTAAAGTTAAAAGAGGCAAATTAAAACCCTAGAATTTACCGGATAGTACCTTACGCTCTTTCCCGAGAGCCCACTTGAATAGCACCTGAATACGACATGCAGGGGGTATTGCCCATTTGAATAGTCAGGGGCCCCACGAAGGGAACCCTTTAGTACTACGGTACTGAGTAACCCTTTAAAAACACACTTAAAAACAGGCACGCAATGTAACACATGAAATACTATTGAATTCGTACATAACCATAGGTGTAAACGTGATATTCGAATCCATTTATTCACACATCCAACAATTCCATCAGATATTAATAGCATATACGTAACATTCACTTTCATACATTCGCATACTTAACAAGTCAACCAAATATTAATAAGCCATAATGAGTAATCGATACTTTTCGGGCCTTAAGGCCATTAGTCCATCATTAATCAATCATCTCAATGACTAGTATTTTTTCATAATTTATTCACATCCAAAATAAATTTTATTGAGCTCGGGACCCCCCCACTATTCTGGCCGGTGGATCGGAATACAAATATATATCATCCAGGGTAAAATATCCTGGGCCACTATTATATCCGGTTGATCGGTACTCATAATATATAATTCAACTGGGCCCTGCTCATTAATCTTTCACTTTAACGATTAGTGTTTTCCCTTCTTAATCAGCACAACAATTCCATTTATTTGCCTCGATAAGGAGATCAAGATCCTGGGACACAAAGGTACACTGGTCGCACTGGTGCATAAAAGCTACTCAGTACCCCTCAATTGTCAACCCAGGGACGCAAAGGTACCCTGGTCGTACTGGTACATAAAGCTAACTCAGTACCCTACCGACAAGGACACCTAATCCTTAAGTATGCATACCTCCTAACTAGGTCCATAGAGCTAGATAGAGTAGATATATGGCCTGGCTGGGGCACAAAGGCATTCCAGCAAATACCAAATAATCGTGGGCTAGATCACGTCTTTAGGTTAGTGACCCCTAAAGAGCCAACATTCCCGATCTCGATGTCTTTCACTTTAAATATTAGTGTCTTAATTAAGGGTGATCACATAAGTACAATAATCAGATAATTATTCACTTCTAATTGTTCGGATATCATCAGACATTTATTATTCAAATGGTTGTCCAAGGTAACATGAAAGAATCATTAAGGCCGTCCTAAACTCATCTACTTCCGAATTAGAACTCGTTCTCGTGATACTTACTAATTATCAAATACTCTTACCTTGCTAATCAGCGTTATTTGAGTCATATTATGAATTTCCACAATCACAATGACATATCAGATACAACTACTCATTTACCCCTTACTTATAAAATTACTAAGTCATCCCTTCCTTACTTGACAAATTACCATATTACCCTCCTTATTACAAATTACCAAGTTACCTCTTACTCGATTTAGGTTACCAAGTTATGGCTCATACTTATTAGGTCACTAACCCCCCTTCATAATTATTACCCTTACTATACTTTCCATTTAGTTGGTTAGATTACCACTTTTCTCTTTCTCCTTTATTATAATTAGTAAATTATCCTTGAGTTGGTCAAATTACCAAATTTCCCTTTCTCATTATCCTAATTACCAAATTAACCCTTTATTTAGTTAATTACCAAATTACCGTCCTTTATTATCAATTACCAAACTACCCTTCCTCATTGTCAAAATTACCAAATTACCCTTTGGTTGGTTAAATTACCAAATTACCCATATAATTACCATTTTACCCTTCTCCATTATCACATTGTCAAATTACCCTTTAGTTATTTAAATTATTATTTTACCCTTCTCAATTATTATAATTACCAAGTTACTCCTTTCCAATTTTCACTTTTACCCCTTTTATTTACGAAATTACCATCTTACCCCTTTACTTTCAAATTTACCATTTTACCCCTTAACTTCCAAAAATTACCATAACACCCTTTCACTTATAAAGGTTACCATTTTATCCTTAATTACGAAATTACTATTTTACCTCTTTTAATTTCTAAATTACCATTTTGCCCTTTAATCATAAAAATACTATTTTTCCCTTTAATTACAAAATTACTATTTTACCCTTTTATTACAATATTACCATTTTACCCCCTTACTTCCAAAATGACCAATTTATCCCTTACTTCAAAAATTACCATTTTATCCTTTTATTAACAAATTTACTATTTTACCCTTTCCTCCAAAATTATCATAATACCCTTTTTAATTAAGAATTACCTTTTTGCCCTTAGTACACCACTTATATTAAATTATTATTATTACTACATAAAATATTAATATTAACTCCTCATCCACCACTCTTGTAATTAATATAACATTATTAGAACCTATATATATATTAGGCCATATTCTTGTACAAGATACCTTACTAAAATCCCCTAAGGCTTCCAAAATATTAGTCATGCATTAAGAATCACAATAGCATAATATAACATGGTTAATACTTAACATCTTCATTAACAACCAAACTCTTACCCTAATTAATATTTCCATACATAGCAATAATCCATCATGCTTCCTTTTCATCAATCAACACAAGAACCACAAATATCATATTAAACAACACAAACCAAGCATAATAATATATTAAAAAATCCTAATGTGCTAACATACGTTAATCCATGCATTTAAGTGGGATTTAACGATTACCTCGATTTTCACAAAAACGAACATTACCGGTATTCCAGTTTAAGGTTCAAGCTTGATTTATCAAAACCAATACCTAAAAATAATTAAAGACTTATTACATTAGAAATTATGAAATCAAAATATAAGGCTTTAACAATTAATAGAATAGTTAACTTAAAATATAATTATACCTTAAAATTATTAAACAAATAGATCAAGAAATGCAGAAACTAATGCTGCTAATGTAGCATAAGCTGCATGCAAAGAATTGGGGAGGAGGGGCTCGAAGGTGGTGGAAATAGGGAAGGATATGTATTTTCGGGTTGGTGGTTTGGGGCTAAGAAAAGAACATGGTGGGGAAGGATTTGGGGCAAGGGAATAGTGTAGAAGTGTAGAGGGGGTGTAGGTGGTGGTCAGGGATGGGTTGAATGCGGCTAAAGGTGGCGGAGACAGCGGCAGCGAGGCTGCGAAGGTGGCGGCTGAGGAGGGGTCGAAATGGAAGGCTAGTGAGGAAGGAAAATGGGGAGGGAAAATGAAGGCTTTTGGGTGACGGTTTCGACCATAGGAGGATGGGGGTGGTAGAGGGGGTTGTAGGGAGTAATGTGGTGGCTGAGTTGGCGGCATAAATGGCAGGATGACGATGGATTACGGCAGTGTAGGGTGGTTGCCGAGAAGGGATGGAAGGGAGAGAAAAAGAAGATAGGAGGAAGAATGGGGCAGCGGGGTGGCTTGATGGGGACTGTGATGGTTCGAGGGTGAGGTAGAGGGAGGCAGGAGTGGTGCAGGTGGCGTTTAAGGCGGCGGCAGTAGTGGAACGGCGGCAACGAAACACAATAGAGAGGGCAAGGGAAGGAGAAGAAAGGAAAGAAAATAGAGGGTTGAGGAGCATGGGAAGGCTCGGGAAAGTGCAGAATGGGGCAGGGAAGGAAGAAGAAAAAGAAGAGGAAGAGAAGGGAGGGGATAGGTAGGCTCGAGGGTGGCTTAGGTGGTAAAGAGATGGGAGTTGCAGGGAGAGGGAGAAGAGATGGCGACGATAGGGAGAGGGAGAAGGAGACAAGGATGGTGGGACCGAGATGGTGCAGAGAAAACAACGAGAGGGAGAGAGAGGGAGACTAGGGGAGGTCAACGGGGAAGAGGGAGTTACAGGCGAGATGGCGGGAACAGGGATTCTCGTCGATGATGGAGGAAGAAGAAAGAAAGAAGAAGAAGAAAGGGAAGGGGAGGGGCAGCGACAGGCAAGCAGACCGGCCGAAGGAAAGAAGGAGAGGGCTGGCCTAGTCGAGGAAGAAAGGAAAGAAAGAAGAAAAAGAGGCGGCCGGGCTCAACGCAGAAGAAGGCAGGGGGAGAGAAGTGGGCCAGTGGCCCAAGGCGCAGGAGGGGGAAGAGAGCAGGCCTGCTAGCTGGCGGCCCAAAGGAGGAAGGGAAAAAGAAAGAAAAGAGAAAAAGGAGAAAAATGAGAAGGAAAAAGGAAAAAGGAAAAAGAAAAGGAAAAATGGGGCAATTAAAATAATTTAATTTATAAAATAATAAAATTCAATATTTATGGGTAATAATTTATTTAATAATTTAATTTAATATAATTAAAATATAAGGGTTTAAAAAGGATAAATTTTAGTAAAGTAAGGGTTTAAAATTTTATTTAAATAATAAGAGTATAATAAAATAACAAAATATTTATTTTAATTTATTAAAATAATTAAATTAAAAGATTTAAAGGCTAATTTATCAAAAATAAAATTTATTTATTAAAATATAGGCTTTTAAAAATTCGGGGGATTACAGTGGCTAGTCACTCGTTCTCTATAAGGGTTTTGGTTTGAAGGAACTGATCGAATGATTTGTTGAGTCGAGTAATTTTTGAGCTTTAATTTTTTTGAAGAAAAAAAAATACTTTCATCAAAATGGAACCTTGTTAATCCAACTTTGAGTTTTTTTTCTAAGTAATATTTAACCCTTTTTATCATTTATATAGCTTTAATTCTTTCTCTACTGAGTTTGAAGATCTGGTTTTGGAAAAAAAAAGGAGAAGATGAAATTAGGTCTTCTTCTTCTTCCTCTCTCACATATACTACACCGAAATAAAAGATTTATTCTATAATTTCTTTGCACTATTGGGAGATTTACTTTTTATGCCGATGTACCCATTTTCTTTCTTGTGTTAAACCGTTCTCTAGAGATTATTGACCTGCCTTCTCCAAAAAATAACCATTTAAACTTTCAAATGGAAGGAAGTATATTCTTGATAAATTTTCTCATTCGGCAAAAATTCAAATGATGAAATTAGAGTTTATAGTTAGGTTACACTCTCTCACTCATCCTTTGATAAGCTCATTAGTTATATATATCTTTAATCATCTATGCCCTTCACCTTATTTCAGCCACCAAAAATATTATGAGTTTTCTCAACACTTATACTCCACTCTTCTCCATTTTGAGATTTCACCTAATATGTGCATATATTTTTATCCTTTCTCCAGCACCATCTTATTTTAATCTTAAGCAAGAAAGAGTTAAATTTGAGAAAAGTTAAACTTTTTACTTTCAACTAATTCTTTTCTTAGATTCTCTTAGAGGTGGTAATCTTGTTTTCTTTCGCTAATTTGTATTTTTGAGTTTATAAGAATTATTTGAAGGTTTCTAAGTTTTAATATCTTATTTTCTAAGGTTTTAAGAGTTGAAATCTTTTAGCCAAATGTTTTATCTTCTTGGTATGAAAATTTTTCTAAGCTTTTAAGTAAGTCATTCTTGCCTTTGAAATTTTGTATGAATGAGCATGTGAGCTAGTATAGTTGGTAGATTTGTTTCTTTGTATGCATAAATGATATTATAAGTAATTTGGTGTTGCATGTTAGAATATGTAAGAATTTTGAGAAAAGTATGATTTTATGAGAATTTAGGGTTGATTCTACGAGAATAAAGCATGACTAACACCTAAGCATATGTACTCATTTATTATTTGTAATGGGGACGCTATGATGTGATATGCTTGTATTTTGAAGCCTAACTCTCATTTGAATTACTTGTTTTATGTTGTTTTAGAGCAAACTGGTTGATTAATTAAGCCAAACTAATCGATTGCTTAACCTAACCATTTGACTAGGTTTCTCTCAATGACTTTGGGTTACTCTCTGGTTAAACCCATCAACTAATTTGTCATAATCAATTAACTGATGTTAGAACATCTTACTAGTTTAACTAAACCGATTGACTAGTTTTGAGAGGAACTCTGCGGTTTGGTCGAACCAAACTAATCGACTCGTTTGGCCAAAAAGTGTTGTTTTTGTTTCTCTTGAACTCGGTACGAATTATGACTTGATATTATAATATAACATGGTTTTTAAGTGATGAGAAAACACATCTTGACATGAATTAACTAACTTATTGAATGGATTAATTAATTCATAATTCATAAGTGCCTTTGGAAGGTTTCAATAGGGAAATTTGATTATGTATGTTGTGATGATACAAATAGATGTAACCTAGATTCTTGGCCTAAATAGATTATTTTAATGGGTTGATTTAAACTTAACCAAGAACTAATGGAAGTCCCACAATATGGCATGGAGGGTAACATTGGTTAAGATGGAATAATTATGTAGATGTGTTACTTCGTTGCCATATGGGCCTTATTTCACAACATAACCTTGGAGAATAACACCGTAATCACTTAAAGTGAAAGATATCAAGGAGTGCATGAGTCTTGATTACCTAATCATCAATTAGCTACTGAGGGTTAGTCTACCTTCCGGATTATATTGGTGCCTTTGAGGTTGGATCCTAGTAGATCCTAGTGCCTTACCTACTATAGATATTGATGATGTATTAGGGGTTATTGATGCTATAGGGTTTGATCACCTAGGTGGTTTATTGGCTTCATCTAGGATTTATGTCCATAGGTGGTCATTTGGATTTAGCCATACTTTATGTTCTTTAGTTTGGATAGGATTCCATGGTATATGAGAGACCATGGGGTGTTAACTAGTCAATCACTCAAAAAAGGAATAAAGGCTCACAATGATTAATCTAATGGAACATGCAACTTGAAAAATGGGTTAAATGAGTAATTCACATAAGTGGATTGTAGAAGAGCCTAGTGAGTTGTTGAATGACTAGCTTAAGTGATTATACGATGATATCCATGATATCTATATTGTGACGTTAAGCATGATGAGTTATGAATTATCTAAGTTTGGTATGACATAAAATCTTGATGCATGATATGACCATGATAAAGCATGTAAATCTTATTGTATTGTGTAAGCATGATTCAATATTATGTCATGGTCGTGCATGCTTGTGAATTCCATTGAGGACTTAATTTAGCTTACTTATTATGTATCGTATTGTTGCTCCCATTTGTTTGGTCTCATGCCTAATCCCTTGAGTAGACGACCATGTGTAGGTTTTTACAGATAACCGGTAGTTGGCCTACTTATGTTGGGCTTGAGGGCTTGAGATCGTAGACACCCGAACGTCTTTTATATTTCTTTAATGGACTAGGTTTTTGGGGATTTTCTCCACTATTGTTTTATCTCTATTATGTTTTTAGTACCTTAAGCATTTTCATTCTTATGAATCCAAATATTTTAAGAGACCTGTTGTGATATCATATTGTAAACATTTTTTGTTGTGGTATCTTTATAGTACATCTTTTGCACACTCTATCATTGTATTTGGTTTGGATTGGGTTTCTTAGCCTTGTATCTAACATGGAATGAGTGGCGGGTATCTATCCTATGTTAGGTGTGTCAATAACACCCCATTTTCCCTAAGGTATATCTAGTATTTTTGCTTCTACAAAGTTTTAAAACAAAATTTTTGGGTAGTGAAAATAGGAAGGTTACATGCGATGCTGGTGATGGGGGTTGATGGTGAGAATAAGGGTTTGGGAAAGGAATAAGAAATAAGGAAGGAAGGGTTTGGGTTAAGCTGGAAGGGCCAAATGAAAAAAAATCAAAGTGGAAGATGAGTTATAGGGAATGTGTGTGAACGGTAAGGGATATATAGGGAGGGTTCTCCGTGGAGAAAAATGGGATGGAAGAGGAGGTTGCGTGAAGGAGGAAAAGATTGGGGTTTAATTTTTAGACTAGGCTTTAGTTAGTTTTAGGTTTGTGTTTGCAAGGTTAGGGTATAGAAAAGAAAACCAAATAAAATTAACCAGTTAAGGATGAGGGTTAATGAAACATGTAAAAATAAATTGGGATAAATTATTTTAAACTTTTCTTGGCGTACAGATCAAGGGTTAATAAAAAAATTAAGCTAAGGTTTTATGGTTAGGTTTTGAATAAAAATCTAAACACTAAAAAAATGTTACACACTTTTGGGATGTTATACCATCTTCAACCCTCTAGTATGAGTTTCATGGTCCTAAAGCTATATATCTTATGATTGTGGGTATTTGTCTAAGTGGAACTATAATGGGTAAATTGCTTAGGAAATTTATATTACATCAACTAGTAATAGGCTATATAATTGTTTATGAACTCAATGATTTGAGGTTGTATGCCTAAAAAAAATTCTAATGTCGATAAAGAAAAAATAAAGATTAGAATGTTGTTGAATACCATGTGCCCAAGTAGAACATATATCAATTAGTTGCTTACCCCTTAACTTATATCATAAGTAGGTGTTTCATGCCTAAATTGGTTAGAGTGTTATCTATGTGGTTTACACCCACACTTTTCAACTCTATACTTGAGGGATAGTTTGATACGGGAGCATTCACCATCATTTTTTATTTTTTCTATCAAAATTATGATGATTCAATAATGGTCCTAAGCATGTGTTGAATGATCATATCTATGCTCAAATTCGTTCAACAAGAGGCTATTTTGTAAATTCAAAGGCCAGGCCCTTGATTAATTCACTAAGTGTTTTAAATTCGATGGCCATGGTATCCTTCTAATTTGGGGAGGTTAGACATGCTAGATTTAGGAATAATGAATCCCTAAGGGAAGCCATGCATGCCATACACACACATCCCATGCCACCAACTTATTTTTCACTTGTTTGGCTTATTAATTTGGCTCATTTTTTAGCTCTACATTCAACTAAGAAGAACACAAAACCTTTTTGCCATATCAACCAAAAACAAATGCTGACACCACCTGTTGAAGTTAGCATATGGGACCCCCTTTTTGGGGAGTAGTTTAGCACAAAAAATCTAGGGGAGGTAGGGATGGTAGTTATGATTGTATTGAGTGTTATACAATTTTTTTTATGAAATATACTTGCACATTATACTTATGGACAAAACATATGAAAGGTTATGAATTCTAGCTTCCCTTTTGTAAGTTTAATGATGTATTATTTAGGAAAGTAGCTCTTTAACTTGTAAACAATCACAACTGATATTAAGGTGGGTTGCACATGATTTTATGGCTCAATAATGGATCCTTTTTTAGCCCTAATAATCAAACAACAACACTAGAATTCAGCAACCTAAATAGCTAGGAGATATTTTTAGTACAAAATGAAGAAAAAGGATAATAAGCAATGAAGACAAATTAGGAATAGAATTTGGAAGAAAAAACAGCACATTTTAGTCCTTGATTGTACTATTAGGCCTACACATAAAAGGCTACTTGTGCTTTTGCTTTCTAATGATGTTTTTATATAGTTAACTAGTGGAAAATTGTGTAAGTAAGGCTGTAAAGGTATGAGTACCCCTCTAAGTTAAAATTATGACCTTAAGAAACCCTTTTTTTTGTTGCTAATTTTCATGGCTGAAACTCAAACTTGTTAGTTTGTCCTCATTTGGAAACTACTAGTTAGAATTTAACTACAACAACCTCTTTAGTTTTAGGCTAGTTTTCATATAACTAAATTACTTTATAGAAAGTCATTATGTAATGTTTATAATTCAAAAGTCCTAAAATTTATGATTAATATTAGCACTACATATGAATGAAATCAAATTTGATTGCCACATATTCTCCTCCCTTTTGGTGAGATGGACCTTCAAACTTGAGTGAAAAGTTTTATTGAACTTTATCCTCAAATCTTACCTTCTTTATTCTAATAGTTGATTACCTTGGATGGTGATTGTGAGTATATGAATTTAAGGGGTACGTAACTTCATATTTTCTTCTTCTTCTTCAACCTCCATTTCTATTTTCATTTTGGAGGTGATTACCATAATCTATCATCTTCCTTAGCATCACTCGATATTTTTATCATATATATCATAGTTAAGGGTGTTTATCTTAATTATATTAATTAGTACATGGATTCTTATAGTAACTTGAATCACTTTTTGGTTACTAAGGAAATACCTAAAAATAAAGGAAGAAGAAGAAGAAGAAGAAGAAGAAGAAGAAGAAGAAGAAGAAAGAAAGAAAGAAAGAAAGAAAAAAAAAGGCAAGGTCTTAACACTTGTCACACTAATTACATGCCATTGCATGCTCAGAACTATGACCATCACATCGGTAGGTGTTACTTGCAATAAGACCTAATACCTTTTTAGAAAAAAAAAAGAGTAAAATTAGAACAATTTAAATGAAATTTACAAGAAAATCAAGTCCTCGATTGAGACCTTGGGTGAGTTGAGTATGATAGATGTGTGATTTGATAGGTGTCACTCACACATGGAATCATTGAGAATTTATTGGAAGAAAAACTTTGCCATTTATGCATCCCTATGTTGATGATGCCGAATCATGTGCACTTGTGCATAAGGGTGTGCATTGGTCCAAAATCAGACCGGATTAGAACCCGGTTAATGACTGGAATTTTTTAAGTTAGGACAAGGGACTAGACCAGAATCGGGCAAGAATTACCAATCCAAGACCGATTAGGACCAAAATCAATTAATTATATATTTTTATATTAAAATATGTATTTTTAGATAAAATTAATGAGATTTTGAGTCAGACATGAAGACTAAACTAGTTAGGACCGAAATCGAGTAAGGACCATTTTTTTACTTTGGGACCAAAACTCGGATCGAAGATTGGAATATCAATCCAGTCCAAAATTTCAGTCCGGACCGATTTGTGAACACCCTTATTTGTGCATGAACACACTCAAATATGTGATTTCTATTGTCAAGGCATGAGGCAAGATTTCTAATTTGACTTTTGGTTGAGTAAAACATTATTGAATGTAGATTGGGGTAGGGTAGACTTCTCTTATGCATATTTGCCACAATCTCAGTAACCCTCCCCTAAGTCCACCATCTATGTTTTGTGAATTTTTATTTATGTCTATCTTTACTTCAAGGCAAGCAAAGGTTTGATAGATGTGGTTTTTTTGTATGAATTCTAGTTTTTTAATGATTGAATTGATGAGAATTCCTTAATTATTTATGCATTAGGTTAGCCTATTGGTGAAAATAGTTAGAGATAAATAAAAGCTAAGGATTGTATCATGATGAATGGAACATAATGAAGATAAAGGAATGAAGCCAGAATAGATTTAGAGCTAAAATGTAAATTTTGGACAAAATGAAAGTAATAATGTGTATTTAACACGTGTGAGTATGAAAGAAGTGGAATTTTGACAAATATTTAATTTGATTTTGGAGAAGTGTTCAACATTAAAGTTGTATATCTGTTTGCTAGCTTTTTTGACACATCTATAATAAGCAAGATTTGGGTTCTAATGTCAAAATGCCAAAAACTATCAAAGTTGTTAGAAACTTATGAATCTGAGGCTCTACATAGTCCCATGGTGGTAACAAAAACTACCATGTCACTTTGCAATGTTTAAGAAAAACACACATATGTTTGCCTTCTAAAGAGGAGATCTAGGGTTACAAACAAGAACTTTTCACTCTAGATCGTTTCCACACTCATCCACCAACATTCCCTTTTCCCTCTCTATTCTCTCACCCACTCCATTCCTCCATTTATTCATTATTCTTGTAAGTTAAAGATCTTAACCTTCAATAAAAGCTTTTTTAAACTTTAGATTTTAGAGGTGTACTCAATTATTCATTGTAAATATTTTTAATATGATTTCCTTTGAATCTATTATGTTGTTATTTATGTTTATTAAGTGCTAGTTTTGTTGTGCTAAGGTTAAGGGAGATTTCCTCAATCTTAATTTTGATGATAAATTTTGGATTTGGATTTGATTTTATAATCCATGTGTTGTGTTATTGTTGATTGACTATATGATGGGATTTTGGCCAGATTATAGCATTGGATTTGGGAAATATCGATGTAATTGAGAATAATTTGGTATTATACTCGATAACACAACTTGGGGTCAAATTGTAGATTGAGAAACAATTTATTATACCTCTATAAAAATAATGGAAAAAAATTTGTGAGTATTAATGTCTTGTGCGCTATTAGACCCTAACCTAAAGATAATTAGGGCCATTCGTAGATGTGCAATAAGGTAGTTGAAACTGCAAAAAGTGCAATTTTTTTATATCTTTGTTGGCATGATTGATTATGAATATCAAATTGGGGTTAGGTAGAGTGTTTGATTATATTGTAGATTGAGATAATTGACTAGAACCTTAGTTATCTTCTATTATTTTGAAAAAATTTCATGTGATTTATTTAGTTTCTCTCTTTATTAGTTATTTTTATTTTTTTTGCTTTTATTATATAGCTTATCTTATTAATTATATTATTAGTCTAAACATAGAAAGGTCTTATTACCAATTTTCTTTCATTTTCCAGGCGCAGTGGAATAATAACTTAAGTACTACTTTGACTTCATGCACCTACGGATAAGGTAGATCAATTGTGATTAGGGTTGCGTGGTATTGTATTGTTTTTTTTTTTCATTTTATCGTGTGGGTGATATGAATGGAAAATAGAAATTTTGAGTCATGTAATTGATTTGTATTCATATGTGGATGATTGTTATGTGATTGTTTCATACATGTATGTGGCATTTGTAAAATACACTTGTGTGATAGTTGATAAGCTTGATTACTTTCAATATTTGAATCACTTCTTACCCTCATTTATTTGTTATTTGGTGTGATTTAATTTTATTTTTAGCCTATTTGAGCTCCTTGGTTTGTGTTATTGCTTACTTGATGTATTATATAGGAAATGTTGGAGCTAAGAAAGGAGTTGGAATAAAGCTGGAGCTAAGAGAAGCATCAGATGGAACTACACAGCCTCCTAGTGTCTAACAACATGGGATTATTGAAGTATAAAAAATTGTAGTGAAAATGATGTTTCTAAACCCAACACGAGATACTAGTGTTGAACAATATGGTCTTGTAGGTGTGCAATGTGAACACTTGGTTTCAACTCTAACACGGATTGCTTGTGTTGGGTGTCAATTTTCATTTTGTCTACATAATATTAAGAATATAAATAGTTTCATTTGGTGGCATTTTTTTATGCCTAATTTAGTAGGACCTAAGGAATATGTGGAGGCTCTCCTCCATACTCTTTTCTCTATCTTTCTCTCTATATCCATATATCTTTTATGAAAAACACACTAGATCTAACCAATGCTTTTAATTTGCGACATCAATTATGGAGAAGTGAACACATTGAAATTAGACTCTATGGATTTATCTATTGCACTCTTCTCTTTCTCTTCTACTATTCAGTATTTGATTTCATTATTGTGCTTTATGATTTAAATTATGCATGAGTAATTATTTGTTCTAGGATCAAATTTTAGTTGCAATTCTAATGTAATTTGATAAATCAATCTATTTTGTATCAAATATGCTTAATACATTAGGAAAAATTAGCCAAAATTATTCATGGTTGTAAACCCCAACTCATTTGGACCTTTATATGTGTTTACCTCCCTTGGTTCTAATTAGTTAATTTCAGTTTGGTTGAATTTGGGGATGAAGTCAATTTTTTAAAAAGTAGTAATATAATACCCCAAACTTTTATAATCGAAAAAAAATTATTTTCAAAATAATGTGGAAGCATAACCAATATCAACCATAGGAGATGTGTGATCATCACTTAGCACATGCTTTATTCAAGATAAATTAGAACGAACAAACAAAAGATGCATGCACCAAGAAGATAGTAATGATGATAATAATATCAATAGAATAATATATATAGGGGAGGGGATATAGGGAGAAAGTTTTATAAAATCCAAATACAAAAACTAAAGTCAAGAGTTAAAATAACTAAAAAGAAACAAAAACATCCCAACATAGTGGGAAAAAACAATATAGGCTGGTTAGTCTAACCTTTAGTGAAAGTAGGAAACATAAATCTTGATCCCTAAGTAATTCCCTACCATTGATCCACATCATCATCCACAACATACCCTAGCTGAGAACCATAACCCTACAAATTATCATTTGCTCACCATAAATCTACAATGAGGTCTAACACAATTTGGGATATGACACTGATCAAGTGATTTTTTCCCATATTTTTACCTCTCTTTTCCTTAGATTTGGGACTTTATTTAATCTCTTTTACATATTTTGCTATGGTTTTGGTCTACTATTTGCACTACTATTTTCTTGAGCCTTGTGTTGTAGGATTTCCAGCAAAAACACTAGGATCAAGAAAGAATTGCTTATTTTTTGAGCTAAGGACCTAGCAAAGAAAGCTTGGGAGGAGAGTGCATCGACCTAACATGCTTATGGAGGTGCATTGAAGCTATTAGAGCCAAAATTTATACCAAGATATCCCTAAGAAGGCTCAAAAGGGGAGTGCACGGTCGATCACACACACAGCTGCACAGCCGTGCAACACTCCCATATGTTTATAGAAGAAAACAGAATCCAAGGCTATGTCGTGCTAGACCTGCATGGCCATGCTAAATTCTGAACTAAAAATTTGAGGCTAAAAATATTGCACGGCTGTGCAAAGTCAGAATTTCCAAATTGCCAAGAGTTGAGAAATTGCACAGCCAGACCATGCAAGGGCTGCACAGCCGTGCAACAGCGGTCCTCCCCACAATCTACGTGCATGACATGGATGGTGTGATGGGAAATTTCATGGCACGCCTTGGGGGATTCTTAAGGAGGAGGAGAGAACCCTCATTACTGAGCATAGCTTCATGTACTAACTTGTTACTTTAGTTTTAATCTTTGGGGATATTCTGTTGTGTAATTTGTGAAGGTCGGTTCGAATCAACATTGCACTCTTTCAGATTACGGTTATTTCAATCTAATTCTTCTTCTTTTTTATCTACCGCATTGTTATTATGCTCATCATGCTATTTATTTTGTTCATTTTATTTGCAAGTATGAGTGAGTAGTTTCTTTTCTAGGATTGGACTTAGGTACCATTTTAGTAATCGATATGATGAAATAAAGTATTATGTCATATGATTAATTCATTGATACTATTATATATGCTATATTTAATTTTTGTAAAGTGGATTTGATAAAATCTGACCTCCATAGATGTAATCAACAACAGAAAGGCTGAGATTATTATAGGAAATTAGCATATATACGGGAATTTTAGCAATCACGAAAGTATATGTTTATTTCTTATGGACTCTATAATTGGTGGCATTTAATGGGTTTAATTTAATTTTTAAGTCACGAAAGTAGCTGGTAAATTAGATTAAGTACGCTCTTAGACCTTAAAAGAGGCTAGCGAATACGATTTGACCAATTATCCACAGTTAGTGAATTAATTTGCGGCATAAGTATTGTTTTGTTTTTTTATATTAATCCAGAGTCCGAAGTTCGATCCTAGGTTTCATTCCCTATTTTTTAGTATCTTCAAGTCAGAAAGCTTTTCCTAATTATTCTTTTCATCCAAATGCATACCTCTACTTTTTATAGATTTAGATAGTTAAAATAGTAATGAAGTGTAATCAATTACGAATCTCTGTGGGATACAAATTTGAAATGCTATAACGAATCTGTGTACTTGCAGAAATAGCACAACATACACTTTGCCTAAGCTTTAAACATACAAAGTGCTAGGAAGCTTGTTTGGGGATAATACACCTACCTAAGCTAGACACTAATCCCACACTATTCTGCCATAGTATTAATCCTTTACGTTATAAATATGGGCATAAACCCACTAATTGCAACATGATAGCAAAGGAAAATAGGTATTGACTGAAATGATAATAACCACAAGGGCCACTTGTCCCCTAAATCTTGACTAGCGATCCTAAGAGTTAGAGATAAAGGCTCAAACAAACTCTTAAATTCCATTATTTATACGTATTAGGCAATATCTTAAATCACAACTCAATTCCATTCATAACTTATTGCGTTTTCTATGTGATAACACCAAATTCAAACTAAGGTATCCAAGCCACCTAATTGAGTGTTTGGAGATAAAACCAAACTCAATCTAAGGCATCCAAGCCACACCACAATATTCATCATTTTAATTTTCCCTTAGTTACAATTATGCATAACTAAGATTATGATTAAATTTCACAAACTAAAGGAAAGGTTATAGTAGAAGCCATAAAGAAAGGCAAATAAAAAATAAACAAGAATGGCAAAAATTGGCGGAACCAATTGATTGATCTTTAGAACTAATTAACTGGTCTGAGCATATAAGACCCCTAAGAATAATAAATAACACAATGAAATAAATTGAATGGTTTGTCCAAATTATCAACTGTTCACAAGAATTAGTCTATGGGTTGAGACTGAGACCAAAACCACTCTAAATGCAAAATAATCAGTTAGTGGTTCTATCAAACCTAATTCATATGAACAATTTGATGGGTTTTTTCAAAATAATAGATAGGTTTAGGCAAAGACCAAAACTACTTTAGACATAAACAACCAATCGATGTGTTTATCAAACTAATTGATTATTCAATCGAACATGTTGATGGCTTTAGCTAACTGATCGATCATTCATGTAGTCAAAGGGTTTAACCAACAAATCAACCAACCTTGGTAGAACAATTTGTAAACTCACATTTTACACTTAACAAAATCACATGCCCTTTCCAAAATAACCATATCACGCTCTTATGTTGTAAAAACACATGAGAAGACATATTCCATACTTAAAAATCATATAGATTCATGATAGAAAATCAATACACATCATATTTATGCTTAAATCACCAGCTCATGATTGATATCAAAATACTCAAAACATGCTCCGAATTCCATATACAGTAAAAATGTAAAAGAAGACATATTCCATACTTGAAGTTATAATACATACAATATAAGAATTTGGAGTCTTGTTCTTATATAATATCCTAGGGTACCCTATGGTATTGTACCACATGGTTTTTGCAAGAACGGGTTAACTTCTTCATACTCGAGACTAGCTTCATCAATATAAACATTACTAACTTGGTTAACCGATCAACTATAACCCATATTAAATTTGAATCACAATGATTCCTTAGAAAACCAACTACAAATTGCAGAAAATGTTATCCTACTTCCACTTAGGAACCTCCAATTACTTAACCAACCCTACTGGGTGCCTATACTCAATCATAACCTTTTGACAAGTCAATAATGTAGTAAGAAAGTTTGGAACCTCTTGCTTCATTTGAGGCCACCAATATATCTTATTTAGGTTCTTTTATATCTTATCCCCTATATGGTGGAAATAATAAGGGGCATTATGACCCTCCACAAGAATCTTCCTCTTAAGCTCCTCACAGGTTTTAGTAATGCACAACCCACCTTGGAATATAATATTGTCGTCTTGAAATATCCAAAATCCCACATTTCATTTCTTTGATATAGCTTGTTTGATTCTATTAAGCTTGATGTCATGCGGCTAACTAGCTCCGATCTCATCGAAGATGGTAGGTGTGGTTGTGAGAACGTCCGTCTTAGCCTTTGAGTCAACAAAGATGATGATCTCTACACCTATATTCTAATGCTCCTACCATATATTATATGAAACCACTAATGAACCAAGATAGTGAAAAGTATTCCTACTAAGAGCATCTTCTACAATGTTGGCCTTACCCTCATGGTAAGTAAACTCTAAATTATAGTCCTCTAGCCATATTTGATGTTTCATGTTCAACTATTGCTGAGTGATGAGGTACTTGAGGTTCTTATGGTTTGTAAGGATCTTATACTAAACTTTATAAAGATAATGTCTCTAAATCTTTAGGGTAAAGATTTTTGGGGCTAGCACAAGATCATGTGTTGGGTAGTTTTGCTTATGCTCCTTCAGCTACCTAGAATCATATGTAACTACCTTTCCATGATGTATTAAGACTCATCCTAGTCCATGCTTTGACACATCGCTACTAACCTCAAAAACATCTCTCGTGCTTAATAGTTATGTAGGAACTGGATCCAAAGTTACCCTCCTCTTCAATTCCTTGAAAACCTCAGTGCACTTATCATCCCAATGAAAGCATGAGGACTTCTTCAATAGGGTATCCAAATGATGAGTGATACTTGAAAATTCCTGGACGAAACACTTGTAGTAGTCTACCAATCACAAAAAGATTTGTACCTCATTGAAATTCATCGATTTTGAACACTTTGACACTACACAGATCTTTAAAGGGTATATAGACACTCCATCCCTAGTTATGACATGTCCAAGGAAGACTATTCTATCTAGCCAGAATTCACACTTCCAAATCTTAGCTTATAACTGATCTGCTCTCAACAAGGACAACATCTTCCTCAAATGGTGTTTGTGCTCTTGAAGAGTCATAGAGTAAATCAATATATCATTGGTGAATACCATGAACACTATTAGTGCATTAGTGAGTCTAATGGCCATCCCAATGAACTTGTAATAGTCACACCTCATTTTGAAGTCTATATTTTTATGTCCTCCTCTACAATCCTCAATTAATGATATTCAGACTTAAGATTTATCTTTGAGAACACTATAACCCCACATAGCTAGCCGAAGAGTTCATCGATTTGAGTTAGAGGATAATGGTTATTCACCGTAACATGGTTTATGTAATATCCCAAAATCCTAATTTCCAAAATTATGGCCAAATAAGGAATTATTAGGAAAATTAATTATATAAATTTATTTATTAAAATGTAGAGAGTTAATTAAGGTAGATTAAGAGGAAAATAATAAAGAATTTAATTGGAAGAAAATTTGGGTATTTTTCCTAATTAGCATGGAGGTTAAGGGAATTTATCTAAAATAGTCTAGAATAGGTAAAAAGGGAATTTATTTAATATTTTATAAATGCTAATACTCTAAATAGCCCAAAAATATTCTAAATCATTCATGTAAAATCCAAAACCCTAAACACATCCTTTTCTTTCCCTTTTTCCCTTTTTCTTTTCCTTCTTTTTCCTTTTTCTACCTTCCCGCCGGAGTTGGGCCTCGCCCGGCCCAAACTTCCTTCTTCTCCCTCCCACGACCCAGCACCGCGCGCTGGCCCTCGTCCGCTGATGCCACAACGATGCGTTTTAACCCCGAGGACGCCGAAGCGCCGCGTCGCGATTATGGAACCTTATAACCGTTGCCAGCCAACGTCACGGCGACGCGTTTTGACCATATAATTAATGAAACGACGAGTCGAGGTTATACACATTATAACCATTGCCGACCGGCCAGTTTCCTCCCTTTTTCTTTCCTCTCCCTGGACCGCCGGTCCGCCCGCGCCCCGTCTTCTTCCTCGCGCAGGTCTGCAACTCGTAGCCTGCCGCCGCTGACAGCCCTGCCGTCCGGCTGTCCTTCCTCTGCCGTTCCCGTCCCTTTCGTTCCCAAATCGACCCAAAAAAATCGTCCTGGCCCTCACGCATCTTGATTTTCTTTCCTTTTTCCCGCACACCGCCAAACAGGTCTGCCAAGCCACAGACCTGCGACCGGCTGCCACCACCGGACGGCGGCTTGCCGCGCCTGCCCGCGCGTGCCATCCCTCTCCCCTTCGTCGTTTTCCCCTCCTTAATTGCCTATAAATACCCCTCCCCGAATGGCCAAGGCAAGTCCTCCCCTCTGGACCTTGCCGAAACCCTACCTCGCCGCCGCCAGATCAGACGCCCGTTCCGCCGCCTCTAGCAACCGCCGCGACCACCGCCACTTACCAAAACACTCCTTGCACCACACTCCACGCAACCAAACCATCCTTGCTTCCGTTCCTACCTCGCACGTGCCGCCACAGCCGTGCGAAATCCCTGGCCCAAAAATCGTCCCCGCCACCTCGTGCCGCCTTCTGCCGCCACCTCCGCCGTCATCAACCTCCTCTCCACCTCCCAAAGTGACCAGCAGGTCCTCCTTTACCTGCCCATACCACCCTTACCCCCTGCTTCCTTCTCCACCGGTCTCCACCACTTTCCACCACCTTCTCCCTCCTTCGGCCGCCGCGTCCGCCACCGCGCGCCGCCGCCCTGCTCACGCCACCACCTCCATTCCACTCCCCTCTCCCTGTTGCCTCCTCTCCCACACTTAACCTTCCTTTTTCCTCCTCCCATCTAGCCACCTTCCCCATCTTTTCTCTCTTCTCCTCCTCCATCGCCGCCGCCGCCGCCGCCTCGTGCCGCCGCCGGACCACCACAGTTCTCAGGTGGTCTTCCACTCACCTGAACCCTAAAACCCTTCTCTTATGCCACCTATAGTGGCTTATACCTAATATTAGTATTATCACACTTATTATTATTATTATTATTACACTTATTATTATTATTATTATTAATATTAATGTTATGATTATTGTCATTATTAACTTGTTAACTAATACCATTTCTGTATTATCCTTAATGCTATCATACTATCACCCTTCCAACCCTAACCCCTAGTATACTTAACTTAGGGTTAGTATCATTATCTTTATTATTAACATTCTTAATACTAATATGATCATTATTTTAGTATTGTTATTACCATTATTATCATTATTTTACTATGACTAACAAACACTAATGTTATAAAGATGGGGACTAACGGGTCTAATGATATGGTGTAACCACGAGTTTAAAACCAAAGATATATAAATGAGTAATACTTAGCATAATAATTTAGAGCAAAAACCCTAGTTGGTACAACGCCCCTACTAGGATAAGAACCCTAACCTTGAACTAGAATAAGGAGTTATAGTATTTATAAAGGAAACTAATACTTAGCTTTTCCCCCTTTTTCATAGGTGACCCCGATCCGAGCCCTAAGGAGCTAGAGGAGCGTGCTCCGAGCCCGGCGTCGCCTTAGGTAAGGACGAAGCTAATGGCCTTGTGTTATGTGTGACATGGATGTGTTGAATGCTGTATATGCCATGCTATGCCATGTATGATATGATTTGTGGATAACTTGTTTTATGTGTAGTGCAGCTTGGAGATGGAGGTATGTTGTATGTGCTTCCATGACATGAGCATGACATTTATATGTATGATGTTTATGATGTATTATGTTACGACCCTCTAGGACATGCATGTTAGGATAAATGGTAATATGAGTTGGTAACCATCATGGGAGTCTTGAAGTTGTATGATCGTATTAATGTTTTATGGCGGTACTAATGGTTGCATGGTGATATTATGGTTGGAATGGTGGTATTAGGGTTGGCATGGTGGTATTAGGGTTTGTATGGTGGTATTAAGGTCAGTATGGTGGTATTAGGGTTTGCATGGTGGAGTTAGGGTTTTGCATGAGAGTTAATGATTGTATGAGATTTAGGGTTTGTGTGTAGGTAGGTGTTGGAGAGCCTGCATGGAGTGTTTAAATTATGCATTGGGATGGATCTTATGTGAGGAAAGGTGATTGAGGAAGTGAGTAAAATAATGTCAAAGTTATGGACCCGTTGGAGGCTTGGGTGCAAATTTTTACGTTGGTCGGGGTAAGGGTGTCTAAGGGTTCCGATTAGAGTTTTGGGAGGAAATGAGAAATTTGAAGAGTACAAGGGTAAAAATGATCAAGGAGGGATGGAGTATGGGATTGAGAGTGAGAATTCACTTATATAAAGGATGAGTATGGGTTTTCTAAAGGAGAGAGATATTTGGGGTGAAAGAAGGGAGGTTACTTGGAGAGGAAGTAAAGTGCTAGGGTTGGTGTGGCCAACTAAGGTTTGGCGGTCACATGCGGAGTTGGGGAACAAAGAGATATAATTTGGGAATTTCTTAGTAGAAACGGGATATGAGACAAGGCACAAAGTGAAGTTAGGATGAGTAAGAAAGAGTTGGGTCATATAGGCCCAAATTAGGGTTTTCCAAGGAGGAGCCCTAGAGGGGTGAGAACATGTGGGACCGATATCGTTGTGTTAGGGTTAGCCCGCATTCTCGGGAGAGTGTGCCCTTACTACGCTTCCTTATGTATAAGAGTAAGAGGGGATGGATATCGGGCGTGAGAAGGGGAGAACAGTCTCAAGATATGGGACAGGCCTCCTCGAAGGGAAGGAGTAGAGGGTAATGATATGCATGTCAAGGGTGGAACCTTATTTAATAAGACATGAATAAGATATTAAGTACTTAAAGAGTAAGATTGTTGAGCTGGGCCCAGACCGATCCACCGGCATAATAGTGGCCAGGTGTCGGGGTGCCCTAGAGACCGATCCACCGGCGTATAATAGTGGTTAGGTGCGTTCTGCCCTATACGTGACCGATCCACCGGCTATAATAGTGGGGGATCCGAGCTCAACAAACCAAAAAATATGTTGTAATTAAATCACGGGAAAGATACTATATACTTACAGTGGAACACCATGAGAGTCGGGGCCAGACCGATCCACCGGCATAATAGTGGCCAAGAGCGTTGTGCCCTGGAGACCGATCCACCGGCATAAAATAGTGGTTAGGTGCGTTCTGCCCTATAAGTGACCGATCCACCAGCTATAATAGTGGGGTTCCCGTACTCGCATGGACTAATAAAGCCTATTTGTGAAATGACAAATTGTCTGGGTTATGAATAAGAAGGTCTGAGTGGAATATTACTGGCTTGCACCATCTATGTACTCCCATGTCCCATATGTGTTGTGCGTGTATAATATGTTATGCGTTGTGTCGGCCTTAGCTCGTTTGTTACCTTACTCAGTACGAAGCGTACTGATCACCCGTTTCATGGGTGCTGCTCATTCCACGAGCAGAGAGCCCTTCTGACCTTGTGCAGGTAGGAGATCTTGTCTTCGATGCCTACGACACCTACGAGGCATCGGGTGGGGCTGAGTATTGAGCCTACTTTGGTTGGGGTCGAGAGTGAGCTGGCCGGACTCCTTGCTATCTTCGTTTGCGTTTGTCTCGTTTTTAGTCATGGTGGTATTTTGCTCGTATTTTGAAGGGGAACTCTTAAGTTGTAACCCTAACGATGTTTAACTACTGTTGGCACTTGTTTTCATAAACATTTCATATTGACCATGCACTTATGCTTTGGCGGTTTTGCTTCATGATGTTTTGATCTAGCCTTAACACTTGGTATCGGAATGGTAAGAGTAACCCGGTCCGGTACTAAGTGTGGCGGTAATACTCCCGAGTTCACGGTTTTAATTCGTATGCTTTCGCTAAACCTTTATATTCAAACGAAATATTTCAGTAGTGAATTCGGGAGTGTTACAGTTTAATCCCTAGTAATCGATGTAGAGGCTCAACCCACTATCATTTTTCCTAAAAAAGGGATTCATAATCCTTAAGGTGATATACTCACTCAAATGTACCCTTCTCTAATAACTCCTCTAATTAAGCGAGCAACTCAGCCATCTCATTCGGTACCATGTGATAGTGTGGTTTTAACATAATCTTTGTCCTTGGTAGAAGGTATATTGTGAAGTCAATCTCACACACTAGTGGCATGTCTGTGGTCTCATTGGGAAACACATTTTAGAACTCTCTTGCTAATGGAATATCCTTAATTGATGGATTTTTTATACCTAAGTCCTACACACTACACAAGTAAAGTGGGTAACCCTTTTGTACCAAGGTGCTAAGCATCACTGTAGATACCATTCTCGCTAAGGACCTAAGCTTGAATCTTCGATAGAAACCCCTAACAACCTTTGTTCCATTTATAACCACATACTCATGTGTGCAATCAATCACCACGTGGTATGCCACAAGTATGAGCATCCCTAAAATCATGTCAAAGTCATGAAGCTCAATCTCTATGAGGTCTATAGGAAGCTTAACTCTAATAATAACTAAGATTGCATCCTATATAACCTAGTACATGGAAGTTTATCCCAAGATAGGAGTATCACCAAAGTCTCAATCCTATCAAAAGGAATCACAGCTGCCCTAGCTACAAAAGTAGTAGACAAAAAGGAATGCAAAACACTCTAGTCAAAGAGTATGCATGCTAGAAGAGTAGAAGCAATAAACATAATCAATGTGATGTTTGCTTTCCCGTCACCCTCTTACTGACTCATTATATTGGGAAAATTACCTAAAGTTGGTCCTACAATACTACCTAAAACTTGCCTTGGCTAGAAAGCATATAGTTGTTGAACCCTCTACTACAAAGTAGTCTTGCTATCGCCATTATTTATCATCTGGACCCTCTGAGATGGTAGTGTCCAAGTCACTATACCTTATGAACATGTTTGCCCCTACTAGATACTACCCTTGGTGACACGTCACTCTAACCAATGATCCTTTGTCCTATCACATCCATGATATTGAATCAACTGCCAAACATAGTCAACCCCCGAATGATCTCTACCACACTACTTACATTTGAAGCATCTTACTGATTTTTGACTCAATTCCCCTCCATAGCAAAGTGTGGACCTTGACTACAGACTAACAATAGACTAAAACCATTTCTCTCCGTCCTGGTGTTGATCGCCCTCAAACCTGCACTTGACCCTTGACTGGGCATTGTGGGCTTGAATTATCAGTGACAACTCCAAGGCATAGTTATACATGGTTAGCAAGTTTGGCCCCCACTAACAACTCTTGAAGACTCGGATTAAGCTCCAATTGAAATTGATGGACCATCATCCTTTGGAGCAAAATGAAGTTGATTAAGGTAGCGATTGTGGTACTCCTCCACCATAGACATACCCTAGGTATAAGTCCATGAACTCATTGTACTTCACAATTCTCTAGTGAATAAGGTAGAAGTGACCCATAAGCATATACACAAACAACTCCCACTAATCCGTAGTGGTTTCCTTAAACTACTGACCTATCTAACACTTTTCAACACAACCTCATAAGTGGAGCACTCCAATATCCACCCTCTTATCCTCTAAACAATAACTTCCTACAAAGACCTTATTAACGTACCTCAACCAACACTCCAAAATATCTAGGTCCTTATATCCCTCAAATATCATTGGGTGGTGATGACCAACCCTTCAAAGCCAATGCTTTGGTGGTGTCATCGATAATGGAGGTGGTAGCAATGCTTGTAGAGTCTCCTCAAATTAAATATTTCGCTCTATGTAGGCCCAACCATCTCCATGAAGCTTTATATTCATTGATTTGTAGTCATTGAGCTCCTAAAATACTAATAATAAATTAAAAATTAACTATCGGCTATGAAGTCAGTATAGATAGAGGCTTCACATTACACATAAGTATAGAAGTTAGTTCGGATAATAAAATTAAAGACAGCACCCTACCCAAAATGATGCTCGTTCACATACTACACTAGATTCTTCAAGCTTGGGCAAGGCTGAATAAATTGTTTTGCAAAAATAATAATATGATTTAAAACCATAGGCTTTGATACCAACTTATAACACCCCCAAAATTTTAGAACCATTTTTTGTTGTTGAAGATAATGCAAAAGCATACCATAAAAATCAGTGGATATAATCGCCACATCAACTTTGGGAGAGGTGTGATCATCAATTAATACACGATTGATGTAAGATAAAATGGAACAAAAGAACAAAAGATTCATTCATTAACAATATAGTAATAATAATAATGATGGGAATAATATAGAAGGGAGGGGGAGAGGTTTATATAATCCATAAACAAGGATCAAAGCCAAGAGTTTAAATAGTAAAAAAGAAACAAAAGCATCCTAAAATTGTGGGAAAAAACAATCTAAGTCGATTAGTCTAACTCTTAACTAAAGAAAAAAAGTAAAATATGATCCCCAGGCAATAACCTATTATTGACCCATGCCAACATATTTAACATACTCTATTTGATAATCATAACCATGCAAATCATCAACTAATATTCGGAATAAAAGTCAGCTCCCCAAGCAATGACTTGCTAGTGACCACATGAATGTAGTATTAGTACAGTGTAGTAGTGGTAAAACAAAATACCTAAAGCATGGTAAGGGTTCATGTTTTAGATTGAGGTCACACAATAGTATGGTATAAGATATACTTAGGAAATATAACTTCAAAGCTCATGACTATCATAGGAAAAAAAACACCATAGAAGAGATAACAATATATATCATTTTCTTTAGCTCACATAGAGTAAACCATATTATTAATCCTTTGTTTAATGACACGTACCTTCCAATTATTAAGATGTTTACTTGGCCACACCTAGTTCTCTACCATGAACAAGATACATGGTGGCATGACACACGCAATAGGATACAACACCAACCACACCTTGAGTGTATCTATCACGAGGGCTACACATATTGGGATATCACATGTGTTCAGAATACATCAAGAGAATTTTCTTAGGGTATACCACACCCACCACACCTTAAATGCATTTGTGGTAAAGGTTAACACAAATTGGCATACCACTCCTACCTCACCTATTTATATAATGTAACACCCCTATTTTTAGGACTTTAAAATTTTGTTTATTAAATTAATTGCAAAAGCTAAAATAGTAAAAATGCAGGGTGTTACTGCCACACTTGGTTCAAGTCTGGTTTCCTCTATTATTCTTATATAAAGTGTTAAGGCTAGAAATTTTACTACACTCAAATTAATAGCATAGTTATAGGAACTAGCTTAGAAAGACGAGGCGAATTAATATCATTCTGAATAAAATCAACTGTTAGCAGTTACAAAATTCAGTGACAAGAAAATATATAAGGACATAATAGTACAAGAAATTTTGTATTAAAAGATAACTGACAAGACACTGGTTAATCCTAACTCTCAACCCAACATCCTAACCTTTAAGTGATCTTAGAAGGTAACTGCAAGACTACTGGACATTGAATAAGTAGGGGCCTATGAAATGGAATCCATTAGTACAATGGTATTGAGTAACACATTACACAAGACTAATATGAAAAACCCACATGGAACACATAAAAGCGTCACAACAAGATATAGAATAAAATATTAAAATATACATGTATCGATCAAAATAAAATAATCATATCAAATAAACAAATATCACCAAAGATACATAATATTCATACCCCTTTATTTAGTACACTAAAAAATTACCAACAAAATGTCCAATGAATGCTCTTTAAAGTGATGATTAGAACCAATCTCAACACAAAACCATAACCTTTACAACGTATCTCATATCTCAACATCAATACCAATAAAAATCATAACACCATAGGTAGGGCTCGACGGCAACTACCAAACATAGGTAGGCATAAAAGCAACTATTTTACCATAGGTAGGACAAAGGATGCTACTAAACCATAAGGAGGCACAAAGGCTACTACCAAACCATAGGTAGGCATGCAAGCTACTACTAAATTACAAGAAGGTACATAAGCTAATATTAAACTATAGGTAGGCATGTAGGCTACTACCGAACTATAGGTAGGCACAAAGGCTACTACTGACTCATACATATAAATGAATGATACTACTAAACCACAAGTAGGCACAAAGGCTCCTACTAAACCAATTTAATAAACTTTTCGAACCAATAATAATCATTACTATTTTTATTTATTCGAGGAAAGATCATATTAACTCGAAACACAAAGGTACTCTGGTCATATTAGTGTTGTAACACCCCCAAAATTTACACATTTTTTTACACAAGACTTATAAATAAAAACCATAAATTATGGGGATGCTACTACCACGCTTAGTACTAGACGGGTTCACTCCTACCATTCTAGTACCAAGTGCTAAGGCTAAGAAAACATCTCATAACATCATTAAATAATCCAAATTCATAAATATGGAAATCAAGTGTGCATAAGTCTTTACACAATCCAAAATACGAGAGTTAGTTTTTCAGGGAAAAGAGATAACTACAATAATAAAATTGTTTCTGAAGTGTTAAACATAATTAAAGAAATAGAAATAATAATCTCAAATGGAAATCTGGCCACGCCACTCCAGGAACCGATCCAGCCCAATCATCACTCGGCCCCACCTGATGTCTCATAGACATCAATAGCATCAAAATAAGCGTGTCCTCATAGACATCAATAGCATCGAAATAAGCGTCTCCTACCTGAAACACGTCAAACGGGCCTTCTGCTCGTGGGAATGAGCAACACCCATGAAACGGGTGATCAGTACGTTACGTACTAAGTAAGGTAACCGAATACTAAGGCTAGCACATAAACACATAAAATCATGTAGGGAAATAATCAACTTACAATTTCAAACCCACACATATAATACATAAAAGCTTACAGAGCATTACACAGCTTATAATCATCAAGCCCACACATAAGGCCCAAAAAGGTCCAGATCAATTATTTAATCATTCTTTTATCAGAAATTGATTCATACCATACTTTTTATCAAACCATGTGAGTATGGAAGCCTCCACTATTATAGCTGGTGAATCGAAGACAAGTAGGGCGCAATACTCCTGCCCACTATTATTAGCCGGTGGATCGGTTACACATAAGGTATCATACCCTAACCACTATTTCTTATCGGTGGATCGGTTGGCTCCGGATCACATGGTATTCCACTGTAAGTACTTAGTATCTTTTAAGTGTCTTAGCAACTGAGGTGTTTGGTTTATTGAGCTTGGAGTCCGCCACTATTATAGTCGGTGGATCGGAGGCACATAGGGTATCATACCCTAACCACTATTATAGCCGGTGGATCGGAGACACATAGGACTACACATCCCAACCACTATTTCTAACCGGTAGATCGGTGGGACCCGACTCAATATTCTTCCACTTTACATAATTAGTGTCTTAAGTATCTTATTCAAAACTTTGCCCAGGCATACATGACTAACTCCTACTATTCTTATTCTCCAAACCCTAGTTGACCACACCGAACCATGGTAACCATATTAAACCCTAACTTCCACGTAAAGCCTACTCCAATGCAAAACCCTAGCTCCACCATGCAACCCTAATACCACCGTGCAACCATTAATACCACCATGCAAACCCTAATACCACCGTGCAACCCTATTACTACCATGAAACCCTATTACTACCATGCAACCATAATATCACCATGCAAACCCTAATACCACCATGCAAACCTTATTACCACCATGCAAACCCTAATACCACCATATAATACCACCATGCAAACCCTAATGACACCATGCAACCATAATACCACCATGCAACCCTATCATGCATGTCTTATGGGCCACACCATATAATAATATCACAACTCCAACATATAATACACACGCCAAAAATAAATGTACGATCTCACCTTAACTCCATATCATGATGCACATATGATAGATATACAAATACACATCAAATACATTAAAATTCACATCACATGGCATGCATGGCATATAAAGCACATAATTACACAAATGGCTTTAGTACTCCCTTACCTAAAAATGTCATCGGTCTTGGAGCACACTCCTATACCTCTTGAGGGCTTTGACTGGCTCACCTATTATGGGAAAAATACTAGAATTATCTTCCCTCCCAAAAAAATTATTATTTATTAACTTAACCTAAGACTTGGTTTTTAATTAAAATAATACTATACTAAAATTAACTATACAAAATATTACTAAAAATACTAATAATAATACTAATGTAATTTAAAATGAAAAGGTGATATAAAGGTTTCTACCCTTCACCAAAATAAGGCTACCAAAGATAATAATAAAAATAATTTTAATAATAACAAAATATTAGTAATAATAATAATATTAATAGAAATAATAATAATAATAATAATAATAATAATAATAATAATAATAATAATAATATAAGCTTAAAATTACAAGGTGGGGTTTTCAACCCTACCCCCAAATAATAAAAGTACTATTCAATAATAGTAATAATAATATTAATAACATATATTACTTATAATATTAAAAATAATAAAGATAATAATAATAATAATAATAATAGTAATAACAATAATCGTAAAAATAGTATTAAAAATACAAGGGTGCAAAACCTAATTAAAAATTTAGGTCTCATCCCTCCTTAAATAATTACAATAATAATAAAATAATTATACTAATAATAATAATAATAATATTATTATTATTATTATTATTATTATTAATGATAATAAACTTATAATAATTCAAATAAATTCCTAAAATTCGAAACTAACAATCTAATTAACTCAAGAATAATCTCAACCCTGCCAACAAAATTTATCAATAGTATTACATCTAATAACAAGAACAATAATAATGATATTAATAATAATTATAATCGAATAAATTTTAAAAATTGGAATAAAAACATAATAAATTACAATATATAGGAAAGAAGGACTGAGAGGGTCTAGCGTTTCACCTTGAGTCGGCGGAGATGGGTGGCACCGGCAGTGGCCAAAAAAGAAGGTAAAATGGGGAAAAGTTAAGGGTTGAGAAGAAAGGGTGGAGGTTGAGGAGCTGGTGGTAGCCTAGGCTGAGAGGAGTAAAGTGAGGGTGGTGGCGCACGGTGGCAGAGGTGGCGGCCGAATGGAAGAAGTGAAGAAAAAGAGGGAAGGAGAAGGAGAAAAGGGAAAAGAAGGTTATGGTTCAGTGGAGGAGAATTAGTAGAAGTTTTTGGGTGGTACAGAAGGCAGTGGAAGTGGCGGATATGGTGGCGAACGATCGTTCGAAGGTTGCGGGGGTTAAAATTTTAGTTTGATGGGCAGGGGATTTCGCACGACTGTGGTGGCTCGTGCGAGAAGAATCAAGAGAGATGGGTGATTTCATTAACTAGAGAGCAGTGCAGGGAATATTTTGGTGGGCAGAGGTGGCGACGAAGTAGGCTAACGGCAGCGGACGGCTCGTCTGAAGTTGCGGCGGTGCACAGTTTTCCACTTAGGGTTTCGGGGAAAAAAATCTCAAACTCGCACTACACGAGGGGTATTTATAGTAATAGAGGGTAGGGTCAAGTTTTGGAGGTTGGCAGGAGATCAATGCAGGCGAAATATTAGGGTAAACATGGCGTTGATCGGTTAGCACGATTTTAATTTGTGCCCGACCTTCACGAGGGAAAATGGGGAGATCGTGCGGGGGAAAAGGGATATAGGGTAGTTCATGATGGAATGTGCGTCGAGGGGGAGAGAAAGAGGGGGAAAACGGTCGGTCAACTTACGCGTGGCTGGCGGTGCCATTTTTGGCCTTTGAGGGTGCAGGTCAACGACGCTGGAGGAAGGAGGAAGAAGAAGAAGGTGAACTAGGTCGTCAAGAGGAAAAAGAGAGAAAAGAAAAGGGGAAGAAACCAGGCCAATCGGCTGCAGTTATAATGTTTTAATGGAATGCGGCGTTCCAAGGAGAAAGGCCACGATATGCGTCGTCTTGGCTACCGTAGAAAAAAGGAAGGAGCGGAGTTGGGTCGCGGGAGAAGGAAGAAAAAGAAGGAGGATTGGGTCGCGTCGTAGGCCCAATCAGTGGTAGTTGAAAAGAAAAAAAGAATAAAAGAAAGAAAAAGGAAGGAAGAAAAGAAAAAGGAAAAGGGGAAGGGAAAATTTAAGTGTTTTGGGGGTTAAATAAATAAATTAGAATATTTTGGGTATTTAGAATAAAAATATTTAAATAAAATAATATTAAATTTTCTTTTTAGGCTAATTTAAGGTTTTTAAAAGGTTTTTCCTAAATTCCTTTTTAATTAGCAAAAAGCCCAATTTTTCCTTTATAAAAATATTTATAAATTATTATTAATTTTCCCTAAATACATCCTTCCTATTCCAAATAAAATAAATGATTAAATTAATTCCTTAATAAATCCTTATTTAATTATATTTCTTAAAATAAATATTTTGGGGCATTTCAAGTGCACCAAAGTAACATAATATCCTACCAACTATTAATCTAATGACATAAAGTTACCCTGGTCATATTGACACATGAATGTAGCACAATATCCTACTAGCAAGGACACCTAATATGTAATTATGCAAACCTTCTATAAATCCATAGAGCTAAATAGAATAAGATATAGGGTTTGTGCAGGGCACTAAGAAGCACTAGAAAAATTCATAACTAAGCATGGGTTAAACCATGTATTTAGGGTAACAACCCCTAAAGATCTACCATTCTCAACTTCAAGGTCTTAAACCTTCAATGCTAGTATTTTTTTATAAGGAAATCATGAAATCACATAATAAATAAATAGGCCTGAATTCCATACTTAACTAATTTTCTTGTTTCCAATTATTCAAAAAAAATCATAATCAAAGTTAATATTGAGGTTAACATGATAATATACTAAGGCCATCCTAAGTTTATTATTTAAATTTGGGCGCATTAATCCAAAAATGACCAAAATGCCCTTAGGACCATAATTACCACACGATCATCCATTTTAAATACTAATTCCATTTTTTTAATTTATTTGTTATGTAATGGCTAAAATATAATAAGTAAATTATTTAAAATGTAATTAAATTACTAGACACACAAAATGACTATTTTACCATTACACAAGATATTGCACGTAAAACCCTAACATGAATATTTAGTTAATTAAAAACCATAAATTTCTACCTTCAATAATAAATGATGCATATTAGTCATGCTTATTAGAATAAATATCAAGATATGCTTAAAAGACCAAGTTGCCCCTAGGGTGCACTCTAATTATAATTATGCTAAAAATACGCCTAAACTTGCTCAACATAACCTATTGGACATACTTGACATTCAAATTTTATTTTCAACATTAAACTCACTTTAACATACTTTTTTACACATAATAATTTATATAAATTAACATGTTCCATTTTACTAAGTTTCATGTTAATATTTTTAAGCCGATAAGTACAATGTAACGAGCATGCGTAACACAATTTATACATCAAAACCTTAATGTGCTATCATGAGATATTTAACATTTTTGTTGAGTATAAGGATTACCTAATTTTTTGCAAAAGCAAAAAATATAAGTAACTTATTTAAATTTACTAGGCTCCACTAATCAACCTCTTGCACCTTAAAATAATACTATATTAACCATATTAATATTTAACCCATAAAATAATAATATCTATTAAAATATTTGTCAAGTAAATTTACCAAAATACCCTTAAATTTTAAGAGAGGAAAAATTTCCAAATTCATGGTATATGGGCAAGCAGTGTGACCCCATGCATAAGAAAAGGCAACAGTAATGGTGGGAGGTAGAGTTGGGTGATGCTGAAAGGTAGAGGGGTTAGAGTGGTAGCTAAGCTATATATGATGCAAGGAGGGAGATGGTTGGGTGGTGGTGCTAGTGTGAAGATGGTTGAGCTCAGGGGTGTATAGAAAAGGAAATGGTTGAGGAGAAGAGGGCATAATTGAGGGAGGTGAGGTAAGGATTGGAAGAGAGAAGATGAGCAGCAATGAAAGGATGACACTAGGGGAGGCTGATAATGTGGATGGGTGATACTGCTAGGTAGGGTTAGCAATGGTGGCTAATGATAGTTGTTAGAGTTGTAATGAGGGGCATAATTATGCATGACTTAGGGTATAGGGGAAATGAGGCATGGTTGTTTGTGGGTGGAGCTGGCCATGTGATGTCCACCAAATAAAGCAAAGCTAGAGGAGGAAGAAGGAGAAATTAAATGAGATAGGGGTTGGTTGAGTAAGGGAAAAGAAAAAAGAAGGGGTAGGAGGATAAGAAAGGAAGGCTTAGCTCGTGGTGGTGTTGGGTGTGGCATTGGCTCAAGGCTATGATGCAGAGGAAAAGGGGTCGAGGGTGGTGGTGTCAAAGCCAAATAGAGTTGGGGAAATATGTAGGGAGGAGTATAAACGATGGGGGTATATATGTGTATATAACCATTTAGGGGGCTCGATGAGCTGATTGACGTGCTGGCTTGGTAGGGCGAGGGCACGATCATAGGGAAAGTTTGGGGAAAAAATTTAATTCACAAATCCCTTGAGATGTGGGAGATGATGGTGGTGATGATAAGTGTAGGATAGGTAGGTTTAGTGGCTACATATTATAAGGGATTTGGTCAGGAAGAGAGGTATTCATGTAGGGAGAAGGGGAAAGAAGAAGAAGAAGGAAAATGAAGTCAAGAAAGGGAAAAGAAAGAGGAAAATAAATGAAGAAGGAGGAAAAGAAAAAAAATAATTATAGGGTTGGGATTAGAATTATGTCAAAATAATGTATATTAGGAAGTCAGAGTAAAATTAATTATTGACCATTCGGGGTTAGGTTAAAAATGTTAATAACCTAGAATAATATTAGGATTAGGTTAAGATTTAGGATTGAGAAATTAAGGTTAGGTAGAAATATCAATTTTTTGAGATTAAAATTAGGTTATGATATTAATTACTCATGATTAAGAGTAGATAAAATTTTGGGTATAGCATTACCGTCCCCTTAAAAGAGACTTCATCTATGAATTAAAGAAGTTAATGTTAGGGAAGAAGAGAAAGAGGATGTAATAAAAGGTGATCTCACTAGTTAATTCTATATAATTTGATACTATGCTACTGGGTACTACCTTTTTAAAAGAGAGAGGACCCCAAAACCTAACACATTTGTCCTGAAAAGCTTGGGATGAGAATGAAACATATCCTTCTTTGTCTCCTAGGTCACCTTCTTTGCTCCATAGATGCTCTAAATAATCTTTATAAGTGGAATTGATCTTGTTTGAGTCCAACATACCCAGATGTTAAGAATATGCAAGGGTTCCCCTTGAGAAGTTAATGAATCATTGAGCTCAATCTCGTCGGGTTTAATCATGTGGGAGAGATCTATGATGTATTTTCTCAATTATAAGATGTGGAAGATGTTATGAACTCAGGCTAACTTTAGTGGAAGTGCTAAGCTGTAGGTAACCTAGTTGGCCCTATCTAGAATATCATAAAGACCGTTATATCTCAATATCAACTTACCCTTTTGACTAAATCTCTACACTCCCTCAGTGGGTGAGACCCTCAACAGAACTCTATCCCTCGGCTCTAATCTGTCATGTTGGCGATTTTCATCTGCATAGCTCTTTTATCAACTCTAAGCTAACCTTATACTAAACTAGATCAACTAAACCTATTGAGTTGTCTCCTTATTAATCTCCAATTGAAGCACGACAGTCTTGCTAATGTTTCTCTAACATAAGGGTGTCCATAACTTGTTTCCATACAACTCCTCAAAGGGTGCCATCCCTATACTGGTGTGAAAAATATTGTTGTATGATAACTCCACCAACAATAGAAAATAATCCCAATTACCTCCAAAATCCAAAACATATGCCCATAGTATATTATCAATTGTCAGAATCTTCCTCTGAGTATGTGTTGTTAGTAGTTGGGTGAAATCCGGTACACATCCTCAACTTCGTGCCCGTAACCTCCTATAACTTCCCTAAAAATTATGAAGGAAATCTTAAAACAGTATCAGTGACTATGTCAGTAGGTGTACCATGAAAACTCACCACAAACCTCATGTAAGTATCAACTAACTAATCCATACTCCAACTTGAATTCATCGACACAAAAACTATGGACTTAGTCAATTAGTTGTCGACAACACATATCATATTGCACCCATTGCAATTCCTCAACAGTCCACTTACAAAATCCATTGAGATGGAGTCTTACTTCCATCTTAAAAAATTTAAAGGCTGGACTAACCCTACAGGTCTACGGTGCTCAATCTTGAACTTTTGATAGGCTAGACACCTCAATATGAACTCTGCTACGTCTCACTTCATGTGAGGCTACTGGTAGATCATCTTAGGGTCTTTATACAACTTACCCCATTCTAGGTGGATGAAATATGGAGTAAATTGACCCTGCTCTAAAATTTGACACTTCATATGAGGTACACACCAGTGGCGCCTATAGTGAGTGCTACTATCTTCATAGATTTGAAAACCCTCAACTTAACTATCGTGTATCTTCTGCTGAATCCTCTTGAATATAATAAAAACTATTTGTGTAATCATCAAAGGACTTACAAGAAACTTCAAATCACCCTTCTATATTAACTCTATACCCATGACATATAGCATCTTAACAAACTGGTTAGCCAGGTCACAAGAATTTAAGGAGTGTGATGTCTTCCTACTCAAGGCATCTGCAATGATGTTGGTTTTACTCTCATGATAGGTTAACTCAATATGGTAGTCCTTCAAAAACTCTATCCATCTCCTTTGCCACATATTCAACTCCTTCTGAGTGAATATATACTTGAGACTTTTATCATCAGATAAGAATCTGCGTTGAGTCCCATATAGATAGCCTCCAAATCTTGTGCACAAAGATGACTGTAGCCAAATCTAAATCATACATCTAGTAGGTATACTCATGTTGATTCAATTTTTGAGAAACATAAGCCACTACCTTACCATTCAGCATCAACACACAACCCAGTCTATGCTTTGATGCATTGCTATAGACCTCAAACTTGTCTGATCCTAGTGGGAAAGCTAAAATTATTGTATTAGGGAAACATTGCTCAAACTCTTGAAAAATGCCCTCACATATATCATCACATGAAAATCTAGTAGTCTTCTTTAAAATATTCATCAAGGGACAAGCTACTTCTGAGAACTTCTGATTAAAGTGCTTGTAGTAACCAGCTAAACAGAGGAAACTATGGAGCTTAAGAATGCTAGTGGGTACCTTCCACTTAGTGACTACTAAAATCTTTGTGGGATCTATAATGACTCCTCTTACTAATATCACATGACCCAAAAGTATAACCTCCCAAAGTTCAAACTTATACTCGAAGAGTTTGGCATATAACCTATGCTCCTAAAGAGTGAAAAAATGTGCGAAGATGCTCCTCATGCTCTTGTCCACTCTTAGAGCATACAAAAATATCATCTATGAATACCACCACGAACTGATCCAGGAACAACCATAAGATTCAGGAACCAACCCAAAAATGTGCAGTGGTAACTTTGAAAGGCATCATCATGAAATTATAGTGCCCATACCGTGTCTTGAAGATCATCTTCATGTTTTCTACCTTTGTGATTCATCACTGATATTATCTTAACATCAAGTTAAACTTTAAGAAGATCGAAACACCCCTAAGTTAATCAAATAAATCATTGATTCTCAGAATGTGGATAAAGGTTTTTCACTATTGTCTAGTTTAAGCTCCAATAATCTATACATAAGCAAATACTACTATCCTTCTTCTTCAAGAAGAGAACTAGTGCTCCATATGGAGACATACTTAGGCGGATATACCTATGAGCCACTAAATCTTCTAGCTGAATCTTCAACTCCCACAACTATATTGGTGTCATCCATTAGGGTACCTTTGAAATTGGCTTGGTCCTTAGTATGAACTCGATGGTGAAGTCTACCTTATTTACCGATGGCATACCTAGCATCTCCTTCGGAGACACATCAAGAAATTTTTGAGCAAAAAAAATATTCTCTAATTCCTACACATCCTTGTTAAACTCTTGAAATCCACATAAATACATAAGGTAATGTCTTAGCACCATCAAATACAATGTATGTGTAGATATAGCCTTTATCGTTGGCCTAGTATTGCATATTCTATAGAAGACCCTATCACCCTAAGGTCCCTGCAACACAACCCTTTCCTAAGCACATTTTATCACGACCTGATACCTCCCCATCATATCAATCCTTGGGATAACATCAAAGTCCAGTATATCCATCTTAATTAAGTCCACTAGAAAGTATACCATGCTTATCTCTAAGCCGCTACATCTAAGTAGAGATTAGTGCAATCTAATCTATCCCTAAAATGAAAAATCACATATATAGAGACACTAATAGACAAATATATATAATAACTCTAGCAATAAAAGCAGTAGACACGAACAACAAAGATGCACTTGAATCAAATAACATATACATTGGGAATGAGAGAATAGAAAATATAGTTGTAACCATATCTAGTTACTGATCAGTTTGTACCTAGCTAATGAAATTTAGGTGCTTACCTGATTATTCTTCCATGGGGAAATGGGTGAGGTCCCTATGATCTCCCCTTAGCCTCCCTAGGTTTTACATCTATTAGAATAGGTTCCCTCTAATATTGCTGTTTTTGTTGTGATGGCTAGTAGGTCTGCTGTTAATAAGATTGTTGGTAAGGTATAAGTGGTCCCTTTTCCTACTATTGGTCATCCTATATATGGAGTTGACCCTGCAGCTAACACTGGAACTCAATAATTGGTGAACCACCTAAGCATAAGTCATATGCTAAACAACATTTCTCTGACTATTTTGTCCAAGATGATTCTAGCCACATAAATGACACATGAAGTGTATATACTATCCTGCAGGTATAACTATCCACCTGTCTTGCCCTATTGCTAATAACTTAGAGATCCACCTCCCTAAAACTCAATCTATCCTCCTAAACCCCATATCTCTTGTTTCCTCTTTTGTAGAATGGAAGCCCGCTCCTTAACCATCTTAGCAACACATTCCCACTCATATAATTTGGCTAAGTCCTAGAAATCTATGACACCTTTCATCCTTTAAACACTAAAATGAAGCTCCTACTCAAACCGATACTCCATAGTCGACTTGCTAGATTCTATACCTGTTGTGAACATCAGTAGCTACATGAACTGAGTGCGGTATTACCTCATTATCATGCTCCTCTAGGTCAACTTTATTAACTCCTTCAACTTATCCTTCTTAAGGATCGAGGGAAAAAACTTAATATGAATCGCCATATTTAAGTCGTCCTAGGACATTGATGGTCCTCCCTACACACTATGACCTACCCACCAGGTGTTTATGACCCCCCAAAGAAAGAAGGCCACTATGCTTGCCTTTCAATCAAGTCGATGATTGACTACCTCATACGTCTTGAATTCATCATTTCAAGATAATTGGATCCTCTTTACCAACATAGATTAGCGGATGATGTCTAGCAACTCTTCAAATTTAGTCTTCTTTAAAACCCTCCTATTGGTAATGTGGAGGTGGTGACGGCAGCTGAGGCTGAGAAGGTAGTGTTGGACACCTAGAAAACTCAATAAAGGCCTTAAAAGCCTCCTCTAAATGACTAACATGACCATTTAGGGCCATGGAAAGTTAACAACAAGATAGAAAACATGTTAGGATAAACATTCCTACTTGATGTGGATGATAATAAAGGAATTATTCTTTCACAATGTAGGATGTTTTGTCTTATTTCTTGAAGTAGAAATGATACTCAAAGATGATGTTATGTTCAAATATGGAGGTAGTCTTCAACAAGCTCCACAGTTTTGAAATTGATATTCACCAAGATCAACTCGATTCTAAAGAGAAATCACCAAGTTTTCTCTAGAGAATAATACATAAACTCTTTATATAGACTTACTTAAAGAGAAAGGAAGAATTTTAAAAATTATTAAACTTAAGTTAAAATTTTTCATTCAGTATCCATGTGCAAGTTTACATACATGTATATAAATAGATACATGAGGCCCTAGTTCCTCTTGATTAACCTAGCCCAACCCAACTAGTCTAGCTATCTGAACAAAGAGCTAACACTACATGCCTATATTATACACATAATGATCTAAAATTATAAGTTACAAGAAATTACAAATTTTTCATAAAATATCAAAGATAAACAAAATATTACTCATTTAATACATTAAATAATCAAGTAATAAAGCTTCATGTCTTGTGGCTTCATCTTTTATGCAACTTTGCAATCCTTGCCTTGTCATTATCTTTTACACCAGATGTATTTGTTGAATCCTTCTTCTTACAAAAATATGTAATACCTGCAAGAATCCCATAATAAAACATTATTAGCATTAGGATTATCATTAAGATTTTCAAGAATAATTGGTATCATCTCTAAGTATGCTAACTCTTGACCCTTAATAAAAATAAAGAGTGAGATTGAGATGCTCTAGCATTATTCTCCCCTTATAAAAAAGAATTTCTCCTCAAATTAAAATTAGTATAATAAGGAGATAAATCACCTATGTTGAAAGTCCTAGAAACTCTCTCATAGGATTTAGGTAATTCTAATTCATAAGAATTCTTATCAATTTTTCTTAAGATTTGAAAAGGTCCATCGCCTCTTGGTATTGGTTTATTTTTTCTTAAGTTTGGGAATATTTCTTTTCTTAAGTGCAACTAAACCAAATATCATGGTGAAAACATTTCTTTGATTTGATTTTTGTTGGCTTGAGTTTGGTATTTAGCATTAGATTTCTCAATGTTGTTCTTGATTTGATCATGAAGTTTCTTAAAGAATTCAACTCTTTCTTTAGCATCATAGTTTTTAATATCACCATTATTTTATGACAATATATCAATAGGTAAATAAGGATTAAATCCATAGAAAATTCAAATGGACTAGAATGAGTTAACTAGGACTTCTATTATATGCAAGTTCAATATGTGCAAGTTTTATATCCTAACCTTTTTTACTCTTATTAACAAATCCTTGTAGTAAAGTTCCCAAGATTCTATTAGTTACTTTTATTTTGACATTCATTTGGGGATGATGAGATGTACTAAAAAATAACTTAGTACCTAACATATGCCAAAGAGTCTTCCAAAAGTAGCTAAAAAAATTTACATCTCTATCCTATAATATAATTTTGGAAATGCCATATAATCTTACTATCTCTTTGAAATATAAAACCACCACATGAGTTACGTCATTAGTTTTATTACAAGGAATAAAATTTGACATTTTAGAAATCTTATTAATCACTACCATAATAGAATCGTTTCCCCTTTATATCCTTGTTAAACCTAGGATAAAGTCCATACTAACGTCCTCCCATAGGTGACTAGGAACTAGTAAAGGAGTATATAGACCCTTATAGAAGAAACTCTTACTCTTATGATAAGTCACACATCTCTCAATAGTATTTTGTACCAATTTTATCATTTGTGGCCAATAAAAATGTTCTTTTAATATTTCCATAGTTTTATGATCTCCAAAATGACCAGCTATAGCCCTCTCACGTACTTCTTTAACAAGTAATTCACACACACTAAAATGAGGTATAAATAACTTATTAAGTTTGAAAATAAAGTCATCTTGAGGCATATAATTACCATAACTATGATTATTTTTACATGCATCATAAATATTAATTAAATATTCATATTTTGCACATAACTCAGTGAACATTTCAAAACCTAATAACTTAACATCCAACATAACAAGTATCAAATATATTCTTGATAATGCATCTACTACCAAGTTTTCTTTACCATCAAAATGTTTGGCACAAAACATGATGGATTGAAAGAAACTAACCCATTTTGTATTCCTAAGACTAATTTTCTTCTATCCATGCAAATATGTTACACTTTCATGATATGAATGCAAAACAAATGGTTTAGGTCTCAAATAATGACTCCATGTTTCTAAGCATCTTATGATGGCACATAATTATTTATCATACATGGAGTATTTCAATTTAACCTCATGTAATTTTTCACTAAATAATGAAATGATTCTCTTTTCTTGTGAGAGTATACCTTCTATCTTTACTCCACTAGAATCACATGTAACTTCAAAAAAATTATCAATGTTTGGCATGGATAATACCAGTGCATTATATAGATTTTCTTTCAAAGTTTGTCTTTAGTTGCATCCTATTCCCATTTGAATTTGCCTTTTTTTCACGAGATGTGTAACTTACATAATAATAGTTGAAAAGTCATTGATGATCTTCTATAAAAACTTGCTAGGTAGTGGAAACTCCTTACCTCATGGATATCTTTGGGTATCATCTAAGCTTGAATAGGTTGAATCTTCACGGGATTCGCTTTTATACCTTCGCTACTTACTATATAACCAAGGTAAATAATAATTGAAAGCAAAAAGCCACATTTTTCCATTTTTCATAGAGTTTAGCTTCCCTTAGTTTGTCAAATAATCTCCTCAAATGGATAAGATTATCACACCCATTTTGACTATACACAAGTATATAATCAAAGTATACCATAATTAATTTCTCCGGAAAAGGATGAAGAACTTAATTCGTTAGACTCATAAAGGAACTAGGTGTGTTAAATAAACTAGAAGGCATCACAATCCATTCATAGATATCATATTTTGTTTTAAAAGTAGATTTCCATTCATCACCTTCTCTTAATCTCATTCGATTGTATCCACTCCTTATATTAATTTTTTAGAATAATTTTGCACCACATAATTCATCTAACATGTCATCTAATCTAGGTATAGAAAATCGATATTTTATTGTTATATTGTTAACATGTCTAAAGTCAATGCACATGCGGCACGTACCATCTTTTGTTTGAAACAAGTAATGTAGGTACAGAAAATGGACTCATGATCTCTCTATCACATATCATTTTTCTATGAGATCTTGTATTTATCTCTATAATTCCTTAGCCTCTTCCATATTACATCTATATACATATCATTTAGGTAAATACATACTAGGAATTAAGTCTATAACATGTTTTATTCCTCTTTTAGGTGGTTATATAGGGTAGTTCATCATGAAATACATCATTATATTCATCAATAAGATCATTTAATCAAGTTTTACTTTTAATTTTCTCCCCTTGTATAGATTCTTTGATAATGAAAGCATAACAACTACCTTCATCTTTAATATATTCTATCATAGCCTTTTCATGCAAAAATAAGCTATTTTTATTCTCTACTATGTTATCATTATCGCAATTAGAAGTTTTAAGTTTATGCTTTTTATTATCTTTCTCAATGAGATACTCATTATTGATATTATTATAAATAGTACATCTATCATATTGCCACGATATACCTAATAAAATTCCACATGCATCTATAGGTAAACTATCACATAGCACATCATCATAATAATTACCACTTTGAAATGAGATTAGGCTTTGTTTTATTACATTGACTCCGTTTTCATTGATGAGCTATTGAAGAGAATAAGGATTTGGATGTGGTGTTGTATCTAATCCCAACTCCTTCACCATCCTCTCATTATCTACATTTGTATACAATCCACTATCAATGATAACTTGACAAATCATGTCTCCCACTCTTCCTTTAGTTTTGAATATCTTCTCTTATTGATTAGGTTTCTCATTAGCTTGAATTTGAATAACTATTTGTACCACATAAAAAGAATTTCCTTCATCCTATAACTCACTTAAAATTACTTCACTTGGCTTGAACTCGGGGTCTTTATCACAAGTCTCCATAGCATCAACCTCTTGTAGGGACAATACTCTTTGATTGGGACAATTTTTAGCGAAGTATCCATATCCTCAGCATTTAAAGCATTGCTTTGTAGAGAAATCATTGACCCTGGCCTTTCCTTTATCCTTTTGGGTAGGTCATTTCTTCTTATCAACATTTGTATTATGTGAGGTACCCGTTCCATACTTTATAGCTTGTGCATTTGAGTAGTACTTTATAGAAGAAGAACTTTGCTTGATATGAGGCTTAGTGGAATTGATATGATTTTTGAATCTCAAATATAGATTAATGATATCATCAATACAATCATATAAAAAAGCTTCAATTTTATCTTGAATCATCATGTTAAGGCCAATTTGAAATCTAGCACATGTTTGCTCATTTCTCTCATGAATATCATATATAAGTGCTAATCTTTCAAATTTCCTAACATATTCTTTAATAATTAGAAGTCCTTGTCTAAGAATAGTTAATATAATGTAATTATCTTGCTCATACTCCTTAGGTGCACATTACTTTCTCAAATGTTACTTCAACTTATCCCAATACTTGATTTTAGATTTACTTTCTCTTTCTCTAGTCTTTTTTAAGTTATCATACCGTATTCTAGAAAACTTCTTAAACCTAAGAGTATCTAGTTTGCATTTTTGCTCATTATGATAATCATTTACTTCAAATATAACCTCCATGTCATTTAACCATTCAAAAAAAATTCACATCAAGTTTACCATCAAATTTAGAAAGATCAATTTTGTATGCCTTTATCTTCTCTAAGTTGGTGTCTCAATTGATGGTCAGAGCATGTTCGATTACTTCAACTTCCTTATAATTATTCTCCATATTATAAATGTGAGTTTGGATATTTTCCTCTTTCTAGATAGGTTTGTTTTGCTGAAATCCATTTGGTCTCTAAATAACTACCTTTGCTCTTATACATTTTGGACCAAATCTTGCTTAGTAAATCGAGACTCCATCCTTTACAATTAAGTTTTCATTGTAGAAATTTGTTTAAGTTGAGAATTAATTGATTATAAGTTTTTTTAGAGCCTATAGATTTCCTAAAAAATGGCTTGAAAGTTTGGCTCTCCTTCCATTATAGTTGATTTGCTAACACACTAAACAAAAGAGTTAATAACTCATATGTTTTTTTACTAGAAAATGAATCAAATAATATTCCTCCTCGACTCTTTGTTGGTTCTTATAGAACTTTTCAACTTTAATGAATTAAATTCAAGTCTAATAATTAATTATATCACTAACACAAGTTGATTATCACTCCTTACACGTTTCTTATTATGTTCTCGATATAAAATTTAACAAAATAATTGTTAAGTCGTTCGATGCACTTCAAACAATTATGCATGCTTTCTATGTTTTATCATGAAATGTATCTAAAGTGAAGTTGAAACACAACTCTAAATGTGTTATGTGTATGCAAATCATAGAAAATATGTCCAAATTATAGACTACACATGACTTAGGTTGTAAGTAATATAATGCACACCATTAACACAATTCTTTTGAAATAAATCAAATTCATATTAGAGTAAATAAATAATCGATTTTCATGTACTTATATCGATCATCAAAGGTAATTATTCAACATGAAAACCTAAACTAATCACAGGAAACCTCATGCAGAATAAATTTCATCAAGACAAAGAAAACATAATGCATACACATGCGCGGTTTCCTTTCTAAATCATTCAAAATTCTAACACGTATTCACTTATTTTTAGTTTGGTTCTTTGCAAGCAGTGTTCAAGATTTATTTCAAGATTACTATGCACATTACCTATCTCTACAAATGCTACTTTAGCTCATAAACATGCATATAAGATTCTAAGAAAGACAATCGAGATTAAAGGAATTATAGCAAGAATGATCAAGAACCTCAAACTAAAGCCAGTGGTGTTATGTTTTCTTATCTCAACTTTGAAGATGGGTTCTTCTCTGAGATTTGTCAATCTAAAACCTGTCTTTGGTACCAAAATTGATGTATAAGATTATAGAGGAACTATTCTTTCACAATTCAAGAACTTTTATCTTATTTTTGAAGTAGAAATGATACAAAAAATGATATATATGTGAATATGGAGGTAGCCTTCAACAAGATCCATGATTTTAAGATTGATCTTCACCAAGATCAACTTAATTCTAAAAAGAAATCACAAAATTTTCTCTAGAGAACAATACCTAACACATATTACACATAAGCACATTCAAAGGCTGTCTAGGATACCCATTCTCAATTCCTCCTAAGTTAATTTAGGCATTCTAATAATAAAGTTCTTTTTCTTCAAAATATAAAATTAACCAATAAAATCAAATAAGGGATCTTTTACAAATCGAGTCATTTGAAAAAAAATATATTGCAATCAAAACCAAAGATCTAACAGCACTTGTAACACCCTAAAATTTGCTACTAAGAATATTATTTTTTTGAGCAATATCAAATTAGTTGGGTGTTACCACCTTACTTGACATAAGTCTAGGTTACCATATCATCCTTATATAGAATGCAAGTTATAATAGTTAAGGGATAAAAATTGATAAATAGAAAATAAGTGAACTTTCATAACCACAATAAAGATTTAGATATTAACTCTGGATATAATATCAAAAAACATAAAAGGGATACATCAAAACTAAGAGTCCCCAACCTCAAATTCTTAACTTTAGGGACAAAGTCTCTTTCAATGGGGTATGATTTAATACCCGAAACTTTAGCTAATTAATATCTGAACCTTATTCCCTAGAGCCTCTTTTAAGGGGGTGGTCATGTAATAACATAAATTTTAGCTAATCCTAATCCCAAATGATTAATATTTTAAACTAATTCTAATCTTAGAATATGACTATTTTTACCTTACCATAATTCCCTAATCCTAAATCTTATTTTAACTTTAATTTTTATTTCAATTAATTAATATTTTTAACTTAAACCTAATCCTAGATGGTAAATAATTGATTTTTCCTAAATACCCTAATCTAAATTATTTTATTCTAATCTCAGTTCTAATTCTTCCTTATTTCCTCCAATTTTCCCTTTTCTCCCTCTCTTTTTCTTTTCTTTCTCTCTTTTTCTTTTCTTTTTCTTTTCCCCTACTTGGTCAACTTTCTTTTCTTTATTTCATGAAACAATCTCTCCTAAACTATGCGCTCTACCATTCCAGAACCTATACCCTATCCTCATCATCACACATGACATCCCTACCTTCATCATCACTCATACCATACACTTATAGGTTTTCCATAAAAATCTTGCCACAATCACCTCACATATCTCCTCACCTCTCTGCTTTATGGATGATTATATATATAAAACAATAAATTCCCCAAACCACCTTCCTTCATCCCTCCATTTTTCCATCAAAATATAACAACACCAAATAAAGCTTTATTTCCTCCCTTCCTCCTTCTCACCATCTCCATATACACCAAAAAAATCACCAAAATTAGCCCTTTTTGGTCCTCCCCCATTTTCCTAAGCCACTTTCACCATTCCCTCACCCCCACCACCAGAAACCCTTGTCAAAAGTAAAGTATATCTTAAAGAAATTCAAGAACCATAGGATAATGATCCCAATATAGTAAAGCATATTAAACCTCTATAATCTATTATAAGACGTAGAGAAGTGGAAAGTGTTCCACGAAGGTCTAAAAGGGTGTGCTGTGAGCCAAAGAGATACATGACCCTCATGACTAAGCATCGTGGTGTGTAATTGTTAGATAATGATGAACCCTTAACATATGAAGAATCAATGATGAGCTCTAACTCTGATAAATGGCTCAACGCCATGAAATCTAAGACAGAATCAATGGATAAAAAATAAGTATGGACTTTAGTTGATCCTCTTAAAGGTTACAAAACCATTGGATGCAAATGAATATTCATGAAGATATTTGATAAGGATGGCAACATGGATGTCTTTAAGGCATGCCTAGTAGCTAAAGTTTATAAACAAAATAATGTTACTTAATATAATGAAACCTATTAGCCTGTTGCTATAATGAAACCCATTTGGATTATTCAAGCAAATGCTACATTTCATGATTATGAGATATGGCAAATGAATGACAAAACTACATTCCTTAATGGTTATTTGCAAGAGGATATATATATATATATATATGACACAACTTAAAGGTTTTAGACATCCTATCATTGATAGACTGGTATGCAAGTTTAATAGATCAATTTATGGCCTTAGAAATGCATCTCAAAGTTGGAATCATTATTTTGATGAAGTAGCAAAAGATTTTAGCTTCATTAGATGTGAAAAAGAGTCTTGTGTTTACAAGAAAATTAATGGGAGTGTAATTTTTCCCATTTTTCTTTATGTAGATGATAGACTACTTATTGGAAAGGAAATTCCTATGCTACAATATATGAGAACATGGTTAAGAAATATATTTTCAATGAAGGATATTGGTGAGGTAACCTCTATGGAGATAGATCACGAGAGTCAGTTGGATTAAGTCAATGTACTTATATCGACAATATCCTCCATAGGTGCAATATGAAAGAATCTAAGAGAGGTTTCATGTCTATGTAGCATGGCCTAAATCTTAGCAAAACTCAATGTTCTCAGACATAAGATAAGCGAGACCTCATGATTAGAATCCTATATGCTTCTGCCATTGGTTAGATCATGTATGCCATGTTGTGCACTCACCCAAATATATCGTATACCATTACCATGACAAGCATATTCTAGTCTCACCTTGATGAGAGTCATTGGATTGTAGTAAAAAACATTATAAAATACTTGAAAGGAATAAAGAAATGTTCATGGTGTGTTTGTAAGTGGTTACACAGATGTGTGTTTCCAAAAAGATAGAGATGTTTTCCGATTGTAGTTAGGTTACTTGTCTTACCTAATGTTTTGAATTGGAATATTTTAAAACATGGCACAATGCTAATTCTATAATAAAAGTTGAGTATATTTATGCTTCAGAAGCATTAAAGGAAACACCATGGGTTAGGAACCTCATAACTAAACTAGAAGTAGTTCCTAGAATCTTGAGTCTAGTTTTTTTTATACCGTGACTACAATGGAGCTATTACATAGGCTAAAGAGCCAAGATCTCATCAGAAGACCAATCACATATTTAGGAAATATCACATCATTTGATCGATTATCTAGAGGGATGATGTGTAAAGATCATAGAAATGCAAATATTATTAATCCATTAATAAAGAATATTCCACAACCTAAGTATAAATGTTATACTAGTTCATAAGGCATTAGGCTTGTGTATGATTGGTCCTAGTACAAGTGGTATACTATTGGAAATATTCCCTTGAACTAATCATTGTTGATGATTTGTACTCTTATATTTAGTGATTGTGCTTATTAATAAAATATAATATGATGTTGTTTATTCAAATGTTTTTATCCCTTTGAGTAATTGTTCTTTATGAAGATAATTGAGTATGTGATTGGATTGTGGAACTTCACTAAATAATAGAAAGATTATTATTCAATACTTCAAGTGTAGTATCATGTAGTTAAAGGATTTTAGTGATCACAAGACTAATATATTAATTATTTTATGATCATGTTCTACTAATCATTGATATGAGATTTTAAACTAATAGCACAGATACATGTTATAGAACATGGTAATAGACTAACCCAATAGGAGGACACTATATTAAATATTACATGAAGTGTGATAGGTGTTCTCTAGATAGCATATTATCCTTTGATATAAGGTTTTTTATATATTCCGGTATGGTGATCATCATGTTTTTACTTTACAAACATTACCCTTATTAGGATTGATCATAATGATAATGATCAGACATGGTGTGAATCATACAGACACGTATAAATGATCAAGAAGACATTTTGCTCTCTCATAACATGAAAGATATATCTTTAGGCCCCTTATCAAGTATGATTAATGTTAGCATGGCCATGCATAAATGAGGTGTTGTTTATTTAAGAATATTATTACTTGGTGATAAAGAAAGAGTGTGATTGAATAAAGCAAGGATGACACAATCAATGCTTTCTACTCAATCTAAATATCGTGTGACAAAAGAATAAATATACATGCTAAAATTTGTTGTGTCAAGATTATGATATTTACGCAATTTGGGTGGTCAAAATGTCTTACTAGAGAGCTCTTATGATTTGTGGGCTCGAAAGGAGTTGTGGTCCGCTACCGACATTAAGTGAACCTATAGGGTCGACCTCCAATCAAAGTAGAACAAAAATGGACTATAAATTGGGTAAGATGAGGTCTAAATATTGTTAATATCTCTTTAAGCCCAAGGTGGTATTAATGGGATTAAACTTAAGGTGGCTTTAATTTTATTAAAAACCAAAGTCCATTGTAACTAAGGTGGGCTAGGGTTTTAATATAAAACCAAGCTAGATTTTCATTATAAATACTACTTTCTCTTTATTTTGTGAATGATGAAATTTTACGTCGTCAAGTTTTGTTCTCCATGAAATTGAGAGCATTTTTCCAGTGGTGCTAGCATGCATGCCTAGTGATCTAATTTCATTATGTGTGGATATCAGTAGAGGTGCAATGTAATTCACCCTCGCTTGCTCGAACAAGATTAAAGTTCAGTGATTAGAGTACTCATGAATTAGAATAAGAAGTCAATCAAATCATTCTCATTTTTTATTTGAATTAATCGATTAACCAAGTCTGGGCAACTAACAAGTTTGATCTTAATCTAACATGCATTCTTGGGCATTTTAGCTTTGATTTTATTCCACTGCGTTGTTATTGTTAGTATAAAATTCTTTAGTGGTATGAGAGCCTCTTATTGTGATTACCTTTGACTTTGATTGGTTTGTATGCATTTTAGCTTCAATTTCTTGTTTATCTTATATGTTGGTTGTTTATTATATTAATTGATTTGACCTAATTTAAGAGACCAAATCGATTTGATGAAAATTCATTCAACCCATTTGAATGGACTTAATTTGGTGGTTTATTTGATTAATATTTTTTAGGAGATTTGAATGGTTTGATCTTTTAATTCCATGAATGTGTAACGGTTTTTGTTGTTACACCTATTCAATGTGATTAAATTAATTTAGCTAATCTTTTAACATCTATTTAACAGGATTAGTTTAATCTAACTTGTCTTGTATCACCAATTTAATGGGGTTACATTAATTTCATTAATATTTTCATGCCTATTCAATGATGGGTTAAATTAATGTGAATAATTTAATTAGGGATAATTAAATAAGATTTAATTGAGGCAGTTAAGCCTAATAGAGATTAGACCTTTTTAGGATTCATTGAAATATTCATTACATTTTTTTCATTGAAATTAATCAATGTGATAAATCAGTTACATTTAGTTCAATAAATTAATGTGATTAAATTAATAACCTCTGCCTAGGGCTCTACCTCGAACTCTGCCGGGGCACTTCTTCTTGACCTTGTGTTATCTTATTTTTGCATATGCTTGTATGTTAATTTTGTGATAAATGTATGAGTATAGGTAGAAAGCAATTGTTTATAGCGATATAGCCTAACCCTATAATTGCAACTTGCATGTTGTTATGAAATTTTGTTATAGTTTTATGGTCTGCGAGTCGGTAAGTATTTTTGTAAATATTTATTTTCATTAGTAGATAATTTGCATTTTAGGACACTCTTTGTATCTATCCTTAGTGCCTTCAACTAGATCATTAGGAATTAGTGTACATTCTAAGTGATTGGAGTCCATCACTTGAATCAAAGGAGTTGCCTTGAAGAATTCAAGATTGATCGTGTTTAAAGATTAAAAGTGGTAATTGGTTGCCGGTTTATTTTGATTTAGGGGCCATGCTATATCACACATAATATTTTTTTTTTACTTAGTTTATATTTCTTGAATGGATATCATTCATGAATGTTTTGAATATGTAGTTTTCCTTTATAACATATGTCTTAAATACCTTCCCAATACCTAAGGTTATCTTCACCAGTATCATCATTGAATGGGTCTACTAAAGTAAGGCATTTGTGACTATCTTAACGAAATAGTTTATGATGATTATCATCTTTTAAAGGTATTAGTTGAGATTCACAAGGCTATCAAAATTATTTTGGGCCTTGAGGCATAAGGTTGGGATTTTTAGGAAATTGGATCTCACCTAACAACCAAGAGTCACATAGCATGTAATTAGTAAGGTATTTCTTACCTATATTACTAATACCTTAAATGATAAGCCAAATATTACTTAAGTATCAGTGAATTATGGCTCTTAAAATACTATATTTCAAAAGGGACAATGAAATTTAGTGGGATATTCTTTTACTTTTGCGAGTATATAGAATCTAATTATTTGATAAGTACATTTTAAATCTTTGGATGTTGATGATTACTATGATATATAATAACACTAACACCTTCTCACTATGATCAATCATTAATAAGGACAAACTAGATGGTAATATATTCATCGACTGACATAGAAATTTGAGAATAGTTCTCATGTAGAAAAGGAAACACTATGTCCTTGAACAATCAGTTCCTGAGGAATCAATGGCTGATGCCTCTCATGTTGAGCAAGCTGCGTATCATAAGCAAAAGGATGAGTCATTGGACGTGTCCTATCTAATATTATCTTTCTTGAACTTAAACCTTCATAAATAGTTTGAGTGTATGGTTTTTGCCCTTGCTCTCATCACTAAACTCAAGAACTTGTTTGAGAAACAAGCTCAAGTTGAAAGGTTGAAGACTATTAAAGTGTTATTTCATGTAAGTTGGCATAAGGGAAACCAATCATTCCTCATGTTCTCAATATGATTGGCTATGGTGATTATCTTGAGAGATAAGATGTTTCTATTAACCAAGATTTGCCAAAAAATTTGATCTTGCAATCATTACCTGAGTCAAATGATTAGATCGTCATGAACTACATCATGCATGATCTTTATAAATAACTAACTAAGTTGCATGGGATGCTTAAGACTACTTAATAGAACTTTAAGAAACTCAAAAATGTTCTCATAGTTCAAAAGAGAATAGGCTTCAAGAGAGTTGGTATAGAAAAAGGAAAGATTGATCCCAAGGGTAAGGACAATACTCTAGTTAAGAACTTGAAGAAAAAGAAAAAGGCCAATCCTAAGCCTGGACCAATTACTGACCAAAAATACTTCTGTTGTAAGAATTCTGATCAATGGAAGAGAAAATGTAAGAAATAATTGGAAGATAAGATTACTGGCTTAGTTGAAGCCGGAGCTTTAGGTATTTGTGTTACAAAAGTAAATGTTAGTACATCTACTTCTTCTTAAGTATTATATACCAGAACTGAATAATTGTACAAATTTTGTACAAATTTTTGTACAAATTTTTAGGCTCCAAAGGAGAGTAGAAGGATGACAAAAGTAGAATCGAACCTACACGTTCATAAAGGAGAAAGAGTTGCTACTCATGTTTTAGTAACTTTCAATTTAGCAATTCCATTAGGATTAATTCTAGAACTGAATAATTGTTATTATATACATGCAGTAAGTAGGAACATCATGTATGTTCCTTGTTTTGACCAGGAAGGCTTTCATTTTATCATTAAGAAAATTGATTGTTCCTTTTATTTGAATGAAGTGTTTCATGGTTATGCCTAAATGAACAATGGGCTTTATGTTTAAGATCTTGATATGCATGTTTACAACATAAATACTAAGAGATTCAAACCAAATGATTCAAATCCTACTTACCTATGGCATATTCATTTAGGACATATAAATGAGAACCACATTATGAAGCTATATAAATATGGACTTCTACACTCATTTGATTTTGAATAACTTGAAACGTGTAATTATTGTTTATTAGGAGAAATGGAAAAGCCCCCATTTTTTGGACATGGTTAAAGGAAAAATTAATTATTGGACCTCATACGTATTGGTGTTTATGGACCGATAAATTCAACTTCTAGAGAAGGATTTTAGTACTTCATCACACTTCCTGATGATTTTAGTAGATATGGCTATGTTTATCTTATGAAACATAAACAAGAATCCTTTGAAAAGTTAAAAGAAATTTATAATGAAGTATAGAACCATCTTGGTAAAAATATTAAGGGTCTTTGATCAGATTAAGGAGGTGAATAATTAAGCCATGATTTTTTTGACCATTACAAAAGATGTGTAATAGTTCCGAAAGTTACCCCACCAGGTACTCGATCGTGGAATAGTCTCAAAAGATGATGGGTGCATTCCACCGAATGATAATAGTGGCTCAGGTGTGTTGTTCTTGATAGGTGTTTTAGTCCATTTTAATGGATTAATAATAGCAAGGTTCCTAAACTCAATGTAAATATATGAATGGAAGATGTTATATGTAATAATGAGATCTAGAATTAGCAATTACCTTATATTATTTTATTTATCATGTATGTATGCCTATTCTCAACTATAAACTCATGTAATTATCTGCATCCTTTTACTAAATTATATTTTCACTTTACTTTTATTTAGTGTATCAACCATCCTTTTCATGGGTACTACTCATTTCCACTAGCAAATAATCTGGATATTTATGTGTAGGTCAATGAGGACCCATTGAATGACTTTGTTTCATATGATGTCTTATGTAGGATGGAGTAACTTTATGTATCGAGGTTTTGGGTGTAGTTTTATCCAAATACATTTTTGAACTCTTAGATTTATTGTATCCCTTTTGTATTTTATATATTATACTAGGATTTAATCTCCAACTCATTTTTATGTTAATTAAGCTTCTCTCATTTTCTATTTGCCATGTTTTACATTCTAATTGTTTTGCCTTGTGATTAAATTAAGGATGGTATAGTAAGCCAGACTCTAAAAAACTCTAGTTTCACAATGTGAACATAACTTACCATTTTATTTAACTTATAGTACTCATCATTATCCAAATATTCTAAGTATCATACTTAGCTTATTTAAAGTCTATTTCCCTTTTTAAAATCACAAAAATTCCATTTTTAACATTTATTAACTAAAATACCCTTCTCTTACTAAAATCCTAAAAATCTCATATTAGATTACTTTTATCTTACTTAGCCACCATTTAATTACATTACTTAGAAAATAATTTATAATACCCTCAAAAACTTATCATGCCATGATTATTCCCCATGTCATCATCAAATGACCATAATGTCTTTACATTGACTAAAATTCTCATATTTTTCTAAAGACCTTACGAGTCCTAATATTAGAAAATTTCAACCTCCAATAATTATATGAAATACATAACCCCAATTATATATATGTACCATATATCTAGATTCATGGTAATTGACTAAATACACAAATGATACTTTCACCTTTTTCTCACTTTCAAGATATCATATGATAGCATTTTCATAAGAACAACATCCATATAACACTAAAAACATGATATTGCATATAAAAATATACGTTGCATAAAAAATCGCCAACTACGACCCTTGTCCTTACCAAAAAGGACACCAATCTCTAAGCACGTAAGCCTAACCTGTCTACTCTAAGATCACCAAAGAAACGCCTTAAAAAATGAGAATAAAACATAATTAATGCTTAAGAATAAAATTAAGAAAAGTGAAGGTAAATGAGGGTGGAAATGGGGATAACTAAAACAAGTGGAAAAGCTTAGGCTAGGTGGGCTTATGGTGGAATATATGGTGGTTCTAAGGTAGTGTTAGAGTGGAGCATAGGGTGTGATAGGAGGGAAGCATGGATATGATAAGGGAATGACAAAGGTGCATGGGTAAAGCATGCAACTGATGCATAGATTGAGAGCATGGAACACACACAAGGGGGTGTGTGCTGGGTGCACGCTATAATGTGAACCATGAGTGGGTTATGAGAGAGGGGAACAAATAGGATGTGTAAAGATGCATGACTGTGCACATCAATGAAAATGAATCATAGAATGATGGGGAGAGGAAAAAGAAAAGTATTGGGAGGTGATGGCTGGGAAATAATGAAGATGGATGATGGGGTGGTTGGTTTTCTAGGAAATGGTGGTGTTTGGTGGTTGGTGGCGGCTAGTGGAGTTGATAGTGAATGATTGGAAAAGACTAGAGTAGGAAAGGGAAGAGGATAAGGGAAGGTATTTGGGGATAGGATGCTCAAAATAAAATGAGGGAGTGAGAGGTTGGTTGGGTATTAAATGAGGCAAAGCTTAGGAGGGTATATATATAAATGTTTGTGTGGATCTTTAGGAACAGTATAAAGGGAAGGTAGGGGCACTCATGTGATATGGGGCATAATCTGGGTAAAAGTTTTGGCAAAAAATTCAACTCCTACATCCCTTGAGATGTGTGAGTTGATGGTGATGATGATAAATGCATTATAGGTATGTTCAATGGGTAGGCATAGAAGAAGGGATTCGGTTCGGAAGATATGGATTCACGTAGGGAAAAAGGAGAGAAGAAGAAGAAAAAGGAAGCCTAAATGGAGAAAGGAAAAGGAAAAGGAAAAAGAATAGGATAAAGAGTAAAATAAAAAATGTTTAGGTTTAAGATTAGAATTAGATCAAAATATTTAGATTATGGAATTAGGGTAAAATTAATTATCAATCATCTAAGGCTAGGTTTAGGTTAAAAATATTAATGACTCGGAATAAGATTAGAATTAAGTTAATATTTTGGATTAAGAAATTAGGGTAATGTAGAAATATCAAGTTTTTGATATTAGAATTAGGTTAATATATTAATTACTTGAGATTAATATTCGATATAATGTAGGGTATTTAATAAGTGTGACTTTTGCATCTTGTTCCTAAGGTTCATAAGAGTTTTTACCTCTATTTCAGTTGGAATTCTCCTTTTTTTTCCTTGTTACTCCCTTTGTGTTATAAAATTTATAAGATCTCAATGAACAAAAAAACATGAAGGATGGAAGAAAGAATAAGCTTAAATGGAGAAGAAAGGAGAAAAAGGATCAAAGAGGAGCAACAGTTAAAGCGGAAAGAGATTTAGAATTAAAATACAAATTCTAGAATAAAATGAAAGCAAGAATGCATATTCAAAGTATATGGGCATATAATAAGTGGAATTTTTACCAAGATAAAATATTAATTTGGAGAATCTTTGAACATAAAAGTTGTATATTGCTGCAATAGCTTTCCAAAGGATCTAAAATCAGCTCAATCGAAGTTCTAATGAAAGAGTCATGGTCAAAATACCCAGCACTATCAAAGCTGACACAGGAAGCCCGTGTTTATCAATACCCTAGAAATTCAACAGGTCGTAGTATTTAAAATCTCATAATAATTTTTCATCTTAGCAGCCTCTACTCCCTCTCTCTTCTCTCTCCTCCATCCTCTTCCCCAAGTCCTCAAGAATTATCTTGTAAACTAGAGATATAGGTGCAGAAAGTTAAACATTTGTAAGAATCATTGGATTTCAAGGGTATTTTCTTTTCTCTCTTATCTATCTATGCAATCTTTTATTATTCCTAATGTTCTTACTATGAGTTTGATTTGGTATATTTTTGTGCTAAGGTGAAGGGAAAATTTCCCCAATCTGAATGTGTTAAATATTTGCATTCCTTTTTTTTATTTAATTCATGATCCTTACATTGTGTTGTTGATTGATTGACGGAGTGACAAACTCTAATCAGGTTCTGCTTTTCGATGTGGAAAATACCGGTGCAGTTGAGAGATAATCCGGTATTAGACCCAATAGCACAAACAAAGATTAAATTTTAGGTCGAGAGACGATCAATTTGACCCCTACAACAATAAAGGAGAAAACTTTGTGGACTTTAAGGCCTTACACTCTATTAGACCCTAAGCTAGAGATAGCTAGGGCTATAGAGATGTAATAGGGTCTTTGTGGCTTGAGAAAGCACAACACTTTCTATCTTTGTTGGCATGATTGATTATGATTGTTGAATCAATTTGTGATGTGGTGTTCAATTACATGGAGGATTGGGGGTGATGAACTAGAACCTTTGCTTTCCTATTTACTTGAGTCACTTGAGTGCTATTTTCCTTTCTTTTTAGCTTAGTTAGCTATTTTAGTTATTTTAGCTTACAATTTCTCACTTCTTATCATTTTGTAGTCTAGACATAGCTAAGTTCCATCATTTTCGGATGGCGTATTACACCCCATTTCCTTATCCTAAATTATCATGGTAATTAGGCTCATAATAGAATGCTTTATTGTTCATATTAAATTTGGACTTCTCGTTGTTCATCATATTTTTTTTTTGTTAAAACCCAAATTGTATGCAAACTTTCCAATCTTCTAATTTTTTGCTCATTTATCTCTTTCAAAATTCATAAGTTAGTCTTAAAAATATTTTGAGATCATGTAAACTTTATAATCATTTGCAATTTACACTATTAGACAATCTTAGTTGGTTTTGTTGTTTTTGGTCCATTCGGTGTTAAACTGACTCTAAAACCACATGTGTTTGCACATCTAGTTTTATAAAATTATTTTACACATATCCGTTGTAATCTGAACCATTCACTATTTGTTTCATGCATTTACAACAAAAATGCATTTCTACGACTTATTCACTTTTTCCATTTCTCTCACTTTTTTTTGTTGACCATCAAATCAAGTATGATATCAAATATTTTTATATACTTGTATTTCTAAAATTATTCCATGCCTATCCATTAATCTTTTAATTTGGGGGGTCCATTTTCTAGTTTTCTAAATAAATAGCTATTATTTGAAATTTCTTACAATTTATTACAAAAAAATAATGTAAATGTATTCCCTATCTATCCATTGAATCTCAACTAAGGATGGCAATAGGGCATGTCAAAACGAAAGTAATAGCATGACATAATCAAATTATTAATAGAAAAAACAAGAAATAGCGTAATAACATTTCCTTATACAATTCATGGACCATTCTAAAACTATAACATGTTCATAGAGATTCCAATGGATAAATCACAAACTATGAAGATATATCAAATAAAATAAAATAATCATAAAAGTTATCCATTTTATAAAAAAGTAGAACTTAGAAAGCAAAGTTCTACAAATGTCTTAGTAAAACTTCTACATGACAATACTTTGAGTGATGCCAAAAACAATTTGTGTTTAGGCTTTTTCCATTGTAAGTAATCCATAATCCACATGTATCAACCTTTAACAATAATTGCATCATGAGTTCCTAATCATTAAACATTCTAGGCACCAAAAAAATATCTAATGTTATAGAGTTTCAACAATACAATTACTCCACAATTTAGTACACTTATATACTCTTTTATGAATTCATAAATCTCACAAGATCGTTCCATATAGTGTTGCTCTTATTTGTATATACCTCTATTACCAAAAAAGTATATATATATATATATATATATATATATATATATATATATATATAATATACATTTCACAACCCCAATACTTTTTAGAACTATACTATAATATATGAGGTGGAAAGTCTACACACAAAAATACCAAAAAGAAAACACTTAAATAACATATAGAATAAGAAATAAGAAAAATGATTTAAAAAAAATAGGTCACATCTAAGATATAAATTAGTTACCTCTATAACATCATCACTATAAATATTTTGATATTCCAAAGCAATTATAGGGTTTGAAAGACAAAATAAATTGAAAAAAAATAAGAAAGTAATAATATTTGCAATAAAAAAGCACTCAAGGAAATAACTAAACAATATGATGATATCTTCAACTTCACTCTATAACCAATATCGAGTACACATCAAAGCCTATATGGTGTTAGGATGAAGCCTACTTCAATGATCACTTATAACCCTCTCTCTAATGTTAAATGTTTATTTAGAAGCAATGGTCGTCACATGAATGACCAACACATCCTTAACAATATTTTACAAATTAGGATACTTGTAGCCATCCATCTTCCACCAATATTAGATATCAAAATTAGCAACAATACTTGGTGAAAAAGAATACTCTAAGTACCTATTTAATACTAAATTTATAGTTTCAATATTATAATTGGACTCCATGAACATACCTAGTCTACTTCCCTTTGGAAGTGGAGGCTTTGAGAAAGAGGAAAATTGTAACACTTGATGGACACCATGATGTTACAGAAACTTGTTCTTTTATTCTTTAATCATTTCACTCACCACTTTCTTCACATCATTAATATTTCCCAAACATGCATTACCATAGATAAGAGGTTTATAAAATTGAATGGTCTTTAACTTATACCTATGATTCAAAAGGCTTCCAATAACAAACAAGCAATTTATCTTATCGCAGTACTTATCAAATTTCACTTTCATATTACTTTCTATAAACCTCACCGTAATCTCATATGAATTGATAAATTCATCAATTTTCAACTTAATCTCACACATAGAGTGGAAGAAGAAATTAATGGTGACATCGTTAAGCCCTAAAAATAACTCTATTGCATTGTAAAAAAAATCTCTAATTTGGAAGCAATATCTCTCATAATTTCCCAATCTTCCTTAGTAGGAACTCTCCTATATAAATACTTACAATGATTTAAACAATGAAGCACATCTTTGTATTGAAATTATGTGATATTTGGAGTTTCACTGAGTCTTACAATCAAGTTCAAGTGTCTTAGTGCATTGAATTTTCATATGTTTAGCTATTTCAACAAATTTTTTTATTTCTTTTTGGAGTTGCTATCTAAAATGCAACTCTATAATGAATATTGTCAACATCCTTGGTAATTAACTCTAATAAGTCCTTCACAACTAGATTTAATATGTGTACAGAAAAAAAAATATGAAGCAATCTACCTTCTAAGATGAGTGAACTCAAAGGAGGCTTTTCCAAAATAATATCAACCATAACATCATTAGAAGTGCAATTGTTGATAGTCAAAGTATAAAAATTAATATCAAGATTCTAATCAAATAAGAAACTAAAAAGAGAATTTGCAAGCACCTTAGCTGTATGTGGACATGGCATGTACACAAATCTAGTAAAAATGAACACTATTTTTTGATTAATTGTATTATTAATTTATGTGTATACTTTTTTTTAACACATTAAATTTACCTAATGAGCCAACTTAGAAGTTTTCATGAATCATCAATGAAGTGCATAGTCATAGTCATGAATCCTCTTTTTTGCTTACTTGAAGTCCATATATAGCTTATTAATACGATGCAGCTTGCATTTGTTTCCAACAACTTCAATATTTTCTCTTTTCAAAATCAAACATTTTTAGTGTATACCCCATTTTTAAAAACCTTAATTATAAAATAATAATCATATGATTAGTTATAATTATTATTTTAGGAGGTTTATTATTAAAAGTGTTATTATTATTCTTATTATTATTATGATTTAAGTATAAATTTAATCAGGTTAAAGTTTGATACAAATTGGGTTATTTAAATTAATCATAGTTTATACTCGTAAATCTTATCCTAAATTATTTTATTAATAATCTTTTGATCCGTAACCCAAAAATAATTTCCTAAAATTTAATTTTTGATTATTTTACTCTTTCCAACCCATTTTTAACCTATCCTAATTCGGATTATTTTCCCCGGAGTATTTTTCTACCCGGTATCCTAATCTATCCAAATTAAACCTAAAAATAAAATAAAATTTACTTGCTTTATCCTACCATTTTTTACCCAATTGAACTTATCGGTTGATTGCCCCAATTCCCTCCCCTAATCACTCTCCCTGTCTCCCTCAACTCCTTACCTCACGCAACCAGTGCTCTGCATTTTTATATGCATATACACACTACATGCACTCTCACACACATCCTTCCCCATCTGCATTTTTTGCCCTCAACCATTCCCTAACCAAATAGTCCCTATCCTCTTCCTTTCTATTCCCTTCCCTGCCCCGTTTGTTTCCCGATCACTTAGCCCCTACTCCCCTCTCTCTATTTGTTTGGTTTTTTCCAACCAAACAACCCCCAATATGTGACCACCCTCCTGCCGCAACCTCCCAACCCTTCCCTCTCCCTCTATTTCATTCAACCTTCCCCACCCCCTACTCCCTCTTTTCTCTTGGCCTTAGCTCTAGCCCTCTAACCACCAACCACCCAGCAACCCCAAAGCTCCATCCGCATCACCCAGTCCTTACACCACCCTCCCTTCACATGCCACCACTCCCTCACCAAACCAACCCCATTGCATCCCCTATTTTTCTCCCTCCAACTGAGCCCTGCATCACCTCCACTTCTAGCACAACCAACCGATCCAACACCACCGCCCACTGCCATCGTCTTCCCCTGCCTCTACTAGTAGCCATCACCACCAACCACCACCTTGTAGCCTACACATCACCATCGACCACCCTCCCTTCTCCCCTTCTTCCTCTTCTTCCTACCCCTCCACTTTCCTACGTCGCATGCAGCCCCCAACTGTCCAAAACCCTCTACTGTAGTCTCCAGCTTCGAACCATCATCCAACACAGCACCATCCGACCATTGCAGCACTGATTTGCACTCCTCCCTCTGCACTTCTAGCACTCAAACACATCACCATCGAACCTAGCCCACCTTTCTCTTCCTCCTATGTCACCTAGTCCTGCCTACAATCTCCCTTTCTTCCTCTGCACTTCCACCACCAAGCCTAACCACCACCGACCGTGCAAGCCCAACAACACCACTAGCCCTGCAGCCACCACCAATCGCCACTAGCTGCCCACCTACACCTATCTCTCCTGCCACCTCTCGCAACCAACCCCTCACAACAGTCCAACCTTGAGCCTCCTCCGCATGCATAGCTCACGCTACTATGTAGGGTGAGTTGTGTGTGTTATTTTAAAAATATTGGTACCTAATGTAAGTGTAAGGGTATTATGGTAATTTTATAAAAATAAATATTTTTTTATATTATAATTATTATTTTACCTGATAGATTTTAATTTGGTAATTGTGGTATTATTTTTAGGTACTAAAGGTTGATTAGCAGGATCTGATAACTTTAGTAGCATACCACTATTTTTTTTTTGCTAGAATTTAGGTAATCATTATACTATACTAAAATGATAAATATTGCATGATATCACATTAAGGTTTTTATGTGTGAAATGTATTAAGTATGATTTGTTACGATATAATTATGAATTATTAATTCTTATCATAAAAATTAGAAAAATGAGCATGTTATCTGATATAAAACATATCGAGTACGAATGTGTGATCAAAACAATTGTTATGTCTAGAAAATATTTTGTATAATAGGTATGTATAAAATAATAAGTTGAGTATACTTAAACATAATTCTGGAATAATTAATATAGATAAGTATCGTAAGGGTAATTTGGTTATTTTCAGTGCATTATAATTTTTTTTCTAAAAAGCCTGTCTCATATGTATTATTTGTTTTTGAGTATGCGAGCATGTGTTTTGGATGGATTAAAAGTTCATAATAGAATTTTATATGTAGAATTATGTATAAAGGTAAAATGTTCATTTGGCATATCTGATAATTTAAATTGCATGATGAATAATTTAGTTATGGTTTTTTAGCCTTTTCATGAAAAATAAAAAAAAATGAAATTAGTATTTAAATAGATGATACTCTGGAAAATTTTGGTCTCAGAGACATTTTAGTCATTTTCGGCCTAAACTGTCCAGATGTGAATAATTGAGCCTAGGATGACCTTAGTATAGTTTAATGTTGGCCTCGATATTAACCTTGATTATGGTTGTCTCGGATGATTGGAAATAAGTAAAAATGATTAAGTTAAGAAATTGGATTTATCTGTATTGTATGTGAATTCGTGGTCACCTTAATAAAATATTAATAATTAAAGTGAAAGACCTCGAGATCGGGAATGATGACTCCTCAGGGGTCGCTACCCTAAGGATGTGGTTTAGCCCACTATTGATATTATGGATTTTTGCTGGTGTGCCTTATTGCCTCAGTCAGGCCCTACATCTTACTTTATTTTGTTCTAGAGACTAATAGGGGTATGCATACTTATGGATTAGGTGTCCTTATTGGTAGGGTACTCGGTTACCTTTGTGTATCAGTGCGACCAGGGTACCTTTGCGTCCTTGGGTTGATAGTCGGTAGGATACTGTGTTACCTTGTTGCACCGGTATGACTAGAGTACCTTTGTGTCTTTAGATTGATTAATATCCACTTGAGAAAGTAAATAAAAATAAAAATGATATGATTTGATTGAAATGATGATTATCAGATTATTGGATTGTTTGGTAGTAGTTTTTTTGTCTGCCTATGGTTTCGGTAGCAGCCTTTATGCCTACCTATGATTTTGATAGCAGCCTTTATGCCTACCTGTGGTTTTGGTAGCAACCTTCGTACCTACCTATGGTTTCGGTAGCAGCCTTTGTGCCTAACTACGGTTTTCTTTGGTTTTGGTAGTAGCATTTGTGTCTACCTATAGTTTCATATGGTTTTGGTAGTAGCCTTTGTGCCTACCTACGGTTTCGGTAGTAGCCTTCATGCCTACCTATGGTTTCTGTATCAACCTTTGTACCTACCTGCGGTTTCCTATGGTTTTGGTAGTAGCATTCATGCCTACCTGTGTTAGTATTATGTCTGTGAGCATACCTATGATGTCATGGATTTTATTATGCTGCACCTGTAAGTATACCTAGGATGATTTAGATCTTAGTATATTATACTTGTGAACATACTTGTGATGTATGTAATTGGTTGAGATTTATACTGACACAAGAATTATGCTGTGAAGGTTAAAATTGTGGTGTAGAGATTGGTTTTAACTATTGCTTCAAATAGTATCTCTAGGATGTTCATTAATAAGTTCAGTTGTTTCAGATGAATGAATATGAGTAGTACGTGACATTGATGGAATTTGATTATCTAAATGATTATTGCATCTCAATCCTCGTATGTATATGCATAGGTCTTATACCATGTTAGTTGTATGCCTTGCATGTGTTCCATGTTGTTTTATCATAATAGTTTGGTATAAAGGGTTTCTCAATACCGTAGTATTGAAGGATTCATTCTTGTGGGCCCCTGCCTATTTAATGGGTAGTGGACTTTGTAGATTAGCCTCCGAGTTCAGCCAAATGCTGGTAGTTCGGATTTGAGAGCATAGGGCTATCCGGTAGCTCTTTTGCTATCTTGTTTCCTATTGTATTTGGACCCTTATATCCTCCTATAATTTCTCTCTTGAGTTGTAAACTACTGATATTATTTTTAATTAGCACAGTATTTATCTAATGATCTCTCTATTCTGATTTTTGTAATCATGTTATTAATTTAAGTAAAGTAATGATTTCAGCCTTAGCACTTGGTATGAGAATGGTAGAGGAAACTGGACTTGTACAAAGTGTGGCGGTAACATCCTTCATTCTTATTGATTTAGCTCCCACTCTTACCCCTACAAATGAAATTTTTTTCAGCAGTAAATTTTAGGATGTTACATTTAGGATGCCACTTTTGATTGTTGTAAGAGAAACCACTAAAAATAATGTTTGTAAAATAGGAAGGAACCTTCTAAACCTACACGATGAACCATAAATAGTGGGTACTCATGAAACACAATCATTTTACCAAGATAATCCCTTACATGATCTTGGTTGAGCTAAAATGTATTGAGATTTATTTACCCATCAATGAACTTTGTTCGATTTAAAAGATATTGTGTTATGGTCTCTTGGTTTTTATTTACACACATCTTTAAGTGATCATTTAGATGTTTGGTTCCATTATTACTCTCTCCTCCCAATTATTTCTTACAATAGTAACAAATTGGTTTCCATTTTCCTCTATATGAATTTCTTTTAAACGGATCTCATACGATGAATCTTCTTTTTTTTCTTTTTGTCACTATCCCCGTCCATGTTTTCATTTTTTTCATCATCATAATTCTAATTTGACATCTCCATATCAGCTTGAATATTCTCATCTTGACATGTTTGTTCTTTTTTTTCCTAAGTCGGAGCACTTTCCATAACATTATCGACCTTTTTTTATCAATGTTTTCCATATGTTAAAAAAATAGTAGATATTAATAACATCTAAAGCTCTATAGATTTAAAAGGAAATATATGAGATATACTAATCTATATTATAGAAAAATGAATTAACTAATCATAGTAACTAATTCATAAACATTCCACTAATGGCCTTGATTTCCTTCCTACCAATCACACAAATACGTACATATATCAAAAACACAAGTTATATTTTTCATATCTCCCTCATGCAAAACTTAAAAGCAAGTCATTTATCATTCTAGGATAGGGAAAACTGTAAAAGGTTCTTCTAAAAACTCTTCTAGGAGAAGTCATAATCCATTCTATTTGGATATTGATCGGTCTTAGTTGGACATGGATTACACATTATTGGTTCCAATAAGAGTTAATCTTTCGATTAGCTAAACCCTTTCTTACCTTTCCTTTCACCACATAGGCCACAACCCACGAGTAGAATCTTCATCACAGTGACATAATGATGAAACCACTATCCACCACCAACCAGTGAAACATAATAGAGATTAGTTGACACTTGACTATCAAGTATCAACAATATAAAACAAAGGTAATCAAACACAATCTAGACAACAAAATATATATAGCGAAGTCTATAAATCATATTAAATAAATTAGTTGGAGAGAAATAGGAGAGAATAAGTACCTTATAAAAGATTGAACACTAACTAACCATCAACTACCACTAGAGTGCTCACTACTCTGTAACAAATGGAAGAGTCGTCAATTTTATTGCTAGACTTTAAAGCATCATGTCAGTGTTGGATTCATTAACATCGAATGGTAGGTTAAGGTAATGGAGGCATGTTCTAGGACTACAAGATAAGGAGACATGAGACTCAGATTTGGGAGATTTAGGTGGACAAGGAGGATGAGTGAACACTAATAGCAGTATTTGACCAACTAGTTAATGGACGAATATGAACTGATAAATACATAGGAAAAAAGGGTGGGAGGCCTTAGGTATATTCAAAAAATCTTGGTAGAATACACAGTATGACTAGACAAATGGATGAGGAAGATGACGATGGTATTGGTGGTATTGGTAAATGTTTGAATGTCAACAACAGAGAGGACTCAAGAGAGTTAAACACAAACACAGTGGAGAGGTGAAGTCACAAGAAAGAATGAATGGATGAGGAATATAATGTCAATAATGAAGACTAAAAAGGATTTAGAGATGACTCAAAGTGTTAAACACAAACAAAGTAGAAGGGAAAAAACTTAGATTACAAAATTAGGATGGGAATATGCACATATGGCAAAAAATTAGGGATAGTGTGTGGGCTTTACTCTTTAATTTATTTTTATACATACCTAATTTGGGGTGGGCTGGGTATGGGGATCCCAAACCCATCCCCATTTCATCTTCAAATAAATCTCTGACCTCAAACCCAATACCTAAAGTTATCCTCCGAACTCGGATGGGTAATCCTCAGAGCCCCTCTAAACCCACGGGTAAAATTTCCTCTTGGTTAGTTTGTCATTCAATCAAAAGCTTGGTTAAAAGTAAAAGTCACATGATTTTATGACATCTCCTTTATACACTCAACCATATCCAATATCACTCTTACACACCTATCATTATATCTTTCATTAAAAATTTTGCAAAGTTAAAATCACCCCACACTCCTCTCGTATAAAATATCACACTTATTTTCCCAAAATGTGCCTTATTTACATTAATACATCACATAAAATCATGTTTTAGCCTTTCTTCTCCAATCTTCTTAGGTAATTTTTTTCATGTCTCCCTCTCATTTTTTCTCAATTATTATCTTTACAATTCATACTTTCATTTTTCTATCTTTTCTTGCCGAACTCATGTGTCTTCCTCATTATTTTTCCTTTTTTGGCCCTTTATTGATTTGCTTGCATTATTTGGTGTAAACCAAACACTGATCCATTTTCTTCCTTCCTTGGTTGTTGATTCTACTCTATTTAATTCATTAGTTTAATTTCTAAACACTTATAATAAGTGTAGGAAATCAAAGTTTGGGTGATGTTAGAGAATCCTTATATTTTTCAAGCTTCTATACTTAAGGGTTAATCTATTTACTTCCTTCCTTATTCTTTTCATTCATAATTATTTTATGTCATTCTAGTATTGCTTTTTTTATGATATTTTATTTTATTTTTTCTTATATTGTTTTGTAGTGATTGAAGGGTCTTGAAATGTTACCAATCTTTTCTCCTTTTTCTATTAGCTTAGAAAGTTGGTAAATCAATTCTTCTTATTATATGTTAGGTTTGATGTGTGATAATGTACATGACTTATGCCTAAGTGCTATAAGAATGAGTTATCATTTCCCTAATATTTTATATAAAGTGTGTTAGGAATATTTTATGCTAAATTTTGATAATTAGGTAAAAGCATGAAAAATAGGTTGGTATGAGTATTTTATAGTTTAAAAATATTATATGAGATCATATTGATATAATATTATTACATTCTTAATTATTTGTGGCTAAACAAACAATTTTGCGCATGTGATAATAGATAGAAGAATGATAATTGTGTTATTATTTTATGTGTCATTATTAGTGGGGGCATTTTTCTCCAATAAAGGCATTTTCATGCCTTGATATATATTCCATTATTTTCATTAAGTGTTTTATTTAAGTTTTGATATATATATATATATGGAGTTGATAATTATTTATGTGTTATTTAAGTTTTGTGAGCCCTTGAAGCATTTATGTCATTTTACTTTTATTCTTCTATTTTTCTAGCATGCCTTTCAAGTATGTATCTTGATCTATTATATATTTTAAGCTTGTGGATTATGGTCAACTTGATACGCATAATTTAAGTTTTATGTGCTAAATATGCTTGTTATCCTTATTGGGGTAAAATTTTCTTTTCACTATGTCTTATTTTTTTTAGAATTAGCGTTTTATTCTCTAGTGTTCATCTTCATGCTATTTAGCCTTTTTAAGAGTTTTTCAATAAAATATATCAATAAGAACAAAGACACTAAAACCCTAACCATATAAGAAACTAAACAAACACTTGGTTCATAGATCTAACTAAGTGACTAAATGAATTACTAGATGATAAGGCATCCACTCTACAAGCAAACTCCATTACAATATCTTAGATGATTTGTTGGGTGGACTTTCTATTTTTGTTGAATGTTGTTTATTACTTTACCACCAAACATGATAGGTTTAAATTGCAGGAAGGGTTCTCAAAGCTTGTTTCCTACATTGGGCTCCTCTAGCTCCTTTATCCATCCAATGCATGATATTCTATCACTATAGAGATGTGTGTCTATTACCCATGTTATTAGAAAAAAAAAAGACATCCAAATTCAAGAAGATGTGTGTCTATTACCCATGTTATTAGAAAAAAAAACATCCAAATTCAAGAAGATGTGTGTAAGTTTCAGTCTCTTTATTGAGTAAATTACACATGGAATCTTGTCTCATTCCCATTTGATCCCTAGTAAATAATCTTTCTTGAATCGCCATCCATAAATGAAATCTATGTCATGGAATAGTCAAAGAATTCCAAACAACCTTAGCTCAAGACACTGGTTCTACTTAATATTCTATTAAGTTGTAAACCTTTGATATGATATGTTTACTACCTTTTGTGCACTACATTCTTCTAGCAAGAATAGTGAAATAGTATTGGAAAGTACCGCTTAGCTCTATGAGATTTTTTATGACACATGATGTTTTTGTTGGTGTTTTAATATTATATGCATAAACCCAATGAACGTATAACACATGTTTTGCTTCATGTAACTACAAGAGCAAATTACCTAGAGTTGTAATGAGGATGGAAAAGTATAAAGGTAGTCTTTATTCCATGATATAGGAGCTTTATCAGACTTTTCATGCCATGCCTAAAGATAAGATCAACAGATTACATTACATTTCTCTAAGAATCTTTGTAGTAGCATAAAAAAAAGGGCTTCCAATGTTTTGTATAGTGTTAGGACTTTCTAATTTTATAACTAATGCAAAAGCATCTCCATCTCATTCTTCTCGTGTTGAAGGTTAAGAGCTAGCATATATGGAGATAGAACTAATTGTTCTTGAAAATCTTGAACACCTTCATAATAACCCTAATAATGTTTCATTAAGTGATTCTTGTAGATGTTATATAAGTTTTCAAGAATAATACTTTTCCAAAGAGATCTATTATGCATGATAATGACAATGAAAGGATTAAAAAGTTGCATGAAAGATAAAGCTACAAGGTATGAAGCTTGATTACTTGATTATTCAATGTATAATAATGATTAGATTTTATGCAATTTTGATATTTTATATATAATTAGTAATGTATTGTCATTGTAATTGTAAATCATTATATACACCATATGGACATGTATTAGTTTAACTTTTTGTTAATTAGGCTGGTTGGTTTGGGCTTGATTAATGAAGGTTATGCTCAGCCTCATATGGGCATATATATATATATATATAATTGTACATTTCGTGAAATGGATTATGAAGAACATTAATGAATGCGAATTAAGCTAAAACACTTAGTTAGCTTCAAACTTCCTTCATTCCTCTTCAAGTGATTTTATCTTGAAAGTGAGTTTAGGAATTACTCTATAGAGAAATTAGTATATTCTCTTTAGAAATATTTTGATCTTGATCAAGATCATAAACTTCTAATCGTGTGTTTGAGTTGAAGATGTTCACATCTTTGAGTTTATCTCCATCTTGATAACCATTCTTCTTCACTAAAAAAAATTCTAAAAGATCCTAAATTATGAAGGATAATTTATCCATTTTATTACACATAAATTTTTGATATCAAAGCAAGGTTGTTTGGTTCAACAAAAATTGGATGAGTACACGACTTCAAGGTGGAAACAACCAAACACATGTACATCAGCCATGGAATGAGGTTCTTGATCAATCTTGATTTGGTTCTTTGAATCTTGATTAATTTTATTGAATTATTTCATGCATTTTTATGTTCTTGGATGGTCTACTGTGCGGTTAGAAAATGTGATATGATGATATTGAAGTGAATGTTGAACATTTTCATGCTAAGAACCAAACTAAAATTTAAGTGATTACATGTTAATGTGTCGAGTGAGTTTAGGGACAACACAAGAGTATGTGTGTTACTTGTATTAGATTAATCTTGAAGATAAATTATCTGCATGATATTGTATGTGATTAGGATAGGTTTGCAAGAAGAATAAAAACCATAGATGATTGATTAGATTCCATGGGAACCGAATAAACATTTAACCCTAATCACCATTTGTGTGTTTAATACTTACGTAGAGTGTATATCTTTTGTGCATTCAAATATATGTTATGTGTAGTCCATCATTTGGACCTATTTTTTTTGAACTACATACATCTAATACATTTGGGTTAATGTTTCGAATCTTCTCTAGTTATATTGCATGTCATAACATAGAATACATACATAAATTTTGTTGGAAGATATCGAATGATTAGTTTTGTTTTTTTGTTGAATTATATACCTAGAACTTAACAAGAAATGTATAAAGTGTCATAAATCAATTGTGTGAGTGATAATATTGATTTTTGGCTACATGTTTGATTCATTGGAATCAAAAATTTCTGCAAGAACCAAATCAAAACCGAAGGAGAACCTTTGAGTGATTTGGGTTCTAATTGAAACCCTAAGGAGTTAATAATCTTTTGTTTATTATGTTAGAAAATTGATTACTATAGAAGGAGAACCAAATTTACAAGATATTTTTGAGGTAATCCAAAAGCTCTCAATCAATTTAGATGCAACCAATGCTCAACTTCAACAACTTCATGTAATAGAAACTCAATTACAAAGGACAGAGTATTGATTTTATGAGCGAGATTCGGTGTAAAATATGCAAGAACAAAAGGAGTTCTTTAGAGATCAAATAGGAAGTTTTGCAAAGTTAATAAACCTAGAAAGAGGAAGATATTTGAAATCTTGAGTAGAATATGAAGAAGATTCACAAGGGAGTAGAAGTAATATAAGAAATTATTATCATCAATCAAGGCATCATCATATAGAAGATAAATGTATAGAACTTGATCTTTATAATTTTGATGGTAAACTTGATGTTAAGTTATTTCTTGAGTGGTTACATGAGCTAGATGCTATATTTGAATTCAAGGATTATCATGATGATAAAAAGTATAAATTAGTTACTCTTAAGTTTAAGAAGTTGTCTAGGATATGGTATGATAACTTGAAGAAAAATTGGGAAAGCAAGGGTAAATCTAGAATCAAATATTGGGATAATGTCAAGAAATATTTGAGAAAGAAATTTGTACCTAAAGAGCATGAGCAAGATAGTTACATTAGATTGATGACTCTTAGATAAGGACTTCTTAGTGCTGAAGAATATGTTAGGAAATTTGAGTGGTTAGCACTTATATGTAACATCCATGAGAGAAAGGAATAAACATGTGCAGGATTTCTAGGTAGCCTTAACATGATGATTCGAGACAAAGTTGAAACTTATTTATATGATTCTCTTGATGATATGATTAATCTATCTTTGATATTTGAAAAGCAAATCAAATCTACTAAGCCTCATGCCAAACAAATTACTTCTCCTACAAAGTAATACCCAAGTACACAATCTACCAAGTACAGGATGGGTAACTCATACTCTACAAATATTGAGATGAAACTAAGACTTAACAAAGAGGATAAGGGCAAGGGCAAGGTTAAGGTCAATGAAGTCTCTAAAAAGAAATGGTTTAAATGTCAAGGACTTGGACACTTTGCTGGAGAATGTCCAAATCAAAGAGTATAATCTATATAAGAGATTAAAGCTATGGAGACTTGTGATGAGGACCCTAAGTTCGATACAAATGAAGAAATTTCAAGTGAGTTATAGGATGAAGGCAATGCCTGTTATGCGTTGTAAAGATTGCTTTAAATGCAAGCTAATGAGCAACTTAACCAATGGGAGAATATATTCAAAGCCAAAGGGAGAGTGGGAGATACAGTTTATTAGGTTATCATTGATAGTGGATGATTTAGGAGCATCCATAGATCCTCAAGATGATAAAGATTTGGCATACTTGATTATGGAACCAATCACATTATATATCTTTAATATTGATATTAATAGTGTGACTAACTTTAATTAGTTTACTTTAAGTCATTTTCGTAGGTATGTAAAATATTTGTATGAAGAAGACCAAGCCACTTAATATGTCAACATAAATAAGATTTCATGTGTTATAAGCTATTTCAAAGGGATATATTATACATGAAAGTCAACTCCACAAGCCAAGAGACCTAGTCAACATTCAATTTAAAATCACTATTTTGATTAGGGTTCTTGTTAGTTGTTTTCATGTATTGATTAGCTTACTTTGTCAGTAATTGTCTTTGTTGATTCATGTATTATATAGGGTATAGCTACATTATTAATACTAGAGCATGTGCTAGTTAGTCATGTGTGTGTCATGAGGCTATATTAAAGTACTAGTTAGCAATACAAGACTTTCTTCATAAGCATGGGTGTTGACACTTTGAAACATATGGCTAAATCATTTGAAATTTAATACAAGTATTAAACTTGGTTATTCATCTTGTTTATGATTGAATAATCCTAAATTGGAGTAATCTTAGAAAGGGTGACATTCAAAGATTGAATTTCTGGTACAATTCTTTATTAATTCTTGCTTGAATATCTTCTTTTCTCCTTCTTCCATAGTAGTTGAAAATCCTTACTCCATACTCTATCATTCGAATATTTAATACCACAAGAAGAATAGTTCCATTTTGGTATCAAATCCTTGGTTATCTTTCCACCAAATTTGAGTTGCCATCCATTCCTTCTTCTACTTCCATGCAAACATTTTCTCATCTAGCATCTCCCATGCACATCCTTGCATGCACAGTGATCGTCAACTTTAGTTGTTAAGTTTGATTAACCCCTTGTAGTATATCTTCAACCAAACTCCAATACATTTTCATCCCTCCCTTCGAATCTTGAAAATCAATTTTGAAGATTGCCTATTATTCAACCCAAAACATTTGAATACTGAATGTAAAACTTCAAATCTTTCTTCCTTGTTTTGATCTGTAACACCCCAAGTTGATACGACCATACAGAGGCTACCTTGGAGCGCTTTCGGATTGATCGACTGGCCACATAGATCAACACAAGTCCTTTTAGCACGCTTTTTCCTCACTCACGTGCTTCCAGATAAATTTTTAGAAAATTTCTAAAACTTCCCAGGATGGTCACCCATCCTAAATTTACTCCACGGCCAGCACGCTTAATTGTAAAGTTCTTAGGATGGAATCAACAAAAGGATGGTATACCATGTTTTTAAAAGTAGCCAAATCAATCCTTATAACACTCAGCTCAATTTGGGGTATCAGAGTGGTCATATTGAATCGAGGTGTTACAAATGGTATCAGAGTGAAACCACGACCGTGTGCTGAACTTGGATGAGTTAGTTAGCCACCTAGCAAGACGATTCTTGGAATAAACTGTATTAAGACAATTAGTGGTTAAGGCGCAACGAGGACGTTGCATTCTTTGAGTGAGGGTGAATGTAATACCCCAAATTGAGTTGAGTGTTATAAGGATTGATTTGGATACTTATATCAACATGGTATACCATCCTTTTGGTAATTCCATCCTAAGAACTCCACAGTTAAGCGTACTGGCTATGGACCAATTTTAGGATGGGTGACCTTCTAGAAAGTTTCAGAAATTTTCAAAAAATTTCTCGGGAAGTGCGTGAGTGAGGACAAAGCGTACTGAAAGAACTCGTGTTGATTTGTGGGGTCAGCCGATCAATCTAAAAGCGCTCTAGGTAACCCCCGCGTGGTCGTATCGACTCGGAGTGTTACATGATCTTCCAAACCAATATTCCCCAACATTTATTATCCCATCTTCAATTTTTCATTGAATCTTCAATCCCCTCAAGTGACTCTTGATCTCTACCTATGATTATCCACCATCTTTCTCCCTTAGCAATCTCTTTCTTTTCCCATCTTTGGTTCAAACAAAATCTTCCAAATTTGTTCACCATTACTTGAGTCTTGATTGACTTGATTCAAATAAGAAACTAATTCATTTTTCCCACCTTTTTCTAATATTATTTTTATATTCAAACACTCTTATCTACCTTAGCATTAATCACTCATTAAGAAGAATCTTTCTTCAACCAATCTCATTCTTCCCATCATTTTTTTGTATTTTCCTTCCAACAAGATTTACTATCTTTGTCCACCAAGATTGCATCTAACATGTATCAAGAATTATTGATAACACACTCATCACTTGCCTAATATTACCAATCCAATTTCACATCCAAGAAACTTCTAAGAACCTTTCAATTCCACCAAGAATCAACTTACAACGGCAATCAAGGAGTGTCAAAGCATCATCCAGCAAGAACTAAAATCATGGGTGAAGAGGCATCCATGAAAAAAATGTTTGACACTCTTCAACAAATTGTATCAAGTGCACATGCCATCAATGAACAAATGTAGTAGATTCCTTCCAATAAAATCCAACTCCAAAGGTTAGAATCAAGGGTATCTAACCAAGAAACTCTTCAATACATGCACAATACTATGGAGGCTACAAACGAATGAGTAAAAGGCATGGTGAGGAGAGATGTCCAAGCTTGAGGTGGGAAAATCAATAATAAAATGGACTATTAAGAGAGGGAACATGAGAATTGATCTAATGACTTCAACCATAATAGAAGAGGCAATGCAAACCATCCACCAAGGTATAACCTTTTAACATAAAGGTATAAAGCTCAATCTCCCTAATTTCTATGGTGAATTAGATATAGAACTATTTTTTGAATGGTTGCATGAAATTGAAGTAATATTTAATTTTAGAGAGTATGATGATCAACATAAGTGTAAATTAGAAACTTTCAAATTTTAAAAGATTGCTAGGATTTGTTATGATAATCTTAAGAGAACTCATGAAAGGTAAGATAAAAAATAAATCAAGTCTTGGAAAAAATCAAAGAAAAACCTAAGAAATTTTTTCCCCTAAGGAGTATGAGAAAGAGATGTATATCAAATCAAATACTCTTAGGTAAGGACTTCTGAGTGTATAAGAATATGATAGATAATTTGAAAGACTAACACACTTATGTGACATGCAAGAAAGAAATGAACACAAGTGTACTAAATACTCAAGTGGCCTTAATCACTTGATTAGAGATAAGGTTGAAATATTTTCCTATCATTATCTTGATGATTTGACTAAGTTAGATTTAAAATGTGAAAGAAAAACTAAGTCCCCCAAAGCCTAAAATAAGACTAGTGTTTCAACTTCTACATCTACCAAAACATATTTGAATACATCTATATAAAAACTTGGGACACATATCTATTCAGCTAATGAAAAAAAGACTAACCCTAATTGAGATTAAAAAAAAGGTAAAAATAAAGCAAAGGAGACGTCTAATAAGTAATGTTCCAAATTTAAGGGATATGGTCATTTTGCTAGAGAATGCCCTAACCCAAGGGTTTTGACATTAAGTAAAATTGACAACATGGAACCATGTATTGATGATGATGACCTTGAAATAGAATCTAATGATGATTTCTTGAGTATGTATGAGGAATATGGTAATCCTTGTTTTGTACTTCAAAGGGAATTACTAATACAACCTAATATTCAATCTACATAAAGGGATAAAATGTTTAAAACTAAGTGTAGAATTGGTGATAAGGTTTGTAGGATCATAATAGATAATGGTTCATGTACTAATGTTGTGAGTGAAATAATGTTAAAGCTACTAGGTCTAGTGAATACTACACATCCTAAACCATATTCATTACAATGGCTTAATAAGGATAAAGGAGCTAAGGTAACTAAATAAACCCTAATTACTTTTTGCATCAGTGATTACCATGATGAGGTATTTTGTGATTTTTTCCCTTGTGGCATTTTACTAGGAAGACCATGGTAGTATGATATAAATGCAACTCATGATGGTGTGACTAATGAATTTATTATGCTTAAAGATAAAAATAAATAAAGGATGAAACCATCTCTATGTGATTATGTACAACCACTTGAGACTAAAAAGTGCTTATTCTTACATGAATGGGCAATAATTACATTGAGGAGGAGGGTGTTTGTTATGCCTTAGTAGTGAAAGAATCTTAGTTTGGAGAGAGAAAGTCTAATAATAAAAACCTTACTAGTTTTCTTGATGAATATACTGATATTTTCTTGGATGATTTACCTCCTAGACTACCACATATTAGAGGTATAGAGTATGATATAGATTTAATTCCTGAAATGCCATTACTTAATTGACTTGCCTATAGATGTGATCCAGAGAAAGCCAAGGAATTATAAGTATAAATCTAAGAACTAGTGAATAAAGGCTACGTGAGATAAATTATGAGTCCTTATTGTATACCTTCATTATTAGTTCCTAAAAAGGATGGTACATGGCATGTGTGAATAGATTTGGAGCCATAAATAATGTAACTATCAAGTATCATTTTTCTATGCCTAGACTTGATGGCATGATTGATGAAATTTGTGGTGCACGTGTTCTCTAAAATTGACCTAAGAAGTGAATACCATCAAATGAGGATTAGGGAAGGATATGAATGGAAAACAACCATTAAAACTAAATATGATCTCCATAAATGAGTTGTTATGCCTTTCGAGTTATGTGTTGCACCTATATCTTTCATGAGACTAATGAATGAAATGCTTCATCCTTTGTTAGGTAACTTCATTCTAGTTTATTTGGATGATATAATTGTATATATTAAAAATGAATATGATCATCTTGTACATTTAAGGAAACTATTTGATAAATTAAGGGAAGTTAAAATATATGAAAAATTAGAAAAATGTGAATTTATGCTTCCAAGTATAGTTTTTCTTGGTTATATTATTAGTATAGAGGGTATTAAATTTGTTCCTATAAAGATACAATCTATTCAATAATTTCCTACTCCTAAGGATATTTATCAAGTGAGAAGTTATCATAGGTTAGCTACTTTATATAGGAGATTTATTAAAGATTTTTCTACTATAGATCCACCTATTACTCAACGCATGAAAAAAGGAGAGTTTATATGGGGAAATGAAGCCACTAAATCCTTTGATACTCTCAAAAATAAATTTCACAATGATCCTATATTATCTATTCCTAATTTTAACCTGCTCTTGGAGGTAACTTGTGATGCTCGTGGGGAAGGAATAGGAGGAGTTCTTTCATAAGAAAATAGACCTATTGCATAGTTTAGTGAAAAGTTGGATGATGCTAAATTGAAGTATTCTACATATGAATAGGAATTCTTTACCATCATACGTAGTTTAGAGATATGAAATCATTATTTGAGAACTAAAACCTTTGTATTACATTCCAATCATGAAAGCTTGAAATATTTACATGGTTAAAAGAAAATAAGTCCTAGACATGCAAAGTGGGTAAACTTCTTATAATCATTTGTGTTCTTTGTAAAACACTTGGATGAAAAAGAAAATGTAGTAGCCGATGTTCACTCTCAAATATCTACATTACTTGTCATGTTGGATGATAAATTGTTATGTTTTGAAATGCCAAAAGAGATGTATCTTAATGATGAAGATTTTCATGAGGAATATCGGGCATGTAAAGAAAATGAAGACCATGGTAATTACACAATAAAAGATGGATTCTTATTTAAACTTAATAAACTTTGTGTATCGAGGTAAAGTATAAGAGATTTACTTATAAAAGAGGTACAAGAAGGAGCTATAGTAGGACATTTTAGTACTCAGAAAATATTATAGATATCACAAGAGAATTTCTTTTGGCCACATATGATAATGGGTGTACAAATTTTAGTAAACTAATGTGTTACTTGTAAAAAGAATAAAAGGTTCTTTCATATGCATGACCTTGTAATAAAATGAATGACGCAACACATGTGGCAACAAATTTATATTTCAAGGAGATAATAAGGTTACATGGTATTCTCATAAGTATAATGTCAAATAGAGATATAAAATTTTTGAGTTACTTTTAGAAGACACTTTGGCATATGTTAGATACTAAATTGTTGTTTAGTACATCTCATCCTACAAACTAATGGTCAAACCGAAGTGACTAATAGGACCTTGGGAACTTTACTATAAGGATTAGTTAATAAGAGTACAAAATATTGAGATATAAAACTTACATATATTGAATTTTCATACAATAGAATTCCTTATAATACAACTCAGTCAAGTCCATTTGAAGTCATCTATGGAGTTAATCCTTATTTTAAAATAGATATGTTGCCATTGAAGAAATGTGATATTAGAAATATGATGCTAAAGAAAGAATTTAATTATTTAAGAAACTTCATGATCAAATTAAGAATAGCATTGAGAACTCTATTGCTAAATTCCAAGACCAAGCGAACATAAATAGAATTACACAAATATTTTCACTAGGAGACTTGGTATGGTTACACTTAAGAAAATGAAGATTTCCAAACTTAAGGAAAAATAAACTAATACTAAGAGTAGATGGACCACTTAAAATCTTAAGAAAATTTAAAAATAATACTTATGAATTAAAATTACCCGAATCTTATGGAGGAGTTTCCAGGAATTTCAACATTAGCGATTTATCTCCTTATTATACTAATGCTAATCTGAGGAAAATACTTCTTTATAAGGTAAAAATAATTTGGGAGCATCTCCATCCCATTTTTTCATATTGAAGTTTAAGAGCTAGTATATTTGGATATAGTACCAATTGTTCTTTAAAAATCTTGAGCACCTTTATAATAACCCTAGTAGTGTTTCATTAAGTAATTCTTACATGTATTATATATGTTTTCATGAAGAAGACTTCACCAAGGAGAACTAGTGTGCAAGACAATGACAATGATAGGATTACAAAGTTTCATGAAAGATAAAGCTACAAGACATGAAGCTTGATTACTTGATTAATCAATGTATTATCATGATTAGATTTTGTGTAGATTTAATATTTTATGCACACTTTGTAATGTCTTGTCATTGTAATTTTAAATCATTATATATACCATATGGACATGTGTTAGTTTAACTTGTTATTAATTAGCCAATTGGTTTGAACTTGATTAATGAAGGTTAAGCTCGACCAAATATCATGTTTTTTTTCATGTTGTAAGTATTTACCTTACACTAAAACATGCCATCAACTTAGTCTATATACGTCTTGTAACATCACATAACACAAATAAATAGAGATGATGTTACTCCTCTTGGTTCTAGAGAACATGTTAAGGGTAAACATCATATCCAAATTTTTATAATCTATCTTTAGTTGTTAAACGTTCATAAATGATGAACCACGACATCAATATGTGTCCTGGATTTGATAACTGATTCCACACAATACAATACCATTAAAATTTTAGGCCTCTATCATGTAACAAATCATAGACCCGAGAGATACAATATTTACCATGCTTAATATACTTAGCTTCTGCATATGGAATATCAAGGATAATCTAGAGAGAAGTGTGAATATGCAACAAACTACGTAACATTCAAGATGCTAAGGATCAGACTAGTATTCCTCGTATACTTATCCCTTTCAGGTCATAAGCATGTGCCAAAAAAACCCAGAGACTATTCTTTTCAGATGTTAACCACTAAATTAATCTATCTTACTCAACAATGTTCCATGGTTGCAATTGGATCAACCCTCATCCCAATCCAAAGGAGACTTATGAGATTTCTCTTCACTTACCCATAAATATGATCTATATAATGATATAATGTCAATTATGGCACCCTAAGGTAATAACATCATCGAGTTCCAATAATCTTAGATACCCTATAGAATCGAACGAATAAGATATAGCTAACACACGTGACTAAGAAACTGTGAATGCCACAATCTAATCTTTATCATGAATTTCTCTATCAATGGAAAGTAATCATTTGATATGATCCTCTTATATGAAAGTGGGATTCTTAGATAGTGAACTAGTAAATCACCCATGGGAAAGTGATATTTTTTATTAATCTCCTCCCAAACATAATTTGGCACTAAAGCACTATAATATATCATCCTCTTTGAGACATTTAGAGTTAAACTAGAAACATTAGAGAAATTCTATTATACTTTGCACATTATGTCAATGGATACACCATTCCTCCCACTAAAGAAAAGTAAATCATCTAAGAACATCAAACTACTCATATTAAATTTCTTGCAGTTTGGGTGAGGCTTAAAACTCGAGTTCATCCACAAATCACATTAAGATGTATGTAGGTACTCCATCACCATTACAAAGAGATATAGCAATAACATATTACCCTATTTAAGACCTTTTTTGGCTTTGAAAGGTACTAAAAGTTTATCCTTATTCATACATCTAAACACATATTTTGGATATGTTTTAGATGTTTCTTAAAGTTATTGGAGGTGTGTTTCAAGTTACCAACAATTTCTTGAACATTTGGGAATAAATTTAAGAATCTTGCAAAATAGGCAATTTTATGAAACCAAATGAAGCCTTATTGATTTGGAAAATGTGTTGAGACATCAAATATGACAAGATGAAAACTTATATGTGGAGAAACATACATGTAATGTGGGGGCTTACACCTATTTTGGTCAGATACTAATTAGATAAGGTTTCATAATTAGTTAAGATTTGTTCTTAATTAATTATCTCCTTGTCCCAACTTGTAATGTAGCTTGATGATTAGATATTTCATGGATTATGCCTATATATATGGCATACATACGACATTGTATGATAGAATAGAGTATAATGTTGAATAATAGAATTCTCTTTGTGAGTTCCATTCAATTTCATATTACTTGTGAATTGAAGTTGTGCATGTCCATATATCTTAGTGATTTTGGATTTGTGTATTTGAAGATATACTGTTTGAATCTCTTCAAAATTATTATTACATTTGGAAGTTTACTTTGTGTCTTCTTTTTATAGGATTCTAAGTGATGAAATATTTATGAATCCTTAGGTGGTAGTTTAGGAGTGTTTACTTTGTGAAATCACTTTCATTCTCATTCATTTCTTATCCTTTGAGTTAGAATTTCATCATTAAAATTGGAGTTGATATATGATGGTGGTTGCATGTTAGAGTGGGCATGTAGATCCACATCAAAAGGCCATTAGAGAATCTAATTAAATGAAATAGAATATTGTGCGGTAGTGATGCAACTTATAACCATTTTAACATAGTGTAAAGGGAAATTCAAATGGAGTAAACCATATTGCATAAAAGACCAACTTACTATATCATAAGCTTTCCTCATATCTTGCATGCAGTGAGGAGATAAAGTCTTTATACTATATCCTCTCACCAACTCATAAGCCAACAAATTGTTATCACCCATAGTACAACCATTCATAAAAGTGGCCTCCCACCAATAGAGGCATGATATGTTTTACCTTCTTGTTCTTTTTATTTAATGCTTTTCCATATCCATCCTTATATATGCTATGAGATAGGTGAATGCACATACTTATTCTCATGATAGATGTGGCGGTAACATACCTTAGGTTTTGGTTTTTTCTTATGCATTATACTTTCAAAACAAAATTTAAAAGTTGATAATGATGGGGATGTTATAGTATATGTACTTAATGACTTAGGAGTTGAAGTCTGTATAGGGGGTTGATATATCTTATGGTTTCCTTGTTAAGATTTTCCTTGGAATTGAGTTGTTTGATTTGGTAGCGTATCCTTGGAGATAATGGACTTAGACTATGAGATTAAGCCCCTCTTAAGGTTTTTGAATTGAATTGAAATGGATTAGCTAATCATCTTAGCAAGGATTAATAATTAGATAATAATTGAGTTTTTGGTGTAAATACTAAACACCAATTTGAATTGTGAAGTTTCTATGGCTAAGGGTTGTTATTTTATGGTTGCATGCATTATCATGCTCCTTTGTTATCGTATGTGAGTTGTTGATATCTAAGCATGTTGACATATGTCTTCATTCTTATATGTCTCATGAGTAATTAACCTTCTTAGAGTAGCAGTGGTTTACTCAATATTATTGTATTGATTTGTTTTGTTTCATTGTCACTTCCTTATTTAATGAGTAGTTAGGACTTTGCATGTTTTTTATCAGTGAAGGAAATTATCTGGTGTAGGTTCAAGAGTGTAGTGTTGTATGGTGTATCGTGGTGGTCTCACTTTGAGATTTTATATTTTATTATTGTTCCTTGTTATTGTCTTTTGGGATGGAAAGTGTTTTATAACATTTTTATTCTTATTATTTAATCTTTTTCTCTTTTTTAATCTTTTAGGTTTTGTCTCAATCTAATATTAGGTGTTGACCACACATAATATTTGTATTTGAGTTGTTTTTACCATTACATCTAACATGAGTTAGATATTGATCATACTTCTCATCATGTTAAATGTGGTGGTAACGCCCATTACTTTATGTATTTGCATTTGCTAAGATAAAAAAAAAAGTACTAATTTTAGGGTTATTATAAAATTTTCTCAACCTCCTCCCAAAAAGGATAAAGCTTAGAGGATGGATAGAAGAAGAAGAAAGCATATGTATAATAAACATAGAATAATAAATAAAGGACGAAAAGTGAGCTGGGTTGAATGAAGAAGCAAGGAGAGGAACAAATTCTAGCACTTAAAATTTTTTTCAGAGAAAAAAGAGAGAATGCAAGAGGGTAAGTGTGTGTTAATGAGGGAGTGAAATTATATAATGAAGGATTGCCTCCAGCCCTTGGACAACAACAAGAAAGAGATGAGAGAGAATAGTTGACTAATGTGAGCTGATAATGGATCATAGGCATAGATGTGTAATAATGAAAATGATAAAGGAGGAAATGGTGGAAATTTGGGTAGGATAGAGGAAAGATAGTAGCAAAAACTCTAGAAATAGGGGATAATTTCCCCTACTAGAGGAGAGAGGAAAATGAGAGAGAAAAGAGTTGTTGAACAAAGTATCTCAAAATTTTCTTATGGTATAATTTTACCTAAATAAAATGACATAATGTACCAAATAATGTGAATATATCTTCATAACACCAATATATTCTTATAAGTATAAAAAGAAAATAATTACAAGGTGTCACAAACATTTAAGGAATAATCAAATAAAAAAAGACGCCTAAAAGTTTATTAATACCAATTAATTGGTTCAATAATATTAGTTGACTGGATTCACTAATTGACTGATTCAACAATACCATTCAATTGGATCTACTAGTTGATTGTTTTCCCCAACTAGTTAGCTAGTTTTTTGAAGATGAAAATTTGGGTTCCAAGATGGATAGGTTGACTAGTTTTGGGTATGGCTAGTTGAATGGTTTCCCTAAAGCTCATGTCTTCATCAATTTACAAATTCTTTCCAAAACTAAAAAAATATTTTTATATTAACATAATTTTAAACACATTTTAAAAAGTTTTAAGATGGATTATTAAATCAAAAATCTAAAAGTTAGGTTATTAATGGGTTGGTATGTCCTATAACTAATCAACTAGTATTCTAGTTTGAAATATTTTTTGAAGTATTTTTCAACATAATTTATCATATAAAATATTTTAAAATAATGTAAGGAAAATAAAGCCCTATCTTCATAATATAATTTGCTAAATTAGGATGTTGAAGGAAAATAAATAGGGTACTACACTTGACCCTTTAACATTTATATTATCTTGTAGTAACCTTATTTATTGTCTAGTGAAGTGTAATAAAGTTTCATGCCCATTCTTCTAAACACATATGACTCCTTTAAGTTGATTTACACACTTAAGGATCGGATAACCAATGTTGAATTTTGGTCATTGATGTTAGGACCAATGGATTGTGCACAAAAGTTACCCTCTTATTGTTGATTTAGATATCTTATGATTTTCTACTAGGTGAGCTTTTTGTTGGTTTGTTATCCACTCAAGTAAATAAAATTGATTTATTTGTTATGTGATCACTTAATGATAAATATTAATAAATGGCAAACTTGTGAATTTTGGTATAAGGCTTTACATGAAATGTGTATTATATTATTGCTACATATATACTATTAATATACCATCTTTTGATATATAATGAGTTTCTTAACTATAGTACAAAACTAACTTGTTTTTGCTTTCAAACAATACTTGTGATGACCCATAACTTTTCATGGGAGAATATGACCTTGAGTAGGTTGTGTATGATCATAAGTAGAAGTTATTACTTACATTGTTGGAGTTGAATGAGAGAATAATGACATTCTAGAGTTTTTGTTCTTATATTTTCTACCTTATTTTGTTATTTTGGAGTATTGATGTAATAACGTTCTTCTAAGTTTGTCATTAGTTTATTATAAGATTGGTAATGGTTTATGCATTATCGACAATGATGTCATTTATTTCCTTATGAGTTATTAATAAAATTATGAATTTGTTTCCTTTCAAATAACATTGTAGTGAGGCATGGTGCCAACTTATGGTAGGTGTGGTGGTAATATCATTGACACACATATTACCTTATTTTAAATGGTTTGTAATACCCTATTTATATAAATCCAAATTATAAAATTGATAATTATTTGTAATTAATTATGCTAATTTCTATAGTATATTGTGTATTAAATTATTATTATTATTACTATTATTAGTACTACTACTACTACTACTACTACTACTACTACTACTACTACTACTACTACTACTACTATTATCATTATTATTATGGCGATTTAGATATATATTTAGTTAGGTTAAAAATTGATATAATTTGGGTGATTAGTTTTAACCTTAGTTTGAACCCTCAACCTATATTGGTTTAACCATAGAATCCCAACCTTTCAACTAATTGTTTTCATATTTTTTTTTATTTTAGTAACTATAATCCCTAAATAAGTTATAACTCTTTCTTCTTCCATACTCCACCCCTTGCATGCTATTCTCCTTGATACCACCCCTTCTTTCACCTGATTTTTCTATGCCAAAGACACATGCCCTATTATGCTCATCCATACCAGCCTTCACTAACCCAACCTACCTCAACCATTTCCATGCCATCATCACCTATATAATCCTACCTTCCTCCCTAATTTTTGTGTTTGATCTAGCCTAAATCTATGCTCCTTTTGTTCACACACTTCACCCCTTTCTCCTGAACTCCCACTGTCAAGTTTCTTATTTTCACCTTCATTGTTTTGCATTTCTTTGTTTATGATTCCTATGTTAAATCTTGCAACCTCATGTTGTACCTCACATCTTGAGTGAGCAGCTCATATTAAACCACCTTTGTAACGTGAGAAACTCACTTTGCTGCCCATCCCTTGCTTCCAAGCATCACACCATTCACCCATTTGATGGGTGAACTACTCACATTTGTTGGTCTTGAGTTGTACCACCCCTTTTTGTGTGACCTTTGGATGTCACATCTCTCCTTTTTCATGAGCAAATCACATTGCTCATCCCTTTTGGCATGAAGATCTCACGTTGCTAAGGGCTTGGGCCATGAGCTCCACTTGTTTATTGATCCCTTGTTGCCTCACATAACTTTTTGTTGTCTCGTTTATCTTCCATTCCTTCTTTAATTTGTTTTTGGCTAATTTTTATTACTTATTGTACTATCTTAGATGCCAATATATGTTTTTGGATGTTTCTTGCATAGGTAATCTTTGTGGTGTCATGGAGAAGGCATTTTTGTGTGTCTTTGTGCAGCTTGAATTTAAGTAAATCCAATCACTCATGAAATGATGGAATTTATGTGAGAGCATGATAGGTTGTTTATAACTAGAATCATGCTATGGTTTTATTTTATTTAAGTGCTATGAAAATGTGTGATAATATGATAACATAATGTTGAATAGTTAGCATGTATGTTTGACTTATTGTTAGAGATAGGGTATATGCATGTGAAATTTGTAAAAGGTTAACATATGCATGACTAAGGTTTTTTAGGGTAAGTGGTCTTGTCAATTTATTATTTATATTACATGCTAAGTGTTCCATGATTATCATTACATGTTGTAGCGTGTGTGTGTGTGTGTGTGTGTGTGACATTATAATACTCACGCATGATTAGGGTTAGTTTTGTATAAATTGCTATTTGCATGCTCTAGGGATAGAAATGCCTTCTTGCATGTACTATGGTATTAGCTGATATCTTAAATGTTGACTCATATTTTAAATTTTTATACATGTGTTGTATGGTATATATGACATACTAGAAATGAATGCTTAGGGTTTTGTATATGTAAGATGTGAAATATATGCATAAAGGAAAATATGGTCAATCGCTGAGCCTTAGAAATTACATACATGCTAAATTGTTTTAAATTACTTTTTTTAAGCCTTTTTATGACAAATTATCATTATAATAAATTTTGGTACTAAATTAGATAATAACATGTCTCTAGATTGATATTATCTCCCATTGCATAAATTAAATAATAAGGAAGTAAATTTTTTTGATAACCTTGGTATGTATTGGATTATTGGTCAGTAGTTTTTTTTGTGCCCTACCTTTGGTATTGGATTTAGTTGGTTGGTTGGTAGAGCCTTAGTGCACTACCTTATTTGTCATGGGTTATGATATGGTAATTATGTGTTTTTGAAATGGATGTGAAATGGTTAATTATGCTAGTTGTCGAGCATGAGGTTTTGATGTCGTATATGTTATCACATGTTTCTCGTGTCTTGTTATTACATGTGTTTTGTGCTTGGAGTATGTTTTTTTGTGTGTGATTATGTGTAATGTGAGCATGCTACCTCTTGTGAAGTATTATAATTTACTCAATACAAGGAAACCATATTGATATTACATTTGTGGATGATTATGTATGGAACATGGAGTGGCATGAGGCGTATAAGCATGGTGATGATCAATGGAGTCATTAGGAGGAGATCATGTTATCAAAAATGTCTTTTGGGTATGAGAGTTAGGGAAAATTTGTGTCGTACATTCGAGTTCTAACCTTTTTGTAGTCGGTTTTCTTTTGAACTCTTGTGTCCCTTATTATATTTTGATTATTGTTGTTTTATAGAGGGTATTTATTTGTAACATTATTTATGTTATTGTATATTCTTTCTACTATTTTATTTTTGGATTTGACTTGTTCTGAACATTATCACTTAGTATAAGGAAGGTAAGAAAATCATACTTATGTTAAGTATAATGGAAATACCTATTATTTAAAATCACACTTCTACAAAATGAAATTTTTAAGTAGTAAATTTAGTAGCGTTACATGGTCTAGTGTTTGAAAAATCAAGGGTACTATAATAGACTTATCTTATTTCTTTGTCATTAGGTTTATAATAATAATACCACATGATGCACTCGTTTTTATTTCACATCATAGTTTGGTGAACAAAACCCAAATAATCATAATTTATACTAATAATTAAGAGTATGTTTTTTTAATCATCTTCTCTTTATATTATCGTTACCTTAGTTTTGATGTGACATATTAATTTTTATAAAATTTTAAACGTATTTCTAACTTTTATCATAACTTACTATAAAGACTTTCTTATAAACTGTAACATCCCCATTTTTTACTATCAAGTAATTTCGTTTTTCAAACATTTGTAGAACCAAAAACGTAAAAATACTCTTAAGAAAAAATAGGATGTTACTGTTGCACCTAAAATAGAACAGGCTTTCCACCAATACAAGACTAAGTATCCAACCAATTAAAACACAAGAAAAAAAATGTGTGCAAACTAAAAGGTAGTAAGAGTTAGAGTTTACAAAACAAGACCATATCAGGTCCAAAACAAAATAAAATACATAAAGAAGGTGAATTGGGAAATAAGGAAAAAACTATAAAATTTAGATCTCTAACAGTATGTTTGGTTTACGGAAAAATGTGAGGAAAGGAAAAAAAATGGATGGAAAATGATTTGTAAGTGTTTGGTTAGCTGAAAAATTAGAAAGAAAGAAAATATATATAAAAATGTTAATGAAAGTTAAAAAGTAGATTTTCCTCCCGATTAGTGAAGGAAAGAAAGAAAATATGGGAGAAAAGTTCTGCAACCCTCCTCCCGACTCTCCCAGTCCCTCCCTCTCTCTCTCCATCTCCCTTGCCCTCTTCATCAACGCCTGAGGCACCCCTCACTTTCGCCCTCTCCTTCCCAGTCTCTATCACTCGCAGCATGGAATCCAGCGATTCCTTATCTTTGCTGAAGCTCTCAGCTACTATCGCCGCCACTATCTTCGGTATTCGCACATTTTTGCTTATTTGTAAACTCTACGGTTGCTTCTGATATCCTCCGTTCGAGTATGTGAGGTCTTGTATTATTATTATGTCGATTACTGGAGAATGATGTAGTAGGACTGTCTGATTACTGGTTAGTATTGATTAGCAGAAACTGCTCACTAGACCACGTTCCTCAGTTCCAGCTCCGGCTGGGTTTGTACTCAAAAAGTTACATTCGCTACATATATAAGATGTTGCACATGGGATATCTCTGGTCCTGTAGTTTCAAATTTGCTTGATTATCTCATCTTCTCTGGGCCACTGAGGATGAGCTGTATGTTTTTGTTTTGCATTTTTGTACTCGAGTGATTTTATTGCGCCTGATCGTATAGCTGTGCAGAATATGCCATGTAATATTTCGGAATTGTGGGGAATTGTAAGATTAGAAAAATTTTATATTTTTTTAATAAATATTTAAATATTATTAAAGAGATGGAGTCACTAATTAAATATAGTATATTTTAATTCTTGATTTAAATTATTAGATTAGATCGATAGAAATTAGATTGATTTTTATAGCTAATTAAATAAAAAAATTTATCTGATATTTTAGATATTTATAAAAAAAATTTGCGTGCCGATATTAGCATATTAATGTTTAGAAGCTTTCTTGGTTTGCATGAGTTTTGGTTTTTAAATTCTTACTTTGGTAAGTAATATAGGATGATTTATTTTATTTTATTTTTACTTACTCTATCTCTTATTAATAGGAATTTTTGAATGTTATTAATATTTTACAAATATTTTTAAAAAAATTATGCTTAGTTATGCATGTAACATTTTAAAATTTTTATGAAAGAATTTGGAATTAGTATTGAGTTTATATAATTTTTATAATTTTATTATAGACTTTATGAAATTTTTTATGTATCAATATAATATTTTAATTTTTATTAAATGTATAAAAAATTAAAATAATAATATTTGAGTTTTCTCATAATTTTCTTTCTATACACCAAACACTAAAAATATTTTCTAAGATTTCAATTTTCCACAAAATTTTCTCCAACAACCAAACAAAGGAAAGAAAATTTATTTCTTTCATTTTCTTTCCTTCAATTTTCTTTCCTTTACATTTTCCTTTCCACTTAATTTTCTTCAAACCAAACAGACTCTAAAGGACTAACAAAAGAGGAACCACCGGACAGACAATAGGACACCTACCAACCACCCTCAAATACCTGCACAAGGTTCACTGTCTGTGGAATTGAGTAGGTGACCGATTAAATAGTAACATTAGTATGTTATGTATTGCGTAAACAAGTTACCTAATCATGGGAGTTTACAATGCACTTATGGTCATAGAAAAACATATAGGTCATGATGGCACACATTCATATGCTAATATAGTAATATACCAATTTACGTGCTCTACTAACATGGATTTCACATCATATTAAACTAATCATGCACATGGAATAAGATAGTGTCATGCTCAATGATAGCCATGAAATTCAAGAAGCATCATACTTCACACCAAGTATAGGAAATTCATAATTTATTATGCTCATCGCAAAATTCATGAGTTATAGATAACAACATATGATTATGTGAAGCAATGAGCTAATAGTGTGACTTACTGGACAAACTCTAAGCTCTATTCCACTTATCTAATCATGAGATTTAGATCAAAATATTATATAATTGTTACCTCATTGATTTATATTTCTCTTCCCTTTTGAACAATGGGTTATATTATCCCTCATGGTTTCTTAATTCCCATAAAATTTAAACCGATAACCAAACTAGATAAAGTCTGATCGAAGCCAAAAGGACCACCAATGGACATAAAGTCTTACTAAAGTTCAATAAACTACCTAAGTTTCAGACCCTTTAGTATCATTACCCTCGGTACATCATCAATGTCTAGAGTAGGAAAGACCCCTCGATTAACTAAGAACCCGCCTAAAGGCTATCAAAAAAACCTGAGGGCAAACTAACCCCTGATACTAATTGAGGATCAGATAATCTAGTCCCTTAGAGTGCTCCATTATCTTTCACTTTAAATGGTTAACATTTTATTTACCAAGTCGTATATCAAACAAGCCAACATAGTATACGAAGCCAACCATAACCACATAATTGTTTCAAATCATCCATCGTGACCCTTTAAGGGCACATAATGGTGTGGCCAATTTCACCCACCAATTAAATTATTTAATCCATGCCAAAAAAAAAAAGGATTTTCATCATCCAAGAATCATATCCTAATATAATATCAAGTATCAAACTTTTACAAGGTTGAAAGGAAGCAAATAAAGCATTTTGGATGAAATCAGTTAATCACTTATATAGACTAGCCACCTAGTTTGGCATAAAATCAATCGAGACCAACCTAAAAAACACCACAAACAAACTAGTGAATTATTAAAATCAATCCAGTCCCTCTCAAAATCAGTCGATGGTTCGTCCAAACTAATCAACAATTTCAAATTGAGACCAACCTAAAAACACCACAAACAAACTAGTCGATTGGTTCGAATAACTATCCAAATGTTATAGAGACCATTTGATCGATTCAATCAAACCAGTTGATTAGTTTGTACAAAAAACATACACATTCATTCCCCATACACAATTCAGGCCTCAAATACCAACCACATCACATGCATTCCATTATACATTACAAAGACTAAGATTAAACATGCTCAATTACGAAATTGTCTAATATTCTAAAGAATTATCCAAGACACATCCATAAAATCACATTTTCTCAAAGTAACAAAACTCAAGTCATGATTTAGCACAATACTACTATTATCATGTAATCATTCAAAAATTAAAATTTCATATCTTCACCAACCAGGATGTTCATTCACTCCATACCTTAAGACAATAGTGACTTACCTAGTGAAGCTTAGCAAAATCCACACCAAATAAGGAAAACATTAACTGAAAAAGCTTAAGTCTTACCTTGAAGACCTTAAAAGAAAGATTAAAACTCAGAAAAGTCTCCTTAAAATCGCACAAAACAAAGCAAAACACGAGATTGGGAAAAATCAAAAGGTACCACCTCACCAAAGTAATCACCAAGTAAAACCAAAGAAGACCAATTCAATCCTCAATCCTTTCCTAAATATAACCCTATCTTGCTTATGAGTAAAGAAAATAAAAGGTTATAGGAGGGATTAGAAGAGGTGAAGAATATTAGAAGTGGAGAGCATAAAGAAGAAAGGAGTGGAGACTCAAGGGAAGGGAAAATAGAATGATTTGATGGTTGAAAGAAAATGAGGAAAAATGAAAGTTAAGATTGTTAATATACCCACAATCTTCTAGGTAAAGAAGGGGAGAGGTACACAACATCGAAACCATAATTCTTGCACTCGAATTTGAACAAATCTGGGTAAATTTCTCAAGAAATCATAATATTCAATATTGTTGGAAGAATTTTCTCATCAAAGATGGCTTAAAGATCACAATTTGTCAAAAATGGTTTAGCAACAAGTCAAAGCTTGATTACAAATATTCAAGATTGTTGAAAGAATTTTCTCATCAAAATGGTATTTTGAAAATCGAATAGGTCAACCAGTCGATCATTTTATCCAGAACCAGTCAATTGGTTACCCTTAACCAAAAACCAAACTAAAAATAACGGATCATTCAATTGGTTACATAACCAATTAACTATTTCACCTAAAAATCATTTTTTCCCTCATTTTCCAAATCCTTTGCGAATGAAACCAAAAATACATTTCCAAAACAAGACCATTCATCATCCAATCAACATTAAGCAATTGAATTTTCACATATTTTAGGTCTAATTTACAGGATATTATATAAACAATTTAATATTAAAGTTCATATCAAAAAAATATCAACATTCATTGCCTGAGATCAAAATCATTTCAAAAACTAATTTACCAAACAGAGATGTAAAGAATTATCAAATATTTATTTTAGAATTCATTCACCAACAAGAATATTATTTTTTCAGTTGTAAAGTTTAAAATAAATTTCATTTAAGTACCTTAGTATTTGACATACTATATTTTTAGGTACATCGTATTTTTATAACTTCATTCATATCATACTTAAATTTATTTTTACTTGAAAAATTAGACAAATGCGTTCGTAGATTATTGAAGGTGGTTTATTTTCTCCATATAAGTACTAAAAAACCAAAGGCAAAGGTAAATGGAACCATGAAATACACAAAGTGTCTAAAAAACTATTAAGTTAAATGTTACAGTACTTCAAAAAAATTATTCATTTTATACGGAGTTATTGTTTCACTAGGTTTAACATGTTTAAGGATGGAAATTCTTCACGTACATTTAAAATCCGTCAAGAATTCCCTGTTCAACTTCAGATAGGGGGGATTATAGGAATTATTAACAATCATTTTTTTAAGGATGGAGTAGGGATAGATTTGGAGTTCTCATCACTGAACCCCATCGAATAAATTTTTTTATATATATAATATAAACTAACATAAAAAAAATTAAATCAAATATCAAGGATGAGATATAATTTCGAATATCATGATGGATTTTAAGGTTAGGAAATAAATAGGAGATCAAATCGTATATGAGGATTTGAACTCCATGGAAATCAGATAGGAGATTATTCAATAAAAAAAAATAAAAATCAAGATGGATTTAAAAATTATTTTAATTATTAAATTAAAGTATGGGAATGCAGTCCCCTTCTTGACCCGTCCATTATCATCCATAAACCTATTATTGTAAACTAGTTGGTTTTACTTTTAGTAGCATAATTTGCGGTGGAGTATCACTAAATTAAAGCACAAATGAAATGTCTAAAAGAGTCCAATACATACTAATGCCTCCATATATATATATATATATATAACTCAATTTTATTAATTTATATACATTTTTAGAAATTAATAAATTTAATCTAAAAAATTTACTTACGTTCTTTATCAAAAATCATTAAAACATTTAATACGTAAGAAAAAAATATAAGAATAAAAATAAAAAGTATATTTGAAGTTTTTTAAAATACCCTTTATCATAAATACATACATTAACACTTGCAATGATTTCATTTTTAATATATGGATAAAGTATTTTATTTCATTTATTCAGCAAATAAAATTATCCAACGAATCCTTAAAGTTAAATAATTTAACTGGACCTGATATTTCTTCCAAAAAAGAATATGTATACGTAAATATAAGGAAAGGAAAGAATTTAGACGATCTTTTTCTTCCTTGGCAACTTGTGCTGAGTTTTCCTTTCTCTACTGCATAATCGCTTATTTGATTACTTTGAATTTTATATAGAATGAGGGTATTTTCGCTAGTTCCGTTTCAACTTTCACAAAAGTGGGCAACTGACGAAAAGATTGAGGACAGCCGCACAAATAAAAACAAACCCACATGCCTTCCACCAACTCAAATTAAATGCTTTCTCCTGCCGCATTTGTGTTGTTCAACTTTTTGCTCATTTCACCTCATCCTCTAAGGAAGCTACCCCACCACTATGCTCTCTCTCTCTCTCTCTCTCTCTCTGATCACTACCTACGATCCTTTTTTATTTGTATTTTATTCCCATCTCTCGACCAGCTCCTTGGCCTTTACAACTTATATGTTTTTTCCCCAGCAAACTTCTTGAATTTGATAGGCTAACAACGCAAGGTAACTAAAAATCCTTCGTCCACAATTCAGCTTCGCATCCAAGGAAAAACTGAAGCATGCTTCCAATCAATATGACAAACTTCAAATTTTGAACATTTATTAGGAATCTACATTCATGATGAGAAATAGTACTGGTTTACAACCCCCAAAAAAAAAAAAGAAAAATACATCGGAAAGAACCAGAACAATCACCACCAATAATAATCAATGGAGTACACAGAAACAAACAAATAAACAAATAACAACAATAAATAAAGAGATGATGTGATATTTAAGTTCCGTTCATCTAATGCATAAATCTTCATGTACAATTTCACAAGTAGATTACTTGGTGAACTCGGTTCTCTTTCTCCATTTGTACGCACACATAACAACTATATATATCAACATATGATGTTAGATGATTTACCGCCAAAATTAAGAGTTCATCTATTTCAAAGGAAGTAGGGACTAGGGAGAAAAACAAGTTTTTTTTTATTTTTATTTTTATGCTTTTTCAATTCAAGGGTGGGAAAGAAATTAAAAGAAGATAAAATCAAATAGTTGGCGATAAAGCCAAAAATAAAACAATAAGTACTCAGCTCGGTGGAGGCTGACCGGACCCGCCGCTCTCATCGACGATCATATCTGTACTCGAGGTAGCGCCAGCACTAGGCTGTGAAAGACGCTCGGTGATGGCCGTCATGGCTCGTATCTGCATCTGTAGTGCTTCAATATAATCAGTCACTTCTTCTAGAATCACCGGAAACGGCTCTTTCCGGCAACCTGGAACTAACTTTCCCAATACTCTAACTTTCCTGTGCACAGCCGGTAAATTATTCTTCCCTTTCAACCTCAATATCCCCAGCTTTGGCTTCCTTGACAACCGACTACTACTACTCTCCGCCGCTGATCGCACTCTCTGCCTTTTATTCTTAATGAACTTAATCTTCAGCCGATTCGTGAGTAAAGCACGGCTCCACCTCGTTCTCCCTCTAGCCGCCACCGCTAATACTCGATCAGCCGCCTCCCTTACAGCTCGGCCTCTTCGGGGAGCAGAAGACGAGGTCGGATTGAGACGGACCTTACGAAGAGCTTGAAGGAGCTTCGAGGAGTACACTTGCTGAGTCTTCTCGGATTTCCATGACAGATTAGGGGAAGCGAAAGGGTTTTGGTTGTTATCCCTCGACTGAGGTTTAATCTTCTTCCTTTTGCGTCTTGATTCACGAGTTCTCTCAGAACGAGGAACAGGATTCGAGATCAATGGCGATTCCATTCGAATCGAAATAGCACAAGAATTTGCTCAATCCAATGGACAACAATTAATAGTCTCCTACGAAAAGTAATTCAAGCGGAATTTGAACCAGGATCTGATGACAGAGATGAATGAATATGTCCGACTCTTTTGCTGGTGTGGTGGAAGGAGATGACAAGGGCCTGGTGGAAAAGAAGAAGATATGGTTAGATTCATACAAATCACAAAAAAGCTTAGATCAGTATATTCTGGATTAGATCCTAATTTACGGTTGACTCAGAATTCTGATTAATTAGATGAATAACCAGTAATATGAAGATTAATTAGATGAAGAAGCAGTAATATCCAGATTAATTAGATGGCAAGTAAGGCATAACACGAACCCAAAATGAGCGACTATGCTTAATAAATAAAGAAAGGCTTTAAAGGCACAGCAGATCAATCAACAAAAACCAAACTAAAATTGGAATTATCAACGGCCGTGAAATGATTTCGAGTAGCAAAAAGAGAATTTAAGAATTGCAAGAAGAAACAAGAGAAAGGAATTCGTTATTACCTTCACAATAGAAAATTAACAGTCAATCGATCAATTGCAGCAAAAACAACAAAAAACTGGTTTCAGAGGGAGCGGAAAATGGAGAATGGAACTAAGATGAGCTGCGAAAATTTATTAGAGGATAAGGAAGGCCGAAGAGTGAGAGAGAGGCGACCAGTGCAGATGAAACGGAGAGAAAGAGAACACAAGGAGCATAAAGGGAAAGGAAGGAGGAAATGAAACGGTGGAGATAAACATAAACCACGCGTCGTTTCCTTAATCACATTCTCATTTTAATAATTTCAAAAGAAAAAACAATTAAAAAAATTGTTTTCTGCTTTACTACCCCATCAGTCGCGAGTCGTGACCTTTTGTCTGGGGGTGACCCTTCGTTTGGGAGAGAGCGCTATAGAGAGATAGTGGGATTCTTTACGGGATCTGTGCAAAAATATTACCGTAGGGTTATAGGGATCAGATGGGAACGAGCCATGAAAAAAAAGAAAAAACATATATATATACATAAAGAGAGAGAGATATTTAGACTCTTTTATTAATTATTATTATAAGAATTATTAATTACTATTAAATTTAAAAAAATTTAAAAATGAAATTAAAATTAATTTAGGTTAGATATTTATTAAATTTTGATCATTAATTAAATATTAATTTAATAGTTAAGATTGATTTCTATATATGTATATTAAGAAGGATTTGTATAAAAACTTCACCCTATATATATATATATATATATATATATATATATATATATATGAAAATATGTATGATATAATTTTAAGTTTATATGAAATAAATAATACAAAAAAATTATCAAATAATTATAAATTTAGGAGGTTAAATATTATATTAACTTAAGTAAACAATAGCTGTTAGTTTTTTAATTAAAATTTAAAAAAAATATCAGAGTTAAAATAATAATTTTATCCTTCATACATATTACTTAGCATTTATTCATTTTCTTCCCATTTCACTTTAATTAGTTTTACTATAAAGGAAAAAAAATTACATATTTATTTATTAATTTTATAATAAAACAACCGTAAAGGATATAAAATTATTTTGTATATTATTAAACATTAAAAAATTATTATTTATTAGGAAAGATGAAAATATCAAAGGGAAAAAAGCATAATACATTAATTAAAAAAAATAGCTAAAAAAATATTTTCACAATCATAGATTATGATATATTAATTATGTATGAAATAAATTTATTAAAACATAAAGATAGCAACTCGTACACTCAAATGAACTTGAAACCCAAAGATTGTAAAATAATACATCAAAACACTACCGAGTGCAATTAGATAAATTAGGAGCACTCCTATAATTAAAATAGCCACCTTCCAATGAAACACACCTTGCAACCTAACCCTTTTTCCATTGGTGAGTTCGTCTTCCACGTAGTGCTATAATCTGATCATGATCATGCGTACAAAATGATAAGGCCGAAAAACATTACTAATATGAAATCATTCCATACAAGACAAATAATTTTTTTATTTTTATTTTTACAATGGTTGGCCATAGCATAATAATTGATACGATTTGAGAATTGTTGATGTTTTGTGGAGTGGTACTCAACTAATCATTATACAAACAGATAAGTACAATGGTTGTTATTTGTAAATAGCTTCAACTTCAGAGGTTATACATTGTTAACAAAACTAGGAGCAAAGAGGCAAAAAAAAAAATTACACCAGATATTGAAACGTATACTTAAAAAATTAGAATGGAAATGACTACACGAGAGAGAAATAAATTTATGAATCACCCTTTAGCACCAATAAATATCCGATTGAATATATGACTAAAAACAGACATGAAATCTGAGAAAGTTTATCCAATTCAATTTTGCAAGATATATAAACTTATGGATTACAAAAAAAAAATGTACAAAATTGTTGAATAGACAATAAAAAAGTAAATTATCAAAACGTTGAAAGGCAAAGTAGCTAATTTCAAGAAGCACAGGCATCAATTATGGTGATCCGCAAATTTTCCAGAAAAGGAGTTAATAATCGACAATGAGAGGGATGGTTATGCTCTCAGTCAATTAGATATACAAAATACATGACCAACTGAGCAACAGAACACCCAATAGCTAACCTAGCTAAATGCCATGCCTTACGTAAGTTAGTTATGCTTCACTCACTCTTTGCAGCAAGTGTAAACCTTCAAATCGGATAACTTCCCTATAGCCATTCCCAGTCAAGATCCACTAAAAGGACTAAGCTTCCTCTAAAAAGCAGTTAAACACTAATATTGCCTTTGGATTAGGGGTGAAATAAGATTAACGAAGGTGAATCAATTGATTTATTCCGTTTAGGTACCATGTTTAATAACTCTACCTAGGTAAATTAAAGTTAATATTTCACCTCCGTTCACTTCGATTAATGTAATCCCCTGAAATTTTAAAAATCTATAATGTAATAAATAACTTTTATTTGGGATAAATTAGCTTTTAAATCTATTTAATTTAATTATTTTATGGATTTTTTAGTATATAAAATTGGATATGAACATTTAATAAATTAAAATAATTATTTTATTATTTTATCATATTTATTTTATTTAAATAATTTTTCAAACCAATATTTCCTAAAATTAACCTTTTTAAACCTATATATTAAATTTATTTATCTACCAAAAATATTATATTCTATTATCCCATAAATTATTTTATCTTATTTTTACCTATTTTTCCTTTTCCTCCCCCCCCCCTTTTCCTTTCTTTCTCCTTTTTCTCCTTTCTTTCTTTTTTCCTTTTTCTTCCTTCGGGCCGCCAGCACCCCAGCCTGCTTCTCCCTGCGTGCCTGAGCCGCTAGCCCATTTCTTCCTTCCTTCCTTACCTCCCTCGCGTGCATCGTCAGGCCCAAACACCCTTCTTTTCCTTCCTTCCTTCTCCCCTAACAAGGTCAGCCCACGCCCTTTTCCCCTTTGCGCTGGCCTACACCTCTCCATTCTTTCTTTCTTCTTCTTCCTTGCCCCAATGCCACACCCGACCACCCCCGCCATCTCCAGCCACCTTGCCTGCAACCCTTCTGCCTCCCTTTCTCTCTACCGTCGTTTGCTTGCCCCATCTCGACCCCACCACCCCCTCTCTCTCTCCTCACGCATGCCCCGTCTTTCCCTCCTTTCCCTTCCCTCGCCCTGCCATTCCCACACTCCTACCACCCTGCTGCCACCCTATCGAGCCCCCTATCCGCTCCTTTTCTCTCCCTCTTCTTTTCTTCTTCCCTCCCTACTTCATCCTACCCATTTTCGAGCCTTCCTTCCCATTCCCCGATCTTTTTTCTCTCCCTTTCTTATCCTTCCATCTCCCTCCCTATTTTTGCACCACCGCTTCCACCGCCGCACCAACCACCTACACCACCCTTTGCCACCCTCTACCTGCACAACCACACCACCCCTTGAGCCACCTTGCAACCCCCTTCTTCCTCCCCTCTTATTTTTCTCTTCTTTTTCTTCCTTCTCGGCAGCCACCCTGCACCTCCTCCTTCCGCAGCCTTTGCCGCCACCCAAGCCACCAAACCACTCCTTGCAACCTCCCCTACCACCCCCTACCTCCTTTGGCTGGAACAACCACTTGCATCCCTTCATTTTCCTCCTCCCTTTTCCTTCCTTCTCAGCCCCCTCCACCTCGGCAACCACCTTTGCAGCCTTGCTGCCGCAGCCACCGCCGCCCTTGGCCATCGTCAACCTCTCCCCGACCACCACCTACACCCCTCTCCACCCCTGCACCCTTCCCTTACCCTAAATCCTCCCCCACCCACTTCCTTTTCTAGCCCCAAAACCCTAACCAAAAAACACCACTTCCTCCTCCCTTTCATGCCATTTTGAGCCCCCATACCCCTATTGTTTTGTATGCAACTCATGCTACATGAGTAATATGAGTTGTTGCATGCCTTGGTATATTTTGTTTAATAATTTTTAAGATATAATTATATTTTAAGTTAAGTATTTCATTAATTAAGTTTTTATAAAGTCTTATACTTTTGGTTTTCTTATTTCTAATGTGATAAATATTGATATTATTTTTAGGTATTGGCTTTGCTAATAAAATATTGAATCTTTAACAGGGATACCGATAATGTTCAATTTTGCAGGAATTAAGATAATCGTTAAACCCCACTTAAACGTATGGATAAACATATTCTAGCACATTAGGGTTTTAATATGTTATTTTGCATGATATATATTATTTAATATATTATGTGTTGTTGCTTATATTAATTGATAAAAAGAAATGTATGATAGTTTATATGCTATGTGTGGAAATATTGCTTAGGGAAAGAGTTTGGTTATTAATGAAAAATATTAAGTGCTTATTCATGATGTGTTATGTCATTGTGATCATTAATGCATGAATAATATTATTGTGAGCCCTAGGGTCATTTTAGTAATATGTCTTGTGCAAGAGTATGGCATAATATGTGTAGGTGCTAATGAGTATTATATTAAAATATAATAGTTGGTGGAGTTGGATAATGAGAATAGAGTATTAATATTACTATTTCATGTAGTGATGATAATTTAATAAAAGTGGTGTAATAAAGGGGGTAAAATAGTAATTTTGGAAGCAAAAGGTAAAATGGTAACTTGTAAGTAAAAAGGGTATAATGGTAATTTTGGAAGTAAAGGGTAAAGTGGTAATTTGTAGGTAAAAAAGGGCAAAGAGGTAATTTTGGATGCAAAGGGTAAAATGGTAATTTATAAGTGAAATGGGTAAAATAGTAATTTTGGAAGAAAAGGGCCAAAAAGGTAATTTGCAAGTGAAAAGGGAAAAATGATAATTTTGGAGGTAAAATGGTAATTTTGAAAGAAAAAAGTAATATGGTAATTTGTAAGTAAAAATGGCAAAATAGTGATTTTGGAAGTAAAGGGTAAAATGGTCATTTGTAAGTAAAAAAGGGTATAATGGTCAATTTGGAAGTAAAGGGCAAAATGGTAATTATAATAATGGAGAAGGGCAAATTAGTAATTATGATAATGGAGAAGGGTAAATTGGTAATTATGATAGTGAAAATGGAAAATTGATAATTTTGGAAGAAAAGGGTAATATGATAATTTGCAAGTGAAAAGGGTAAAATAGTAATTTTTGAATAAAATAGCAAAATGGTAATTTGTAAGCACAAAGGGAAAAATGGTAATTTGTAAATGAAAAGGGTAAAATACTAATTTTGGAAGAAAAAGGGCAAAATAGTAATTTATAAGTAAAATGGTATAATTGAAATGGCAAAATGGTATTTTGTAAGTAAAAAGGGTATAATGGTAATTTCGGAAGTAAAGGTTAAAATGGTAATTTGTAAGTGAAAAGGGCAAAATGGTAATTTTTTAAGTAAAATGATAAAATGGTAATTTTTAACTAAAGGGTAAATTAGTAATTATGATAATGGAGAAAGGAAATTCGGTAATTTAACTAACAAAAGGGTAATTTGGTAATTTTGATAATGGAGAAGGGTAGTTTGATAATTATGATAATGAAGAAGGGTAATTTGGTAATTATGATAATGGAGAAGGGTAATTTAGTAATTATGATAACGGAGAAGGGTAAATTGGTAATTATGATAATGAAGAAAGGTAATTTGGTAATTTAACCAACAAAAGGGCAATTTGGTAATTATAACAAAGGAGAAGGGTAATTTGGCAATCTAACTAACCAAATGGAAAATATGCTAAGTGTAACAATTATGAAGAGTAATTGATGACCTAATAAGTATGGGAGATAACTTGGTAACCTAAACCGAGTAAGGGTGTAGCTAAGCCTTATGTGTATTATGTGTCTTATATACCTTGGATGTTGTGTATAATGATATGTTGTGTATCTTGTACTATTGTTATAATTGTTAATGTGCTTTCTTATGGCATGTGTTTAATATGTATATGTTGTGAATTGTAATGTGATGTGATGTGATGTGGCCCTTTAGGACATGCATGCTAAGATATTTAATGTGGTAACATGGGGTGGAAAGATGAAAAAGAAAAATAGAAAAGTAAGATGACCAAAGAGAAGTAAGTTGGCCAATGTAGGTGGGATTGACCTAAATATTCTATGATCCATGAGTGGAAGAATAAAAGGAGACTTTAAATAAAACAAAAGAGTGGGTGAACTTTGTATGGGAGAATCTAGGGTTTGCATGGGAGTTTTAGGGTTTTGCATAAAAACTTCGAGGGTTTGCATGAGATGATCCTTACATAAGAAAGGTGCTAGAATTTTGAGTGGCCAACTAGGGTTTCACGGTCACATGTATAATTGGTGAGTAGTGTGATAGGATTTGGGTTGAATCTCAGGGTTGTGATGTGTGGGGTGTTAAAACAGTTTGGGTTATGTGAGGCAGAGAAGGATGGGTCACATAGTCCCAAATTAGGGTTTCTGGAGAAAACACTAGGGTAAGATTGTGAGTGGACTTGGAGGTATAAGGTAGTGGACCTTGACCCACACACTTAGGAGTTGGGCCTCCATTGTGAACAAGTGGGATAAGGAAAGGATGTCGGGGCAAATTAGGAGGTGCAGAAGTCTCAACATATAGGATGGGCCCTCTTGGGAGAATAAGCGTAGATGGTGTTATTCGTGCATGTCTAGGGTGAAATCTGTTGAATAAGATACAATAAGACACTAATAATTTAAAGTGGAAGATTATTGAGCCGAGCCCAGACCGATCCACAGGCATAATAGTAGCCAGGTGCTGGGATGCCCTGGAGACTGATCCACCGGTATATAATAGTGGTAAGGTGTGTGATGTCCAGTAGGTGACCAATCCACCGACTATAATAGTGGGAGCTCCCGAGCTCGATAAACCAAGCCCTAAGTTTGATAAGACATATAAAAGGCATTAAGTACTTACAGTGGAACGCCATAAGAGTTGGAGCCAAACCGATCCACCGTTATATAATAGTGATCAGGTGTATTCTGCACTATAAGTGACCGATCCACCGGCGTATAATAGTGGTTAGGTGCGTTCTTCCCTATAAGTGATCGATCCACCGGCGTATAATAGAGGTCAGGTGCGTTCGTCCCTATATGTATTCCGGTCCACCAGCTATAATAGTGGGGTTCCCGCACTCAGATGGATATATAAAATTCGAGAGATGATTGAATAATGATGGACTAATAGCTTAAGGTTCAGAAGTATCAATTGTTCGTTTTGACCTACTAAAATTCAACGGACTTGTTAAGTATGTGAACGTTATGTATGCACATCTCATTATATATGTATATAAATTGTATCATGTGTGGCATTGCATGCTTACTTTTTAGTGTGTTTTAAAGGATTACTCACTATCATAGTACTGAAGGGTTCAGTTCATGGGCCCCTACCTATTCAATGGGTAGAGTCCCTTGCAGGTCTATTTCGGGTGCTATTCAAGTGGACAACGGCAAAGAGTGTAAGGAACTATCTAGAAAGTCCTAAGGTTGTACTTTGTCTCCTTTTAAACCCCAGTTTTAATGTGGCCCTCGTTTTTGTAACCACCACTGGTAGATCTTATTTTTGTAAATTGTTATTTATCATACTCTAATTTAATTATGGTTTGAGTTTCTCGTAAGTTGTATTTTTCTCTTTCAGCCTTAGCACTTGGTACTGGAACGGTCTAGTACTAAGTATGGTGGTAATATCCCCAAAATTCACGCTTTTGTTATTTTGCTTCCGCTAATTCTTTTTATAAAATGAAAATTTTCAGTAGTGAATTTTGGGGGTGTTACAATTAACCTTGTTTTTATTAACCTCCAATTTCAGAGGTAACCGAGGTAAAGGTGAAAGAATAAGTAAATGTTTAACCTGATAGAACCAAAATACCCCTCAAATCCTATACCCCTAACCTGATAGGACTTATCTACTTAATACAAGGGTATAAATGTGTAACACCTCCAAATTTCACTCCTGAAAAAAAATTTTTTTGAAAGATTAAAGCGGAAGCTAGGAGCGAATTTGGGAAATGTTACCGCCACATCTAACACAAGATAAATGTCAACCATCTATCTCATGTTAGATGCAAGGCTAAAACCTGTCAAACAATTAAATCTGAATTTCAAATCCCATCAAACAATTAAATCCGAATAGTAAACACTTATCAGAATACGAGAAATTTAAAGTCAATTACAAAACCCTTAGAAATCTGAAACCAATACTTGCAACTTCCAAATGTGAATACCATTAAACCAAATAAATCCCGAAGGATAAATATCCGGATCGCCTACTCACTCAGGTCAAGCCTTCCACCCCAAAACAGTATCCGATCATTACCTGCACAAGAGGTCTGCTCCCCACCATCGGTGGATCATCACAGGACCCATTCAACCAATGTAGTATCAGTACGGGTCCAATACTGAGTAAGTCTCGCTACCCTACCTTATAGGAGAGATATTATCAAGTGCATATTGAATCATGTTGCATTACGTTGATACAATAGTATGCCTACTCAAACCCACATCACAAGTCCTACCATACACATATAATAACATGCGAAATATATGTAATATCTTAAACCGATAAAAGATTCAGATAAACCAACCAAGCATTTATGGATAATGTTAAACCAACCAACCAGACATTTTTGGACAACGCCAAACCAAACCAAGCCGAATCAGGCATTTATCAAACGGGCATTTATGGGAAATGCCGAACCAAACCAATTAGGCATTTAGCCTCGCGGACATTACTTAGGGACATGTCCAGCCCCGAGCATTACTTAGGGACATGCTCAGCCCCGGACATTACTTAGGGACATGTCCAGCCCCGAGCATTACTTAGGGACATGCTCAGCCCCGATCGAGTAGACTCGTTCTTTAGATCTCTGGTAAATATAGTCGGTTCACATCATAGTCTTTATCAATTCATGTGAGTGCGGGAACCCCACTATTATAGCCGGTGGAACGGTCGCGAGGGCCATGCCCTGCCACTATTATAGCCGGTGGAACGGTCGCGAGGGTAATATACCCTGCCACTATTATTTGCCGGTGGACCGGTCTGGCCCCGACTCACAAGGTATTCCACTGTAAATATTAGTATCTTCCCATGTCTTATCACTTTTACGTTTGGTTTGTTGAGCACGAAATCCCCCACTATTATAGCCGGTGGAACGGTCGCGAGGGCTTATGCCCTGCCACTATTATAGCCGGTGGAACGGTCGCGAGGGTAAGATACCCTGCCACTATTATAGCCGGTGGACCGGTCTGGGTTCGGCTCAACCTCTTTCTCTGTAAGTCGTTAGTGTCTTAAAGTATCTTATTCGAGGACATATCTTTGTCATGCATGGCCAGAGTTCTCAACACATCACATCAAAACTGACGACATAATCGTACTATCACATGTTAATAAAATATAAGTACACGTCTTGTTTCCAAGCCACATTACCCACGAAACAAGTAAGATAACGACATTTAGAATACAACACAGCATTCATATAAGGCATCCACAGCACATAGGACACAGGTCACACATCCAATCTTATCTATATCCTCACTCGGTTTAGGTCACCGAGCTGTCTCCTACGCTTATATTAAGCCACTAACACCCTTTGTATTTAATATACTTCTCGCATCGGGAACCCAAATCATGACCCTCAACTCAACTTCCCCACATACTTCACTCTTCCCCATAAATTCTTATTATTTTCCTTTTCTTCTCTACCTCCTCAAATTAGGGTTTCCATCCCAAACCCTAGTGTTCCCCAAGTAACTTTACTTTCTTCTACTCTCCTATTTATTAAATCCCCCCTTTTCCCATTCATTCATTAATCATAACTTGCCTAGGTCATTCTTACCTGCGTTAGCCAACATACTTCCCTTTGGTTTTCCTATTTGCCTATTTTTCTCTTTCAAAGCCCCCACTCCACAACTCCTCATCAAAACATTCTAACGTGCATGTCACATCACACCATATCATCCTTGTATCATGCCATACTAGTACATATAAGCCAGAGTACGGAAACGTACCTCGGTTCCATGTTGCGCTACACAGTAGAACAGATAACATACACGTAATGTAGCATATAAACCACACGAGGCATCCAAGGCAAATAAAACATGTAATACACACAAGCGGCCTTAGTTACGTCCTTACTAAACAACCACAAGTAGAGGTAAGTAGAGACTTACCTGGGTCCGAAGCTAGCTAAGCGAAATGAGAGGGAGAGGGATCCCTAGTTCGTGGGTCCACGAGAAAGCTTTCCTAGACCCGATAGAAATTGAAAACTAAATTAGAAATTATCCTATCAATCCATAATCCACATATTCTAATTAAATAAATACAAACGACACAAATGATCTTTCTTAGAAAACGTGTCCAAACTTAGAACTTAAAAGCATAGCTTTATTAAGATTTAAGGTTAAAACTAAATCAAAACGGATTAATACAAATATCACTTGGGACATTTCAACTACTTTTATAAATTTAATTTTAGAAAACAATTATACAAACAACCAATTTCATAATCTCACTTAAAAATCTAGGGTTTTAAGCCCGAAAATATGATTCGGTAAAATTCTATAAATTTAATCAAATGGAATGTTTATAAATGTCATTAAACACATTTTATAACATATCGATTAATCAATTGCTCAAAACCGACAAAAGAAATACACAATTTAGCCCAATTAGGGTTTTTGAGCCCGGAACACAAATCCGATTAATTCTTGCCAAAACATATCAATTGACGGTTCGAAAATGTAATTAAACATATTCTAATGTGATTTATATAGTCAATTGAATAAAATAACCCGATTACCCAAACCAATTTAAACCTGCGGGATTTTTGACCTAAAAATTCAATTCCGGTCGATTACGTACAATTATCCCAAATTAACACTTCTAATATAAAATTAAATACATTTTAAACAATATTATAAAATTAATTGAGCGGAACGGCTCAATTACGCAACCCAATTTCATTACACAAGAATTTTGACCTAGGAATCGAATTCCGATAAATTATGCATAAATTTATCAAATTGACGGTTCCGACATGAAATTAGATACATTTAAAAACATATTGTATAATCAATTTATCCAAAATCGCCAAATCGAACGGATCCGAAAAATTTGGGCATAACCCGGCCTAAAATTCAATTTTCACAAATCAACCAAATACACCACAATTAACCACTCTAAATCAATCATACAACATATATATACATAATCAAACAATCAATTTAGCTTTTCATAAGCTAATTCATACCCAATAAATCAAAACAAGGGTTAGGGTTTTCGAAATTTATACCAAACGAAAAACCGGCAATCGAGGCAAGGGAAGGTCGGGAAAGCTGTGCCGGAGGACGGAGTCGGCTCGCCGGTGGTCAGCGAGGCTCGCCGGAGCCGGACGGTGGCGGCACAACCTGCGCGGTTGCTGCTGCTGGGCGTGGCCGTTTCGGTCGCTGTTGCGACGGCTACTGCTGTGGCTGCTGCGGCTGCTGCGTGGCGTCGCCAGTTGTGGTCGGCCGATGGCGGCTGGAGGTCGGCGAGCAAGGAGGAGGAGGTGAGGGAGATCGGGGCTGGGGCTTCGGGTGCAGAACAGGGGCGCGCTCAGGGAAAGATAGAGAAGAGAAAGGAGAGAAGAGGGAAAAGAAAAAGAAGACCGGGGGCACCGGTCGGGGCAGGGGTTGCGGGTTTTTTTTTTTTTTTTTTTTTTTTTTTTTACAATTACACATTGGATAAAATACCAAAAGAAAAAAAAATCAAAATATTATTAGAAGATTTTATCTAAAATTTATTTAATCAAAAATTTATTTCGAACGAATCCGAAAGCTTAAAATTAATAAAAAGCTATATAAAGAATTTCGGAAGTGTTTTCGGAAAATTTACCGACGAATGTAAAAATTTATATTATTCACGGAAATGTATTATAAGACCTCGAAAGATTATTTAAAAGTATATAATAAAATGTTTAAGTCGAACTCTAATAAATCAAGACTAATTTTAATAATTTCCGAAATCGGTTTTCCGTAAACCAAAACGCATAAAACTAAAGAGAATTAATTCCAGAAAGAATTTCATAAATAAACTCCAAAAATCTTTTTAATTTAAAACTTCCCAAATATTAAAGATTTCCGAAAACGAATAAATTTAAAGTCGAAAATATTTTCTACGGATAAAATTATTAAAATAAATTTAACTATTTGAATAGAAATTCTATAATTTAAATAATATATTTCGTTAACGAAATACAACTTCAAAACAAGGTCGTAATCACACGACGAAGTTAAAATCGCAAACGAATCTAAAATATTAAAAATCAAAATACGAGAAAGAACGAGAATATATATTTTTAACCGAAGATCGAAATCATAAGAATATAATAAAATCACTGTCGTGAACGAATTTGTCTAGAATGGTTCGCAACGACAATGATTAATTACATTCAATTATGAATTCAAAATCATCGATAAATCCGTAAAACAAATCGAAATTAAAATAATTAATTATTTGCATCAAATTACGCTAATAAAATCATTAAACTTAATAAATCTGGATTTTAAAAATACGGGGTATTACAAAATGTCATTTGTTTTATTTTTTAACCTTTATTCACCTCAATCTAAACATAATTTTTAAAATATTAACCTTGATTCACCCAAGTTATATTAATATCATCCAAATAACATTTTAAAACATTCACTTCTATGTTGTGCTATTTCCGCAAGCACACATATTTTTTATAGCATTTTAAGGTCGTATCCCACAGAGATTTTGTAATTGAATACACCTCTTTCCTATTTTAACTATCTAAATCTATATAAATCGAGGGTATGCTAGTGGATAACGAGAATAATTATGAAAAGGTTTTTAATTGCAAATGCTAAACAATAAGAGTGAAACCTAGGATCAAACTTCGGTCTCCGAATTAATAATCAATAATGAAGCAACGTATATGCCATAGATTAATTTGCTAACTGTGGACAATTGATCTTATTATATTCATTAGCCTCTTTCAATGTCTAAAAACTTATTTAATATAATTTTCCGACTACTTTCGTGACTCACAAATTAAACTAAACCCATTAAGCATCACCAATTCTAAAGTTCCTAGAAATTAAACATCTACTTTCGTGATCGTTTAAATTCCCGTACACATGTTAATTTTCGATAATAATCTCAACCTTTTAGTTGCAGATTACATTTAAAGATGTTAGATTTCGTTAAATCCACTTTACAACAATGAAATCTAGCATATACAATAGTATAAACGAATCAAACATACAACACAATACTTCAATTCATCATATTGATCACTACAAGAATCCCTAGTTCAATCTTAGTAAAAGAGATTACTCACTCATATCTTCAAATGAAATTAACAAAATAAATAGCATGATAATTATAATAACAAAAAAAAAAGATATGAAGAAGAAGAATTAGATTGAATTAACCATAATCCGGAGGAGAACAATGTTGATTCTGAGTTGATCCTGCACGAATTACACACTTGAATCTCTAGAAAAATCAAAACTAATGGAACAACAAATTACATGAAGCTAAAGCTCGATAATGAGGGTTTTAATTCTCCCCTAAAGCCTCCTCTCTCTCTCCTTAAGAAGTCCCCGAGGCGTGCCACAAAAAACCCCATCACTCAAGCCATGTCGCTCAGATGTGGGGAAGATAGTCTCTGCACGATCGTGCGACCAGGCCATACAGTTTCTTAGCTCCCGACTTTTGGAATTTTGGATCTTACACAGGCGTGCAAGTCTGGCGTGGCCTAACCATGCAAGATTTTAAGCCTTGACTTTTTAGCAAAAAATTCCGTACGGCTATGCCATCCATGCACTACCTAGTCGTGCGGTTCCATTTTCTTCGATATTAATAGGGGAGTGCTGCACGGCTGTGCATGAAATACCCCAAAATCCTAATTTAGGGAATTATGGGAAAATAAGGACTTATTAGGAAAATTAATTAAATAAATTATTTTATTAAAAGAAGAGGAAGTAATTAAGGCAAATCAAGAGGAAAATAATAAATTATTTAATTGGGTAAAATTAGGGTGTTTTGCTAATTAAAATGGAATTTAAGAAAAAATCTTTCAAATATCCTAAATTAATCTAAAAATGTAATTTATTTATTATTTTATTAAAATATTATTATTTTAAATATCCAAAAATACCAAAATGTTCTAATACCCCAACCCATCTATTTTTCCTTTTTCCTTTTTTCCTTTTTTCTTTTTTTTCCTTCTTTTCCTTTTTTCTTTCCTTCCTCTCCTTTTCTTTTTCCCTTCCTCCCCCGATTTGGGCCAACCTCCCCCGCATCCCAAACCTCCCTCCCTTTCTTCTCTTCCCCTGCACGACCCAAGGCTCGCCTTCCCTTTCTTTTTCTCTCGCCAACTGCTTGGTCCGCTCCCCCTTTTTCTTTCTTTCTTTTTCCCCTAGACAGGCTGGTCCACTCCTTTTCCCTTCCTTCTTCCCCAACCCTTCGTCTTCCCCGTGTAGACCTATAGTGCCTACACCACCTGCCTTCCTTCCCTCTCTCCTCTAACGCTTCCTCTCCTTGCTCGACCCAAATCCAATCAGCTATCCTCTCTCTCCTCACGTATGCCCCTCTCCCCCTTTCTTTCTCCTTTCCCAACCAAACAAGACCTGCAACTTTGCAGGCCTGTACCGGTAGTGTGCCGCCGACCGGCAACCTACCATGCATGCCACTCTCTTCTCCCTCTATCATTTCCCCCTTTAATGGCCTATAAATACCCCTTAACTGCCCCCATTCGTTTTTTCCCCTGCCTAAAATTTCCTTCCTTTGTGCGTTGCCGCTTGTTCAGACAACCGCCCCGCAGCCGCCACCCAGCACCGCCATCCAAACCACCTCCCAAACCACTCCTTGTACCACCCTCCACCAAACTACACCATCCACCACCCTTGATTCTTCCTGCACGAGCCACCTTAGCCGTGCAAAGTTGGCTATTTGACTAACCTCTTCTCACCCACTACCGCCCTTCTCACCGCCATCTGTCACCATTCCCGTCGCAACTACCACTTCCCCTACCCCCCAAAACCACTACCAAAACCTTCTCTACCTCCGCCTACCTTCCTTTCCCCCTCCTGCCTACCTTCCTTTCCCCCTGCCGCCTTCTCCTTCTCCCTTCCTTCCTCTCCACCACCTTCAGCCACCACATCCATCGCCGCCTGCGCCACCACCCCCATTCCAGCCCTCTCAACCTAGGGCATCCACCACCACCTCATTCACCCTCTCAATCCCCCTCTTCTATCCTAACCAAACATCTTTCCACCCACTCTTCTCCCTCCGCCGCCGCCGTCGTGCATCGCCGCCAATGCCGCCTGGTCACCATCCCTAGGTGATACCCTAACCCCCACAACCTTTAAATCCTATTTATACAAATTTTATCTTTTTTTACTAGTAATTATATTATTATTCTTAATATTATTATTATTACTATTGTTATTATTATGTTATCATTATTATTATTTTTATCATTATTATTATTAAATATAACTTCGGAGTATTATTACTATTATTATTATGAAGGGTCGAAACCTTATTTTTTTTTTATTATTATTATTAATGCTAACTTTGGCTTATTATCACTTTTATTACTATTATAAATATTTGAAACCTATTATTATTATTATTATTATTATTATTATTATTATTATTTACCATTCGACTATTATTATTATTATTACTATTATTATTAACATTATTATTATTGTTGTTACTATTATTACTATAATTCTTATTATTATTATTATCCCTATCACTATTATTATACTTGACCATATTATCACTAAAGTTACCATTATTATGATTATTAGGACCCTTACTTGTATTATTCTTAAGATTATAACTATTATTATTATTATTATTATTATTAACATTATTATTATTATTGTTACTATTATTACTATAATTCTTATTATTATTATTATCCCTATCACTATTATTATACTTGACCATATTATCACTAAAGTTACCATTATTATGATTATTAGGACCCTTACTTGTATTATTCTTAAGATTAGAACTATTATTATTATTATTATTATTATTATTATTATTATTATTATTATTATTATTATTATTATTATTATTATTTTGTGATTATTGTTAATATTACCTATACCACTAATATTACTATCACTACTAGCATTATTATTATTATTAGTATCATTTTTGTCACTACTTTAGTATTACCAATATTATTATTATTATTGTTAATAAGATTTGTGTTGTTATTAGCATTATCTCTACAACTATTATTTTTATTATTTTTATTATTTTTATTATTTTTATTATTATTATTATTATTGTTGTTGTTGTTGTTGTTGTTGTTGTTGTTGTTGTTGTTGTTGTTATTGTTGTTAATCTTTTATCTTTAATAATATAGATGTTGCTATAAATACTTTAACATGAACTGATATATCTACTAAAACCTATTTTAACTAGTAATAACATGGTTAGCCACTTTGAGAATAATAACCCTACTTTTATTTATAAAATAACTATCGTCATTTTATCCCTAATAGTAGGCTATGATAGGGTAAGGTAGGAAAATAATGGTAATTTTGGTAAGAGGAAAGTTAACCCTTAGTATTTCCCTCTTATAGATGAATCCAATCAAAACTCTAAGGAGGCATAGGAGCGTGCTCTAAGACCGGTGTCGTGTTAGGTAAGGATGTAGCTAAGACCCTCTATGTGTGTGTTATGTGCCTTGTATGCTATATGTTATGTTATGTTATGTAGTCTATGGTTATTATGACTGTTTACTTGTAGCACAGCTCAGAGTTGAGGTATGCATATGTGACTCCCTCATGGCATGTGTATGTTGATATATATATTGTGCTTATGATGTTATATGATGTGACCCCTTTAGGACATGCATGCTAGGGTGATTAATAATGGGGTGAAAGGATGAAAAGGGACGACAAAAGGGATATAGGATTGACCTAATTATCTCATGATCCATGAGGGGGCAAATAAAAGGGAATTATGAACAAAATAAAATAGTGGGGTGAACCTTGCATGGGATGGGAGGAGTTTGCATAGGAATGATCTTTACATGAGAAAAGTTGTCTTGGAGTGTAAGTAAGGTAAGGGAAGAGTTTTGGGGGTGATTGGAGACCTTGGGTGAAAAATAGTACGTAGGTTGGTATAAGGGTGCATAGTAAACCTGTTTAGGGTTGGCTGGTTTGTGTTCGTATGTTCGATAGTCGATACTTTGATTTTGATTTATATGGTAATTTTTTCTCTCCAAGCTCCAGCTAATTAGATGTATCATGTATTAACTTGGTTAAATTGGTTTGGATACTCAAGTGTTTCAATAAATTTGTTCTGCAGTCAGTCGCACACTCACTTATTGTATGATTGTATCTGAATCAAATAATCTGATGTTAGTGATAGAAATTTTACCTATCATGGAGTATATGATTAATATAATATTTCTGATTGTATGATTGTATTTGAATATAAGTTTTTTGTTGTGTAGTGTAGTCGACAATATCTGATATGCAAGTAACTTGTATATTTGTATACTTGCATTGGTTGTATTTGATTTGTAGCATTTGCTTCTGCTTTGTTGGCTTTGCTTGGTTTATATTGTTGATTCATTGAAATGATGGTTGAATCTCGAGTTATGTATTTGTGTTTTTATTAATTGTTGCTGAAATGCTAAATGCTTATTGACATTGGACTGTAGTTGGGGGTTTTTTTGTTGCCAACTCACTGCATCCAGCATCCCGCAGATTGCTTTATATGTGTCATGTGTGGACGGAAAGAAAGAATCTGGCAATCAGTAATCTACGATGTAATTAAGTTAACAAAACTTATTAATATTAGGTCTAACGGATTTATAAATAATGAGTACTAAACTAAGCTAATAATTAAGGTTAGATCCCGTAATTGGTAATTAATTAGAGCCTCAATTAATTAAGGAGACACACACTTTCTAATTCCTATGGCTATAAATTATAAAAAGTACCCAAATATATGATAGAATATATAATGACCGATATAATCTAAATAATTACTAGAAAATCAATACGGCTTGTCGGCTTGATGGTTTAATTAATAACAAAAATTGTTTATAATACTAAACATGAAGGCTCTTAAATACAAAGAATATAATCACTGATTCATATATAAATAATCATCAACACAGATAAGATATTAAGATAACAAAGCCATTATGCTATGATTAGTTACATAATTTATTTTTCTATAATATAAGTTAATATATATCATGTATTTCCTTTTAAATCTATAAAGATTTATGGGTTATCAATATCTACTATTTTTAAAAAACAGATGGAAAACATTGACAAAGAGGTTGATAGTGTTATAGAAAGTGGAGCACAAACATCTTAAGATGAGAATATTAAAGCTAATATGGAGATGTCAAAATAGAATTCTGATGATGAAAATACTGGAAACATGGATGTGAATAGTGACAAAAAAAAGAAGATCAATTGTATGGAATTATTTTGAAAAAATATCAATTGGAGGGAAATGGAAAGCAATTTATAACTATTATAGGAAACACTTGGGAGGAGAGAGTAAGAATGGCACTAAGCATCTATATGATCACTCAAAGACATGTGTACATAAAAAGAAAGCAATCATGACGCAATGTCTTTTAAATCTAGAAAAGTCCATTGATGGGTCATCAAAACTTAGTACATATTAGTTCAATCAAGATCATGCAAGGGAGGAGCTTGGTAAAATGATTGTGTTGCATGAGTACCCATTGTCTATGGTTACGCATGTAGGGTTTAGAAGGTTCCTTCATGTTTTACAGCCATTATTTAAAGTGGTTTATCAAAACACAATCAAAAGTGATATCGTGAAAATGTTTGATGTTGAAAAAGAGAAAACTATGAAGTTGTTGGAGACAAATGCAAGCTATATAGCATTAACAAGCGATATATGGACTTCAAGTAATAAGAAAATAGGATTCATGGCTATCACAACACACTTCATTAATGATTCATGGAAACTTCAAAGTCGGCTTGTTAGGTAAATTCTATGTGTGTTACAAGAAAAACCTATACACATAAACTAACAATGCAATTAATTACTAAAATATGTTCCTTTTTATTAAAGTTGTATACGTGTCATGTCTGCATGCGGCTGAGGTGCTTGCAAATTGTCTTGTTGGTTGCTTGTTTGATTGGAATCTTGACAGTAAGTGTTATAGTTTGACTATCGATAATTGCACCTCTAATGATGCTATGATTGATATCATTTTGGAAAATCTTTATCCGAGTTCACTTATCTTATAAGGAATATTATTTCATATGCGTTGTTCTACACACATATTGAATCTAGTTGTGAAGGACAGATTAGAGTTAATTATGGAACCTATTGAAAATGTCTGTTATAGTGTTGCATTTTGGACAGCAACTCTGAAAAAAGATAATAAAAAAATTGTTGAAATAGCTAAATATAAGAAAATTTAATGCACTAAGAAACTTGAACTTGATTGTAAGACTCGGTGGAACTCTACATATTTAATGATCCACACTGTAATTCAATATAAAGATGTGTTTTATCATTTGAAGTAGTGTGAGCCTTTATATAAGAGAGTTCCCACTGAAGAAGATTAGTAAAATGTGAGAGATATTACTTCTAAAATATTTTTTTTATTATGCAACGGAGTAATTTTCAGGGACTAAGTATGTTACTATGAATTTATTCTTCCCCACTATGTGTGAGATTAAGTTGGCAATTCATGAATGGTCAATTCAAATGAGATTAAGGTGAAAAGTATGGCAAGTAATTTGAAAGAGAAATTTGACAAGTATTGGGATAAGATAAATTACTTGTTTGCTATTGGAAGCATTTTGGATCCTAGGTATAAGGTAAATATCATTCAATTGTATTACCCTCTTGCTTATGGTGATGTGTCTTTGGGGAAGATTGATGATGTGAAGAAAGTGGTGAGTGACCTAATTGAAAAATATAAAAAGAAATCTCAACAATTTTATGTTGTCCATCAAGGGTTACAATCTTGCTCTTCCTTAAAGCCTCCAATCCCAAAAGGTGGTAGACTAGAAAGATTCATGGAGTCCAATTATAGCATTGAAATTATAAAGTCGGAGTTAGATAGGTACTTGGAGGATCCTCTTGCACTAAGGATTGTTGCTAATTTTGATAGCTTATATTGGTGGAAGATGGATGATTACAAGTATCCCAATTTGCAATATATTGCTAACAATGTGTTGGCCATTCCTGTGATGACTGTTGTTTCTTAATCAACAATTAGTACTAGTGGGAGGGTTATAAGTGCTCATCGAAGTAGGCTTCATCCTAACACCATAGAGGCTTTGATGTGTACTCAAGATTGGTTATGGAGTGAAATCGAAGGTATTATCCTATATTTATAGTTATTTCCGTAAGTTTTTTTTTATAAATATTATTATTTGCCTATTTTGCTATTTATTTTTTCTTTCAAACTCTACAACTACTTTGGAGTGTCAAAATTTTGATGATGATGATGTTGTTGATGTTGATATAGCGATGATTGATTTATTTCTTGGCGTTGTTTTGTGTAAAAATATATGGGTTGTGTCATGTAAATCATATAATATATATATATATATATATATATATATATATAGATACATACATACATACATACATACATACATACATATATAATATACACACACACACACACATGATGCCAACCTCCACTACAAATTGTAGGCAATAGAGATCTGTACTAAAAGAGCAACACTGCGGGGAGCAATGTGATGTGATTTGTGGATTCCTAAATGAGTATGTAAGTCTACTAAATTGTGAACTAATTATATCATTGAATCTGTACAACACTTGATATATTTTTTATGCCTTTAATGATTGTGACCATAGCCTACACAGGATGTAATGATTGTTAAAGGCTATTACATGTGGATGCGGTGTGGATTACATGGAAGAATGAAGATGTCTATTGTCTCAACCTAATTTGTTTTTGGAATTAATCAAAGTGTTGTCACATATAAATTGTATGTTTATTTTATATATCTTTGTAGTTTGTGACTTATCCATTGTAATTTCTACAGATACGTTATGGTTTTACTGTTTTAGTCTAGAATAGTCCATGGATTGTATAAGCTAAAGTTATTATGTTATTTCTTGTTTTTATCTACTAATCAGGTTGATTAATTTATGTTTCAAGTTATAAAATCATGTCATTAGAGCACCCTTTAGGCTTAAGGATAACTAGATCAGGATTGTTATCCTCAACGTAAGAATTAGAAAATGACCATTGTGGGGATTTTTTTTCAAGTTATTAGATCATAATTACCTTTATAAATGTAAAAATATGATAATGGGGTGCGAGCATTTGGGTAACGGGGACAGTTAATGGGGATCGGGGATTTGGGATTGGGGACAGGGATCAGGGAAGGGGTGAGGATTGGGGGATGGAGGATCAGGGATCGGGGCTAGTATGGGGATTCCATCCCTACAGGGATTGGGTCAGGGATTCCCCGTTAAGAAAAAATCGGGGATCGGGGCAGGCTCAGGAATAATTTTGCTTATCGGGTTCGGGGATGGAGATGGGGTCCCTATCCCTGACCCATCTGATTACCATCCCTACAAGTGATGTTCCCCTATAAGTAATTAATGTCTTACCAAAAGTTATTATCATTCAATGGTATACTTTACTTGATTTTGGGACCCCACTATTCTCACCGGTAGAACGGTACAGGGTGCAACTTTTATGGTAAGATGCTTATATCCACTATTCTCGCCGGTGGATCGACAGGTACAACTGGGTCTTACTCAAGTGATCTTCTACTTTAAGTTATTAGTGTATTATTTGTGTTTTATTCATTTCAAGTTCATTACACAGTCATGTACACCTACTCATGTAAGGCACTAACCCAACTAATACCTCTAAACAACAATATTCTCCTTAAAAACTCTAATTTCACAACCCTAGCATATCTTCACCTTCAGTTCCCTCTTTTTGTCCACAAATATACCAAAAAATCTTAAAATGTTATTAGAAAACCCATAGTCAAGAGTCATTTCATGTTAACACATATGATAATAACTAGTATTTAGGGTTACCCCTCCAAAACCCTAATTTCTCTCAATTTGACATAGTCCCTTCTCTACTACATATCTAGCCCTCAAATTACATACCCATGTATAGGATGTTATGGTTAACCATATACTCAAACATTGTGTCCTAAATCCCTCACATTTTGCACATGTGATAATACCCTTCTTATTTGAGCCCCCTCCAAAATCCTAATTCCTTATGTTGGACGTAATTACTTCCTTGTATCCCATGTGGCTACTAAATTTGGTATGCATTTCTAAAATGTTTTGGTTAACATCATACTCCAAGGCTATATTCCAACCCTCATCTCGTACATGTGATAATAGCCTACCCCTAAGATTTCATGCCTTGGCCTTCCAAAACCCTAATTTCACCTTTTGGTCATATCTCCTCCTATAGTGCTCAAAGGACTTCCCAAATTTGCATGACTACCCAAAATTCCATCATTAACCTCATATCCACTCCCTAGTACCAAACCCCCACTCTACTCACATGTGGTCATAACTCCTCTTAGGTTTTACTCACCCCATTCATGGTCCTTTACCCCCATATTGTATTTACCATAAACCTCTTTATTTTTACCCTAGTCATTTCATGTAGTATCTCCAACCTATTTTATGCCAATTAATACCCTAAAGCACCCTACATGCCACTTTTTCATTGTATTAGCCAAAATGCCCCTAGGTCATAGAAATGTCAATCTTTAGGGTTATTACTCATAACTCCCACAAACCCTAGTGGCACAAGTTAATCATAACTCTTTCCAGGAGATCCATATAACCACCAAACTTAATATGTAATCCCAAAATATTATTATTGATGTCACATACACAAATCGAGATCTAACTCCCACATTTTACACATACGATAATAGCCTACCCTTAGAACTACTACTCACATTTCATCACAAAATCCTAATTCCACAATTTAATCATACTTTTCTCATGAGACTCATGTGACCCATAAATTTTCAATATGCATTCCTAAAATATTAATATAACCATCATGTCCAGAACGTAAGTTCAAACTCAAACAATTCTCACATGTGATAATAATTCTGTCCCTAGGGTTAATAATCCACGAAATCCCATTCCCTCATTTATAGGACTTAGACTATTCATATTTACTCCAAACAATCCACATAAAATCCTTAATCTATTTCAAACCACTTATCACATTAAAATTCCCAAGATTTCATTTTTAACCCATATTAGCAAAAATTCCCTTGAGTTAACTAAAATACCTATTTTTCCACCTAAATCTCATAATTCCCAATATGGATGATTTTCAACCTTCAATGTCTTCTATCATCATAATTATGACTAGTTACCATTATATATATAGGTACTTAACAACAACATGTATCTTTACATATGGTTTAGCATGCAAAACCTTGACATGCTTTTCTAAAACTTTAAACACATACTCTTATACTTTTCAATCATTAAGGCCTATTTATTGGAGTAAACATCATGATATGCATAAAATAACCAAATTTCCCCTAGGGCACACAACAATCATATCTACACTAGAATACACTTAGGCATGCTCAACCTGTCATAATGGACATACCTAACTGAAAAACACCCCAGGAGTTGAATAGGATTTAATAGAATGGAAATGACTAAATAAAAATTTAACACATGATGTAGAGTGGTTTAAGAGTAAATTACCCATTACGTCTACTACCAAAAGGTTCTCCCTTTTGAATTTTTGAAATAGTAACGTGTTTTATTGATGATCACTCTTCTCTCGGTTTATGAGCCTTACAATCTTAATGACCCTCTAAGAGATGATTTACAACTTCACCTATTTATCTTCTCTAAAATCACCACATGAACTCTCAAGAATGATAGGTAAACACTCACTAACTCCTTTAAGAAATTTTTAAGAGGAGGTTGTGATTACAAATTATTATCACCAAATATAAAATATGAAAGTGTTTATCTAGATTTGTAATAATTTGATATAGCTAGATGATAATAATTTTACATTTAATGATTACAAATTATAGATCATATTGATTACAAATTTTATGATATAGATCATATTGATCAAGGATCACAAGGGCCATGTTTGGATTTGAATGTTAGTTTTGAACTTAAGGCTGTAATTTACCCCTTAGCTTAAAATTTTCACAATTTTGGGAGAGATATAATGTAATACCCCCACAATTCACTACTAAAAAAATTCGTTTTATTTAAAAATTAGCGGAAACAAAAAACCATAATTTTTGGGGATGTTACCGCCACACTTAGTACCAGACCGGTTTCCTCCTACCATTCCAATGCCAAGTGCTAAGGCTAAAAAGAACATAATATAATTTACTCAAATTCAACTTTCATTTATATCATAGTAGCACGGTAAAGACATTACAAAAGATAACAACCCACTATTAGTGGTTATAAGAGTAAAATCTTTAAATAAGGAAATAGTAAGATTTAAAAAGAAACCCTAAAAGTTTCCTAAATAATCCTTACGCTCATACTTGATACTAGCTTGAATAGCACCTGCAACTAACTTGTAAGGGACACTGCCCATTGAATAGGCAAGGGCCCACAAACATAACATACATGGCTTATGGAAAAACACAATCGATATAAGAACTAATACACAATGCAACACTAGGCATAATAGGAAATGCATAACACAAAGTCCATGTACTTAGAAACTCCATCACATACCAAAATAGGGACAGGGACCGAAGCCAAACTTATACCATATCAATGGATCATAAATGTGAAATAAATACTTTTAGTCATAAGCCATTAATTAAACATTATTTAACATCATCTCTCAAATTATATGCATGTAAGTGCAGGAACCCCACTATTATAGTCGATGGACCGGAAATACACTTCAGGACATAATGTACTTGACCACTATTATTTGCCAATGGACGGGTCTCCAAGGCACCCTACACCTAGCCACTATTCTCGCCAATGGACTGATATGGCCCCGACTCACATGGTATTCCACTATAAGTAATTAGTATCTTCCTATAATTTATTAACATCCAAGGTTTGGTTTATTGAGCTCGAGATCTCCCACTATTATATCTAGTAGACCAAAAAACACTCCAGGGTAGAACGCACCTGACTACTATTATTCGCCGGTGGACTGGTCTCCAAGACATCTTGCACCTGGCCACTATTTTTGTTGTTGGATTGGTCTGGGCCCGACTCAATAATCTTTCGCTTTACGTGATTAGTATTTTACATTTATTTAACACAACATATCCATTATTTAACTTGAGGGGGAGGTCACAAATCCAGTGACATAAAGATATACCGGTCATAGAATCAAGTAATCTATATCAAGGATCATGGCACACATAAAACCCTACCATGTACTTCTAACATATCCAACACACATTTCCATGCATACTTACAAACCAGGCACATCTTGCATGATTATGAAATAAATAGCATATCATACCCGTAATTACCCATTCAACCATATACCATGCATTATCTGAAATACCCCGAAATTTTCTAATTTTAAAGATTATATTTAAATAAGGTTTTATTTGAAAATTTAATTTAGTAAATTATTTTTACTAAAATAAAAGGAAATTTAGTAGGGCAAATTAATAAGAGATTTTATAAATATGTTAAGTAAAGGAAATTTTGGTATAATATCTAATTAAGGATTTTAATTTGGGAAATTATTTAAATAAATTATTTTATTCAAATTAATAAAGATAAAATAGTTTCAAATTAATTTTAATTTTATAAATAATTAAATTAAATAAAATTTGAGGGATTTATTAATTTAAAATGGAAATTTTGAGAAATCCTTTAAAAATACTATTTAGCCTAAAAAAAAGGATTTAAAAATTATTTTATTTAAATATTATTATTTTTAAATATCGTAAATATTCAGATTTATTTAATTTGACCCAACCTAATTAATTCTCTGTTCCTTTTTCCCTTTTTCCTTTTTCTTTCTTCCTTTTTCTTTCCTTTTCTTTCTTTTCCTTCTTCTTCTTTTCTTTTTCTTTTTCTTCCCCGAATTGGGCCTGTTGCACCGGCCCAATCCCTTTTTCTTTCCTTTTCCTTTGCGCGGCCCGGCCCGCGCGTCGTCGCCGCCCCCCTTACCTCTCTGCGCTGTGTTTTACTCCTTATTTCTCCCGAGCACCGCGTTCCACTCGTCTTCTTTTTACCTTTGCGCGTCAGCCTGGAACGCCGTTCTTTATTCCGTTTTGCACCAAAAACTCGTCGTTTAATTTAACCCTCCCCCACCTCGCGCCGAACCGCCTGGTCTCCCTCCCTTTTTCTTTCTTTTCTCTCCCGCGAACCGCTCGGTCCAGCCTCCCCCATCTTCTTCTTCCTCCTCCCACCCAACGCCATAACCGCCAGCTCCCTTTCTCCCCGAAAATGGCGCCGCCGGCCACACGTGGCGTGACCGGCTCTTCTCCCGCTTGTTTTCTTCCTCTCGACCTTCCCGTTAATTTGAACTGTTCCACTCCCCCTCTATTCCCCACGTTTTGCCCCATTTCTCTCGGAAAGGTCGGTAAAAATTCAAAACATTGCCGCCAACCTTCAGCTCGAATAAACCAATTTCCCTCCCAATTTCAACTCCTGGTAACCTCCCCAATTCAACCTTAACCTCCACAACTATAAAAACCCTCCTCATAACCTGGGTTCGGGATTTTTATTTCCCCGAAACCCTAAGTTCAGACCGTGCGCCACCGCCCCGTTAGACGACTATTAATCCATCTCCGGGCAACTTCAACGCCTCCTCTTGATCCCAATCTCTTCCCTGCAATACCCTCTAATTAACTAAACTAACCAAAACCTTCGATTCATCTTGTACAAGCCTCCATAATCGCACAAAGTTGGTTAGTTGCTTCGACAGAAAATTTCACCCCGAGACGTTGAACCACCTTCCACCACCACATGCGCCGCTTCTAACACCTTCCAAACAAACCATTAACTCCTGATAAATCTCCTCCACAACCCCATAGATTTATTTTATTTTTCTCCTTCCCCCTCACCTCTTTTTCTTCATTTTTAACCCTCTTAGATCCATTTTCCGGCCACCTCCGGGAACCACCACCGGTTCCACCTACATCCTCCAACTCAAGGTGATTCCATAGACATTTTAAATACTTAGTTTCGAATTATTTATAATTATTCTAATTTTAGCCAAAATTTTAGTATTAATTCAACTTTAATTATTATTATTATAATTATTATTATTAGTAATATTGACTGTATTCTAATTTTTAAATTTTGGTTACAGGTCTGGGAGTATTATTGAGTAAGATACAGTAATTATCTCGACCTTTACCTATTTACTTAGATTTTTACATAATTGATGTTATTCTTAATAATATTATTAATAATAATATTATTAGTATAATTATTTGGTTGATACTGTGATTATTACTGGAAGAACAGAGGCCTTAAATTTTATTTAGGCCTCGCATTTATAAAATTTATTAACATTATTAACATTATTTTAATTATATTACCATTATTACCTTTATTAAAATATAATATAAGTATATATATACATTATTAATTTTATTATCAAAATTCTGAATAGTATTATGTTTATCATTGTGGGAGGGTTAGAAATCCAACTTTTAATTTTAAGAATTTTGATATCATTAATATCTAATATTCTATTTATAAAAAGTATCATTAATATTATTATACTTTATTTATATTACTAATTATTATTATTATTATTATTATTATTGTTATTATTATCATCATCATAGTTATGATATTATTAAATCTATTTTGGGAGAAGGGTAGAAACCCTTAGTTTATCACCTTTTCAAAAGAAAATAAGTGAATTAATTATATTAGTTCCCATAGTTAATTATTGAATAGTAAAATGTCATCCTAAAACCAAACCTCGAAATAAGTTAGAATTATATAAGAGAATCTAATTCTAGTATGCTTTGATATAATAGGCGAACCCAATCAAACCCCTCAAGTGGAATAGGAGCGTACACCAAGACCGGTGTCGTTTTAGGTAAGGGTCTACTAAGGCCATTTATGTGTTTGTATGCACTATGTGTTTGATATGCCATGTATTTTATGTTCGTTATTATTAATTATTTCGCATATGGCATGATTATAGAGTTGAAGTATATTGGTGTGAATAAACTGTGGCATGAGAATTATGTGTATGTTTATGTTATTATTATTGTATAATATGCCTTAAGACATGCATATTAGGGTTGTAAAATAATGATGGGGAGTGTAACAATGTGGTGTTAGGGTTTGCACGAAATGGCATGGTGCTAGGGTTTGCATGGAATGGCATGGAGTTAGGGTTTGCATGAAATGACATGATGCTAGGGTTTTGCATGAACTGTGGTGTTAGGGTTGCATGGAAGCATGTCTACGTGGAGCTAGGGTTTGCATATGAGTTAGGGTTTGCATGGAATGTAGTAAGTGGAGATTGGGTTTGCATGGAAGCGTGGGTCATGTGTAGTTAAGGTTTGCATGGGACCTAAGATTTGCATGGAAATGTGGTTTACGTGGAGATAGGGTTTGCATGGAGCAGGGTTGCATGGGAGTTAGGGTTTTCATGGATTTAGTCACGCATGTCTGGGCAAATGTTTGTGAATGTCAAATGTTTTTGAATAAAATATTTAAGACACTAATATCTTAAAGTGGAAGATATTGAGACGGGACCAACCGATCCACCGGTTAGGAATAGTGGGTAGGGTTTTACCCTATGTGTGACCGATCCACCTGTAATAATAGTGGTTAGGACATGAGGTCCTATGTGTATCCGGCCCACCGGTTATAATAGTGGGGGATCCCGAGCTCAATAAAGACAAACCAGATCATCAATGCTATTAAAAGATACTAATTACTTACAGTGAAACACCATGCGAGCAGGAGCCAAGCCGATCCACCGGTTAGAAATAGTGGTTAGGGTTCTACCCTATGTGTGTCCGACCCACCGGTTATAATAGTGGGGTGTTCCTGTTTTCGCATGGATCTGATGCGGACAGGAACCAAGCCGATCCACCGGTTAGGAATAGTGGTTAGGGTTTTACCCTATGTCTGATCGGCCCACCGGTTATAATAGTGGGGTGTTCCTATACTCGCATGGATTGATAAAGACATGGTGTGTATCTACATTTGATAAAAGAAATATTAAATGATTAATCCGGACCTTTTTGGGCCTTACGTATGAACCTATTGATTATAAATGATTTTCACTTTATGCTTCTATGTATCATATGTGTGGGTTGTAATTGTATGTGATCATTATCCTGCATGAATTAATGTGTTATATGCCGGCCTTAGTATTCGGTTACTTTACTCAGTACGAAGCGTACTGATCACCCGTTTCATGGGTGCTGCTCATTCCCACGAGCAGAAGGCCCATCTAACCTGTTGCAGGTAGGAGATATTTACTTTGATGCTATCGATATCTACGGGACATCAGGAGGGGCAGAGTGATAGCTGGGCTGGATCAATCTTTAGAGTGACATGGCCGTTGTCCTTTTTAAATTTATGATTCATGTTATCTTTTATTATGTTTGAATTGTCGAAACAATTTTACTAAGGTTGTTTAGTTATTATCTGGAAAAACAATAGCCGGTATTTCGAATTATGTAAGACTTACGCGTACTCTGATTTCTGTTTTCATAAATTTGAATTTGTATGGTATTACTGATAATGTTTTCTTAGCCTTAGCACTTGGTACCGGAACGGTAGAAGTAAACTGGTCTGGTATTAAGTGTGGCGGTAACATCCCCAGAATTTACGGTTTTAATTTATGAGTATTGCTTTTAAAAAAAAATTGTGTAAATTTTGGGGTGTTACATTATCCCTATGATATTCACTGATTTACCAAAATACCCTAATTCTTATAATATACATGGTCATACTTAAATAAGTATTACTAAGGCCATAAACCCTTATTCTACTATTTAACATCTCATGTGTCTTATTATGCAGGCTTATTTAATCCATTGTCATGGTATATGTAATTTACCGATTTACCCCTTTATCCTTCTAAAATTTCTAAAATACCCCTTATTTGTCAAGTTACCCCTTTTTACTTGCCAAATGATCATATTAGCCTTCATGCTTGTATAATTACCAAAATACCCCTTGTATCTATTAAATTACCAATTTACCCTCCATATATATCAAATGACCACGTTTACCAATCATACTTTTTAAGTTACCAAATTACCTTTTCAGTTGGTTAAATTACCAAACTGCCCTTTATACTTGTTAAAATTACCGAATTGCCCTTTAGGTTTATTAAATTACCAAATTGAACTTCATACCTATTAAAAATTACCAAATTACCCTTTTAGTTTGTTAAATTACCAAATTGCCCTTCATACTTATTAAAATTATAAAATTACCCTTTGGTTGGTTAAATTACCAAATTGCCCTTCATACTTATTAAAATTACCAAATTGCCACTTTTCATGTCAAATTACCAAAATACCCTTCTTACTTATTATTTTACCATTTTACCCCTTTTACTCACAAAATTACCAAGTTACCCTTCCTTTATGCCAATTTAGCAAAATACTCTTCTTACTTATTAATTTACCATCTTACCCCTTTTTACTCGCAAAATTACCAAGTTACTCTTTCTTTATACCAATTTATCAAAATACCCTTCTTACTTATTAATTTACCATCTTACCCCTTTTATTCTCATAAATTACCATTTCGCCCTTATTATGCCAAATTTAATACAATACCCTTACCATATATAATATTAATATCTATGGTCCATATACATCATCCAACACCATCAACTATTCTTATTTATTAATAATACTCATTATTACCTACTACACATACTTATTTAGGCCATACTTTTTGTACAACAAATTTTACTAAAATGCCCCTAAGGCTCATATTGACATTATCTATGCAATAAATGGCCGCATTAGCTTATCATGTCATACATATGTATTTAACATTGTCATTAACAATAAGGCTCCTTCCTCAAACATCATTTCTACACATGACACATAAATTAACATGCTTTTCACTTCAACAACCAGCACATGCTACAAGTCATAATACACTTAACATCATACAACCTGCACATAATCATATTAAAAACCCTAATGTGCTAGCATACGTATATCCACACATTTTAGTAGGGTATAATGGTTACCTTATTTCCCATAATACTTAAACCTTACCGGTTCCCCTGATAAAGGTTTAAGGTTTGATTAGTAAAAATGAATACCTAAAAATAATATAAAAAATTAGCATAATAGAAGTAGAAAAATCAAAAGAATAAATTTTTTATCAAAACCTTAATTAATACATACTAATGCTAACTATTTTTATACCTCAAAATTTTACCAAGACTTGCTCAAAATAAGCAGCAGGACTCACGCTACATTGATGAAGTGAAGGAGAATAAGGTCCGAAGGGGGAGTTAGGAGAAGGGAGAGGGGTTGGTTTAGGTGAGGGTTTTGGGGCATGATTGAAGGCTTATGGAGGGGAGCGAGGGTGGTGGCTAGGTGCAGGGAAGGAGTAGGGGTGTAGGTGATGGTCAGGGGTTGAAGATTGGTGGCTTAGGGCGGCGAAGACGGTGGCTATAGGGTTGGGAAGATGGATGCAAGGATGGGCGAAGGAGAAGAAGGAAGGGAAAAGAAGAGAAGAAGGGATAGGTTGTAGGGGAATTTCAGCCAATGGGAGGTGCTAAGGGGTAGAGGGTTGGCTGTGGAGGCGGCGAAAGAGGAAGAATGGCGGCGCAAGGTGGCGGTGTAGGGTGGAGGCTAAGAAGGGGGAAAGAAAAAGAAAGGAGGGGAAGGGTGGCTGTAGAGGCGAGTGGGGGTTATTGGGTGGTGTAGGGAGGTGGCAGGGGGTGCCAAGGGTGGTTGTGGTGGTCAGTTGGGCTACATCAGTGGTTATTGTTGGGTGGCAACACAAAATAGGGGAGACGAGATGAGAAGGAAGGAAAGAAAAATAAGGGCTCTACAAGGAGGGAAAAAAGATGCTTGAGGGAAGAAAATGGGCAGGGGAGAAGAATAAAAAGAAGAGGGAGAGGAGGGGAGGCAGGGGCACCGGACTAGGTGGTGCAGGCTACCCGTGGTCGGGTATAGGGTGGCAGCGAGAAGGAATGGAGAAAGGGAAAGACAAGGCCAACGAAGGGTTATGGTGTAGAGGCATGTATGGCCAAAAATGGAAGGATAGGGATGGGGGAGAGAGGGAGAGGCAGGCTGCAATGGCAAGGCTACAGGAAGTTGGTGGCAGGGGTGAGTTGTAGGCAGGCATGGGGTGTGATGGTCGAAGGAGAAGGAAGGAGGAGGGAAGAAAAAGAAGAAAAGAAAGGGTAGGCCAGTCGGGCGAGGGAGAAAGAAAGAAGGTGGGTCAACCCTGTGCACAAGGGAGAGGAAGAAAAAAAAAGAGATAGTTGGCATGGCCCCGTTGCCCAATGGGGGAAAGGAAAGAGACGGCTGGGCTAGACAGACATAGGGGAGAAGAAGGGGAAAGAAAGAGAAGAGGAAGGAAGAACGTTCATGGCCAAGCGGGCGAGGAGGGGTGACACAGGTCGGGCGGCCTAAAGGAAGGAGAAAAGAGAAAGGAAGGAAAAGGAGAAAGAAAGAGGAAAAAGGAAAAGGAAAAGGGGGGAAATTAAAATTAAAATTATTTTTGGAATAAGGGTATTATTTAGATAGATAAATTAATTTATTTAAAATGTAAGAGGGTAATTTAAATAAAATATGGGTTTGGAAAATTATTTAAATAAAATAAGTATGATAAAATAAAAAAAAATTATTTTAATTTATTAAATAATCATATCCATTTTTATACCAACAAAAGTCCACAAAATAATTAAATTAATTAATTTAAATTTTAAATTATCCCAAATGAGGGTTAATTATCAAATTTTAGATTTTAAATTTTTGGGTATTACATGTAATTTGATCATAGAATTATCATCCCAATTTCTCTCCTAATTGTTGTGAATCACTCTTCATTTAAGGGCTTAGTGAACATGTCTCCCCATTGATGTAAAGTATCCACAAATTCTACACATACATCACCTTTTTCAACATGTCCTCTTATAAAGTGATGCATTATTTCTATATGTATAGAATTTAAGTGTTGAATAGGATTTTTTGTGAGACATATAGCACTGGTGTTATCACATTTAATCAAAAAAATTCAAGTTTAAGCATGTAGTCACTTAGTTTATGTTTCATCCAAATTAATTGTGCACAACAAGTACAACAGTAGTATGTGCTTCTGTAGTAGAAAGTGCAACACTAGATTGTTTCTTGCTATTCCCACTAACTAGGGATTCTCTTAAAAATTGGTAAGTACCTGAGGTGCTTTTCTATTAACTTTATAGCCCATAAAATCAGCATCAAAATACCTTATTAAATCTAGAACAGTATCACAAGGACAAAACAAGCTTAGATTATGAGTGACAATAAGATATCTAAGGATTCCCTTAACAACAATTATGTGAGATTCCTTGGGATTGCACTAAAATCTGGCACAAAGACATACACTAAACATGGTATCAAGTCTAGAAGCTATTACATAGAGAAGTGAGCCGATCATACCTTGATATCACTTTTGATCAACACGCTTACCTTTGTCATCCATGTCAAGTTTTTTGGTAGTATCCATAGGTGTGCTACATGATTTGCTTCCGTGCATCCTGAACTTCTTGAGTAGTTATTTTATGTATTTTTCTTGGTTGACAAAGATGTCATCTTTTGATTGCTTGATTTGGAGTCCAAGAAAGTAGGCCAACTCCCCCGTAGTGCTTATTTCAAACTCACTACACATTAGAGTAGAGAATTCATTGCATATGGACTCATTAGTAGCACTGAAAATAATGCCATCAACATATTTTTGTGCAAGAAATAAGTTATTTTTGATTTCTTTAGAAAAAGAGTTCTATCAATTTTTTCTTTTTCAAAACCTTTATCCAATAGAAATTTACTCAACCTTTCATACCAAGATCTAGGAGCTTGTTTTAAACCATAAAATGCCTTATTGAGTTTGTAAACATGGTTAGGTTTTGAATTGTCTTCAAAGCAAGGTGGTTTCTTAACATATACCTCTTCTTCTATAAAACCATTGAGAAAAGCACTTTTGACATCCATTTGATACAATGTAAAGCACATTGTTGATACAAATGTGAGAAGCATACATATAGCCTTGAGTCTAGCTAGGGGGCAAAGGTTTCCTTGAAATCAATGCCTTCATATTAATTGTATCCTTTGAAAACCAATCAGGCAAATGTCTTACTGTAGGTACTCATTAAATGGTTCCTTACTAGGTTAGTGCTTAATTCATGTGATATGGTTCCCTTAGGTACCCACACCTGCTTAAATTTTGAATTCACTTTGGTATGCTTTGAGAACTTGCATGATGAAACAACATGGCCATGTTTGCTACACATATTACATAAGGTTATCTTCTTATGGATGAAAGTAAAATTTTTAACTTTGTACATGCCTATATATTATGGATGAGTGTCCATAATTCCCATAAAGAAATTCTTAAATGTTTGACATACAATCACTTTCTTATTCTCATAGCCTAATCCCTCATGTTCCTTGCAGTACCGTTGAACACCTAATAGTATGTTTAAGACTTCTTCACCTTTAGTGAATGTATATGCAATTTTTATAAATTTATCACATTTGGCTTGTAATTCCATTATTTTAGCTTAGAATTTATCTATCTTAATTTGGTGATCACGCAAGTGTATTTCTTGTATTCATTGAATTCAGTTATTTTACTTGATGGCTCAGTTTTAACAAGAAGTATGTGTGATTCAAGAAGGACATTTTTGTTTAATGCAATAGTGTGTTGGTCATTTAAGTGATCAAGAAATTTCTTCATTGTAACACCCCCAAATTTACTACTGAAAATTTTTCGTTTTAAGTGGAAGCTTATAATCAAATATTTGGGTGTTACTGCCATAATTGACATAAGTCTGGATTACCCCACCATCCTTATGTCAATCACAAGGTAAAAACTAAATTTAAAATTTAAAACATGGTTAAAAAGATGAGACAACCTTTTTATACATTAAATAAATGTTTGGATATTAACTCCGATTACAATATCAAAATATAACAAAAAGGGATACCATGGAACTAAGAGTCCAAAAAGGTATCCAAGTAAAAACTATCATCTGGATAACATGACTCTACGCCCAACCCTGATATGAATGAATCACTCCTCCACATATATTGCATCAAAAGCTGAAAAATCATCAACCTGGTCCTCATCAACCTGCACATAAACATTTGGGTTGTATACTCGTTGGATTGAGCAGCACCCATGAAACGGATGATCATTATGCTACGTACAGAGTAGGGTTGTAAATGAGCTGAGCCAGTTCGGTATTTGGCTTGGCTCGGCTCGTTAAAAGCTTAGTTCAGCTCGTTTGTTTAGTTAAACGAGCCTAAAAGTGAGGCTTGGGCTAGGTTCATTTTTTGGCTTTGGCTCGTGAGCTCGGCTCGGCTCAATTCGACTTGTTTGTTTAGTTAAATGAGTCGAGCCCAAACATCATTTTAGGCTTGTTTAGTTAAACGAGCCGAGCCCAAGCCTAGGGGTATTCAGCTCGGCTCGGCTCGTTTACAGCCCTAACCCTCACTTTCGCCAAAGGCAACCATGGCTTCTTTGGGCCCTTGTCTTCCTTTTTTTTTACTTGTGTTCCCTTTTTTCTTTACCATTTGTTTAGCAATTTCATTTCTAAACTCATAGTAGTCACGAATGACATGCCCGCCTTTTCTACAATTGTGGTAGTTAATTTTGTCATCCATTCTACCTTGTTTGGGATTCCTTTGGTTGACTGAGGAATATCTTTGATTTCTTTTTCCTTTTGATTAGAGGAACCTCTTGAATTAAGTGGCTATGAATGCTACTTCTTCATCACTCATCAGAGGTTCTTCTTCTCCTTCATCACCTTCCTTTTCACCAAGGTTATCAACTGCATCTTGTTATCTGGAAGATGTTGAGGCTTTCGGTGCTAGAGGCTTCTTCCTCATTTCTTCTAATCCATCCTCCAATTTTGATTGATGAACTATAAGGTTGCCAAAGAGTTCCTCAATCGTCATTCTACCCAAATCTCTAACCTCTTCAATTGTAGTTAAGGCTCCATTCTTTTGTAAGACCTTCTAAAATTTTTCTTACTTGCTCTTCTTTAGTGATTTCGTAACACCCCAAAATTTACTACTAAAAATTTTCATTTGCAGAGTTAAGCGCGGAAGTTAAAACAATAAAAACAAAGGGTGTTACCGCCACACTTGGTACAAGTCCAGTTTCCTCTACCATTCTCATACCAAGTGTTAAGGCTGAAATCATTACTCCGCTTAAACTAATAACATGATTCCAGAAATTAGAATAGAGAGATTGTTAGATAAATACCGTGCTAATTAAAAACAATATCAGCAATTTACAACTCAAGAGAGAAATTATAGGAGGACATAAGGGTCTAAATACAACAAAAAATAAGATAGCAAAAGAGATACTGAATAGCCCTACGCTCTCAAATTTGAACTACCAGCATTTGACTGAACTCAGAGGCTGACCTACAAAGTCCATTGCCCATTGAATAGGTAGGGGCCCATGAGAATGAACCTTTCGGTACTACGGTACTGAGCAACCCTTTATACCAAACTAATATGATAAATCAACATGCAAGGTATATAACTAACATGGTATGAGACATATACATATATATACAATGATTGAGATATAATAATCATTTAGATAATCAAATTCCATCAAGGTCACGTACTACTCATATTCATTCATCTAAAACAACTGAACTTACCAAAGAACATCCCAAAGATACTCTCTGAAGCAATAATTAAAACCTAACTCTATGCTACAATTTTAACCTTCACAGCATAATTCATGTCTCGGCATAAATCCCAACCAATTACATACATCACAGGTAGGTTCACAAGTATAATATACTAAGATCTATATCATCCCAGGTATACTTACAGGTACAACATAATAAAATCCATAACATCAGAGGTATACTCACAAGTACAACATAATAAAAATCCATGACATCACAGGTATGTTCACAGACACAATACCACCATAGGTAGTCATGAAGGCTGCTATTAAAACCACAGAAAACTGCAGGTAGGCACGAAGGCTACTACCAACACTACAGGTAGGCATAAAGGCTACTACCAAAACCTCAGGTAATCAAAACCATAGGTAGGCACGAAGGCTACTACCGAAACCTCAGGTAGGCACGAAGGGTGCTACCGACACCTCAGGTAGGCATGAAGGCTACTACCGAAATCACAGGTAGGCACGAATGCTGCTACCAAACAATCCAATAATCTGATAATCATTATTTCAGTCAAATCATATCATTTCCATTTTTATTTACTTTCTCAAGGGGAGATCAATCGACCTGGAGACACAAAGGTAGTCTAGTCATACTGGTGCAATAAGGCAACACAGTATCCTACCGACTATCAACCCAAGGACGCAAAGGTACCCTAGTCACACTGGTACACGAAGGTAACACAGTACCCTACCGATAAGGACACCTAATCCATAAGTAAGCATACCCCCTATCAGTCCGTAGAACATAATTGAGTAAGATGTAGGGCCTAATTGAGGTACTAAGGCACACCAGCATAAATCCATAATATCAACCGTGGGCTAAACCACATCTTTAAGGTAACGACCCCTAAGGATCCATCATTCCCGATCTCGAGGTCTTTCACTTTAAGTATTAGTATTTTATTAAGATGACCACGAAATCGCATACAATACAAATAAATCCAATTTCCATACTTAACCGTTTTTACTTATTTCAAATCATCTAAGAAAACCACAATCAAGGTCAACATTGAGGCCAACATTAAAATATACTAAGGCCAACCTAGGCTCAATTATTCACATTAGAGCACTTTAGGCCAAAAATGACCAAAATACCCCTACGACTAAAATTCCCAAATTATCATATATTTAAATACAAATTCCATTTTATTTATTCATTTGTCATGAAAAGGCTAAAACACCATAAATAAATTATTTATTACGTGATTTAAATTATCAGATATGTCAAATGACCATTTTACCCTTATACATAATTATGCACATAAAATCCTTTTTTACACCTTTAATCCATCCAAAACACAAGGTCACATACTCAACAATAGCTAATACATATTAGACACGATTTTTAGAATAAATATCATAATACACAAAAATGACTAAATTGTCCCGAGGGCACACATCCATAATAATAATTTTATAATTATATCTAAACATGTTCAACCTATTATTTTATACATAATTATCATACGAATTATTTTTCTATCATTATAATTATTTTAATCATACTTTCATACTTGACATAATTTACATAAGATAACATGCTTATCTTACCCCTTTTCATGATAACAATTAATAATACATAATTATATCGTAATAAATCATATTTAACATATTTCATACACCAAAAACCCTAATGTGCTATCACATAATATTTATCATTTTAGTAGAGTATAACAGTTACCTGAATTTCAATAAAAATATAAAAAATAGCGGTATCCTACTAAAGTTATCGGATCCCGCTAATTAACCTTCTGTACCTAAAAATAATACTGAAATGACCAAATTAATATCTATCAAGTAAAATAATGATTATAATATAAAAATATTTATTTTTTAAAAATTACCAAAATACCCTTACACTTAAAATGGGTACCAAAATTTTATGAAAACTCAAACATTTCTCATGTTGCATGCGCAGCATAAGCCTCGAGCAAAATGAGGCAGGTTGGACATTTGCGAGGGATGCAAGGGTGAGGCAGGGAAAGGCATGTAGGGTGGCAGCTGGTGGCATTAGCGGTGCTGCTGGCCAGAGGTGATGGTTGGTGGTGGCCGCTGGAGCTGCGGCTGCAAAGCTGTTTGGATGCATGCAACGCAAGAGAGAAGGGAGAAGAGGAAGAGGGTTGTGGTTTGGTGGTGGAGTTGCGGCTGTTGGGTGATGCAAGAGGAGGAGAATGGTGGTGGGCTAGAGCTGTGGGGGTGGTGGTTGCTGGGTGAGATGGACTACGAAGTGGTGGAGGAGTGGATGGGTGATGGCTCGTGGCTGCTGGGTGGTGGTGATGGTGAAGGATGATGGTGGCAGTTGGTGCTACAAGGAGGTAGGATGCAAGAGAAGGAGAAAGAAGAGGAGGGAGGGGTTGCAGTGGTGTAGGTTGGTTGGTGGTGAGGTATTGCCGAGGGTTTAACCAAAAGGAATAGGGGGCTGCTGGGTCGAGGGTGATTGGAGACGGGTTGCGCAGGAAGAAGAGGATGGGGAGGTGGTGCAATGGGGTGTGCGGTTGATTAGCTGGTGGAAAGCTGGGAGGCTGGGAAGGTGGATGGTTCGAAGGTGATTAGGCGGCTCGGCTGAGGTGGTGTTGGTGCTGGTTGATGGTCGGTGTGGCTGATTGGTGATGGGAGTGGGTTGTGTGAAAGGTGGGGGACAGAGAGGATAAGAGATGGGAAGTGGAGGATATATGCGTGCGTGTGTATATGCAGAGAAGGGAGGGTTGTTTGGGTTGATCGGGGTCGGGGGTTGTTGTACCAGGCAAGAAGGGAGTTGGGAGGGGGTTGTTTGGTTGGAAAAACTGAACAATATAGAGAGGGGAGTAGGGGCTGGGCTGGTGTGGAGTGTGCGGGAATGTGTAGTGTATGCATGCGTATATGTATATAAAATGTAGAGCACATGTAAGGGTTGAAGGAGACAGGGAGAGTGATTGGGGGGAGGAAATTGGGCGAGCAACAGGTAAATTAGTCAGGTAAAAATGGTAGGATAAAGTAGATAGATTTTATTTTATTTTTAGGTTTAATTTAGATAGATTAGGGTATCGGGTAGGAAAATAATTCGAAAAAAAAAGTATCCGGATTATGATAGGTTTAAAATGGGTCAAAAAGAGTAAAATAATCAAAAATAATTTTTAGGAAATTATTTTTGGGTTACGAATCAAAAGATTATTAGTAAAATAATTTAGGATAAAATGTATAGGTATAACTAGGATTAAATTAAATAATCCAATTTCTATCAAAATTTTAACCTGATTAAATTTATACTTAAACCGTCGAAATAATACGAAAAATAATAACACTTTTAATATTAAACCTCCTAAAATAATAATTATAGCTAATCGTATGCTTATTAATTTATAATTAAGATTTTAAAAAATGGGGTATTACAGGTTTCTTTCCCCAAGACTTTGAGATTTTTGACAATTTAGGTGAAGCGGTTGCTTAGATCATTGATAATTTCACCTAACTTCATGCTAAAGAGTTCACACTCTATAGTGTGGAGGGTAATTCTTTAATCATTTACCTACTTTATCCCTTCATGGGTGAGGATAAGATTATCTCATACGCCTTTAACAGTTGTGCATGATTGAATTTGGCGGTACTCTCTTTCACCAAGCCCATAGTGTAGAATCATGATGGCTTTATCATTGACAGTTAGCCTTCTCCTTTCTACATTGATAAGTTCATCCCTTATTTTTTTCTAAAATTTCACCATTGACCTTCTTTGTAATTTGATTGGCCCTTCAATGACTATTAACCACATGTCGTAGTCTTATAATTTGATGAAGAACATCATTCAGCTCTTCCAGTAGACAAACTTTTCACCATTGAACAATAGTGGTTTAGTGGTGGAGATGCCTTCACTTAGGCCAATGGAATCCATTCCACTTGTGTATCTTTTTTACCTTGGATTGTTGAATCTTTTAAGAGGTGACCTTTCTCTTATACCAATTGAAAAACACCCTAGAGGGGATGAATATGATTTTGTGGAATATAAATGACTAAATAAAAATTTAACACGTGATGTAGAGCGGTTCAAGAGTAAATTACTCTTTCCATCCACTACCAAAAGGTTCTCCCTTTTAAAATTTTAAAATAGTGACATATTTTATTAATGATCACTCTTCTATTGATCAATGATCCTTTCAATCTCAATATCCATCTAAGAGATGATTTACAACTTCACCTATATATCTTCTCTAGACTCACCACATGAATCTCTCAAGAATGATAGGCAAACACTCACTAACCTCTTTAATAGATTTTTAAGAGGAGGTTATTATTACAAATAATTCTCACCAAATACAAGATATAAAAGTGTTGATATTTGGATGAGATGTAAAATAGCTAGCTGTAATGTAAAATATTACAATTTGAGAACAATTCTAGCTAAGAGAAGTGATCACATAACACTTTTCAGTAAAAACTCATAAAATTAAAGTTTGAAAATTTGAGTGAATAATTGAATGATTTTAGTGTAAAAGATTAATTACACAATCAATGATCTAAAAAGTTAGTTTTAATAAATGTAGGGGGACCTTATTTATAATTTTTACCCTCATGTATAGCTGTTCGATACAAATTTCCAAAAAGTTGTCTCACCCAATGGGCAGAAAATCAACATTTAATGTTGATCGGTCGATCGGTCTGGAGGAACGGATCAATTAGTTGTACAGTCAATCAATCAGTTTGTTCCAACCAGTCAATTGTTCACTTTTTAACTAAAATAGAAAGTTACCATTGTGTGGACTAGTCAATCGTTTTGGCACTGTCTACAATTGTTCTTAAAACACATATGAACACTAACCTGGTATGGTGAGACTAGTAAATGTGTTCATTATACCAGTTGATTGGTTTGTCAAACCAGTCGATTGGTTTGTCAACCAATTGATTGGTTAGGCAAAAACCAGTAGATGTGTTTAAATAGAGAGGAGCTAGGTTTCTACAAAAATGAAACCTACGGATCAATTGACCAAACCAATCAATAGGTTTGCTTAAACCAATCGATGTGTTTAAATAGAGACAAATTGGATTTTTATAAGATTGAAACCCATGTATTGGTTAGTTAAACCAATTGATCGATTTCTCAACCAATCAATTGATTTGCTTGAACTAGTTGATGTGTTTAAACTAAGACGAACTGGGTTTCTGCAAGATTGAAAACCATGGAATGGTTGGTCAAACCAATCAACTGATTTCCCAGCCAGTCTATGTGTTTAAATAGAGACTGGGATTTTGCAAAATTGAAACCCATAGAATGGTTGGTAAAACCAATTGATTAGTTTGCCTAAAGTAGTTGATGTGTTTAAACAGAGACAAACTGAGTTTCTACAGGATTGAAACCCATGGACTGGTTGGTTGAACCAGTCAACCGGCTTCCAAACTAGTTGATCAATTCGAGGAAACCATTCGATCGGTTTTATTCACCAGGTGATCCATTTAAGTTTTAACACAACTAGTGGCTTTGTTTAAACTAAACCAATCGATCGGTCTGAGGACCATCGACTAGTTATGACTGGAACCAATCAATTTATTTTAAACATACTTTTTAAAAAATTTTATGAAATGAAATCAAGTCAAGTATTTTTCAACAAAGAGTTTTTTTTAGAAATACGAACATTGCTCAACTTAACTCTTTACAATATCCTTAAGACTCATAAAATACTTGTCTTCAAATCTTGGTTCCTTTTGTATGTGTTTTCTTGAATATGCACATACAAGCAAACACATTAGATACCAAGATTCATTTTTTTATCATCAAAACAAGTATAATGACATTGCTTAACCTTTGAGGTTAACACTAAAATATATAACTTACTCCAAACATAAACCCCATTTTAACATGCTTACATACACATAATGGATACATCAGTTAACCTGATCCATTTCTCCACTTTCATGTTAGCACTTTCAAGCAGATAATTATAATGCAATGAACATAGTAAACAAAAAATACACATCAAAAACTCTAATGTGCTATTATGCGATATCTCACATTTTAGTAGAGTATAAGAATTACATGATTTCCAGCAAAAACACTATTTTATTGGTAACCTCCTAAAAATGATTAAGCCTTGCTAATCAAACTTTGTACCTAAAATAATGTCACAATTACCACATTAATATTTAAATAAATAAAATAATATTTGTATTAAAAATTATTATTAAGTATGAAAATTACCAAATTACCAAAATTATTATTAATTTTTATTAAAAATTATTATTAAGTATGACCCATATTTCATTTGATGTCCTTGTACTAAGATTTGGCGGATGTGCTTTAATTTTTGTTGACTTACTTTATGTTTTAAATAAAATAATAATCATAATAATATGTGCATAATTATCATTTATAACAATTTAAGCTAATGTATTTCGTCTTTAATTCACACACACACTCATTTAGCTAAATCAACACTTTTTTGTTGGATTTATGCTTAAAAAAATAATTTTAGGATTATTATATTAGTTAAAAATTTGAACCTTTAACCCTTTTTTAGTATAATCTATATGTTATTTTGAATAACTATATTAATTTTATAGTAGACTATTTTGAATATGATTTGCAAGTTTTTATTTAGATTTATTATAGTTATTAAAATTTCTTCATATTTTAATTTATTTTTGGGATAATTTTGAGCTAATTTTTTTGGTAACTAATTAAATTCTCATTACTAAAATAGTAATTATGTACATCATATGACTCTAACATGAGTATATAATACTCATACACCAAAAAATTGAGCATATACAATCACCTATCTAAAAAAAATTCAAGGATATGTGGTACTTTTTGGATAATTTTGAGTCAATTTAACATTATTTGATAATATTAAAATATTTTAGAATTATTAGTATTTTTCCTAGACTATTTCACACATATTAATTAATGTGGTTAACTACAAATTCAATAGCAAACAATTCTCACACATCTTAATTTTCACTTATTATTAGCAGTTAAGATGCTAATAATGCTACAATATTTAATAGTACCACACAATCTTAAATGGACTAAAAAATATAAACAAAAATGACTCAAAAAAAAAGAAAACAAAAAAGTGAAAAGAAGTTGTTTTCTCAAGTTGATCTTATGTTAATTTAAAAAAAACAAATTATGGTTACGAATTGTGGCTACAAGAGTCGAACAGCGTAAAGGTTTGGATATCTTGACATGTCACAATGATAGTGAGGAAAATAAGATGAAAAGAAATATTATATGCAAGGAAGTTTTTTATAATATATTATTATGAAATAATTTAAGTTATAATCTCAAAAAATGTTGTATATTATTTGGCATCTTTTTATAAATGTCAACAATCTCACTCATCTTGAGCTAGTTATTTGTGCTAAACCTTCACATTACTAATATAAATATAAATAAAATCATATGCATGGCATAATGCATTACTAATTTGAATTAATTTCAAAGTTAATAGATTATCTATAATTAGATTAAGGCATCATTTGATATAGATAGTATGACTTAATGAGGGAGTTGAACTTTTTAGGAACTTGTTTAAATCAAAGTATGTGATTAATGATATTATGTGTATATGCATTTAGTTTATATAAGGAAATTAAAATGGAATTAATATTTAATTTATTTTTTAATTTTATTATGAGTGAGAGAAAATGAAATAAAGATATGAATTGTTAATTACTAAGGTATCCCTTAATAAGCAGTGTCTTTATAAAATGTATAAGAGGAAAGTCAAAAGAAAATCCAACTTATTTTTGATACTTTAAGTTACTTTGTACCAAAAAAACATTAAAATTCATACTCTTTAAGAATGTCTACTTTCTTATTATACCTCCATTGTACTAAATAAGTACAAATATAAAATTAAAATCAATGACTATGTGAGATGTTAACTTGTAATAGAAGATTAATAAAGAGTGAAGAAAATAATTTAAATATACAATTATGGAAATAAAAAATAAATAATTTTTATATATTAAGATCAAAATAAAATAAAGTTGGTGATTAGAAAGATTAAGGCTCTACTTGATTTGAGAAAAATTAGAAGGAAAAAAATGAGAATGAAAAAAAAAAGAGAAATTAATTTTTTTTCATTTATTTGGTTGTTTGAGAAAAGTTTATGAAAAATAAAATTCTTGGAAAATGTGTTTAGTGTTTGGTTTATAGAAAGAAAATTCTAAGAAAAATTGAATGTTATTATTTAAATACTTTTATATATCTAATAAAAATAAAAAATATTATATTGATACATAAAAATTTTCATGAATTTTATAATAAAATCATAAAAATTGTAAGAACTCAATATTAATTCCAAATTTTTTTAGGAAAATTCTAAAATATTACATGCATAACTAACATAATTTTCAAAAAAATATCCATAAAGTATCAATAACATTCAAAACTTCCAACTAATAAAAGATAGAGTAAACAAAAATAAAATAAAATAAATCATCCTACTTTACTCACTAATGTAAAAATTTAAAAATCAAAACTTATGCAAACTAAGAAAGCTTCTAAATATTAATATATCAATATCTCCCAAAAAAAGTGCATTGACAATTCATAGTTATAGTTACTAATTAAATAAGTCAAAGTGATACATTAGGATCATAAAAAATGTTAGAAATGAGCTTCATGCATAACCATATGGTTCTATCCTTGGGTGGAAGACCAAGAAATGTACGAGCGACACTGATATTTGCTGCAAGCTTGGTATATATTTCTATCAAATGAACTTTTTTAAACCCTTCAACCATTTTAAGCTCAGAATACAGTTCAGATTCAGTAAAATTACATGGATTTCCTCTATCAAGAGCTACTGCAACTAGATCCATCCCTTATTTTAGAGCCTTCATCTCTTCTAATACGTAATCTCTCACTTTTCTTTTCTTTGTGGTTCTTGATCCAGATACATTGTCCAAAGGAGAGGTTAATTAAATATTTTTTTCTTGCTCAGTGCTTCGATCATCTGCTATTGTTTCTTCACGGTCTTGTCCCTCTGAGCGCATGCGCCTTTCTTTCAAACCAATGGACAACTTTCTAGTTGCTCAATCCTTACCAAATAAAACATCTAACATATGATAATTTTGAATAGGCCTATAGCGAAGCTATTTGGCATCAACATTCTGCAAAAAAAAATCGTAATTTACATAAATTTAGAAATAGTAATATTTATCAATGACAATAAAGAAATAACACTCCATAGGACGAAGGAAAACCTATATAAATGTAATGTTTATGATATATAAGAATGCAAAGGTGTAAGACTTATCAATATATACATTTCCTAAACTATTGCACCAGCTTCCACCATTTGAGTAGATTGATTAAAATGAAACTCACTTACTTTCAAGACTGTAGATGCCAAGGAACAATTCTTCTTTATGGTCTTGATTTGGTTCTTTATATGGCTAACCAAGCAACCAATCCCAAACCGAGCACTAATCCCTTTAGCAATGTTAGTATATGCAGTTCTTGTAAATGAACCACCTATTTTCTACCCTAAATACATTTGATCAATCAATAAATCTATCAGAAATATATCCATGTCTTCATTGCAAGTCAAAATTTTCTTCTCATTTGATGGTGTATCACCACCAATTGGTTCCTGCAAAAAAATTGTTAACCATCCTAAAATCAATACTTTATTGAAAGATTATTTATGTTGAAAGCAACTTATTAGATAATCAATAACACAAATAATATAAAAAACTAATATAAGAATTTTGATATCAAGTATGTTTTATTTAGTGCACTTGTTGAATATAAATTTTCCCTACATGAATTTAACAATAATAATATCTCTACTATTAACTATTTAAACTATGTCTCCACATTGAAGTTGCAATTCCATCTCTTAATTGCTTACTTCTTGACACTCTTCTACTAAACATGATGGCGCAACATCTGCTTGGTTGTCAACAATTATTATCTCATTATCAACCTCCAAAACTAATCTTTCAGCTAGATCTACTCCCATGAGATAGTTATGTAAAATGCATCTGGTTAAAATCATATCTGCTCAATTTTGAACAAGATAGAATGGTTCAATTCCACTTCCTAATATTGAAAAGTGTCTCTTTTGAACACCAACTTCCCTCTCCATAACCTATTTAAGGAAGCATGCCTTAGATTAAAAATCTCCCTTGCATTCTGAGGACATTGAACACTATATTCCTTGAGATGGTATTGAGTACCAAGATATGGTGTAATAAATCCCGTCTTCAACTGAAAACATGCATCGCCTCGAGTAAAATTTACTCGATAACACTACCAATATGTCCATGTCTCTAGATAAATAATTGTTTAGTATCCTTGAATCAAATACCAACCCTTTCCATCTCGACAACACAAAAAACTTCAAGTCAAAAGAGTAAGAAGCTAACACATTTTGAGTCAGAAAATCCTTTATGCCACGATATCTTTGTACCACATTTTTGGTGCTTTCACATGAAAGTGTGATCCATCAATTACTCCAACACAATCCTATGTCAAAATGCCATACATTTTTTTTATTAAAAATTCAAGTTGTGATATGTATTTAGTCATTTAATTTTTAACATTATGAAATTTACCTTAAAATATGGCCAAAATTTTGAGCTACTTGATATTTCAGGAGGATAGTGCGATCTATCAGGTTGTTGCAAAAATACATCATCTAAAGAAACGATAGCATTCAACACTTGGTGGAAATGTTGTCTTCCTGTTTCACCAGACCTCCAAAAGCCTAATTTTACCGACCAATTTCTCCTATTATGACCTATAATATTGAGAAACATAGAAAATCTCCTCTACGCAACTAGAATAAGTTTCACTCAGTCTCCCAAAATCCCTCAATATTGATTCAAGCCTAGCAGAAGCCTCATTCCCCATCCTCAACTAGTTATGGCAATCCTCATCTTTTTCCATTATAAGTTGATCTAAAAAAGCTCATCACTTATAATCTCCCAATTTAAAAATATCTCTATCAATTATTAAGACAAACCAAAGATAATAAATTTGCAGCATATGCTCCATATGTGACCACACATGCTACTGCCCCATCTTTTTAATTTGTCCCCCTCTTTAGTCAAGTTAGGCTAACATAACATGATCAATGAAAATTTTTTTTTTAAGAAATTAACCATACATGAGTATTATGACAGATATGAAGCTAAATGATTCAAACAACAAAAATATAAAAAAAATTAGTGTTGGTGGTGGAAGTGCTATTTTAAGAAAATGATACTTACATCAATATTTTCTTCGGATTACATGTATCATTTGTATCAACATAATGGGTTGTTAGCAGATTTCTCCAATGTTGGAACCTTAATCTTGACCTCAGATTTAATTCCTCATTAGCAGCCTTAACACATTGAAAATAAAACAAACTGATGATTTGTTGATATGGTAGGAGAATACTATTATCTTTCTTTCTTTTCCCCCCTTGTTGATACCAACAAAAATACATATTACATAAACCTAATTACTCCATGATAGAGATGAAACATATATAGGAGTTTGAATCCCACTCCACCTAACTGAGGATATATATACTGATGGATCTCTGCTGCACCGAAGATATATATATACACTCCAATAGGCTACTAATTAACTAATAGTAAATAAAATATCATACAAAGTATTGCATGATCTCCCTATATAACTTGAAATCTAAACTTGTTATTTTGGGGAGAGATTATAGATAAAGTTTAATAATATTTATAATATATGATAAGCTTGATGTATAATATTCTATTTATCATGAAATATACACTGATTTAAACTATTTTTTTTAGGTTAGGGCATCTCCTCCCTCTCCCAATACCATATATCAATTAAAAAAATGGATAGTATATTTACCGGTCTTGTATATTTTAAGTGTGTGAGATAGTAAAGATTTTTTTTAATTTAAAAACCATTCAAATTTATTAATATGTATAAGGTATAATACAATATGTATAGAAATGTGTATACGATCAAAATCATGGGGGCAAACTTCTTGAATGGACATTCTGAAATCTGAACAGTAAGTGTATTACTTCATGGACGTGCAAGTCCTTCATGAAAATTGGTGTGTGCTCGGTTCAACAATGCTTGATAGGGTAATGAAATAAATGCACCACAACATAATCGTGCAAGTATATATGGTTGATCCAAGTAATAGAGTGATGAGTGAGTATTGTTCCCTCAAGGAATCAAATGAAATGCACGTTATTGAAGTTAATTTTACTCCAAAATTAACTATACTACAAAATATTGGTAGGGAGAAAATGAAAATGCAGCAAAGTTAATGAGCACTAGGAGTTCGCTAATACCAACACGAGATAGATACGAAGGAAATCAAAAGATAGAGGCATTGGAGAGAGATTACTTAACACCAAATGCATGCACCCTATGACAATTCATAGCCTACCAAGCTCGGAAGATATTAATCCTTCTAAACTCACTAAACTTTACTCAATGGTGAAATATACTCTAAGGCCATCTCCATCACTGTGCATGGCCATGGCATGTCGCTCAGTGAGATTTAAAAAATTAATAGCAAGGTCACATCACCTTTCAGTGCTAGCCCTATCACCATTCATCATTGTCAATTTTGTTCACTATGATAGTTGATACAGAAGTCATGTGAGTGCCTAATGCGACCAACATTCAACACATTAACAAATGAATTCTCAACGAAATGAAATATCACGTAAACCAAGCATAACTACAATGTCACATATTACAGCAAAAAGGGTTAATCGATCCACCCTCCAACAGAGGAGCTCAACTAATGTTAAGTTTCCTCAAGCCAATCAAAAGAAAATAATGAAGATAAAGAAGGGAAGGCAATGGACAGATCACGATAATCCAACCCTTATCCAACCTAATCTCTCCTTCTTCTTCTTCCTCACTCAATATAGCTCGCTGACATTCTTCACCTTCCACCTCTCTTCTCTTCTAATTTCTAGTTGTTATTTATCATCCTTTTTTTTGTGCTTTGACCTAGTGGGCATTTCTTGAGTGCAAAATGTGCAGGTTGGGACAGGTATCACCTGATGCTATGTCAGGTGGCTGCACCCTGTAGTGGTCGCCTAGTGAATATAACCAAATTTGGAGATTTATTTATTTATTTTTATCAGCGCTACAGAACATTGACGGTGACATGAGTAGTGAATTATGCTGGGTATGAATTCTATAGTATTAGCAGGGTATGAATGTCACTTGACTCTGTTGAGTTGTAGCTTCTCCTCATACCGCCCTTGCACATGCTTTACAATTGAGTGACTAAAGGCATCAAGTATGTGAGTTGACACGAGAGTGCAAGTATTATCATTTCATAGGATATTAAGGCTCTTTTCAGATTAAGTTCATGCAAGTCATGCAAAATCTCAAAGGTGGTAAAAATCATACATATAATTATGTTCATAGAGTCATTTAATTCACACAAATCAACTCATATCAAAAATACATTATTATTATTATTATTATTATTATTATTATTATTATTATTATTATTATTAGTGGTGTTGTTGTTGTTGTTGTTGTTGTTGTAAATGAATAAATAATAGATGAAGAGATGGTTGTGAAGTTTGTGGAGCTATAAAAGCACAACCTAATTGCTCTAATGGACATGTATGGCTACAAGGATGTCCGCAAAGAGAATCATCAGACATTTGAACAATTATTGATTTAGATTCTTGAGAAGTTTATTCGTCAGGAAGCTTAGGAAAGGTCACTAGAGACCAACGGGGATGGCAACTTAGATTAAGAGGATGATTCATACTCTAGGTTACTTGTCCTAGCTATGAGACATCGATACCTGAGTATAACCCAATATCTATCTACTCCCCACCATCTACATACAAGTCTCCAGTTTACCCCCGTCTCCAGTATAACATGTAGCTCTAGTTTACACCCAAAACCTTCACACACAAGTTATTCCAAAGAAAATGAGATGCCCACTATTTATGGCATTTAAGGTCTAATATACTATAAATATGGCTATAACCTTACCCCACTTAAAGGTAACTTCTAGTCTAAAAATTTAAACAAACTTATCAGCAATCTTATTTTTACTTTTGTGTGCTACCAACATTGAGATGTATATCAAATGATATATAAAGTTTGTTTGTCATTAGAGCTAACTAATCTTGGTTTTTTCTTATCCTGGTACACACATATATAGTTGCTACAACAGACGTTGCTTGTATGGTAAAGGTTACAAGGCTATCAGGTTCTTCATGGTGCCTAAGGAAACTGACAATAATGGCTATTTCCTAGCCACATTTACACTAAAGAGCTCGATCACTTGAAACCCAAGAACTGCAAGGTGTACCTTAATGGTTCTCCATCAAAATCATGCAACATTGCTACTAACATTGGCAAAGACATCAGTGGTACTACACTTACTCACTCTTGCATCATCCACAACTACATGAACACGTATAATATGGAGTTGTACTCTGTCTCTCCATTTGTCTACAAATTAGCCAAGTACAAGACACTTACATCAACATACACTCCAAAATCAACCTACACTACACCAACATACTCCCCAAAACCCGAGTATAAGACATCTACGTACACTCCAAAACTAATTTATAGTACCCCAATGTAAAATATAGAAGTCGAGTACAAAACACCAACACACTCCCCATAAGCTGAGTATAAGGCTCCAACATACTCCCTAAAAGTAAAGTACTCAGCACCAAAGATGTCAACATACACTCAGCACCAAAAATGCCAACATCAAAGATAACTGCAAGCAACAAACTATCCTGAATTCCAAAATAGGTACAACTAATCAAATTGAACGTCCCTATAGAAAAAAGTAATTCATGTAACTCCTATCTTTAGAACAATGCTCGGAACTAGGGCTGTAAATAAACTGATCCAGTTCATTATTTGGCTTAGCTTGACTTGTTAAAATATCCGTTTGATTTGTTTATTTAATTAAATGAGCCGAGCCCAATCCTTACTTTTGGGCTCGTTTATTAAACCAACCGAGCTAAAAAAAGTGAGGCGAGGTTCATTTTTTGGTTTTGGCTTGTGAGCTTAGTTAAGCTCAGCTTATTCTTTTAGTTAAACGAGTTGAGCTTGATCCCAGGGATATTTGGCTCGGCTTAGCTTGGCTCATTTACAGCCCTACATAGAACCCACTAGAGATATTAAAATTTGCAACCAACAATTGTACTCCACAAATCATAAAAATTGTACACTTGATTCAATTAAATAGTTGTAGAAAAAAAACATGTGACTCTTATTTTCAAAATAAATCCTGGGACCAATGCTACAATAGCAAATCAACTTTGATGTCAATAACCATGAGCAACCAACTCATTTTGGAACAAGTAGAAGTAAAACAACAAATAACATTTATGATAGATCAGTAAAGGAGAAAAGGATCTTAGAAGTCAAAACATGAAATAAATAGAAAAGTAAGAAGAAACTTTATAAGTTCTTTCATCAACATGAAGCACAACAACCAGAAGCCATGCTTCTGTGGGCAAAAGTTATTTGATACTTAGAAGACCACACATAGAATAAAAGATCAACACATTCTGAAACTGCCAGATTACTTGCTTATATGCTCAAAGGCACAAACACCTAACTACCTGAGTCCTAGAAACTGTTTCGAGCACAAATTACCTCTAAATTATTATATAGAAGAAAAGGGATATCCAATATTGCACAAATGCATAGTACTGGTCATAGTTGCCTCATGATATATATTCAAGACAATAACCCATAACACGATGCCACACTAATATTATCACAACAAATTTGAATACCTACAAGCAAATAGGAGTAAATAGGGAAATATGTTAGTGATTATTAGCCACCCTAAATACAAAACTTAGGAGTAAAATTACATATAGGCCCTACTATAGAAAGAACAATCCAAAAGAAATGAATATCACACAACCATAATTGAGGTCATATCATACTTGTCTAACGTCCTTACTTATGATTGAAAACATTTATCCATAAATATTTCAATTATGATGGAACCAAGGAGTAATATCATCAACCATAGAACTTGACACTTCTCCTCTTTCAAGGATGTTTAACGATTACAATCTTACAATAAGAAAACATAAAGCATCAGTCCTCCAAGTTAGAAGAATTCACAGAGTCACAACAACAGAGAGTTGTTTTAGTACATTTTGAAACATTATATCACTTCCTGAATGACAATACCACTGTATTACATAGAGAATGGATCCAAACAAACATATTAACAAGAAAGCCACAACATTAGCCTAAAATCTTTTATACATAATATACATCGTTAGAATATACACATAATAAAAAAATGCATTTTATTGACAAGTAAAAATTACCCATTTAAATTTTAGCTTAATTATGTACAAATATCAACCTAAAAAACCTAAAGATAAATATATATATTGAGGAAACATATCACTTCTTTGTTTCCTCTTCCTCTGTCCTAATTTTTACCCCTCCCCTATCTTCATTAGTTTTCTTTTTCTTGTCTTTCTCCGTATTCCTTTGTCATATTTTTACCTCTCCCCCATCTTCACTGAGTTTGCTGAAAAACTCAACAACTAATATATTCACCATTACTGTATCAAGACATAACTCTGCCCGGATGAAGTATATTCAATAAACACATAACTCAACATTAGTATCAACTAGTATCAACATACTCAAACTCCCTCTAATACGATATAAGCTATGACTTGGTTGTAATCGAATTGAGGCCTACTATATGTAAAATAGGGTTGAGAATTTACCTATTCAAATTGATCTGGTAGGCTATGACTTGATTGAGATGGAGGCTTGCTAATTGGGAACTTGGAGTTGGAACCATATTGCTAACCAAATATGAATGTTGCGCTCGGGAGGAGCCATGGTCAGAGGAAGCTTGGTGATGGAATTACATAAATCAAATTAAGGAGATGTAAGATGAGTTGATGGCGAACCAAAGAAGAAAGAGAAAATACTAGCATTTCTTCACTACTCAGATCGAGGAGATGGAATATAAGTTTGATGGAGGAAGAAAATGCTGATGGACGTGGAGCAGTCTATGGAGGAAGAAAAGATCAATGGAGGTGTAGCGATCGATGTTGATGGAGCAAAACGAAGCCTTCGATGGAGAAGGAAGCAAAGGAGGGATGGAGACCAGTAGTCTTGAGGGTCGGAAGGTTGGAGGAATAAACTTTATCTGTAATTTTATTTCTTTCCTTAGCTAATGATAAGGAAAATTAGGAGCCTTAACTTTCATTAGTATCCTCCATATTTTCTTTCTTTTTAATTTTTTAGATAATCAAACACATTGAAATCATTTTTCATTATTTTTTTTTGCTCATTTTTTTTTTCAGGAAACAAACAAATCTAAAATAATATTGGGATTTGCATAGATTTGATTTTGGCGCCGATCCGATCTTTAAGCGTTAACCATCTCGAATGCATATGCCACCTCCTTGTCCCATCCTAGTTCACTCGACGCTCGCTGCTTCGCCCTCAAGTCCTCAACGCGACGCGAGAGACTAGTGAGCCAGAGATTGAGTCTCTTTCTCGCTGCACACTGCTCCTCCTCCATCTTCTTTGCCTTCGGCTGCGCTTGATCGGAATTTTCTACAAACCTAACGACGACTGGACGAAACAATATCCCCTCCATCCACTTCCGATCTGTAACTGTTGTTTGTTTTTTGCTTTAGTTATAATGTAAATTTTTGATTGCTGTGTTTGAAATTCGAATTGGCGTTGTCAGTTGGTGTATTTATGACTTGATTTTATTTAGCATAATTAGATTACTTGGTTAGTAGCTCTTTGTGTTAAAATTGATAATTTCATATTTCACTTCGTTAAATTAGGATGTTTGAATATATGTCAGTTCTCACATATCACTGAAATCGCAGCCACGAAAGTCATAGTCCGCAACGATGGCGAGTGGTTCGACAGAAGGATTTGGGCGTCAGACGGATGAAGATTTCGAAACATTGATGGCAACATCCGACGTCGAGTTGTTGAAGAAAGCCTGGCGCAACGAGAAGGCTGCCCCTGAAATTCTTCAATTTCAGTTCGCCTTAGTTCAAAGATCTAGAGAACAGATCCAACTCATGGTAAAATGTACACTTCTCGCCGTCCATTTAATTTCCTTAATCGCAGGCTCTTGTATTAGTTTGGTTTGTCGTATCTTCGTTTATTTACTTGTACTACCAGCTGAGGTGTAGGGTTTTATTTTGCCATTTTGAACTAGCCAACCAATATTTGCCTGAATTTTAAACTTATTCGTTGGTGTGGAAATGTTTGAATTTTCGACATTAATTGGTATGTTTATATTTTTGACTCCCCCCCCCCCCCATCACTTTCAAATCTCAAATTGCAATTTGCATCGTTGATCATATGAAATTACAATTTAACTGGCTGTGGCTCTCCATTTTTCTTCATCTTTTCTTAGACGCTAGTATCTGGGACTAATTCTTAGCATAGACAATTAAGCCACATCAACCTAGCTGACTAAGCAAATCAGTTAGTCAGTGAGCTAGGAGTTGTTACCTGTTGTTTTACTTTGTTGCATCACTTTTAGAATTATATAGGAGCTGCTAGAAGCTCGTATAGATCATGCCTGTGTATAAATAGGAGCTGAGCATTGCTAATCATTCATCCCGTACTTTTCTGTATTCACAATACACAAGTAATAAAAGCTCCCCCACTCTCTCCCTTTTCGCATGAATGCCAGCATGGTATTAGATAATGAAGATCCCCCATTCCTCTTTTCATTTCTACCTCCTTCCTTTCCCTAAATTTGTTGCTAATATGGAAATAGTTGTTAATCCGTTCAATCTGTGGGTTCTTGCTTCCTTTAATGTGGCTTCTCCTCAATCTGATTCCACTGTCGAGGCAATCATTGATATAACTCATTCACTTTACCTCCATTCTCTTAACAGACTTTGTATGATGAGTCTTGAAACAATTTGATGGATTAGCTATGGTGCATGGAAGAGAGCCATGCTCATAGCTTTCCCATCCAAGAACAAGCTTGAATTCGTAACATGTGATACAACTATGTCGTATTCATCCTCTTTAACTCACGGTTTGTGGAATAGATGGAATTTTATGGATTGCTTGGTTGTTAAATACTCTTAGCAAAAAAAAAAAAAAAAGAGTGATTGTTTGTTCTATCTCGTCAGAACAAAGGAGATTTGACATGAAATGCAATAGCCTTACGGATAATCTAATGGTGCTTTGATCTTTCAAGCCTATAAGGAAATCATTTCAATGCCTTAAGTTTTAGTGACTGTGATCACATACCTTACTAATATCAAGCACTTATGGTTTGAGTTGGTGGCTTTGATCTATGTCTCCGTGTAGCTATTGGCCTAGCGAAAGAACTAATTTTGTTTCAAGAGGACCATAAACTTTTTCAGTTTCTCATGGGACTAAATGACTCCTACTTTGGCATATCTTATTTCAATTGTGAGTTAAGCCTTTGCACTTATCAGCCACAAGTAGCAGCATGAGATTTCTTCATTTGCTTAATTTTATGTTTACGCAACATCATTGTAAATGTCTACATGACCCGTCAATCCAATAATTCAAGGTTTTATTCCAAGAAGAAACAATGTCATATGCAACTATTGTAAAAAGCTAGGAGGTATAAAAGAAAAGTGCTATTGCTTGATTCGATTTTCTTAGAATTTTAAATTCACTAATCCAAGAAAGTCTTGTCATTTGTGTCCCTAGATGATGGCACATCACCTTGGTCAACTCCTCCTTCTATTGGCATTGGTCTTGAGTAGTACCAATAGCTACTAACCTTACTTGGACAATTCAAGCCTATTGATCTTACTTAGGGCATTGACCTTAGGCCTATTGCTGATAATGCTTTGAGTGCTTTTAACTTAACCTGTCACATTCCTCCTTTACTTGTTTAAGCTTTTCCAAGGCCTTTTCTTAGCGTACATTCTCTAAGCATTGGATCATTTGAAAGGGAGCCATCAATCACTAGTAAGCTTTCACTCTTTTTATATGCCTTACCTTCTTCTTACTACATTACTTTACCCATTGGACAATGTGTAGGCGTGCTAGCAAGAGGCACCATATAACTTAATCCAATCATTACTTTGTTGGATGTGTCATTTGTTCCAAAATTTAAATACAGTCTCCTCCTATCTAGCTTCATAACTCAAATGTGCAATTACTTTCACTGATATGTCCTTCATTGAAGACACATCGAAGCTTGGTAATACATGTGGAGGCTTATGCCTACTACACATGCAAGATTATCCTTCCATCTCATGAAGATTGACTACTTTCAACTCTCATCACCACCTTTGGTAACCTGGTCACTTACCTTTGTATATAAGCTTGATATGCTTGTTTTATTAAAAAAACTTAATAAGCTATCGGCATTTTCTTGGGATGTATGCTTTGAGGCTAGGCTACACCCTAATCACATTGTTTGTTTTTAACCCTTTTTGCTTTGATCTTGTACACATTGATGTATGAGTCCCTATCATACTACTACATACAATGGCTACAAACACTTCTTAATTTATGTAGATGATTTTACTTGCATCATTTAAAACTTACATAGTCCCAAGAGCTACGCTTTCACAATGATTAAGGCTTTTGTGTCTTTTATTCAAATGAAATTTCACAAAACTATCAAATTAATTTGCACAAACAATGTATTAAGTTTGCTACCGATTTCTTTCTTTCCCTTGGCATAATCGACTGAACAAGCTGCATGGTTACACCTCAAAAAATTGGTCTAATTAAATGCAAGTGTAAACATCTCCTAGAAGCTAGTCAAGTTCTCAACTTTCAATCTGGCCTTCTTCTTTTATAGTGGGATGAATGCATCTTAACGACCGATACATCATTAACTGCCTTACTTCTAGAGTTACCAACTTCGTCAACCCTTATGAACTTTATATGGTCATAAACCTTCCTTACACCACCTTAATATCTTTTGTTGTTTTTGTTATGCCTCTACCCTAAGTAGACATCAAGACACGCTTATGCCTAGAGCAACTTCTTGTGTATTTTTGGAAAAAAGGGCTACAAACTTATCTATTTATCCACAAGGTAAATCTAAATAAGTAGGGATATAGTATTTCATGAGGCCATTTTTCCTTTTCACTCCATGAAACCCACATCCATATATCCCATGTTCACCCTTGATATTTATTTTCCAATAGCTCACCAATAGTCTCACTGTCATCACTACCTACAGATCTCCCACCACCCCTACAACATTCACAATTACCTCACATTTCCACATTACCATAGAATTGCTTGCTCCTGTTTTTTCTCAGAATATCTTATTAGATGGTCAACTTGTGTCACTAAGCCACCAACTAACTTACATGATTTTTTTTATGTTTCAATCATCATACTTCTTCATCTCCTTTCCCTTGTCCTTATACTTTAACAAACCTGTGTGTTGCTAGTCAAACTATTTGTCTCAATGAAGTTGCTTCTAACCCTGAATGGCAGGCTGCTATGCAAAATGAATTTTTAGCTCTTGGAACCAGCCACACTTTGGACTTGGTCTCTCGGCCTAAAGGGAAGAAACCGATACTTTGCAAATGGGTTTATAAGGTCAAGTATTGTGGGGATGGGAGTTTTAAACATTATAAAGCAATATTAGTTGCCTGAGGATTTACACAAAAGACCAAGGAAGATTTTATTAAAACTTTCTCTTTTATAGTTTGCATGACAACTATTAGGAGTATTGTTACCATACAATTAAATAGTGGTCCCGCTATAGCGTAGTGATCGCTATTTAGCGATTTTTGGGTTGGTTGTGATGTGAAATTACCGATACGCTACGGTTTAAAAATTTCACATTTATTAGCCGATAAATTGCCGGTAAATCGGCCGATAAATCGGTATCGCTGATAAATCGAAAAATATCACCGATAAGTCAGGACAAGTCATCGATAAATTAGTCATTTATGGAGAATTCTTAAATCTATTGAAAAAAGCATGCATGATAATTTTTTTTTATTCATTTACTATATATATCTTGGACCAAGTTACTATTGAATTATAATAAAGTATTACTATTTATTATCTTCACATTTACTATTAAATAACATGTCTTTTTCATTCAAAGGTAAATTTAGGGTTATTAGGAAAATTTAGCATATAATAACTCACTTTAATACTTCTAATATAATATAAAACACTTGTTTATTGAATATTTATATTCAAATGATCAATTAATAATAATTAGAGTATATGGTGAAATAAAAATAAAAATTCATGCTGCGACAACCACGACACATAATTTATTGTTCGCGATGCTCCGATACCGTCACATTGCGACTGCGACCGCGATTTAATTGCTTAATTGTTGCTTTGGCTATGAAATGTGAGTGATCTCTTTTCGAGTTCGACGCAAATAGTGCATTATTGTAAGAGATTAACTTGTAAATGCCACTAGGTTTGTGTGTCTTATCTCCTCTTGTTTGTTGACTCATGAAGTCTTTTTATGGTTTAAACAAGCTTCATGTTAGTGGTATGTAGAGCTATTTGATTCATTGATTTCTCATGGTTTTACCCAATCCAAAATTGACTATTCTCTGTTCACTAAGTGTTCAACACATCAAATGTTGTACTTGCGATTTATGTGGATGATATATTGGTCATGAGTAATGATTTAGATGAGATTGATGTTTTGAAGTCTTTCCCTGCATGATCAATTTAGTGTAGAACATTGGGGTTCATTACTTTACTTTCTTGGCATGGAGTTCCTCAACGTTCTAGTGGGTGTGATTCTTACACAAAGGAAATTTATCAATGATTTGTTAAAAGAGTTTGACTGTACTTCTTTGTCGTCTATCAATAGTTCTTTGGATAATGACATGAAGCTTTTACGTAATATGGACAAGCCCTTGTTTGCTGCTAGTTTTTATTGCATATTAGTGGGAAAACTTGATTATATTCTCCACATGAGGTTAGATATCGATTTTGTTGTCGAGTTAAGCAAAAACTTGGCTGGACCGTGGTGTAATCCTCATGCCGCTTCACCCCCAAGGTCAACACAACGAGCCTCTGGTCTCGTGGACTTGAGATATAGAGTTGTGGAGATTGTAGATCAATGTCAAGGGATTTTTGTGGAGAAAACATAGAGAGAAGAGCTTGGATAAATGTAAGTTGGTGCATATCAAAAAGCCGAGGCTTGGGTTTAGTTATTGATCTAGTTTATGCAAGCACCTCATAAGCCTCATTTCTTGGCTGCTTATGATGTGCTACAATATCTCCAAGGGAAACTAAATCAGGATTGCTTATGACTTATTCTTTTGACCTTTCTCTTCAGGCTTACTGTGATTTGGATTGGGCAGCACACCCTTTTACTCAGCGTTCAGTCAGTGGATCCTTTATCACTTTTCTAGCAAGTCCTCTTTCATGGAATTCAAAGAAGCAGGCATTTGTTTCCCTCTCTTTTGGTGAAGTATAGGTTTGATGCATCAAGTGACCATTGAACTTGCATGGGCAAGTAGATTATTGTCTGAAATTGGACTTGCTAGTGTCACACCCGCTTCTCTCAAGTGTGATAATTAGGGTGCTATTTTCATAGCTGACAACCTTGTTTTTTCATGAGAGAAATAAGCACATTGTGCTAGATTGTTATTGTGTGTGATCAACTCTCTAACAGTCTTTTCATAGTTAGTTACACACCTACAGCAATTCGCTGATGTGTTCATTAAGAGTCTCCTTGGCTATCATTATCAAGAGGTTCTGGCCAAACTAGCCATGCATTCCCATGCTCTAGTTTGCAGGGGCTCTTAGCACAGACAATAAAGTCATGTCAATCTAGTTAACTAAGCAAATTAGTCAATTAGGGAGTTAGGAGTTGTTAAGTATTGTTTAATTTGTTGTAACAGATTTGTTACAATGTTAGAATTAGCTAGAAGATGCTAAGCTCATACAAAGCATGCCCATGCAAAAATAGGATCCGGGTATTGCTAAGCATTTTTTCTTTTCTATTCACAATACATGAATAATAAAAGCTTCCCTATTCTAAATACCAACACTAATTGACTATTGTCTTAATTTGGATTGTCATAAGTGAAAAGATATTGAAGCACTGGATGACCATAAGGTGAACATGAAAACAAGGATATATCTTTATTGCTCTAAAATGTTTGCATCTAAAAATTGTCACAATGTTGACATGTCTATTGAACATTAGGAATATGCTAGTTTCAATAAGATTTTATTGTTTTTGATGTTATTCAGTCACACTATATCAAGTATAGGTTTAACGTTCTTATCTATGGCGTCTTGATTCTTAGCTAATAGCACAATTAGACCCCACGATGACGATGTTCATGGTTAAATTTATAATCCTAACAAGTACTCCAGACCTGCAATTTAGTCTATGAAAGTACCTATAAAAAGGTAAAAAAGAATAGAATGAATAACCTTACTTGATGAACTAGCATATGAGATGTTGAATTCTACTTCTTATCCATTTCCATTAGAGTTTGGGAACTTCACACATTTTGTTTTATTTTCCTATCTTAGGGGACATGATTCCTTTTCTTTTGCTTCGTTTCAGTATGTTGATTGTTTATTTCAATTAACTAGTTTCACTTTCAATCTGATCTCTTATGCATGTACGGATTGCAAACTCCACTCATTTCAGTCGGAAGGAATCATACATTCATGATATTGGCCTATATATTATCACTGCTTCTATTGATACTCTGCTCTCCACTTCATTGATTTAGGATGTTAGGTTATTGAGGGCTGTGTACTATGTTAATATCTAGCAAGGATAGACTATACTATTTATAGGATATAATATGAATATATTATGTTTATAATTTTTGAGATTATGATTAAGAACTAGAATCGGTGTTTGTATTCGTACCCAAGTTTAAAGGAAGATCACTCTTTGATGTATGTGGTGAAATCTGCTAATTTATGATATTTAATCTTCTTTATTTGTTGGTCCTATTCATGTTAAGGTCTCTTTTTATTTTTGTTTCACTAAATTTTTTTTTCAGTAACTAATTTTGACTTGCATTTAGGAAGATACTGTTGAGGAATACACGAAAAGTGGTTTTGATCCTTTGATTGCCTCTATATATCAAATGGATTTGGACAGAGCTCAATTTTTGTTAAGATCATATCTGCGGATTCGCCTTCAAAAGGTACTATTTGCTATATTATCCTTTTTCCTTAATATTCTTGCATCCATCATGGAAACCAACCAGCCCGTTCTTCAATGTGCCTTTTTGATTTCCTTTATGGGCCTGAGATTGGTCCTTAGACCTAACTTTTTAGTATTAGGTGTTCTTGAGTAAAATGGGGTAGACTCTATTTTCACGTGTTTTTAGAGGGATGGCCCTGTACATTAGTTTGTGATGACATGAAATTATGTTGCAGATATGGAAGGACATGGTTCACATCTCCAAGACAGATCTTTGGAAACGACTTTCAAGAGAGGAACAAACTTTTGCTCGAAGGTAGCTTGTGATCATATTTTCTTCAACCATATTTTGTCATTTTCATGAAGCTATGATCTCTGTATTTGGTGCTTTATGATTAGGGTGCTATGCTGGCAGGTGTTACGAGGATATGAAGAGTTATCTCGAGGAATCTGTTCTGTCTAAATTACCGGGTGGCTATCAGTCTAATATTAAGCAATCCAATGCAAGCGAAGAGGATGACATGGGTACTTATATTTTCTTGTGCCAATGGTCATTGCCATTGTTTATGGGCTTCTCTTAATCTTATTTGATTGATCAAATTTTTTAGTTGAGGTTCTACATTCTTTTTATTTTCCCCTTTTTTTGGTAAGAACTTGAGAAATTAAGGAAAAAAATAAGGTTTTTGCTTTCGGAAAGAGTTAGGGGATTTCCCTTTCACTTAATAGTTGAAATTGTCACTTATAGTGTAATATCACAGTTTTTCACTATTAAAAAGTTTTATTTAAAAATATTTATGAAGCCAAGAATATGATCACAAACTTATAAAAAACAGGGTGCTGTCGCCATATCCAACACAAGATAGACATCTAATTGCATGTTTCATGTTAGACGCAAGGCTGAGTATGCAACCAACCAAATACAAGAACAACTAGAGCATGTGAAAAAGTCACTTAAAAATAAGTGAGTCAAGGCTTACAACCTAAGGCTATGTAAGTTTAAAACTAGTACAAAAATACACTAGAAGAAAACAATAACTAAAGGAAAACAATGACAAGGGAAGACGCCTCAGTCACCCAAGGACCATCAAAAGAGAACATCTTCTGAAATGCTTACACTGAAATAATCTGACTATCTTGAAAAAGAGGATAAACTAGTCAATGGTCGTCCTTGTAAGTCTACACAAGATCTCTTGTTTGATGGATTGAGTAGGGAATTGCAATAACCCCATCAGTATGCATACATATTGAGCAAATCAATCTATTACTATTATGTAGATTATGATACAAGAGAGACCCACATAACATGCTCATGCTACAATATACCAAGACATGCATGAAATATTCCTATTATGTCATTCACATCTATGACATAAGGTCATGCTGGACACACTTGGATCTGCCAAAAAATGCTTGATTATAATTGTATAGATATACAGGAATATACATGCTATAACATTCTTGGACATATATATCATATTCATAGGGAGATATGGATTGCTTAGATTATCCTTACTATAGTGCATAGAGTATATCCCATAGAGTAATGAACATATAGGTACACATACGACACTTTAATCATGTGTTCTTATAGTAGGAGGATCATAATTACACCTAATATAAATAATGCGATAATTCATGGAAACATGCGAGAATAAGAGAATCATATGGCAATGGAGCACTTAGGATTAAGTACATAGTAGCATATGTTGTGTATATATATTTATGACATACATACCACATTATGCATTCTAAGGAACACTTCTATGTGGGAACATTTAAAGACAATGAGCAGAGTTACATAATGTACTTAGAATCAACTAGTTATTATCTTATGTCAAAGTGATCATAGAATTCTTTTATACCAATTTTTTGAGCAATGGGCAGGACTGTTCCTCATGGTCTCTCAATATCTACGAAAGTCATACCAAATAAGTGAATGAACATAAAGTCCATCCGAAGCCAAATAATCTTTCTATGGTAGCCAGACCCTTTAATATCGATACATCCTAGTATATTATCAGTATTTGGAGTAGAAAAAATATTGGGATCAACTAGGATACCGCCCAAAGACACCAAAGGCAAATAAATACGCTAAAAGATAGACCAACCCCTGGTAGCTAATTGAGGATCGGATAACCTAGACTCGTTATAATGCTCGTTTCACTTTAAGTAATTAGTATCTTATTAACTCAAGATCTTATAATTGACCAAGGTCCACATACCATATCATTCCAAACACATGCCATTTCGATCCAAATATGACCATAGAAGGTTCTCACATTATCCATTATTCCCATTAAGGGTATCTTAAAGTGATAACTTCATTATTAAATCATTTATGCCACAAAGGGGTAAATTACCATATTAGTTATAGATATCCAAGCCAACCATTTGATTTCCAACTAATCTCTTTTCATTCATAATTCAAGTCTAGGTTAAGGTCTAAAAGTAGGTTCAAGTCATAGTTCTATTACTTGATCATATTCTTTTTCATCCATTAAAGAATATTCAATTCAATCCCTAAGGTTAAGGATAAAGGTCCAAATGGAGGTCAACTAGAGTTCAATCTTAATTCATGTTATTCATCAATTTATTTAAATAGCCAAGCGAAGGTTACTTTTTATGAATAAGGTTAAAGTAAGGTTAACTTAAGGTCATCGTATATATCTATGTTATTTTCTTCTAATCATGCTATGCCATTCAACTGACGAGGTTTCATGTTGTAAGGCAAAGGTATAGTTCATTAGAAGTCCATTAACCTCTATTAAGGTTCATTATATAGATACTAGCCATGCAAAAAATCCAGTTCTAGGCATCTACTATTTCCATGCTCAAGAGAAAGGTCAAGTGTTAGGTTATGGTCAAACTTGGTCAACTTAGGGTAAAATTTTACTTTAATCCATCACTTATATTCAGTTAATCCGGGTTAACTTATAGATACTAGCATCTTAGGTTACCATCCAAGCATGAGGAAATTCAATACATCACATTCGAGGAGAAATAGATAAGAAAGGAAATTTTGGTCGAGATTAGTCGATGGGTTTCAAAGACTAGTCGATTGGTTATCTTAACCAATCGATTAGTATTGGTTTGGGCACTGCTAGACCTTCACAGTGGTCATGAATTAGTCGATGGGTTTGGTTAAATCGGTTGATGGGTTTAAGCTGAGGCTAAGACCATTGGGGTGATAACCGGTTAATTAATCTTTTGGACCAGTTGATGGGTCATGGTGACTTGTTGATTGGTTGCACGGACCACTCGATTGGTCGGAGCAAGAAAAACCCTTGTTGAGCACATTCACATACAATTAAGTGTAGCAAGTTTTTCTCATTTAATTCAAACATCAACTAGAGATCATGTGAGGTTTTTAACAAGTATTATTCATGGATTAATATGTGCAATACCTCATTCATGCTTAGAATCTTAGTAACATATTGAAATCATACTTGCATCTTTATCAAAGTCATTAAAAGAACAAAGGAGTCCTATAACATGCTCTTTCATGTTGTAGCTTTATGCAAAACTATCTATATATCATACTACACATGCCGATGATGCTGAAATTCTTAAAATGGCAAAGGTATCCATGAATCCAAATCATACCCATGATGTTAACGCACGTAAGATTTCATGTTAGGCTTTTCTGCCCAATCTTTCATTTATTCTATCCATAACTTGCTCAACATATTTTCCTTTATGCTTTTATAAAAATATAGAACACTTACTCATACCATTTACCACGAAATAGGGAAGACAATGGGTCACCTCAAGAAAACTTAGCAAAACCGACCAAAAGAGAGTAAAAGTCTTCCTCAACTTGAAAATCTAAACCCCTAAACTCTTGAACACTTTGAAAGATAAGATTAAAACTTAGGAAAACCCTTAAAATCTTTCAAGAAGCGAAATAAAACCAAAGATTAGAGAGAAACATCAAAGAGGATCCTTGAGAGAAATAGAAAAACCAAGAAAGAAAATAGACAACTCCTCACTCTTTTCCCATTTTTAACCTTATCTTGCTTAATAGCAAACAAGGAGGAGTTAAAGGAAGGATTAGAAGAGGAAAGAAAAGTTAGGAATGGAAAGCAGAGAGAGTGTGTGCAGTGAAAGCAAATATGGAGGAAATAGGGAGACTTGAAGGTCGGGGAAAAAGGGGGAAAATGGAGGCTTTGGCTTGCTAATGTTGAAGGTTTCTAGAAGTAAATGAAGTGTAAGGGGGTTCATAATTTGAAACCCCAAATCTTAGCTCGATATTAGGCTTTTTTGTGCGAATTTTAGAGGTTGAAGATTGGCTTTTTGTCCTTACTCTCAAGGGGTGTTAGCTGAAAAGTTCCAGGTTTTGTGCCACCAATTTTCAAAATCATGAGATGAAAAATGGACGAAAAGGAGAGAGAGATAAGTCTAGAATATCTGTTGAGGTTGATATGCATTTTTCCTTAACTATCATTATTCGACCTTCAAATGCTAGACCAAAGAATGAGATTCGGCCCAAAAGGCTTCCACGCGTGCTCGTCATTTTTTTGGACCGGTCTCAAATGGGTGGTCCATATTGTTCCCTTGATGGTTCGGTTTTCTACTTAGGATATGGAAATTTGCTGTCTTCATCTGTACTATAATTTTTTCTCTTCCACTTCCCTCGTTCTACTGCTATACATATATAGGGTTTGATATCTATTTTAGGGATCCGAAATTCATAATACAATTCTGCTACTTTTGCTCTCTCTTCTTTGCTTTAAAGTTTTCCTTTGTTGCTCATTTAACACTTAGCCTTATTCTAATTATCTAAGAACCTATCAGTTCACAAAACACCATCAACAACAGACGTTGTCCATGGGGATTAGAATAATTGGCACTGTCCGTGGGGATTGGTTAACTCGAGGCCAACACTATTATCTGAATGGTAGTCAAAGAAGGAATAATTGTTAGGCATGGTCAGGGTGGCTTTATCATCTCGAATGGAGACTTTAGAACCATCCTCACAAAATATTTTTCTCGGAGAAAAACATTTCAATCTTAGTACACCTGCATCAAGATCTTCTAATAGACCGTTGCGTGGACAGAATCACCACCACCTTTTAGTATAGAGGAAATTTCTAAGGGATCCCCGACACTTATGCTATCTAGGGGATGATGTTGATTCCAAAAGGGATTTGCACTCTCTTTATTGGCTTCTCTTCTTCACTAGCGACTTCATCCACGATTATAATAGTTTCTACGGCCGGGATAGGGATAGGAACCTCTTTGGTATGTGGCAAAGAGGGAAGTTGGGGTTCCTTCAAGGAGTGATCCATAAGTTCCTTGCCTTTTCTTTCAATTGGCTTCGCTTGAGGCTTAAAAGGACCATCCTTTGTTTTTGGGATCTACGGCCTTGGGCTAATAAAAGGAATAGCAGATGAAGGCTTGAGTGAGCCAGACGAAGGCTTAAAAACTTTTTTAGCTACTGACACTTTGGGGATTGCCTGGGGCAGAGCCCCCTCTTGAAAAGCATAACTGAATTATGAAGAATGCAATAGGCATAAAATGTGTTTGGTGAATATAGCCAACAGATTTAAGAATATGTTAATAGTAAGGGCTAACTTTAATGTAAAAAGTATTTCTAACCTTATTTAACTTTGCTTTTTTCTTTGGTTTTTCAGGACTGGGTTTGGTGGATTTTTCAACATCTTGATCGTATAATAGGACAAAAGAACGAATATGTTTAAAGATTGAGAAATAGAGGAATTAGAAGATTTATTAAGATGTTTGAAAAATAGATGCTTTAGAAGAGTAAGGGATTTATTAGGATGATTGAAAATGGTGGTGGTTGGTGCGGCGGCGACACAAACTCCTCAAGTTCAATTACTGTTAGGAAGCTTGTTCTATTGCATTTCTTCATTTATAGCGAAGGTGGGAGGGGTTGTCTAAATGTTTATGGATGGGGGTAATATTGGTGTGGATGGTGCCCTAACAAAGTATGGAAATGAAGATTTAAAGGGTTCAGGTTTGGAGATATAGAGCGAAAGTTGAAAGAAGATGAAGGACAAGAGAGTAAGTGGAGGGGTTTTATATATATAGTGATATAGGATGATCGAAGTTACCTCGCTTTTGACTGTGAAGATGGCGAATTTGTATTCAATACCGGTGGAATACTCTCGCTTGTTTTGCCTTTGGAGAGGACAGAACGTCTAATCAAGCCTCGATTTTCGTGTTTTCTTAAGCAATATAGCGTCACTAGAACGAATGACCTTCAATGACCTAGGAACTTGTTCTTTTTATAATCAGTGTTGGAGGGATCATGTGGCCCTTATTTAAAGACTGCTCATCCAATTCAAACATGTGGGGGGATGAAAAATGAGGCTTATTCAGCAAGTCTAATTTTAGTACTATTTTATATTGTATCAAAATTAAAAATTTAAATGCTACCAAAATTGATGAGATTGGTGTAGTTTTATTTTTTTTCCTCAACAAGACATGCCGACAGACTTTACTTAAAAGTAGTTGATCTTCCAATACTTGATACTATATATATATATATATATATATATATATATATATATGATGTCCAATGGTCTTTTTGTGTAACTTTATTTGTAAGCGACCGGCAGTCTTTTTTGTCTAACTTGATTTGTACATGTCCGATAGTCTTTTTGTTTCTTTTAAACATGTGGTTTTGACTGTCGGTAATGTTATCGAAGTCTAGTCTGTTTACACAAGAGAAATATTTGACGTGGTTGATCATCGGTAATATAATTGAAGCTTAACTTGTCTACCTCGGGGGAGTAGTTAACGTGGTGGATGAAATTATGAAGGGAGTAATGATATAGGTTTTTTCTCAACTAGTATTATTCAACCTTTAAATGCTGACCCAAAGAACAAGATTCGGCCTAGAAGGCTTGCAGGTGTGCTCGTCTTTGTCGGACCTGTCTCGGATTGGTAGCCTATACTGTTCCTTTATTGGGCTGATTTTCTACTTAAGACAGGAAAATTTGCTATCCTCAACCACATTGTATTTTTCCCTTTTTGTCTTCTTTCGTTATACCCCTATATATACGGGGTCTAGTATCTATTTTGGGGATTTGATTTTCATAATATTATTCTCCTACTTTTACTCTTTCCTTTGAATTTTCCCCTTGGCACTTATTTGGCACTTGGTCTTATTCTAATTATCTAAGAACCCTTTCGTTCACAAAATACCAACAACACTGGCAATGCAAAGTAGAGAGAGAAATGAGGAAGAAGAGGAGAATGGTGATGAGGTTATGATAGTAACTTTTGGAAATTTGGCCCCTCACAAATTTGTTGCAAATTAGTAAAACTAGTTATGAAGGCTCAAATGATTTGTAAAAATCATAAACAAACCACCCAAAATATAACCACAAGGCTACAAAATTGCTCGAAAAAGATTTGAAATAGAAATTGTGCTTGAAGAACAAACAACTCAATCAAACCAGTCAACTGGTACCCCAAACCAGTCAATCGGTTTGGCTGGTTTCAAAACTCCATTTTAAGGAACAAACCCGTTGATTGGTACCTCAAACTAGTTGATGGATTACCCTGAAAATCATTTGACAAAATCCAAATCAAGCCCAACCAAAACATTACCAAACTTTAATCACACCTCTAAACCATGATTAAACACACTTAGATCGCAATCAAATACATAGATTAAAATACATTAAAGATGCTAAAAAATGGGGTATTACATGTACTTTTAGTTAGACGAATGAGAGTAATTTCTAGAAATTCTTCTTGTTTCTTTTCTTGAAGAAAATTCTTCTTGAAAGGCCAATGTGTAGGAAAAGAAGCATCTATAAAAACATTTGGATGCGTTTACTAGAAAACAATGGCAATTTGAAGGAAAATGCTTTTATAGTTTTCTTGATAACTAGAAAACATGTTTTAATTTTTTGTTTATTTTCCTAATTAGAAAACTAGTGGACATAATTTTCAAAATTTGTGAAGAGAATTGAAAAACAACCTAAACTTTTAGTTTGTTTAATAAATTAATATATGATCGAAGTGGTGTACTGTACATTAACAATTTTGGTTATATACTCTAATATTACTTTATTTATTTGAATTCACTTTATGCTTGTAGTAAATTGCGATATTAAGTAAGGATAATTTTGAAATTTTACATAAAATAATATATTGAATCATATAAATTTAATGGTTAAGGCGGTAAAGAAACACACCCTCTATTTTCTTAGTTTTCCATATAAATATAATTCCATGTTTTATCCATGTTTTCTAATTGGAAAACAACTATTATCATTACTTACTAATAATATTTATTATTGTTGATTTCTTTTATTATTATTATTAATTAGTGTTAATTATGGTTAATTATTATTTTATTAGTTATATCAATATTATTTTTTATTATTATTATCATCAACTAATAATTATTACTATTATTGTTGTTGTTGATTTGCATCTAAGAGAAGACAAACATGTGTTCAAATTTTTTAATGGAAAAATATATGAATACAATCTCTCAACTTTCCAAAGCTATTATTTTGTACTCCATCAAAAACTAGTCATGAAAAATGTAAAATTATTTTACCCTTAGCCTTTTAAAGATTTTTTGTCAACATTTATATCATTTCTTATTTGTAGCATATGAGGCGTATTGGAAACATACAACACTAGAAAAAGGTAGGTGCAATCATCCACACAAAAGTCGAACAAGAAAAAGAAGAAAAGAAAATGATTTCAATTGATTGATATTAGGGTTTGGTGGTTTAGGGTTTTTGATTCTGTAAGGATTTTGGTGATAAAATTGATGGTGCTATTAATGCGTTTACGAGGGCATTAATTGTGTTGAAATTTGTTGGTTACAGAAGAGCGTTAGGGTTTTAGATTGAATTAGATGAATTTGGGGTGAAGGTTGTGATTGTGTATGGGATCAGTTTGGATGATTTGTGTTGGGTATGAATTTGTTCAATTGAACACAAACTCTCTCTAATTAATTTATACCGAAATTAAAAAGAGAAGGTTGATTGTGAATCATAAAGAAATCACAAATCAAAGAACTTACAAAGAGATTCAATAGGGATTCAAACTTGATTTAATGCATTCAATGATCTTCAACTCTATGAACCATGGTTTTTATGTATGAATTGCACATCCTCAAATCTAAATCATCTATGAAATATAAGCTAAAAACTAGAAGATAAAACTCATATAAGTGTGTATGAAATCGGCGCAAACAACCACACAATAGATAAAACTTCAACTAACAAATTCAACTTTTTAACAATATCTAATATATATATATGGTCGGTATTTCTTCTGATGGACGTCCCCTCCTCATGTGCTGGACATGTGATTTCATTAAAATTTGTATAATGACCATAAGTCCCCTTCTAATTCGTGTTTAAGCAAGTAAGCACCTTATTAAGCTCAATTGTGTTAGTTTGGTCGCATTCCTCAACCAAGGCTAAAATAATGGGCTCTAAATTGTCCATCCATGACTTGTAGAATTTGTACGACAATGCCCCACATCAACATATCTGATAAAAACTCGTCAACTAAGCTTTGATTTTCCTTTTTTGGTAATCAACTTCCATTAATACCAAAACTGAGAATTGTGTACATCACACTCACAACCTTCACTTCTCTGAAGATAATCTATACAAAGAAATTAAGCTTCGTCAAAATTGACCTATACATACTGTACTGTTGGCTGTGCTGTACTCCAATGAAAGTGAGTAGAATGATCTGTTGGATCATAGCAGCTGCTCGTCTTCTTCTCCTTGTTCCTGACCAAAAGAATGCCCTAAAAGCTGAAATCAATCTGCTGGATTACTCCCTTAGGCAAGAGGAGGATTTGATCCCAAAATTGCGGACGCCATACAGTACAGAGGAGATAAGCTGGAATCCCCCTGAATAGCCCAGGTATTTGGCTGTCCAGCAATGTATTCTAGACTAGGTTTTATCAAGCTTCAACCTCTGCCACAAACATGGACATAAGCTGTGTGAGAAAAGGGGAAAACGAGATGAAATGTGTGTTTGAGGATTTTTTTTTTCAAGACAGTTAAGTTGATTATTATAGCAAGAACACGAGTACATGTCCTATTCACTAAATAGGATGTTGTTGAAGGAGATTCACCTCTAAGGTATTTCGGCATGCATTGAAAACACGAGAAACTGCAAGTGTCCCTCAATGCCATTTTGCATAGGTATATCAGCAGAAGTAGATTGATGACGAACCCATTGTTCTCTTGTAAAGAAGAAAAAACTCCAAGAACTTTGTTAAAATATCTAGTGCCATTTTGGGTACAAAGAACGTCGGTATCATCAAATGAATTATTTTGAAGAAGTTCTCAACTTTAGATTTGCTGCTCACTACATAAATCCCAACATAAAAGGGTATGATTGTTAGTAAAGGTTAAAAACCATCTTTTTCCATAAAATTATTGATCCTTGAAGCACCCAAAATCAAATATCACTGTGGGTTTAGTTAAGAGGTTTTGAAGATTGATAAAGTTGACTTTTAAGATGTTTTACAATAAAACGTTGAACAATTCAAGCCACAAAATAAGCTAGGAAATGCCTTTTTTGAATAAAGGAAACTCAAATGTTCTAGTATAATGCCAACGTATAGTTTGATCTTTAGTAGGGATAGAACTGATACCTTGAACATCTTTATATCTGAAGTCTTCATGCTCAAAAAAAAAAAAAAGTAGAGACCTCAATCATTATAGCACTGCCAGTTTGCTAATCTTGCAACATACACAAATTCTAAAAAGGTTACAAGACAATTCATCTCTAGTTATTTTACTAACCGATAAGAATTTACATGCTAACTTTGGAACGTGAAGAACAATATCTCGAGTAATGTTTCTAGATAGATTTTTCCTAGCCTTTCACTGCTATGAGAGAATAAGATGTGATAAATGGTTTTTTTTCCCCCGACAAAACAATGCCTATAAGTAAAGAAAATGTTAAAACTTGCCATATGATTGCAAGCTCCTATATCAATTATTCAGGGAGTGTAAAGAGGATGTTGTCACAGACTATACTCCCCTGCTATTCTGGCTGCATAAGTGTATGACCTCAGTTGCTAGAAATGGAACTTGAAATTATGGATATGTGATATCTTTCAATGTTTGTGAACCTGTCCTTGATGTCCTACAAGAGCAAGCTATACAAGAGCAAGCAACCAAAAAGGCTCAATAGGACAAAAGTATAAACAGATTAAGGAAATATGAATTGCAAAACCTGAACTTCTATTACTTACATCAAGCAATACAAAATTCAAGAGTGCCCACAATTGTGTTTTTGCTTTCACAAAAAATTTAATAATCCCGTTCTTGATTTTCTCACTCAATCAAGAACTCTCCCCTTCTTCTAGAATGCTCCATCGGAATTAGTGAATAGATCACTCATAGATCTAGATCTATGAGGGACTCTTTCTCTTCCCTATGTTCTAAGTTTAGTGTTATACAAAAGATTACCTTATATAGACTAACAGAATCCTAGAACTTAAAGGATAAAAATCGAAATGAAAAAAAAAAAAATACAATAGAGGCCAACTCGAACTAAAGACAAACCATCATGGAAAAAACGAGGCTTGACATGGTTCGTGTTCACCAACACTGTCTTGTTGGCCGACATAGCCAACACATGTTCTCTTTTTTGCCCATTGTTCTTCGTTCTTTGCTCCTCTTTGATGCGAACGTATTCCTTGACACTACCAACCTGTGTAGCCATGTAAGACCCCTTTTCTTTCATTGTCCAACATTTTAGATCCTTTTTCAGCTACAAACATGGGGCTTGAATTTCAATGGAAGATGATGATAAGATAGGGCACTTGATTTGCTAATAATTTTAGCTAGAGAAGTACTAGGTTTACGGATAGCTCAACATCTGATTTCAATAGTTTAACCCTCTTTTTACTATTTAAAATTTTGTTTTAGTGGAAGTATAATCATAAAAATATTGAATGTTACCACCACAATTAAAATAAGTTGTCTTTTTACTTTTCTTATGTCAAGTGCTAAGGGTAAAACTATTCAACTCAAAACAAATAAATGAAGGAGAGGTAATAACATAGATAGAAAGTTAGAGATAATATCACCTCCGCACAACACTTATATAAAATATATCTAGGGACGTAAGTCTAAAGAAAAACTAACACAAAAAAATACCTAACAGTTCAACAGCGGTTTACTCATACATTCACCCTAACTACAAACCATTATACAAACTATACAAGTCAAGAAAGCGGGGACCCTTGTCCCCTTGACCTTTCCGACTCTCGGAGTTCTCCAACCACTTCATCTTGCGCATATACTGAGTAAATCACAATATTTTTGAAGAGTTAGCATGTTCACATATTATTTAATCATAAGATGATAAGGAACATACGCAAACATATAATCACACAGGATCACAATATTCAAGGGTAAGCATGCTTCCACAAATCCAAACGATAAAGATTAACCATACCTTACAAGGGCCAAAATCAACATGCTTCCAACACGACTCAACTTATCAATCTAAAACCCTAAATCAATTATTAAGGAGGTAACTTGGTGATTATTTGATCTAATTTCCAATTCAATCTAATTATTACTTTTCGAGAGGAATACAATCTCGTAATCTAAAACAATGATCGCTAGGGATGAAATCAACCAAACTCAAACCACTAACTTTTAGACAACAAGTCAGAGAAGTCACACGACATAATGTTGTGTTTACACAGTCTCAAAATTCAATTCTTTAAGTACACGTACCCTCTATAGAGTCTGTGATTCCCTATAAGAAGAAATGAACTCTTTGACTCGAATGTCCATCTATGTATGCAAAAGCTTATTCCTAGGCGTGAGATCCCTTTCCATCTTCAAGTTTCACTTTAAATAATTATTATCTTATTCAATTTTGAATTTTTATTTTTCTAAAGTATACTAAGGTCCACAACTACTATCCAACAAATCAAATCGAAAGGACCTTGAGAGTTACTACAATTCAATGCTATCAAGACCTAGGGCTAAGCATCACACCATAGCTTGAACACTTAATTAAATCAAGTCTATTCAATCCTTTTAAACCAATTATTTTCAATTATCCAAAGGCCAATCACAGTTATCTACAAGCCAAATAAGGTCAGCCTAGATCAATTATTCCATACTAGTCACATACTCACATTCTAGCCACAAAAGACCAAAATACCTCAAAACCCTAATTATACCAATTTTATCAAATGTCAAGCCAACCTTGATATAATTCAACTAATCTCATGAAAAGGCTAGAAGACATTGAAACATAACACTTAACATGGAAATCCTAGAAAATAATAAAAAACCAGTTTCCCTTACACTTGATTTAAGTATAAAATACATAAAATTCTAAACATGCATATCTAACATACCATAAATTACATGCTTGACAAACTTTTTATATCGTGACATAATTTCGACTCATTCTGAAAATAAAACCATGGCATATGTAAAGACATATTTGCTCTTAGGGCACGTAAAGATTAAATCTTGCATAATCTAACCCTAAACATGTATTTTATGTCAAAATCTAAGTAAAACATACAAGAAATATAGTGGAAGGCAAGGCATGGCATGGAAAAGCCTTGGAACGACAAAAATGGCCTCACTGATCCTCCACATTAAATAGCATCATATTATAGCGTGCTTCTACCTATTATTATATGTATAAAATTACATATTTAAATACCAACAAATATATACATGATAAATAAGCATGAACATGTAATTTTTTAGGAACTTATAAATTACTCATACAATATCATATTTCATTTCTTGCTCTTACACATAATAGCATAAAAGTCACAACTTTCATGATAAATTAAATCTAGCATGGTACTAAGCCTAAAAAACCTAACATACTCACACTTATTATTCTTCCATCTTAGGAGTTGGTTGGATTTATCTAGATCTAATGCTCAAGTAAAACACATAAAAATATTGTCTTATTCCAATGCCACCTCAAGCACCACTTGGATTACCTTCAAAAAATACTAACGATACAACAAAAATAATTAAATAATAAGAAGTATATAGTGACAATCATAAAATAACAACAAAATCAAAAATTCTAAGAGAAAGCTTAAACTACCCTTTAAAAATAAGGGAAAGATCAAGAGGAGAGAACAAAGCCAAACTTCAAGAGTTATGCACAGATTTAACTTCATTTACTTAATTAAAAATAAATAGATGCTAGCTAAGAAGAATTAGAGAAGTGGAAACAAATAACACAAGAGAAAAGCAAGATTGAGACTTAGTTTTGGGTATAGGTGGCAATTAGGTCGGGCGGATCAGGTTATAGCGGGTCGGGTCATTCTCAGGTTTTGTTATTTGCAGGTCATTTTTCTTTGCAAGTCGGTTGTGGGCTAGGTCAAGTCATTTCGGGTTCGTGTAATTTAAGATCGCCTTATTGTTCGGGTCGGGTCGGATTCGAGTCGTTGCTGAACTAGGATGTATCGTGTTAATTTATCAGGTCAGGTCAGGTTTGGGTTGAGATAGTTAGGTTTCAAGTCGAGTAGGGTTTGGATTATTTCGGGTTAGCTTGCCGGGTTGGGTCTAGGGATGTAAACGAAGTGGATTTAATTTAGAACTCGATGGGTTTTATCCGTCAGATACTTAAACGGATATGGATAAATGGATATAGATGATGGAAACAAATACTCGTCGGGTTCGGGTATGGATACGAGTATGAGATATCCATATCCGTACCCATACTTGTGTCCATATCCGTACCCATTTACTAGATATATAATAACCCTTATACCCTTAATTTTAAAATAAATTTAGTATAAATTAAGGTTAACATTGTCATTTGGTTTAACTTTAAATGGGTTTATCTATCGGATAATAGATTTATCCACTGGATAATATCCGTTAACGGGTGAACAATTTATCCGTCGGGTAATAAATATTCAACAGATACGAGTATGGATGTGATAGTGGATACCGTTTAGGACCAGGTACAAATTTGGGTATAGTTTTTTTTATTGAGTGTGGGTATGAGTATGGGCGTACCCGTCTTGAACGCGCTCCGTTTACATTCTTATCTGGTCGGGTTGGGGTTAACGTGTTGAATTGGGTCTTTTTAGGTTTTGATTGGTTAGGTTGGGCTCAGACCAAGTTAATCTTGGATCGAATCACTTTAGATTTAGGTCAAATTGGACAGTGACCACCAAAATTAATCTAACTCATTAAACTTGTAGGCAAGAATTAAGTTTAACTTCATGAAGGCATGTGATTAATAATGTATTATTAATTGTTATTTGTTTATTATTTTGACTTTTTAATGTAGTGTTTTTACTCGAAAAAATGGGTAAAATTAGAATATCGTTGGTGAATAAGTAAGTTCATAATAAAAGTAAGAAAAATAAATAAAATTTAAATAATAATATATTTTTAAAAACTTTAAGAGTGTGTTTGGTTTAAGGAAACTAATGAGGAATGGAAAAAAAATTAGAAGGAAAATATTTAGATAGTGTTTGGTTAGTAGGAAAATTATAAGGAAAGAAAATAAGGAGGAAAGGGTGGGGGATTATTATACTGCATCGTTTTCCTCATGTTTAGCTGAGGAAAATCAGATGGAAGAAAAAAAAATCGAACTCCCCCGACTCAAGGGCCTGGCCTCCATCGGCTTCCTTCTCCTTCGTTCTCCATAACTGCGAAGCTTTCATTCTTCTCCATCAACTCCTTCCATCCATGGCTCCTCCACAATTTCGACCGAAGCATCCCGTGGGTCGTTCATTGAGTGCGAACTCCACGCTTCCAGGCAACCCGTCGCCGGCTCAGCCCTCTCGATCTACTGGTGTATCATTTCGAAATGTCCAGGTATGTGTTAAGTCAGTTGGCAGCAATTGAATTTATAAGCCCTAATCTTATTTCGTTTTGCGTGGGACGAAAAGAAAATCGAGGGCATCGAAGAAATCGCCGACGACGTTTATCACTGCGGATCCGGCTAATTTTCGACAGATGGTTCAGCAAGTGACTGGGGTGAAGTTCGCTGCTGGTGGTGGTCCGGTTCCAGTTACGCAGATTCTGAAGCCTGAGGCAAAAAGGGTTGGGATAATTGGTGGTACCGGCTCTAATTCTGGTTTTGGGCGGCTACAGGGATGTCTGCCGACGCTTGATACTTCTGCGTTTTTTCTCGATCACCACCACCATCAGGTTTCTGCTGCTGGTGGTGGCGGTGGTGGTGCTAGCGCGGCGACAGCATCTGGGGTTAGGAGCGGTAGTGGGTTGGGATTTATAGCACAGTCAGTTGTGACCGCGTACGGTGGTGGCAGAGCTGCAGGTGTTGATTTCGATGGATACCCGAGTTTTCCTACTCTAGAATCGTGTCACTTCTAATTGCCCTTTTCTACTTTGGGGTTTTTTTTTTTTTTTGGGTAGAGTAGAGGGGTATGGTATCCATATTATATTATCAGAGACTGTTGTTGGGGGACGAATTTAGTTTATCTTGTTAATATTTTGAGCAGGTACTAATTTGATTCCGTTTTTTTGTTATCTCTCTTCTATCTTGAGCTGGGGTGGGTATACCTTGTAGCATCGTTGTATTACTGTATTATTATTACTACTAGCACCTGAAATTAATATTAATATGCACTTTTCATGTTCATTGAAGTGGCTTCGTTTACTTCTTCTTCTTCTTCTTCTTCCAATTTGGAGGTTATCTATCACAATCTCGATGAATTTGAAAAGGGATTATTCACTGTCCGGTCATCAGATATTTTTCCTTGCCGAAGATTACTAGAAGCCATGCTGATGCTGTGTACACGTAGGGTTTCAAGCCGATTTTGATTGCTGTGCTTATATGACTAAACATTAATGTTATGCTTACGATTATGATGACTTGTTTAAAACTTCCTTACGGTGCGTGGATGATCCTACATGTATCAATTATATATACGTGGAACTGTACCTTATGAGGTCATTGTAAATAAATTTATCATACCTTTTTTTTAAAAAAATATGTAAAAGCGAGAACCAATATTTCTTAAATATGTATTGATCATGCACATTGGTACTCCGCTTTTATATCCGCTCAGTAGAATGGCTTAAAATTTTATCCGCTTTTATATCCGTATTAGTACTCCGAGTCATTTATCCGATATGAAATTATATTTTTATTCTTATTTATATAATTTAACATATATTTTCTAAGGCTAAAAGTGAATACATAATTAAATTTTAATAATCTAACCATATAATTCTAACATTAAATAAATTTCATTTTAAATTTGATGGGTTTTAATCAAAATCCAATAGATTTTATCCGATGGATATATAAACGGATATGAAAAAATAGACATAATTATAGATATAGAGGGGAAAAATATATTCACGGGATATGTATACGGATTTTTAAAAATTGGAATTAGTATTGATTTTATGGAGTTTTTATAAATTTTTTAGAAATTTTACATAATTTTTTATATATCAATATAATATTTTTAATAACATTAAATGTATATTACTATTTAAATAATGCATTAGATTTGAGTATGGATACGGATATAAATATATGTTTTGTTATCGGATTTGGATTTTTTCATACTTTTTTTAAAATTATTGTAAGTTATTCATGTAATATTTTAGAATATTCTATAAAAAAAAAATTTAAATAAGTATTGATTTTATGGAGTTTTAATAAATTTTTTAGAAATTTTATGTAATTTTTTATATATCAATATAATATTTTTAATAACATTAAATGTATAATAATATTTAAATAATAACATTTAATTTTTCTTAGAATTTTCTTTCTATATACCAAACACTAAAAATATTTTCCAAGATTTCAATTTTCCACAAAATTTTCTTCAACAACCAAACAAAGGAAAGAAAATAAATTTCTTTCATTTTCTTTCCTTCAATTTTCTTTCCTCTATATTTTCCTTTCCACCTAATTTTCTTCAAACCAAACGGAGCCTAAATAAATAATAAGACATGTTATTTTTTTATTATTATTATAACTGGTTAATATCGAATTTGATTTTTTTGAGTCGGGTCGGGTTGATGGCGGGTTGGGTTGATGATAGTTTACGTGTTGGGGTTAGGTCGGGTTGGGTCACGTCTATTCGGATTGGCGTCGGGTTGGGTCAACTTTTGCCAGCTTTAGTTTTGGGCAGTAAGAGCAATGGATGAAGGCAAAGGAAGAATACTAAACAAAGCAACAAAAGAGGAGAGAGAAGAGAGGAGAGAACGAACAAAGGGAGCAAGATTTAAAGAAAACAAAGCAAAGCTAATGACATAAATGGGAGGGTTCTGTTGCGCCCAAGGGGTGGGGGAAGATAACTTGCACCACACTTGAAAGAAAAGGACACTCAACTAGATGGTAGAATGTAGATGGGTTGAATCAAGTATAGAAGCCAAACAATCAATCCAAGGTGAATGGGGGTGGTCGATAGTCTGGTATGTTAGGGGGGAAGGTCTGTTTGGCAGGGGTAAGGTGAGGGAAGGAGAGAGAAAAAGGATTGAGTGGAAAAAATGCACAATATACACAAGTTAGCAAGCATAGGTTATGAATAAAATTAAGAGTAGGCTCAAAAGAGCACAAAAAATTAAAATAAATCATAATCTGATCAAAGAATGTATTGTCAAAGGTGAATTTTCGTGGCTCAACAGTATTTTTCTTAATTTTAGCTTATTTTTAATCAAGGAAAGATCAATAAATAAGAAAAAATTAGAAAAAATACCAAACATATCCTGAAAATCACTTAAATTTATGGAAAGGTGTGAAATGGAGTTGGGAATCTAAATATATAAAAATATTGGGCATTGAAATCAAATTGGAGCAAAACAAATCAAAAATCATAAAACACAAATAATCACCCATTTTCAGTTGACTGATCAACTTCTCTGGTTGACTGCTGGACCCCGTGGGTGAACCCACTGAACGGACGATCGGTTGAAGGATTTGACCGGTCAACTGTTGGTTCGAAAATCCTAATTTCTTGTAAATTTTAATCTAATTAATTAATAATTTAATACCCAATATTATTTCATATAATAATAACACATTCAATTCAAAATATCTTTAAATAATTTCTATAAATAATCACACAAAAATACTATCTTTATACTTAGGATTTGATTAGGTTTAATTAAGAACGGTGTATTGCATTATAACTCCATATGTTATTTCCTAAATGGATTAAATACCTAGGCATATGATTGTGCCATTGTGTCCAATAATATTTTTGTTTGTAGCTTTCATGTGAGAATTTCAGATAATGGGGATTTACTTCTCACATGCTAATAGTGATCAGAACCTGTGTCTGTGAATTTCTTTGTATGCTTCTGTCTACAGGGGATTCCTCATTACCACACCATATCGCGCTAGAAAATGAACTAATAGAACAATGAATGTTGGAACTATATTTAGTAAACTCTATACATTGAGGCTTTGTTGAGAGAATTGGCAGACTATTTTTTATTTATTTTCCAATTTTTTCTTTTGGGCCATAACATGTCATCTGTTTTCAGAACATGCTACTAGTATTAATTTATAGACAACTGATATCACGAATGTCATGCTTGTTGGGAGCTGTACATCGGTGTTGTCCATGTCAAGGTGTTCACTGTCTGTTGGTTGTGTACTGCTGTGTCCTCTGCTGCTGCTGTGATGATAGTGTTTGGTGCTTGCTTGCTAATGATAGCTCCCTCCTACTTTGGCCTGGTAAATTATTTGGTGATCTGTGACTTTCTTCTCTGTTTGGTTGCTGTTCAGTTGGGAGAGAAAGGCTGGTTGCTTTCTTCTCTGTTTGGCTCCTGGTGTTGGTGTTTAGAAATCAGGGTACAGGCTCCTGGTTTGTTGCCTTCAAGGCTGGTTGATTTTTCTGTGGGTGTGCATTAGGAGATAGAGAGCAGCGGTTATTCTTCTGCAAAATTAAGGAAGAAGTTTCAAGATATAGGAGATACTGCTTTTGCCTATGAATTCTCTACTGACATCATTGAAACTCTGGCAACAAGTTGTTAGTTTGCTTTTTCTTGGCTGAGGAGGCTTCGTGAGGGCTTCACCCTTTTTTTGTGCCTTTCCTTGAGTGTTTTTGGCCGTATGTTCTCTTTTGTTTTCTGGTTTTTCTGTACCTCATTGGCTGTTGATGCCTTGCTTTGTATTGATGACGTATTGCAGTTTTCGTGGGGGCAAAAAGTGTTGCATCATTAAGTATGATACTGTTCCAAAGCATGATACCTGTTCTGCACTTGTTGCTGCTGCAGTGGGTGATTCATTACAAAATTATATCAATTCTGCGCTAATTGCTGAGTATCATCCCTGTTTCGCAGTTCCAGAACCAAAATTGGATACGTTTGTTTTCTGCAAGAGCAAGAGTTCAATAGGAGCAATCCCACTTGATGACAGGCACTTATTTATTTATATTATTGTTAACACATTTTCATGGATTTTACCCCAATCTATGCAAATTGGGATGATTCAACTAAAAATCTATACCAGGATACTAATCATAATATTATAATTACTTTTTCTGGCAGTGCGGATGAGATCGTGGACCTCATTGCTGAGGACTTGTATGTTTTACGATACAAGTCAATTCAGTCGTACGTTGAAAATGGGCAGATTGATCTTGTTTGAGCAGAGTTGGTTTTATAATTGTGGGTGCTGAAACTTTGAAAATGTTGATCGTGCTGAAAGTGGATTATCTGTAGAAGTGTGGTGATATTAAATAGAAGGGTGCCTAAACATCTCCGGGGAAGTGAGCGATAGAGCTGGATCTTGATGATATATGTGATATCTGTAATAAATCCCCAATAACTTGTTTAAAAAAAATTTGTTCAAAATTCTCAGGATATGGTCCATGTAAGATCTTCATTTGTTGTTCTAGAAAGACAGGAAATATTGAAATTCAGAGGAAAAGAATTTTGTATGCAGAGCTAACTCCTTGTTACGTAGTGTTGTAGAAACAATGTTGTGTCCTTCAAGTTGAAAGCATTAGTTGTTTGAATTACAGATATAAGATGTTTATTTTCTCAACGTTCTTTTTGGGATTGGAGTGGTTCGATACGTCAATTTTTTATTTAATGGTTTGATAGTCCTATTGTTTAGGGGTTAAGGGGTTGCTATTTCTGGCATTTTTATTTCCATGTAAGGTTAATATAATAGCTAGACAGTTTCATTTACTAAACAAGAGGTGTCTCCTAAATTCATCATATTTCGGTTCCAGTTTTTTGGTGTTTTAAGGTTTGGTATTTGAGCTCCATTAGTGGGCCAAGTGAGAAGTACCATTCTTCATAGGATTTAGAAAGAGTCGGAATAAGATAGTTCTGTACAGCCAGCACTTCCAAAGTTTGATCGCATAGAAGGATCAACACCCTTGGACTCAGAAGAATCTTTATTTAGGTGAAAGAGAACAATTACTTCATTCTTGTGTTTTCAAAGGGCAATGTCAATTCAATAAATGTAATAGAAAATTAGACAGGTTGATTTTTATTCCTATTTTTCCATCAAGGTTTTAATTTTTTTATTCATTCTAGATCATTGTTTAAGCATATAATTACTATTTTATCTTTTCAATTATAATATTGTAACATTCCCATTTATCATCACTAAAAAAAATTATTTTGAAAATCTTGTGGAAGCGGAAGGTTAATAAACACTTAAGAAAAATAGGGTGTTACTGTTGTACCTAGCGTAAGATAGATGTCAACCGCTCGTTCTATGCTAGACACAAAGTTGATAAACCAAAATCAAATAAACACATAACAGAGTGTGCTAAAATTGATTAGATGATATAAAAAAAAACTTCCAAGTACAAGACCTCAGAGGTCCGAAATATTCAAGTATTCGAGGAAGAAAAATTAACTAGAGTACAGGGTTGAAATTACATTAAAAACCAAAATATGGTGAAATCCTAAACTTTGGTCCATCAAGGGCCTCTCAGAGTTTCCGGATGCCCATGCTTTCATAACGCATGCCCCACATGAGATTGACCAATTACTGGCCCTCTCCAAAAACCTACACATGACCCTCTACTCGTGGGAATGAGTAGGTGACCAAACAAACAAGTACGTTAGTACGCTTCGTATTGAATAAGTCAAGTTACCTCCTCGATGGAGCTACCTACACACAAGAAACTCATACATATAAGACATATGAACAGTTTCATGCATACTTCATACAAGCATGATACATGTTCTATAATGATCACATTAGGCATAAAAGGTTCATACCACGTATGACTAATCATGCTCGACACCCGAGTACCACGTCATGGATGCAGGTATAAATGCTGCAAGTAAAATGGTTCGATTAATAGTAAGGTCACACTCATCCAGACACACAATTTCTTCTATAGGCCATCTTCTACATTCCTATTACTTTTCCTCTACTCTAATTTCTTTTAAACCACATTCTTATGCGAAATACTTATTCCAATTATTATCCAAATACTCTTCTAGTTTTTATCATTATCATTAAGCGATGGACAGTGTACCATCCCATGGTCTCACATATCATGGAAGCCTATCCAAACCAATGGATATGAAGTCTAGGTCGAAGCCAAGTAACCGCCTATGGACATAATTTTGGGCCGAAGCCAAGTAACCACCTATGGACATAAGTCTAGGCTGAAGCCAAAAACCACCTAAGTAGCCAGATTTTTTAGTATCTTTATTCCTAGTATATCATCAGTGTTTAGAGTAGGTAAGGCACCGGGATCCCGTCTGAAGATAAATCCCAAAGGCAAACTAATCCCCAGTAGCTAATCGAGGATCGGGTAACTCAAACCCATACACAACTTGATTATCTTTTGCTTTACATGATTAGTATATTATTCTCGAGGTTACGTGATCACACAATATACAACAAGACATCCATATGCTCATTCCATATTAACCCTCACCATTCCCAACTATGTGTGGGATTTATATTAATGCTTACTCAATAATAATCGAATTCATGAGATTAATCCACTCAAGAAAAAAATTTGTATTTCATTTCCCTTTTCGATCCATCTAAATATTTGCTCGGGTTTACCCATCAAGACTTTTACAATGACTATTAGGTATATCATGAGTCATGATTCATTTAATCCATCCATTAGGTTGTTAATCTATGTTAAAAACTATATTTTACTCATTAAATAGTCATATAATAGTTTTCGGCACAATCTCAAAGCATATCAAAGCCGAGAAATCAAAATCACACAACCTGGCTTAACCAGTCAATCGGTTTGACCTAACCAGTCGATCGATTGAGGTTGACTAGTCGATTGGTTCAGCTCGGCCAAACCCAGGGTTCTATTAAACCAATTAATTGATTTGGCCAAACTAGTCAACTATTCATAGACCAATTGATCTATCCTGCCAAAACAGTTGATGGGTTTAAGTAGAGAGAAAGACAAAGGTCACCATAGACCTACCAGTCGATGGGTTAGATCGACTAGTTGATTGTGTTAAGGACTAGTCAATTAGTTTGGGCCGACTAGTCGATTGGTTTAGCTCGGCCAAATCGAGGGTTCTTGACCTTTACCTCTCATTTTTGTTTAATTTTATTCCTTGCATTGCACACTTTATCTTCACATCATTGTTCTACCTAAAATTGCACCCCATCATCTTTCCTTTTCCTATTCTTTCCCTTATTGTGATCAACTTGCTTGACCTAATACCTATTTGTTCGGTAGTTATGCTTTTTTTCTTCATTTTAACCCATATCCCATGAATTCCTCTTGCCTCAATTGTTCTTAGAAATTTTGGTTTTTTCTCCTTGCAACTTCTTCTACATTTACCAACCTTTTCCCTTCACCTTCCTTTAACTTTTAAGCATTGTTTGGAACCCACAAGGTTGTCCCTTTGTGATCTTTGTTTTGATATGTTTTGAGGGTTCTCCTTATCTTTCCCCCTTTCACTTTTCTTTTTCCTTGATTAATTCTCCTCATCTTAGCCCCCAACACTTGATCTAAGTGTTGGACGCTAAGGTTTGGAGGAAGTGGTGTTAGTTCTTGATTTATTCTTGCTCAAATTCACATTCTTTTGATTCAAGGTTAATTGGTTTGAATCAATTGAATTGGGAGTTTAAGGGTGAAACCATACTTGTGTTAAATTGGGTAATATATTTATTGGTTTTAATCAAATTAATTATATGATATGTTCAATTTTACACTCAGATCATGAATTTGAATATTTGAGAAAGAATTGCTTGGATTCACATTCTGGCCAAAACCTTAATTTTAAAAATGATTGCCTTAAATTGGCTATCTGTAAGATTATATTTGTTGAAATTGATTATCTAAATTTATATAGAATTGGCTTAATTTTATTTTTAAGCTATCAAATTGAGGTAATTGATGTGAATTGGTTGATTTGTAATTTGGGCCTAAAAACCCTAATTATTAGATATTAGTTAATAAAAATTGAGTGAACTTTGACAGATCTTTCTTAAATTGATTCATTAGATCAATTGTATATATGTTCAATTGTATTTATATTTTATAAATTAGATTAATTCTCCATAATTGGCTGATTTATACTTTGGTTGTAAAACCTAATTGTTGTGGTTGTTTTCTATAGAATGGGCCTAACTTCTATAAATTTTTCTCAATTAGTGTTCTAAATAAGTTGGCAATGTTTTAAGTATGCATATTAGCTCGAATTGGTTAGCCTCATTCTTTGAAGTTTTTTAGAAGTTCATCCTTGAATCTTGAATTCTGGATTAGCCTTATAGAAAATTGATTTGTGCTTCTTGTTGATTGATTGAGATTATGTGAATATGTGATCGTTAAAATAACTTGCTAACTTAGTCTTCCATTTTTTGATCTTGATTTAGAAAATCATTTTGGTGGGTCCTAAACTTAGGGTCTATGTAATACTCTAAAAATTTGAAATCCTAAAATTTATTTATCAACAAATTAATTTAACCTAATTTCTATTTTTATTTAATAATCCTAAATTAATTATAGGTAAGTTATATTAATTTTATTTATTTATTATTACTAACCCAAAAATTTTACTCTAAAAATCTAAACTAAATCCCACAACCAAAAATTTTCTTTTCCCCCTTTTCTTTATCTTTTTCCTTTTTTTCCTTTTTCTTCCTTTCTTTTTTCTCTCTCCTTTATTTTCCCCTCCTTCTCTCTGGGCCGTGTCATCCCAGCCTAGACCTTTCTTCTTTTTCTCTTGCTTCCCTCCCTCGGGTGACCAAGCCCGTTTTCTTATTTTTTTTCTTTCCTTTCTCCTTTCCTTTTTTATTTTTTATTTTCTTCTTTTCCCTTTTTCTCCCTTTCTTCTTCCTCCCGTTCATCTCCTTCCTCGCATCACCTTCCCCTTCCATTTCTACATCCATGCCCTTGCGCCCCTACACGCCGCCTCATCCTTCTCACTTTTCCTCTCTTGGCCATATAGTGCCATGTAAGCTGGCCTCCACCCTGCACCCCTATACCCCTGCCCTTATGCCTTGCCACCTGTGACCACCTTCTCCCCTGCAACCATGCACACCAAAGCTACAGACAACCGCTATCGTCTTCCCCTCTCCCTTAACCTATCCCCCGTCTATAAATACCCCCTGTCGAGATCTCCTTCCTATCTTCTCCCACTTACACTTAACTCCCTTGTCTTTCCTTACCACCCCACCCCTGCCCCTGCCAACTCCAACACCACCACCGCCATCGATGCCCAGCTAACCCCCACCACCTTTATTCTTTGCCTATGCCCTACCCTCGCCTGTAGAGCCACCCCTCTCCCTTTCTTCTTTCCTTTCCCTTCTATCACACTTGCAACTATAGTAGGCTGCATTTCCATCGCCATCGATGTCGGCTTTTCTCCTCCCTCCTTGCCACCACCACATCGAAGCCACCCTACAAAAGTGCCTTAGCCTGTGTAACCACCCCAACAACATTCCTTTCTCCTCCCTTTTTCTTTCTCCCTCTCTCGGCCATACACCACCTTGCACCACCACCAACCTTCAGCTCCACCACTACCAGATCCACCTAGTCCTAGTTCTACCACCCCTCGAACCTAAACTACCAACCCTCACCCATTCCACCAAAATCAACCACCATAGCCGCCGCTGTGTCGCATGCACCATTTTTCTCCCCTACTTTGGTCACTTCCATTTCCTTTCTCATCCTTTAGCTTTCCTTAGGTTAAGTTCTCTTTTATCCTTTAAAAAAAATAAGGAAGGAAAATCTAAACCATGTATATTCCTATTTTTAGATAATATTATAGTGATAGTGGAAGAGGAGGCGTAGGTTGTATGTACTTAGAGACCGAAGCCGCTTCGGTAAGGATACAATCATAGATAGGGTGTTACTATGATTAATATATGTCCTTGCAGTGTGTTATTAGATGTCATGCATGAAATAATGAATGTCTCTAGTGTCGTATATGTAGTATTGTCTTGGCAGTAACTAGTGGTAATAAAGCTATGTGGTTATGATAGTATTGATTTTAAGTGTTTATGTATATCCATGCCCATGATATATGATATTGCGTGTGTGGAAAGTTGGAGTCTTTGTGTTGGATGTTTTGTGAATTAGGTAGGGTTTTTGAGACCTAGAGGCATTCTGGTCAATACTATAAAAAATGGCATGTAGGGTACTTTACGGTGTTAATTGACATAAAATAGGTTGGATATACTACATGAAATAATTGGAGTAAAAAATAAAGAGATTTATGGTAAATACAATATGGAAAGAAAGACCATAAATAGGACGAGTAAAACCTAAAGGGAGTTATGATCATATGTGAGTAGAGTGGGGGTTTGGTAGTAGGGAGTGGATATGAGGATAATGATGGAATTTTGATTAGACATGCAAATTTGGGAAGTCCTTTAAGCACTAGGGAGGGAAATATGACCAAAAGGTGAAATTAGGATTTTGGGAGGCCAAGGTGCAAAACCTTAGGGGCAAGCTATTATCACATATACAAGATGGGAGAGTTGGACTACAAACTTGGAGTATGATGTTAACCATAAAATTTTAGGAATGTTTACCAAATTTAGTAGCCATGTAGGATAGGTGGAACTAGTTATGACCAAAATTAGTAATTAGGGTTTCGGAGGGGGTTCAAATATGAAGGATATTATCACATATGCAAAATGGGGGAGTTAGGCCACAATGTTTGAGTTGATGGTTAACCATATCATTCTATTCATGGGTATATAATTTGAAGGCTATACAAGCATTAGAGAAGGGACTATGCCAACCAAGATTACTTAGGGTTTTGGAGGGGTAACCCTAGAGGCTAGTTATTATCATATGTGAAAAATGGGGGTAACAGGCCATAACTCTTGACCATGGGGTTTCTAATGACGTGTTAAGATTTGTTGGGTAGATTGGGGAGAAAAATGGAAAATTGGAGGTGAGGATATGTCGAGGTTGGGAAATTAGGGCTTCTAAGGGGAACAAGGTTATTTCGGGGTAGTAATTGGGATTAGCACATTGCATGAGTAGGTATGCATTTTTGTGTGATGATCGTGAAGTAAATAAAATATGAATAATAAACTAATAAATTAAAGTGGAACATCACTTAAGTCGGGGGATAGTTGTACTTATCGATCCACTAGGGATAATAGTGGCCAAGAGTATCTTGTCCTGGAATTTGTACTCTGTTACCGTTCCACATGTGAGAATAGTGGGGTCCCGAACTTGAGCAAACCAAACCATTAGATGATAATAACCCATGGTAAGACACTAATTACTTATAGTAGAATACCACTTGGGTTAGGACTGGTTGTACCTTGATTACCGATCTATAAGTGAGAATAGTGGTCAGAAGCGTTCTATCCTAGGGTTGTACTCTAATTACCGATCCACTGGTGATAATAGTGGCCAGGAGCATCCTGCCCTAGAAGTTATACTTGTTTACCATTCCACCAATTGAGAATAGTGGAGTCCTTGAACCTAACGTGAATAAAATCATGAGATAATTATCATTGTACTAATATCATATGCCCTGATCATAGCATCGTATGCAACAAGTCATCTAGTGAGTCCTCATTTACCTACACATACTCAAAAGGGGTCTTTACTTGTGGGAATGAACAACATCCATAATAAGGGTGATTAGTACGTTAAATATTAAATAAGGTAACAATACAATTAAGAAGGTCACAAAAATAAATAATACCACAATAAGAGATCCCAAACATGGGAAAAAACTCTTGCTAGTTGGCCTAGCTACATGCATCCCAACAAGAACTTAATGACCATCGCTAGAGTTTTGGATACCATAGCCATAATCAACAAGGACTTCATTACCATACACATGTATACTACCTATCCATTAAATGGATATGGACCACATGTGGAAGTATTAATATGTGAGCATTGAATAATAACTAATTAGCACACATAGGCATAACATACCAACACCCTATGCATGTCATTAGATAATAGTGCTATAATAAATCATGAAAGCATAACATAAATAAAATCTAGCATCCTATCATGATAAGGACATGATAATATATCACATGAAATTCATATTCTCAAAGAAAGAAACTCTAAGGCATCTCTAAGATGTTGTTCCACATAGAATCTGAGACATGCTTTCACAAATGTATTAAGTTAATAATATTGAAACATAAATCATTAGATTACATGAGAAAATCTTTACATATTGTGAGGAAAATCATATGCACCACAAGGTATATGAACATGAACTTAGAGGCATAAGCTTAGACATCCAATCCTACCACCAATGAATAGAAATCATGGCATAAATATATAATTAAGGTATAAAATCAAACATACAAGGACACTTGTTCTACAATAGTGGACAAATTCAATGTTGTAATAATAATAATCAATTAAGCAACTCACTCCACTGTAAATGAGCATACTAATATAAGGGGGTTTTATATAGGGACTCTAACATTCACCCAGTCTAGAACTGTAAATGCCACTACAACATCCATTCATCTACCAACATACTTTTTCCAAGGTAGTCTCTCTAAATGTATCCTAATCAAGTGTGCATAACCTATATATAGTTCGAAGGATCATATAGGATAACCTCTAGAATTTTATGAAAATGCGAAATGAGGGTATGGAGGACAATGTTTTTATAATGGCAACACAAAGTATATTAACAAAGGAAACTCAAAGATCACACATATCACATGTTACACATAAGTATTTTAAGGCTAACACAATACCCTAGAGAAAATAAAAAAAATCTCATTTTTATTTGAAAATATCTCTTTTAAGGGGAAAATTTGAAAAATCCAAACTGATGAAAAACTTAGATAAAATAGACCTAGTCATCATAAAATTAATTTGTACGCCAATTTTAGAAAATTTAACTATTCACAATAAATACTATTCTTAGCTTGATAGAATTGTTGTTTTATACTGAGAAGCTAAAAAATAAAAACAAAAAAAATGTTTTATTAATCGTTATCAATATTCATGCTAAATTACTATTAGGAGGGTAAAATGGTCAAACGTCAAAGGTTGTGGTCAACCTTTGACTCTAGAAGTTAACTAAAGCCTTTTAGCGTTATTTTAATCATATTCTAGTTAATTGTATTTAAAACAACATTATTAAAAAATTGATCCCTACTTAGGGTAATTAGGATGTTATTGGCCAAGAATAGTTTGAATATTGCAAATAAAGTTCTTAAGATTTCAAAACTTTAAACAAAATTAAGAGCTTCAAAACTTAATTATTACTAAGCATAATATATACCAAAATTGGTCTAAAAATTTCAAGGACCATCATGGTATGATCAAATCTTACATCTAACCCCAAAATCATCGAAACACCAAAATCAAGCCTAAAGCTCAAAAGCCTTATTTTTTCTAAAAATCATATCAAATAAACTCAATTTTAAACAAGTTAACCATCATATTTATCTAATTTACCCAGTCTACTATATGATAACATTCATGAAATGACAGAACCCTAAATCAACCTCATCTTTACTAAAAAAATAAACCATGCTTAGAATCATCAATCAATAACAAGTTATCTATCAAATATACTCTATAATTTACAAGGAATAACATGCTATCATCAATTTAATGAAGCATATAAATGATAAAAAATACCCAAATGATTGAAACTGACAAAATTTACCACAACAAAAATAGACTATCAAAACCATTAATTTATGTTTGTATGTAGTAAAACCATAGTTCTTATCTTGAATCTAGCTTCAAAGAGCAATAAAAATCAATATTCAAGAATAAATAAGCTCTTACAAAACCTAAAAAATAGTCACAAAAATTAGAATAAAACTCATAGGAAAAAATTTAAATAAGAGAAGAATAGAAGGAGAAGAAAAATAAACCACAAAGGATGAAATTTGAAGCTTGAAAGTTGAAAAATGGTGTAGGATAAACAAGGTGGTAGTGAAAAAAATGGAAAGGATTAAAGAGGGTGGTTTAGTTGGAATGATGAGAGAAATGAAGGGAGATCTTTTTCAACAAGTGTAGGAGAATTGGGGAGTTAGAGGGTAATTAATTAGTTGGAAACTTAACTATTATGTTTCTATGATATTTTGGTGCAAAATAAAAAAGAAAATGATAGAAGGTGGTGCGACTAAGGTGGGGAAACAATGAGTGGAGGAGTTCATTCTAATCTCAAATGAGTGGTGGAGATTAAATAGGTAAAGGTTAGGGTAACGTGGAAGAAGAAAATTTGAATTTGATAACACACATGCAACTCATAATTTCTATTTTAGTTCAAAAATTCTAAAACCAAATTTATAGCATTTTTAAGTTATTAAAATCTCAAAAACACTAAAACATACTAATATCTAAAGTTTTATAACATTTAGATATCTGAAAGGGTTGTTTTGGGACTTAAAAACATGTTTAAGGTATAGTGGTATAATAAACAGTTTCTTTTTACCAATAGCTTGAATTGGTACCTAGAAGACTCAAAAAATCATTAGGATTTTAAAAATACACATTAGAGAAGATTACTCAAAAATATTGAATGTCAAAAGTGGTCCAGATGTCTTGTGAGAGTTGAAACTGCATGAAAGGGTAATAAAACAATAACACAAATTTTCAAAAACATCACTATGGTTTCTAATTTTTCAAGAAATGTAAAAAATATAATAATGTTATTTTCAAACCAAGAACACTATGAAAATTTAGGGTTTTATAAGGTGGGGTATTACATTAAGTGAGAAAGATGCATTGGTATTGTTTGTATGATTTATGAAGTTGATAAAATGTTACATGAAGAATCGATATTGAAGAAAAAAATGTATTGTTGAGAGTTACCTAGTAGAAGAGGTAATTAAATTTTGCATAAATTACTTATCTAATAATGTTGAAGCTCTTGGTATATTTAAGTCTTAGCATGTAAGAAAAATCTAAGCACATGGTATTAGGGACAAACAATTTGAGTACGTAGACTTTGATATGTTCTGTAAATCACATCTATATGTATTACATAACAGTGATGATGTTCATCTATATGCTGAAGAATATATGCGTCCTTTGAGAATTAAAAATCCATCAAATACTGAAAAATGAATAATTGATGAACATAATCTTTTCTTCATATATTGGATAAGATATCACATCATTCTGTTCATCGGACATTCCCTAACATCAAATTCTATAACCGTGTATTGGTTGTCTATGTATAATCTATGTATTAAGTATTTTGTCATTTTTTAATAAATGGTATAAATATAATGATAAAACCACTTTTTTTAGATTCTTAAAAAATATGTCGGTTGATAGAGCAGATTCTTTTTTTTTATATGAATAAAATGCATATTTTTAAGAAATAATTTAACATTTTGATTTAAATATATAATATTTAGTATTATACATTCAATAATAATAATATTGTATAAATGAATTTCTTAAAATTATCATTAGTATTATATTTATCATCATCATCATCATTATTATTATTATTATATGCAATTTTACATTTAATTTAATTTATAAAAAAATCCGTGCATCTAAAACTAGTATATATTAATTGAGTATTTAAAAATAGGTACTCTGGAAAAAAAAATAGTAGTTTTGAAACAATATTGTTAAATGACATAGTTGCCAAAGGAGCATTTAAAAGAAGCAAAATGAAAGATTGTACTCATAAGTCTTCTATTATATAGGTATTCATGAAATAACACTAGTACAATCCATGCTACAAAATCTGCAACCAACTCGGGGGGGAAAAATCACTCGGAGGGCAATTGAGACCCGCAAAAAACCGAGATCCACTTACCATCAGTTACAATACAAACATATTCTTCGAAGTAGAGCTATGGAAACAAAGAAGACAAAGAGTCCACGCCGAATATCCTAAGGAAGCCCTCAAAAGACACGCCATCGTCATCATGATCACCAGAGCCCAACTGAATCATAGACCTAACATCATCGTCGGAAACAGAAAGCCCGGCCCGACTCAAATAACGCTTCAGGTCATTAAAACCAACCTTACCATCTCCATCTTGATCCATCACTCCAAACATATCTTCCATTACCTCTCTTCCTCCGCCTTCACCGCCACCATCCATGCCCATTATCCTCTTCCCCTTCCCCTCTCCTTTGTAGTTGCCGGAACTGAGTAACACGCGTTGGAACTCATCGTACTCAACGAAACCATCTTTGTTAGAATCGGCGACATATATCATGGTCCGAATCAAATCCTCGTCGGCCATCATCGTCGAGTTGGGCAGTCTGGAACAGAAAGATCTTAGGTCATCTTTGCTTATGCGTCCATCGTGGTCCGTGTCGATTAGGTTGAATGCTTGCCGGAAATATAGTGCGTTGGAATCTGCGGTTGTCGATATTGGATGAAGTTGAGAATGGGAAGTGCCGGAGGGACACATTTTTAGTCGTCTCTCGTCTTTATTGTCTGTGTGGCTCGAAAGGAAAGGAAAGGGTTTTGATTTTTAAAGGAAAGGAAATATGGTACAGGGAGGGAGGGAACAGCTGGATGGAATGATAGGTAGGTCGAATCGGCTTGGAAAAATAAATAATAACGTGAGACCGAGAGGTATGGATGCTTTCTTCCTGGAGTGCCTTATTTATAGAAATTCGACGGCTGAGGCAGCAAGCGATGTGCGGGTCGACGTCAACGGTGCTGGTCCTGGTGGAATTGCGCCGCAAGGTTTCCGATTCGATTCTCTCCACTTCAATTGAATTTTTATTATGGGCCTGAAGACAGCAGGAAACGGGGCGTAACGGGTGATGTCATGACTCATGAATCATGATGATGGAGCGGTCAGTCTATACGTTGACAGGATGTGTTTGTATTTTCACGTGCTTTGTTTGGCAGCAGACTGGTAGTTTCGTCGTCTTCGGTCGCTCTCGGCTTGATTAGTACTATTCGCGAACTAGAGGTGATAATTGCATGAATCTCGGTGGCTACGTGTGGTGTGTCGTTATTTTGTTTTTGATTTACCGAGAAAAGGTGTTGCTGCCTACACACCCATTTCCCCATTTCTTTAAGTTCGTAACTCTTAATCGTGGTTTTTTTAACCACTTCATCCCTCTCATTTTTTACTTCTCGTTTGTCTCCTTTTCTCCTTCCATATTCGAACCATAAATTTTCCAACAATTAATCTTCCATAAACATTCCCCCAATTGTCAATCTTCAACACTAAATAATAATCATAAAAGAACCGGATAATATAGATAATATGCAGAGTCACTTGTACTACTTTACTAATTAGAATACACAACATATAGTATAGGGTAGTTTATAGCTGAAATAGAGTGTATATCCTTGTCTGATAAGAAAAAACTACAAAGAAAGTAGTTTTACATTTCAGCATGAGTATAGATAGCGGTTAAATAAATAAATCATCGTGTATATTTTTACTTAAACAACGTGTTTTATAAAACGGTATGCACGATTATTTATTTACTTAACCATTGCTTATACTTTCATTTTGCCATTTTTTTTTAATTTAAATTTATATAATATATAGTGGTTTTAGGTTAGAACTATCGTGCATATCCTTTTCCTTTTTTTTTTACTCCTTTGCACTTTAACCTAGATCGTTCCTTATAACTTTTTATTAATCCTGCATAATAGAGAGAGAAACAATCAGTGTCGTTTGAAGCGAACGTTCCCTTGTCCTTGTTACTTGTCTCTTTTCTCTATGGCCCCCCTTTACTCACGGTATGCTTCATGCTTCAGTTTCTATTTTTAAAATCTAATTTTGGCTAAGCAAGTATGCATATTTCAAAATATTCTAAATGTTGCTTGTGTCTTGTAAACTTGAACTAAGCTAGTATATTTATAGTGTAAGTATTGCCATAGTGTCTATCTATACACTGTATGTTGGTAGTTTTTTCTTTAATGTGTCTTGTGGAGGTAAAAAATTATTTACTAGATATAATATCAAATTATTTCTAATAACAAAGTATATAAATGAAATAAACACTGTTGTAGAAATAGTGTATGAACTAGTACATTTATAGTGTAAATGTTGTTGTAGTGTCTATGTATACACTGTATGTTGGTGGTTATTTTATTAACTAGATTAATATCATGAGCTTCCACATTTTTGTTTATAATTTAGGAAACTTTTCTTCTTTGACACAAATCTTCAAAGAGGATGAAGATTGGTGCGAAAGGAATTGAATTGTAGGATCGTTAGGCTTGTCTTCGAAAGAGGAATTAGGAAATTCAACCAAGAACTCAACAAGAATTCAAAGAATTCAAAAAGAGTAAAATAAATCCAATTTGAATATCTCCAATATAAGATTATTCCAAATGGTCTTAGAATGGGTATTCAATCACAAAGACAAAATTAACCAAGTAATTACTTATGTTATATTTCAATATAAAAAAATTATCTAATATGCTACAAGGGGTGTCAACACACATGCTTATATAGGGGTTATGACATTGCTAACTAGCGCACTAGTTTAGCCATATGACACACAAATGACTAACAAGTGCATAACTAGTATTACAATATATTTATATCCTATATAATACATGGTTCAACAAGACTATTATAAACAAAGTAAGCTAATATTACATGAAAATAATTTTCAAGAATCCTAATCAAGAAAATGATGTTGACTTTGAAAGGTTGACTAGGTCTTCTTAACTTTTACTTTCATACACAACATTACTTCCTTTACAATAGTTTGTAACATGTGAAAATCTGAAGTATCTCAACTTATATGATTTGATCATCTTCCTGCAAATATTATACCTTCAAGAATGACTTAAGGCAATATCATTAACATTAGTCAAAGAATTATCATCAAAGACAAACAATATAATTGGCTCCAAAAATAAGTATACTAAATCAATACCTTGAGAATCATCTTTGGATGCCCCTGCACCATTCTTATTATGGATCGTAAGTAGATACATGTGAGTAGGTTGTCTAGAGAATATATACACATTGTTTGGAACTTTCTTAAGATAGTTGTTGAATATTCAAAAGATCATTTGTAGATATTTTTTCATGTATGGATTGTAGAAATATGATAAGGAAAGGGGTAAATTAAATATAATATTATCTCATTATCCATGGAATTAGTAAGAGTTATAATAGATAGATAAGGCATGGAGAGCTATTTCTTAATGAATTTAGTGTTGTTGATCATGATGATGTTGAAGCTGCATATGGTTTTACTTACATGGAAAACCTAACAAATAATGTTGAAGAACATTTAAGAGACCATCCAAAAATATTTAGAAAGTTAATTAGTGACTCAGAGATGCCTTTGTACCATGGATGTACTAAATTTATGAAATTATCGGTTGTATTACGATTGTACAACTTGAAGTTGGGTAATGGATAGAGTGATATTGTAATACCCCAAATTTTTTTAGCTAAACCTAATCCTGAGTGATTAATATCGAAACCTAATTCTAACCTCGAGAATTCATTTTTATATCTTACCCTAACTCCCTAATTCTAAATCTTAGCTTAATCTAAAATTTTGTTTTGGGTTATTAATATTTTTTTCCTAACTTAAATCTAATCTTGGATAATTATTTAACCTAAACCTGCATCTAAAATCCCAATTTTTCTTTTCCCTTTTTCCTTTTCCTTCCCCTCTCTATATCTTATTTAATTCTTTTTTTTCTCCATGTTGATCACCTTACCCTCCCTTTGCCAAGCATACCCCTACCCCATCAATTCCCAGCTCTTGTGATTGTGGGTTAGGTTTGAAAATTTTGCCTGATCGCAACCTCCCTCCTCTCCCTCTCTGCGTGTATGCAAATATGTATACATATACCTCATTTAATGCCCCAAAAAATACCTCCTTATTCCTCCAACTTTCTGTTAAAAAACCACCCCAAACACACTCATTCTTTCCCCTTCCTCACCATCGCCAGAACCACCCAAAAACACCCCCAAAAACCCACCTTCGACAGCCCTTGCTGCACCACATCCAACACCGTCGGAAAAACCACTCGTTCCTACCTCCAAGATTCGGCAAAATCTACCAAAAAACACCCCTAACCATCGACAAAACCAACCAAAACCTCCCCTACCCTTCGAAAAAATCCACCAAAATACCCCTTAGCTTCGGCAACAATTGCCATTCCCCACACCCCCCTTCCAGCAAGACTTACCATTCCCTACCCCCCTTTTGTCCCTCCTTGACGTTGCCCACTCCCTAGCAATAGTAGTTTGTGCCTTTGCTAGCCTCCTTCGTCGGCAACAGGTTCTTCGAACCCGGTTTGATTTTTCCCATTATTTTTCCTTTCCATTACCTTAACCCTAACCCTTCATTTATTATATCATTAATTCTAATTATATTTTTTAATTGTTCTTAGGTGATATTCTGGAATTTTCGGAAGAAGCAGATTAGGATAAGCGTGCTTAGAGATATGAACCTTATTAGTAAGGATACTAGTCGATGTTTCGGGTTCTGTGTTAAATACTTGTATGATTATGTGTGTTATCATTTTATTGTTATTATATTATTAAAATTTATTTTGATGATGATATGATATATTAATATGAATTATATGATAGAAAGGAAGTGAGAATATCGAAGGATATGCTGATATGATGATATTACGCTAGAATGTATTTTTATGGATGAGAATAAATTGTGGGAGAGTAGTATGGGTCTAATAAATTATTATAAGTGGGAAATAATCATATTTAATATTTATGTTGATAAAAGGAAGATTTGGAAAAAATAATATTGAGGATATGAGATTTTCGTAAAATAAGGGTTATCGGTTATTTTTAAGGGCATTTTTGTCAATATAGGTTAATATAGAAATTTTGGTATTTTAATGAGTTAGATGGATTAAAATATTCTAATAATATCATTTTAAGTATTTGGGAGTGATTATAAAGGTCATAAGTTCTTCAGATGAGAAAATAGCCTAATTTGGGAATAATAACCTTAAAACGGTAATGTTATTATCACATGTGTAAAATGTTAGATTTAGGCCATGAATTTTAGATATGTTGTTAATATGGGTATTTTAAGGGTGTATATTTAATTTAGTAATTATATGAGCATTATAGGAGAAGTTATGACTTACTCCTGAAATTAGGGTTTGGGGAGCTTTATAAATAGTAACTTTTGATATAGGGCTATTATTGCATGTGTAATACGTGGGAGTTAGACCTAAAAATTTGAGTATGTTAATTATACTATTATTTGAGGTATATATACTAAATTTGGTGGATGAATGATCAATATGGGGGAAGTTATGCTTAAATTATGAATTTAGGATTTTCGGAAAAAATGAGCATCTTAATCTTTGAGAACAGTCTTGTTATATATATATTGATGTCTCGATTGCATGAATTATGTTTCTTAATCATTTAAAAAATCATGAATAAGATATTAATAATTTAAATTAAAAGATCATGAGTCAGGACCAGTTGTATATGTCTGTTCCACCGGACGAGAAAATTACCCAGACGCGTTTTACCCTGGGATTGTATATTATTACCATTCCACCAGTAAGAATAGTATTCAGGAGCATTCTACCTTGGGGTGAAATAACTGTTCCACCGGTTGAGAATAATGGGGTCCCTGAAATCAATTTAAAATAAATCCCGAGGACGATTATAATCATTAATAAGATACTAATCATGTAAAGTGGAATACTACGTGAGCCAGCATAGGTTGTATATGTCCGTTCCACCGGGTGTGAGCATTAGCCGAGAACGTTCTGCCTTTGGGGATATATATTATTAACCGTTCCACTGGTAAAAATACTAGCCAGATTTATTTTCCCGGGGTTGTATGTTATTAACCGTTCCACCGGTAAGAATAGTGGCCAGTAGTGTTTTGCCCTGGGGTGGAATAACCATTCCACCGATTGAGAATAGTGGGGTCCCTGAACTCAATGTAAATAAATGAACGGATCATGATATATTCTAATAATACGAACCCGAACCAGTAATTACCTTGTGTTGATTTTTGTATCTCGCATGTATCCTACTTTCCACTGTGAATGTGTGTAATGATATGTTTTTCTAATTTTTTATTGTATTGTTACCTTACTCAGTACGTAGCGTACTGATCATCCTTTTCATGGGTACTGCTCATTTTCACGAGCAGATGACCCTGATGGTTTTGTGCAGGTCTTTGAGGACCCAGTTGATTATTTCGCCGCCTTTAATGCATTATGTGGGGGAAGAGTGACTTTTATCTGTACAGGGTGTTTGGGCAAAGAGTCATGTTATTCGGATGATGTTTTTACCCAGATACCCTTTTTGGACTCTTTGATCCATGGTATCCTTTTTGTAGTATTTTATTATTGTAATTTAGAGTTAATCTCCAAACTTGTATTTGGTATTATGAAACTTCTCTCGTTTTTGGTTTTATCCTGTTGAGCATTTAAAATTATTTATCCTTGTGATTGACATAAAGTTAGAATGGTAAGCCTGGATTAGGTCAATTATGGTGGTAACACCAAGTTATTTTAATTATGCTTCCGCTGTAAATGAAAATTTTCAGTGGTAAATTTTAGAGTGTTATAGATACAAGCTTCAGTTCTCTCCTTGAGCTCTTGAAAAATATGTTTTCGTAGGACAATATGCTTCCTCTCTGGACTTATGAGGCTAAGAAGATATTTTTTTTCTATGGTTTTGACTTATGAAAAGATTCATGTTTTCCCTAATAGTTGCTTTTTGTATTGTAAAGAATTTACATCATTAGATAGATGTCCTTAGTGTCAAATGTCACAATATAAGAGGACTAAGATTCATAATAAGATGTTGTGTTACTTTCCAATTATACCATAATTCCAACACATGTTTCATAATGAGAAAGATGTAGAAAACCTTATATAATATATGAAAGAAAGGATTTTAATGACAAGCTTAAACATACGATAGATTCTTACCTATGGAAAACAATTATTTCTGTATAACTTAATGTTTTTGTTGATTAGTGAACTAAGGGTTTCTTAAGGAATTAAGGGAGTGTCAAGTAACTAAAAGATGCCAAGGAAAAAATTTGGAGGAGAGAGAAAAAGTGATAGAGTTGTATTATGAAATTTGGATCACCAAAATAAGAACAAGACCCTATATATATAAAGGTTGAATAGGGGAGAAGAAGAGGAAAAATGCAGTGTGATAAAGAACAACTAACCGTTCCTGCACTACTTACTCAAACGACCCCACTTTGACCTAATTTTTTCATTTGGAAAGATGTACATCATCAATCCCTTTAAAATTTTATCCATCATGTCGGTCACTCTTATGAGATTGATAGGATAAACTTCAGCAATTTGGCAATGCCCAAGAGTGTTAGCTGATCATTTCCCTAGAGTAGATAGACTTAACTTCTATGATTTGGCAATGAACACGCGCATAAGCTATCACTCTTATGTAGGTAAACCATGCTTTAGTTACATTATCGATGTTCCATGTTATACATTTTAAAAAAGTGAAATATCCATCTAACACTTACAAATAATAACAAAAAGACTGTTGACAACTAACAAATGATAAGACTAATTTTCAATGCAAATTTATAAAATAACCATTGGTTTATTACAAAAGAAAATAACGTCAACTACTCACAGATAAAATTACACAATAGAATCTTTGCTTACTATAATAGATTTATATAAAAAGATCATCATACATCATGTATATACACTAACAAGTGTTGAAATATCAAATTCTATCAGCAAAGTCTGTTGGCGAGTCATATTGAAAGAAAAAAATACTACACTAATTTTGTTAGTTATTATAAAATTTAAAATTTGAATTTTAGGAAAATGTAAAATGGTGCAACAATGAGGCATGTCAAATAAGCCTTGTTTTCTTCCCCCCAAGTGTTTGGATTATAGAAAAACTCTTTAAATAAGGGTCACATGATATGTTCAATAGCTATTATACACAGAACAATTTACTAGGTCATTAAAGACTGTTCATTTCCATTTTGTTATATTACATAAGAAAATTTGAGGATTGAGTGAAAATCAAGGATTTATTTGACATTTTATCATTTCCAAGAAAAGATTACTAAGGAGATTGTGTTAGTAGTAAATGTAAATTCTTCATCTTCCCATTCGAAAAGGTGGTAAATCTGATTGACCCATATCACTATATACACCCCCTTCTTCATTTACTCTTTTCTTCTTTACCTTTTAAGACTACCACTCTTTAGTTTTCTTTAGTATTCACTCTTTACCTTCAAACATGCAATTGTTATACCTCTATTTCTATCATTTTTTAGAATATTTTCAACACCATTACCATCTCCATTAGTAGATATCATCACAACCCTTCCCATTTTTGTTGTAAGAGGATATGTGTAACATCACAAAATTTCATATGGAAATCACACTTGTGGAGTTTGTAATGTTGTCACATCGACTACTAACTTTTGCGATCGTCCTAGTAAATCCCCGACTATTGTGAGGGATCTTTTCCTTAAACATCTTAGTAATTTAAAAGCTTCTTTTATTTTTGAATCTTTTAGTACGTCTATAACGCCTTTAGTTTCTATTTTATCTTTTTTTGTATTAAAAAAACCTATCAATAAAGAACCCTATGGTTATTTCTATTCTTCCTCTTTTGTTAAAATGTCTAAACCTTCCTCATTTCCACTCAGACATTCTCCTCCTAAGCAATATTACCAATGCTAAACTTGAGCATTTTTGCATAAAATACTACATTCCTCTTCTCTTACTCTAATTGTACCAACCCCCTTAGACATGGTTAATAATCCGCCGGATAGGTGTATATCCTTATACGCTGAGGCTCTATTCGCTTGCATCTATTTTTCCTTGCATCCATTCTTAAGGGAATCCTTTCAAGCATGTTGACTTAGCATTGCCTTGTTTGTTACCAATGCCTGGTGGATGGTGACAAGTATCCTATATGGATGTCACTTGTAGGAGGTAATGCCTACAATGGATCTTTTTAGGAACTTCTTTACATGTATTAATGCATTGCTCGAACCTAGGCTTCTACTCCATCTAGAAAAGTGGGGAAAATAAATTCATCAAAGAGCCTTAGTCCTCTATAAATAAATGGAAGCCACAATACCTTTTCATCTTGGGCAACTTCGATCGGAATCTTTCCAAATGGGTTTATATTAGCCCAAAGGTCCGAGAGTGTCCACCTTTCACGCTAGAGTTAGAATCTAGTGTGGACAAATTTGATAGCTTTGTGTGAGATGGGAACATTGTAAATAATAACAAAGTCATGAATAATCCCATCATCTTAAAAAAGATAGGGTTGATCTCTGATGTGAGTGAGTAGCATACCTTATATGTTCTTATTTCTATCCATTTAATAACTTAATCTACCTGTCGGATTATAAATTTCTCTTCAACAACTTTTTAGAATGTCATGTGTGGAAATCCCATCAGCAGTATTCTACTCCTAGATTATCCAAAGGCATAAAGAAGTATATCATCTATCCTTTTAATGGATCCTCCATTATTGGAGTAACCAAACAAAAGACATGTATTCGCATAATATTCCACCATAATAGTGTTATAATAACCCCAACATACTGTTATATGTTTAGGAGAGTGAAAAGGCTTCCAAGCCTGATCCTGAGAAATCAAATACTAGTAATTTTATAAGTTAGTCTTGAGTACATCAATTGTCTTTACATAATGTCTTTTATTCCCATTAGGCTTTATTACATAATCATAATTTCATAATCCATTTAAAATTATTAGGGAGAGGGCCCTCCCAAGACAATCCCAAAAGTGTAATAAACACAATATAAGGTTTGGTCCAAAATAACGTCGACTACTTTGATGATGCAAGAGAGATTCAAACCAAAAACAATCCCATAAATGCTAGCGGCTAAGAAGATACCAAGGTCTTCTTCATCTAAGCCTCAACCTTTATCTATTCTACTTACTATTGGTTCCAAGGCCTATCCTCACAAACCCCAACTTAAACCTATTAAAGGATGAGGAAAGGGTCTTACCATGGAACCTATTACCGTCAATGATGAGATCAATAGTGGGGAAGAGCTGACATCAAGGGCCCATGAAAATGTAAACAAGAGATCCTTTTAACCTCATGAACTTACCCTATTTATTATCCAAACTTAGTACCAGTACAAAGGATCCCCTAGAAACTCCCTCTGTTCTAGTTGATATTTGTAACTCTAGCCACACAGTCATTTTATTACAAGATATTGAAACGAAAAGACTGGAAAATTTTCCTCAAAGGAAAATGGTTTGAGAGGGTGACTTTAAGATCTCTATCCAAGATGATGAAGCCATGTTGTTGCTACCTGACAATTATTCCTTTTTTGACTGCCACCCTAAAGACTATACTGGCCTTGAGTTGACTGAGGCACTTACATTGAAATTGGATAAAAAATAGTTGATAACCTCCCAACATAGATTCTCCTAAGGGCTGATATAAATCAAACCATTTGGTTATAGATTCATAGTTTTATACATTAATGCTCTTAATGTAACAACTTCAATAATTCTCTATATATTATCTGTAGCAAATTTCTATACAGAGGAAGATATTTGATCGACTCCTTTGAAGCAGCTGACACTTCCATCGGGTAAAAAGAAATATAATACCCCAAAAATTTGCTTAGCCTAATCTCATGTCATTAGCACCCTAATTTAATTCTAATATCAATAAATCTTATGTTAGCCTTAACCTAAATCCTTAATCCTGAAATTTTAACCGATTTCGAAACCTTAACTTTGATAAACCGTAATTCGTAAACAAAAATCAAAACCCGCTAAAATTTTCCACTAATCCTAATTACTTTGACTAATCTAAAATCACCCTAAACTAATCCCCCAACCCTTCTCCTTTTCCTTTTCTTTTCTTTTTTCATCTCCTCCTTCCATCAACCTTGAGCTGCAACATTTGAATTTGTTGCAACTTACACTTGCAACTTGCACCATCACTTTTCTACATCTATCACCCATTCCCTTACTTACTTTATTCTTTTTCTTCTTCTCCTTTTGATCCCTTATCCTTTCCCGACTACACACCCCTTACACACACTCCACACACACTCAATTTCTCCTTCCATTTTCCCTTCCCATGCAATACCCCTATCAACCATCACCACCCTCACCCTATAGCTACTACCCTACCCCTAACCATCCTTTACAACCATCACCATCATCATCACCTTACCTTGCAGCTGCACCATCACCATCACCACCATCACCACCATCATCACCATCTCACACTAGCCCCATGTTCTTATCTTCTTTCCTGACTCACACCACTCTCGCACACATGTATCTATATATATACTTCACACTCTCCATCTTTCTCTTTGGTTTTGTCTCATTCTGCCTATATTTGTGTTAAAGAGCCATTATCCGAGCTCCCTCTTCCTTCTCCTTTCCTCTTTCTCTCTTTTCTTCTTCTTGGCTTATGCACCACCATTTCCACCACCGTGCACCACCTCGGCCACCACGCGGCCCCCTTTGGCCGGTGGACCAATCACCAAGGTCACCCCAACCTTTCTCCTCGCTATCGTCGGCCATTACCGCCGACCACCACCTCTTTTCCCTTTTTCTTCCCCTCGTTTGTTGCAGTGTTGCAGAGTGCACGCCTTGTGCACCGTCTGCTGCACGACCGTGCAACACTTAATATCTCCTTCTGCACAATCGTGTAACCCTTGCACCGCCTAACCATGCGTGATTTTTCTCTCGGCCTATTGTTGCACAGTTGTACAAATTTTGTACCGCTTCGCGGTGCAACATATTTTCTCTCGATTAGGAGCTGCACCGCCTGCTGCACAACCGTGTAACTTTATTTTTGGGTCCTGCACCCCTATTTTCACCCCCAAACCTTGTCTAAACACCACCAAAATTTAACCATAGCTCCACCACACATTCCTCTACAGATCCATACATCTCAAGCTCCCATTTGACTACGGTTATATCTATTTTTTACCCTCTTTACCTTGATTTCTCATTTGATTTAACTCTTCAAGCCTAACCATTAATTTTATTATTTTTCTTAGGTGGTATTATAGTAGCTTTGGAGGAGGAAGTCTAGGATTCGCGTACTTAGAGCCCTGTGTCCTAGTTGGTAAGGATACTATTTGATGTTTAGGATTTTTAGTGTTATTTGCTTATATAGTTATATGCGTTTTTCATGATATAGTTGATATATGATGTAAAATGTGTTGATCATGATATTTTGTGATGATATGAATATTATGTTAAAAGAAAGTAAGAATGGATGAGAGGTGCCATTGTGATTTTGTTGTAATAATGTCATATTTGTGGAAGTATATCTTATGATATGAAATTTGGGCTTAAGGATATTAAGTTATTGAAAGAAAGTAAAAGTAGGTGAGAGGAACCATTATGTTATGATTTTTTTGTGATAATGCCATATTTTTGAAATATATTTTATGGTATAAAATAAGGGTTTAAGGATGTTATGTTATTGAAAGAAGGTGAAAATGGGTAAGAGGTACCATAATTATTTTGTTTTGATAATGTCATATTTGTGGAAATATATCTTATGGCATGAAATATGGACTTAAAGATATTATATTATTAAAAGAAAGTAAGAATGGGCAAGATGTACCATTATTATCTTGTTGTGATAATGTTATAATTGTGGAAATATATGTATTATGGTATGAAATATGGGCTAAGTGAGTTTTAATAAATGGAATTAAGAATTATCATGAGGCATGATGATTAATTGTGGACTTGGAAAATAACATATGTGGAAAAATAAAGGTTTTTATTTGTGCTTAAGGATAACTTGGTCATTATAGGATAATAAGAAAATTTTGGTATTTTATGAAATGCCCCAAACATTTATAATTTTAAAAATTATATTTAAATAAGATTTTATTAGAAAAATTAACTAAATAAATTATTTTTATTAAAATAAAATAAAATTAACTAGGGAAAATTAATAAGAAAATTATAAGTATTTTAATTAGGAGAAATTTTGGTATTTTAGCTAGTTAAAGATTTTATTTTAGAAATTAATTAAATAAATTTTTTTATTTAAAATAAGAAGGAGAAAATAGTTTCAAATTAATATGAATTTTATAAATTATTTAATTGAATAAAATTAGGGTGTTTTGCTAATTAAAATGAAATTTATGGAAAATATTTTAAAAATCCTAACTTAGCCTAAAAAGGGGTTTACATATTATTTTACTTAAATATCATTATTTTTAAATATCCCAAATATTTTAATTAATTTAAATACCTAACCTAATTATTTTTCTCTTTTCCATTTCCCCTTTTTCCTTTTTCTTTCTTCTTCTTTTCTTCCTTACCTTCTCCCCGATTGGGCCTGCTTCCCGCGGCCCAATCCTTCCTTTTCTCCTTTCCTTCGGCACGGCCCAGCCTGCGTGACTGTCGCCCTTCACCCGTCCCTCGCCGCGCTGCATTTTATCTCTTTTTTCCCCAAAACGCCCCCAAAACACAGCGTTCCATTTAAATGCCCCCTCACCCTACGCCGGTCGGCCCAGTCTCCCCTCTTTTCTTTTCTTTCTTTTCTTCTGGACCGCCGGTCTAGCCTTCCCCCTCACTATCTTCTTCTTCCTCTTCTTCCTACCGTCGAGCACCTGCAACCACCGCCAACGTTCCTGGTTTCTTGCCGCTGGTTACGATCGTTTCCCTTCCTCTCTCTTTCCCTTGACTCGCCGGCCCTTTTGACCCAACCAACGCTCCATCTTCTCGCACAATCTTCTCTCTCTCTCTTGCGTACAACTTCAGCCGTTTGAACTTTTTACCGGAAACCGTCGCCGCCGATGCGCCTAATCGACCTGGTCGATCCTCCCATTCCTCCCTCTGACCTTAACCCTCCCTTTGCTCTATAAATATCCCCCAAAATTAGCAAGGGTTGGGCTCTTGATCCCCAACCTAGAAAACTCCCCTTTTCGTTGCCACCATATGCTGCCACCTTTGATTGTGCCGCCACCCTCATTCTATCCTTCTCCTTCTGGGGAACCATAATCACCCTTACTCCCACCTTAATTCTCCCTATCTTTTTCCCACCATCCAACTTTTACTCTTTTCTTTCCTTTTTTCGGCCACCACCACCGCTGTTGTGCACCACCGCCGGTGCCGCTTGTCACCACCAGCCTAAGGTTGAACCCTAGATCCTCTCAACCTTTTTTCCTATTTTTACAAGCCTTAATTTATTTTATTTTATTTATTTGAATATTATTATTATTATTTTAATATGTATTATTATTATTATTATTAGTATTAATGTTTTGATTATTATTTTTGTTGAGGGCTAAAGCCCTATTGTATTTTCAATTCGATTTTATCATTATTCTTCTTATTATTTCTATTATTGTTATTATTAATATTAATATGTTATTATTATTATTATAATTATAATTATTTTTATTTTTATTATTTTGAATTACTACTATTATTATTCCATTATTAATATTACAACTACTTTACTATTAGTTTTGCTATTATTATTATTATTATTATTATTATTATTATTTCATCATTATCATTATTACTAAATTTTGTTATTTATTTTACTAATATTATTATTAGTATTATTTTGGTAAAGGGGGCCGAAGCCTTTATTTTACTTTGTTTTTGAATAATGCCTTTTTATTATTATTGTTGTTATTATTATTATTATTATTATTATTATTATCATTGATATTATTTTTAGTATCTTTGCTATTATTATTTTAGTATCATTATTATTATTAGGGTAAAGTCTTTAACCTTATATTATCAACTTTTATAATATTTTTATTATTTCTTATATCTTTAGTAAATTTAGAAATTTGTTAATGTTATTTTATTGATATGTTATTATATTGGTCAAAGCCCTAAGGAGACGTAGGAGCGTGCTCCAAGACCGGTGTCATTTTAGGTAAGGGTGTTACTAAGGCCTTTTGTGTGTTTATATGCATTATGTACTTCATATGATATGTATTCTATGTTTATTATTATTAATTGTTTCGTATGTGGTATGATGTGGAGTTGAAGTACGTCTTTGTATATTTACATGGCATGTGTACTATATGTGATGAAATATTGTGATATGTGATGTTATGTGTTGTGACCCTATAAGACATGCATGTGAGGACATATAAAAGTGGTATTGTGTGGGAAAAAGGTTGAAAATGGAAAATGGGAAGTAATTTGACTAAAGGGGAAATGAGTTGACCTAAGTATTTTAATGATCTATGAGTGGAAGAATAAAAGGGGGAATTTAGGGTTTCATGTGGAGGAATCTAATTTAGGGTTTTGTGTGGAAGAATCTGATTTATGGTTTTATATGGAAGAATCTAATTTATGGTTTCGTGTGGGAGAATCTAATTTATGATGTTATATGGGAGAATGTAATTTATGGTTTTATATGGGCGAATCTAATCTATGTTGTATGGGAGAATCTAATTTATGGTTTTATATGGGAGAATCTAATTTATGGTTTTGTTTGGGAGAATCTAATTTATGGTGTTATGTGGGAGAATCTAATTTATTATGTTATATGGAAGAATCTAATTAATGATTTTATATGGGAGAATTTAATTTATGGTTTTGTATGGGAGAATCTAATTTATGGTTTTATATGGGAGAATCTAATTTATGGTGTTATGTGGGAGAATCTAATTTATGGTTTTATATGGGAGAATTTAATTTATGGTTTTGTATGGGAGAATCTAAATTATGGTTTTGTATGGGAGGATCTAATGTAGGGTTTTGTATAGATGAATCTATAGTTTTATATGGTTTGAATTTGGGGTTTGGTAAGGATGAATCATTGGTTTGGTATGGATTGAATTCAGGGTTTAGTATGGATGAATCTTTGGTTTTGTATGGATTGAATTTAGAGTTTGGTATGGATGAATCTTTGGGTTTTATATGGTTTGAATCTAGGGTTTGGTATGGATGAATCTTTGGTTTTGTGTGGATTGAATTTAAGGTTTTGTATGACAGAATCTTGGGTTTTGTATGAAAGAATTTAGGGTTTTGTATGGATGGACTTAGGGTTTTGCATGAAAAGTTTGAGAGGTTGTATGGGATGTGTAAAGTCTGCATGGGAGTGGAATTTACATATGGAACGTTGATTTGGGATCTGAGGAAGGTAATGTAAGCATTGTTTGGGTGTTTAAACACTTTGGGTGAAAAATAGTACGTGGAGCAATATAAGGGTGCATAGGAGACCGAGCTAGGGTTTGTTGTGGCTGCTTAGAGTTTTTGTGTTATCATGTGTATTTGGTGATTAAAGTGTAATTATGATTGTGGAATTTTATGATTTGTGATGTGTGAAGTGTAAAGGGAATGATTCATGCTTGTCTAGGATGAAAGCTTCTGAATAAGATACTTAAAATATTAAATACATAAAGTGGAAGATGTTGAGCCAGACCCAGACTGATCCACCGGCTAAAATAGTGGCAGGGAATATTTCCCTCGCGACTGATCCACCGGCTAAAATAGTGGCAGGGCATGTACCCTCGCGACCGATCCACCGGCAATAATAGTGGGGGATCCCGAGCTTAACAAAATCAAACCCTACAGTTGCTAAGACATGGGAAAGACACTAATTACTTATAGTGGAATACCATATGAGAAGGGGCCAGACCGATCCACCGACATATAATAGTGGTAGGGAATGTTTCCCTCGCGATTGATCGATTGGCTAAAATAGTGGCAGGGCATGTACCCTCGCGACCGATCCATCGGCTAAAATAGTGGGGTTCTCGTACTCGTGTGGACTTGATAAAGAAAATGGCTTGAATTGATTTCTAATAAAAGAGTAATAATTAATTTGGAATAATCATGTACTTTACGTATGGCCTTGATCATTTATAAGTTGTATAATTTTTCTTCATGACCATATGCCCTATATGTGTGGATTTGTAAATGTAATTTGAGTATTGTCTTGCATGATTCTATATGCTTATGTGTTGGCCTTAGTGCTCGGTTACCTTACTCAGTACGTAGCGTGCTGATCACCCTTTTCATGGGTGCTGCTCATTCCCACGAGTAATATGCCCTTCTAACTTTACGCAGATGGGCGAGACATCAGTCGGGGTTGTGTGTTGAGCATGTTTTGGCTCCAAGTTCGAGAGTGTCATGGTCGTATTTCCTCTTCTTGTTATTTTATCTTCTTCTGCTATGTCTTGTGTATCGGATTTACCTTCTTATGATTTATTATTCGATTGAGTATTTTAGATGAACCTTTCATCAGTTGTAAGCTTATTTCTTCTTTGGAAATAAATTACAATTCTTTATGCGTACTCTGATTTCTGTTTTGCAATTGTTTAACGCTTATTTGAATTTTAGATTGTTTTGATTTATAATTAAGTATTCCTTTTAGCCTTAGCACTTGGTACTGGAACGGTTGGAGAGAACCGGTCTGGTACTAAGTGTGGTGGTAACATCCCTAGAATTCACAGGTTTTAAGTATTTCTATTTTAATTACTTCCGCTTAAAAAAAATTAGTGTATTATGGGGTGTTACATATTATGTGTTAGGAGGTTTAAAATATGATATTAATAGCATGAGGAATTTACGGAATTATTATTGTTATTTGGGGTCCTTAAATGATTTAATGGCTAATTTGGGGCAAACTATCTTGTAATGATAATACCATTATTTCATGTATAATATCTAGAGGTTATTCTGATTTTTGAATATGTTGATAATATTTAACCTTATGAGGTTATTTATCGAAATTGGTGATTGTGTAAACTTCATCGGAGGTGTTATGAAAAATATGTGAGATTTGGGTTTGAATATCTCGGTGACTAATATATTGGGATGAGATTATTAAAATATACTCATGGGAATTTGATCGTGCATATTAGGTATGATAAAAATGAGGGGATTTGGAGATGACATAATATAAGTAGTGTGAATTAATCAATATGGAAGAATAAATACTAAAGGGTGTGTAATTAGGGTTCAAAAGGAGTTAAGGACTTGGACCTATGCTATGTATATCTGTTTTAATGTGTTATATGCTTGATAATCAACCTTGAATAAGATACTAATCATTTAAAGTGAAAGAGTACATGAGTAGGGCCAAGGTGATCTATTTATATATATATATGTATTCTCGTTCCACTAGGGAGAATAGTGGCTCGGGAGAGTTTTGTCCTGAGAAGATGTTTTAACCTCCGTTCCATCGGAAAGAATAGTGGCTCGGGAGCATTTTGTCCTAAGAAGGTGCTTCAGTCTGTTCCACTATATTAAGAATAGTGGGGTCCCTACTCATCATGAAATGAAAATGTATCATTATAACTTATGGAAAAGATACTAATGATTTAAAGTGGAAGAATACGTGAGTCAAGACCAAGGTGATCTATTTTCTATATATATATGTATTCCGTTCCACATGAGAGAATAGTGGCTCGGGAGAGTTTTATCCTGAGAGGATATTTTTAATCTCTATTCCACCGGAAAGAATAACGGCTTAGGTGTGTTGTCCCCGAGAAGAGTTTCAGACCGTTCCACCGGTTTAAGAATAGTGGGGTTCCTGCACTTAACCTATATAAAAGAATGAAAATGGATTATACTTAATAAAGGAATCTTGATCATATTCTGTCTTATGAGATGTTTCTTTTATTTGGTTGTTCCCTTTTTATCCAATGTGAAAGCATGTGCTATTTGTATCCCTATTTCTATAGTATTGTTCCCTTACTCAGTACGTAGCATACTGACCACCCATTTTATGGGTGTTACTCATTCCCATGAGCAGAATGCCCTGAATCTTATGTGTAGGTCTTAGAATATCAGTTAGATGATTATGCTACCTATGACACCTTATGTGGGGATGAGTGACTTCATCTATGTTAGGGTTGGGTGAAGAGTATTTGTTATCCGGTTTATATATTTGACTAGATACCCTTTTTGGAGTCTTGATCCATGATATCCCCCTTTTGTATTTTTTATTGTTAAACTCGGAGTTAGGCTCCAAACTCATTATTTGATTATAAATGCTCTTTTGTTTCTAATTTCCTTGTGTTACTTTAAATGTTTTAGCCTTGTGATTACTTTAAGAATGGTTGCATAAGCTAGAATTATGTCGATCACAGCGGTAACCCTCACTATTTTACTTAATTACTTTTGCTGCAAAACGAAAATTTTCAATAGTAAAAATTGGGGTCTTACAAGAAAACCATCAAATCTTCAAGAAGCTCGATTTGTGTTAAAAGCTAAGAAGGAACTCTCTAGAATGAAGTCTAGGTTGGAAGCTAAAAAGGGAAAATTAAAGTTTTCTTCACCTATGCTTGTGAATCAACCACCTAATCATCTCCCCTCAATGTTTCCCACCATCTCCACCCACCACCATCATTTTCTCCTTCTCTTTCTTGTGCGTCTATCCTATTTTTGTGAGGCGCATGGCTCTCGCACGGTCCCTCGCACAGTTCACCCATGTATACTCATATAGCCTCACGCACGGTTGTGCCTCCTTCGCACAACCTGCTTGTACAACTTTATAACTCTTGGTATGAATGTGTACCTACCGCACACCCTTACAACCCTCTTTCTTGGCCGTGGTTCCCTTTTTGCACACCCAAATGTCACCCAAACACCACCATACCTTTCACCACACTTCCATACAACTCAAGCTTCCCTTTAACTCTGATTATTTTCACTTTTACCCTCCTTTACCTTAATTTTCCCTCAATTTTAATCTTCAATCCTAACTGTATATTATCTTGTTTTCATAGGTGATATTCCAATGATCTTAGAAGAGGCGGTTTAGGATTTACGTGCTTAGAGCTCGGTGTCCTTGTTGGTAAGGATACTAGTCGATGTTTAGGGTTTTGTGTTAAATATCTGAACGGCTATGTGTTTTAGCATGTTATTGTTATTATATTGTTAAATTCATGTTGTTAATGATGTGTTATGATAATATGGATTATATGATAAAAAAAAGAGTAAGAATGGTGAAAGATGTGTTGATATGATGCTATTACACTAATTAATAGTATTTTGTGGAAGAGTATAACTTGTGAAAGAGTACTATGGGCAAAATAAATTATTATAAGTGGGAAATAATTATATTTAAGAGGCATGATGATAAATGGAGGATTGGAAAATAATAATATTGAAGACATAAGATTTTGGTAAAATAAAAGTTATCGGTTATCTTTAAGGGCATTTTGGTCAATATAGGTTAATGTAAAAATGTTGGTATTTTAACTTTTTAGGTGGATTAAAATATGATAATAATATCATGAGAAGCATTTGGAGTGATTATTGAATATCTTAGATTTCTCAAAATGAGATAATGGCCTAATTAGGGAATAGTAACCTTAAAACTGTAATGGTATTATTACATGTGTAAAAATTAGATTTAGACCACAAATTTTGGAGATGCTGTTAATATTGGTATTTTAAGGATGTATATTAAATTTGGTAATTATATGAGTCATAGGGGAAGAGTTATGACTTGTGAAATTAGGGTTTTGGGAGGTCTATGAATAGTAACTTTTGAAGATGGTCTTAATATCTGTATATTGATGTCTTGCTTGCCTTAATTATGTTTTTTACTCATTAAACTAATCATGAATAAGATACTAATCATTTAAAGTGAAAGATGAAATGAGTCAGGACAAATTGTACATATGCGTTCCACTGGACGAGTGTAGTGGCCAGAGAGTTCTATCCTAGGGTTTTATACATGTTGACAACAGTTCCACCTATAGAGAATAGTGGTCAGGAGCATTTTATCTTATGGTTGTATAATTTTGATAACTATTCCACAAGTTGAGAATAGTGGGGTCCCTGAACTCAATCTGAAATAAATCTTGAGAATGATCATAATCATGGATAAGATACTAACCATTTAAAGTGAAAGACTACGTGAGTTAAGACTGGTTGTACCTATTCATTCCACCAGACGAGAATAGTGGTCGGGAGTGTTCTGCCGTGAGGTTTTATATATTGATAACCGTTCCATCGGTATAGAGTAGTGGCTAGGAGCATTTTGCCTTAGGGTTGTATAACTTTAACAACTGTTCCCCCAGTTGAGAATATTGGGGTCCTTGAACTCAATGTAAATAAAAGAATGGATCATCTTATATTCTAGTGTTATGAATATAAAATCAATAATTACCCTATTTTGATTGTTGTATCATGTATGTCTACTGCTTTCCACTATGAATGCATGTAATTCTATGTTTTTCCTATTTCAGTTGTATTGTTACCTTACTTAATACTTAGCATACTTATTATCCTTTTCATAGGTTCTACTCAATCCTATGAGCAAATGACCGAGATGTTTATGTACAGGTCAATGAGGACCTAACAGATAATTTTACAGCTTCTGATGATTTGTATGGGGTGGAGTGATTTTATGTATTAGGGATTTTGGGCGTAGAGTCATGTCATCTGGATATTAGTTTTACCCAGATATCCTTTTGGGGACTCTTAGATCCATAGTATCCTTTTGTTTGTATTTTGGAATATTGTACTCAGAGTTAATCTCCAAACTCATATTTAAGTTTATGAATCTCCTCTCATTTTCTTTTTGCCTGGTTGAGTATTTTAAATTGTTTTGTCTTGTGTTTGACATAATGATAGGTTGATAAGTCAGACTTATGTCAATTATGGTAGTAACACCTGGTTATTTGATCTTATACTTTCGTTGTAAAATGAAAATTTTCAGTAGTAAATTTTGGGATATGACATCATAGGTTAAACAGTGCAATTTTCCTTGTTTTGATAATAACAAATGAATCTTGAGAACTAATGTGTTTGGTTAAGTGTGCATGTACTATGATTGGCACACAAAGAGATCTAAACATACATACTCAAAGAAAATTCTCTAAACGTGCAAATTTAAAAAAGTAATCAATTTTCCAATCACAAGAGAACAAAACATAAGAGATTACCAAGACTTGAAGTTTAAGTCTCATATTTCTAAAGTCTTATGTTCTATGTAAAGAGTTAAGTTGAGCAAGTTCACATTTTTATCAAAACTCTTAATTTTTTTAAAACACTTGTTTTGAGTTTACTTCATGAGAATTCATGGTCGATCTTTATTTCTAATTATTTCAAAGTGTTTTAAAATATTAGTTGGTTCTAATCGAAATTGGTTGATGGGTCTCAAGACCAATCAAATAATTCAATATAATCAAGAGCATGAAGTGAGTTAAAATCAAATGGATTTGCTAAACTAATCGACTGGTTAGACTAATCGGTCCATGGGTTTCACCCCTACAGAAACACCTTCATGTCTATTTAAACTCATCGACTAGTTTTGCCAAATTGATCAACTGGTTTGTCCAACCAGTCAATGGGTTTCACTCATTAGAAACCCATTTGTCTCTCATTCAACTCATCAACTAGTTTTGCTAAATTGATAAACTAGTTTAAGGAAATTGATTAACTAGTTGGACTAACCAGTCCATAGATTTCACTAGTATGAAAACCCTTTCGTCTTTGGTCAAACTCATTGACTAGTTTTTGTCAAACCAATTGAATGGTTAGTCTAAACAACCCATGGGTTTCACTCTTGTAGAAACCCATTTATCTCTAGTTAAACTGATCAACTAATTTTGCCAAACTGATCTAGTGGTTTGAGAAAATTGATCAATTGGTTTGACCAACTAGTCCATGGGTTTTACTCCTAAAGAAGCCCCATTCATTTCTAGTTAAACTCATCGACTGGTTTTGCCAAACCTATCAACTAGTTTACAACTAATAAACCAATTGATTGGTGATATGAAAACATCAACTAGTGTTACTAAGCCATGTCACTTTTCATATACATTCATAGGACCAACCAAACACTATGCACAACCAACTGACTTGTTTTAATAAAATGATTGACAAGTTTGTGTAATGGTAACTTTCCACTTCATGTATGAATATAATCTATTGATTGGTTGGAACCATTAATCGATTGGTCATACAACCGATTGACTTGTTCAGCCAGACCAATTGATTGGTGATCATTAAATACTATTTTTCTCCTTGTTAGGTGATGCAAATTTTTGGAGATTTTGTGCCTAATGGCTATATGATGAGGTTGAGCCTTATAAATAAGGTCTCTTTGCATTTATTACAACACATTTTAAACTACATTGATTTTGTAATAAAAACATCTACTCTTAAATCATTCAATTGCTCATTAAAACTATTTCAATCTTCATAATTTAGAGTTTCAATTGAAAAGTGTCCGTTGCTCATTTCTCTTAACTATAATAGCTCTTAAACTGTAGTATTCTTATTAAATCTAGCTAGATTATAATTTATTCAAAGTTATACTTTTTATATCTTATACTTTTGGTGATAATCAATTGTAATCATAGCCATCTTACAAAATTCATTTTAATTGGGTCAGTGAGTATTTTCATATAATTCTTGAGAAATTATTGTGGAGAGTCTAGAGAAGATAAATAAATCAAGCTGTAAATTATCTCTTAAAGGGTCATTGGTATTGTGAGGCTCATAAACCGAGAGAAGAATTATCATTAATAAAACATGACACTATTTTAAAATCTCAAAAGGGGAACCTTTTGGTAATGGACGTAGAGAGTAATTTGTTCTTGAACCACTCTATATTGAGTGTATTTCCCCCCCTATAATTTCCATTCCATTAAGCCCTTTTCACCCCTAGGGTTATTTCAAGATCCATGAAGTAACAGGCTGGTGCTATGATTTTTGGTAGCTACTACAACATACCACTTGTGGCATCAATAACTTTTTCATGTTAAGGAACAAACCCTATGACTAATTATTACAATCATTATTAATAAAATGGCTACTGAGATTGATAATATTCACCATTATAAATCCTACGATGCTATAGTCACCCATGCTAACACCCTAAGATGGAATTTTTCATTGTGCATGTTTCTTTGGACTATTAGAGTTTTTGCCGACCATGTGGAATTTTGTTAGTAATAAAGTCTTTACATTACGGACCAAAAGAAACACCAATTGATTAATACTTAGCACTATAAAACTTCTAATTGTTACTTATGTGGTAAAGTGGAATTATGCTTTTGATCTTTGATAACTTGTCAATGGTTTAAGTTGGATTTGTGATGATTTTTTTCTTATGAAAATCTCTTATAGCTATGAAGGATTTGTGGCTAAAATAGCTTACAATGCGATGTATTGTTATTATTATTTAATTTGCTATTATTGTTAATTCTACTAATTTCATTATATTAGTGTTTTGATTCATCTAAATTCAATTATTATACCATGTTACTCCTACATAGGTGCAATTTTGTAATTAGATGTCCATATATCTGAAAACCTATTTTTTTGCCACTCAAATTTGTAATTAGAAAAATCAAATGGCATCAACAAGGTTGTCTTCCTTATCTTTTCTACAACCATTAGTGCCGGAACTTTCATGATTTTCACCTTGATAAGGGCTTTGGACTGAGGATTACTTTTGGGGTAGTGGTTCTTTGGTCTGGAAGGGGCTGGTAGTGGGAATCAAACTTTTTTCACTTTTATTCTATTTCTAATTTTGGGGCCCTATATAATTTGGGCATGGTTTTCTTCTTGTTGATCCTAATTAGGGGGAGGATTTGAACTATTAGCCAAATAATTAATATAGATGATGGTTTTGATTAGTGTGGTGGTCGCTAATCCTTATCTCTCTCTTGGGATTTGGTATTGGTATCAATCATAAGTCTCTACTCGTATAGAAAAATGGAGGTGTTTTGGCATATCATTCTTCCGGTGCCCAAGCATAAGGTCAAATCCTTTTTTTCATTAGAGTAGAAGTAATTGAGTAGGTAAGGATGGTACTTGTAGTTCCCTTGGGTTACATAGATGTCAATAATTTTTGGGAAGTACCTAAGTAGCTAGAAGCTTATAGGATTTAATCCTTGAGGAGAGTCTTGATATTTTATTCTTAATGGAAATGCATTTAGCTATGGTTGAATTCATTATAATTTAATATCATCTTTTTTTAGGTGAATAGGATATGTATTTATAAATAAAAGAATGTGTATGTTTTTTATAAGATGCGTGTTTATAACATGTATATTACCACTATACTATATGCATTCGTCCATATAGGATGTGTTTTCACCACTATAAGGTGTGTGTTTAAAACTATAGGATTTGCACTAATAATAGAATTATGTGTATTCTTGACTGAACATGTTTATTCTTAAAGAAAAAAAGTGTATTCTTGACTAAAAGATGTATATTTATTCCTTTCACATGTATAAACTATGAATTCCTTGAAAAATATGTATGATTACTTCTAGAAGATGTGTATTATTTCCAATAATAGATCATCCCTTGTGTGTATCCTTTTGGCTATAAGATGTGTATTTATCAATATAAGTTGTGTATTCTTTCCAATAAAATGTGCGTTTTGATAGAAATGTGTATGCTCTTTTAAGGAAGATGTGATCGGATATAGGACATGTGTTCATCACTATAGGATTTGTTCTAACTTTTATAATATGTACATTTGTCAACATAAGATTTGTAACTTTTACAAAAAGATATCCTTTGTAATGTGTATTCTTTTGCCTATAGGATGTGCATTTCACAGATGTAGACTTGTTCATAAAAGATGTACATTCTTTCTAATAAGATGTGCATTTATATTATGGAATACCTGAATGCTTATAGAATGTGTTTTAATATTGTGGAATATGTACATTTTTATTTCTACATCTAATATATATCAATATGGGGTGTCTATTCATAGAGTAAATTGTAAAAAAAATGGTATATTTTTATTTTTCTTAATGATCTAAGTTAAAGATAATTAATATTATTTTTAAAAAAAAATTGTGTCGATGACATTACCCTATTGTATGCTATATTTTCGTTATCATGCAAAAATTACAAATTGGATACTATAGCAACATGCTTGCTGCTACTAGTAGGAGCATGTAAATTGTGATCTAAACTTCACTAATATTTTGGAATTTTTTTTTGTTGTTTTGGACATTTTACTTAATGTTTCATCCATTTCTTCAAAATATTTAAGTATAGCTAATTTTAAATATAAAGATATGATTTGAACGTTAAAAATGTATTGAATGAAAGACAAATATTTTTTTTGATAATAATTAAAATGACCCTACATAGAACATAACAAAATCACAAACTAGTTTGTAATGAAATAGATTAGAAATGGAAATGAAAATCTATTTATAATTCCAAAATATTAGAATTATATATATATTTTTTGTGATTCAATGGGAAAAAAAGTAAATTTGGTTTTTAATGTGATTTGTATATCCTAATTTATTTTAGAGATAAAGTTTAATTTTTATGTACTAAACAAGAAAATTCTACAGAAATAGAAATCTATTTTTATTAATTTGTAAGCATTCCAAGAAATTAAGTGGTTAGTAACATTATAATTATTATCTATGAGTAATTTTACATTCATTCTACTCATTGTTATCACAATATGTATTTGATACACTTGGAGTGTGTGCAAGTTCATATTTGTCTCTTCTATGTTAGCAAAAAGGAAGCTACAACAATTAGCGAGATTAAAATAAATGGGAGCAATGTAGGTATCTTGAGATGAAATAGTTGCAATAATCTAGGCACTCACAGTGTGAGAGTTTGATTCTTACCACTTATTATTATTACTAGTTAGGGGTTGGCTCCTTGTAGGCATCCATGGTAGCAAACACATGTTGCCTATACTCATGAGGCACATGTCATGATTTACCTTCATCGTGTTGGCCTAAGGCGAGGTTGACAGTAGTGTCTAAGGCAAGCGTATTACCTTTGAGTAAAAAAAAAAATGGGGTTTCTAATCACCACACATAGCTGCCACAATCACCATAGTAGTTGCCTTAATCACCTTTGAAATACATATAATTATTATTATAGTAGATGCAATCACTATATAAATATACATAATAAGCACAATAGTTGACATGATGACACACTAAAAAATTAAGCACTCTAGTAGTCAACATAATCACCACTAAAAATGGTTAAATTTAAGCACATACATCATATATTATAGTTGTTACATTCTACTTTTAGTAACAAGGTGCCATGTGCTTATATTTATTAAAATATGTGTATCCATCACTATAAGGTGTATACCTTTTTTTTTAATCTCTATGAGATGCTTATTTGTCAATATAAAATATACATTTACAACTATAAGATATGTGTATTATAAAAATATATATTTATCCATATATATATTGTTTTATAAATAAAAGATGTTATAAGATACACATATATCAATATAACATATATATTCACCACTATAAGATGTGCATTTGTTGATATTATGTGTAAATTTACAACTATATAATGTGCATTCGTCTTATAAAGCTATGTATATAACACATGTATTCGTCCTTTATTGTTTTATAAATAAATGATATGTATTTATATTTGAAAGATGTATATTTTATTGGATAAAATTTATACACTTATAAGTTGTATATTTATAGAATGGAATATATGCACTTTTATTTTTACATTTAAAATATATAAAAATGAGTTTCTATTTGTATAGAAAAATGTGAAATAATCTTTTATATAATTTTTTTAATAACCCAAATTAAAGATAATTAAATTTAAAGTTTTGAATATATATATATATATATATGGTTATTCATGTTCTCCGATATTCGATAATCTGATCAGATTCAATTAGAAAAATAAATAACCGTTCTAATATTTTTTTTAAAATCAAATAATAAATCTTATAAATAAAAGATCAAATAAATTAAATATTCAATCCAACAAATATAAATAATATTCGATGTTAGAAATTATATACATATATACTCTAAAAACTGTTTATTTTTCATAACATTGTAGTGTATATAGTCATGTGTGTGTGTGTAATTTAAGTTGAGAGTATTTATTGTAAGTAAATTTTATACTTTATTGTTCTTATTTTGATTAAATATTAAAATATTATCCAAAATTTGGAATTACTATTTGAATATAATGTTCTTTAAGACTCAACCCATATCATTATATCATATCTGTTTGAATTTGATTAATTTATTAATTTTTGATCAAATAATTTTTTATCTGATATTTTTCATTTGTTCTCTACTTAAAAATTATAAATATTTGACAGATTATTTGTTATGTGATCCAAAATTTTAGATATCCAAAGCCTTTGAATATTCTATCTTCCAAATATGCAATGCTTTTTACACAATGTATGATTATCGGATATCCAAAATACTAGATATCCAATCCATGCACACATATATATAAAATCATTATAATAGTTAATGTAATTACCTTGGTATATCACATAATCACCCTAGAAAATGATAATTTTTTTGCACATAACTAATAAAAGAAAAACACATTTTTTATATCAAAATTATGTTAATATGGATCATTATTTATAGAGAAAAGTATAATAATCATTATGATATGATTTTTATTTATTCATTTGATAACCTATATCAAAGATAAACTAGTTTATAAAATAAAAAATATACCGGACGTAGCATGGAATCACCATCGATAAAGACATAATCACTATATACATATATATTATTACCAAAATCATTGAAATGCTATCGCATGGGCCTCGTATTCAAAACACACACGCACACATATACACGCGCACATGTACACACATGTTACCACGTTAGGTTGGGTGTATCTAATAATTTACATTTTTATTAAGCTAATCTTATGTGTTTATCTAGTTGTTGTCTTATATAGTTTTGTTTTACTTTTGTTATCCAAATTTTATTTTTGCTATTAGTTACTATAGAGGGAAAAAGTTCTAGGTTCATTAATTTTTAAACACATAAGATAGTATATTAGTAGCATATTGTCACTTTCGGTCACTAATTAGATCCAGAGTAGCTTATATATGGATTGCTATAGGGTTTGACTAACTCTGACAAATTAATTGTTTGATTTGAATTGTTTTAGATCTAGATTGAGATCATTTTTTTTTATTGTGATATCAAAATCAAATATATATATATTTTTTTAATAAAAGTGTATATCAAGACATATACAATTTGGTTTTGTTCTCATAATGACATAAATGATTATATTTTGCCCAATTAAGGCATAATATAATTTTTTAAAACTTTAATTTTTAGAAAATCTTGATCATTTTCATTCATGTCTAATGGGAAAAAAAATTCTAAACATGTATGCCTTAGTGAGAACAAAGGCTAAATGTTTATACCTTAAAATTATCATTTTTAGAATGTTTATGCCTTAATGAGACTATATTATAAACATTTATTTTATCAAGGCGTAATATTTTAAAAACTTTAAAATTTAGGTGATTTTGTTCATTTTCATTTATGTCTTAATGAAAATAAAGTTTAAACTTATATAACTTAATGAGAAAGATGATTAAACATTTATACCTTAGAATTGTCATTTTTAGAATGTTTATGCTTTAGTGGAAACATAGTATGAACCTTTTTTTTTTTCTATAAAAGTATAAAATTTTTAAATTTTAGAAAATTTTATCTATTTTTATTTATGTCTTAATGGAAGCAAAATCTAAATCTATATGCCTTAGAGGAAACAAATATTAAATGTTGATACCTTAAAATGATCATTTTTAGAACATTTATGCCTTTGTGGGAGTATAGGTATAAACGTTTGTCCTTCTATGGATATTTTTATGTGAATAAGTTCAAAATATTTATGTCTTTAATTACACTTTTTCAAACTTTCTTCACGACAAAATCGGATTTAATTTTGAATCATTTAGTTTGGATAACCAGGTTTGAGTTAAACTTAGACAAGGTCGAATACAAAACCTGCCATGTACCGGAAACTCTTAGGCTCCGTTTGGATTGGGGTGAATCGAGGTAGGGGTAAACATTAAAAATTAACCTAGGTGAAGGGAATGGAGGTGAATCGGAGTGAATATTTTAAAATTCTGTTTGGATGATATTAACCTAACCTGGGTGAATCGGGGTGAATGTTTTAAAATTTTCGTTTAAATTGAGGTGAATGAAGATTATAATAATAAAATAAATGATATTTATACCCTTATATTAAATAAATAAGTCATATTGAGGGGTATTTTGGTCCTATCAAGTCAAAAATTTATTTATTCTTTCACCTTCACCTCTGTTACCCCCGAAATCGGAGGTTAATAAAAATGAGGTTAATCGAAGTGAATGGAGGTGAAACATTAACCTCGATTCACCCAGGTAAAATTATTAACCTGATACCCAAACGGAATGAATCAATTCATTCACCTCCATTAACCTCCTTCCACCCCAAAACAAACAGACCATTAGAATTGGGTCATTTTCCTTGAATATATTTTGCAGGCAAGGCCGTAAGTCCATATCACGTTTCTGTTGTATTGCAAGCGCCGACGAAGGCCAATCTGGCGGGCTTGATATGTTAGGAGGCTATTAAACTTTTAGTATTTGCATTAGCCCAATGGCAAACAATATGCTGTATGCGATATTCATCTGGCTCTCAACTTTGATGGCTGCAAAAGCTCATGTCTCGAAACATCGTAAACCCTAGTTGAGTTGCTATAAAATACGTAGGCTCATACTCGCACAAGATTTGTACTAGTCTGCTTAGGCTCGTAGCTGTTTCGATTATTCCAGGTTTTTCATTTTCCTCGCTCATCTCTCAGGTTTCTTCTCTTTTCTATCTCAACCCCTTGTCGTGTTCTATCATCTACGCTTTCAATCCATTTAACACCCTCAGCCCCCGGCCGTCGGTTTTTATGCAGCAGTCTTGCCTGTCTTGGTTTGATGCCTCTCTCCGAAGACTCTTGTATCTGATTATCGTAGATGCAAAGACGCCTTCTCCTGTTTAATTCAAACGGGTAGATGGAGAGAGGCTTAGATTTAGATAAGCAGGATTTGAGTCACTTCGCCTCAGTAAACTTTTTCTACAGGCTCAGTGAATTATTACCTGCTAAATCTTATATCCCTTCATTTACATCTAGGATCGAAATGTGGTTTTATTACTTGTATCTCTGGTCAGTCATTTAATATATTTCTCTTCACTCGATTCAAATCGTGCAGATTTTGTAGCATTTGGGAGTCCTATGATGTGTATAATCTTTGAGACCTGATTATTGTTTTCAATATGATGACAACTATAAGCATTTCCTGAGGGCTCCAATTTTTTTTAAATAAATACCTAAATAAATTTTGTTTTCATGATTTTATACGAGTTTTTTGTACTATTATGATGATTTCATCTTGAAGGGAAAATGATGAATGTGCACTGGGCTCTGAGCAGTTTTATATAAATTGCCTTTTGATGCATAATTGCTGCCTAGAAAGCTGCGTCTGATTCCTCATCTAATAATCTTTATTTATGTGTTATTCATTTATCCAGTTTAAAGACCTTTGACAATCAGTCGAGTACCTCTTTTCTGGGGGCTTTTCGAAAATGTCGATTCTCCTAAAATCAATGTCATTCTGGTCTTCTCAAGTTATTTCTTAAAAAGTTCAACTGATTTTGTGTGACAATATAGTATGACATAGCTGTGTTTGCATTCTAAAATGAAGATGGCAAGTCTTGTTGATCTACTTTCTTTATTTCATTTTTTAGGTGTCTGGCTGTCGGTGGCCAAGTTAAAAAAATGGTGCTCGGTTAATGTAGTTGCATAAAGGTTTGTTTCCAAGTGTTCACTAGATATATCGGTATCTGATTACAAGTAAGGAAGAATGGCGTTGAGACAGAAAGCAAGTGGTACGTTACCCACATTGCTCAAGGCTATTAAAGTGCAATCTACCCAGAAGCCTCTTATCAAACCACTGCCGTCTCTTAGGCGTGCATTTTCCCTTTATGACCAAATCAATCTTATTGATAAAGTCCCTGAAGACCAACTCCGGTTCCAAGAATATGATGATACTGGGTTCAAGGTCAATGGGGTGAGGTATGAAGGCAGTTTGCTTTGTGTTGGTAATCTGGTTTTATCTTGGTTTCCCAATAAACTATCAGAGGTTACCCCAGACAGCTTATCCATCTTTAAGACTTTGCGTCCTGTCCCGGAGATTTTGATTCTTGGATGTGGACGGCACGTTCAACCCGTGGATCCTGAACTTCGTAGATATGTACGGTCTACTGGCATGAAATTGGAGGCAGTTGACTCGAGAAATGCTGCTTCTACGTATAATATCTTGAACGAGGAAGGTAGAATAGTTGCTGCTGCTCTTCTCCCGTTTGGGGCTTCTAATTGATATCTGTCAATAACATAAGAGGACTTGAGTTCTGCCTTGAGGATGTGATTTTATGTTTTCGTCTTCAATAATAGTTTTCAAATTTTGTCCCTGAATGTGCGATTGGAAGAACTTACTGTTAGAATGTGTATATTACTGACACTCGTAAATCTTTTTTTGATGTAATAATAGTATGTTCATTTGATTAAGCCCCGTACAGGGCAGGTATGTTAGCGTGGTTCTCTAGTAATGTTTTCATTTGCATGTTCTTTAGAGCATAAACGCATGTAGCTTGCTTCGTCAATAGTTTTAAATTTGGATTTTTAGGATTGCCCTGATGTGCTACTAACCTCATATAAAATACCGCCTCTACTTGCATAAACTGTTGTCAAACTTTACATCCGTGAACCTGACTTTTCCTTTTACTTTCTGAAACTGTTCTTATTTGTATTGCCCCTCCCTCCAGAGCAGGCAGACCTATACCAAAATTTGCCCATAACATGATCCACCCTAATCCAGCCCATTCGTAAATATATGGAATTGGAGTAGTAACTAAGGTATAGTCCTATAGGGAGTTAAAGAGTATGGAGATGCTGCCTTAAATATGCGATTTTATGGAAGCTCTGTTGTTGAAGATGGGATCGAGAAATATTGAGAGTATCCCTGCAAAATTTGATGGCGAAACGTCCTTCTAATGGAAGGGCTTGAGTTTTTGATTTGATTCTTCCCTAAATATTTGTGAAAACATCTTAGTGTCTAAGGTTAGCAGATTTAGTCAATTGTTTTAGCAAAATTAGTAAGTTGATTTTGAAGGAGTATCTAGGGTTGTTTAGTAGTGGTTTTTCACTTGTTCCGCAGTCAACTAGCCAATTATGCTAAAATAATCTGGTACTTTATGGTTTTGATTTGATTATTTTCCATATAATTGTAAAAAATTTCATTTATAGTCTATTTGTATTAATAAGCATGTGTTTAGTGCGTTGGGATTGTTTTTATATTATTTAGGTTATTATATGATTTTATTTAGCTAAAAAAATTACAAAACACTTAATTTACTTTTCATCTCCTACTTTCTTCTATTCTCTCCTCTACGCATTATTATTATGCTTCCACTTTCCCTTATTTTATTATGACCATAAATTTTTTTTTCCAAATCTCCCTCACTTCTATTATACCATCCCCTTGCACTCTATCTTACACTCTACCTCATCTACACTCCATCTTCCTCATTCTTTTTCCTTTTGTTGACAAGCAAGGACTTCCCAAGCCCTCAATTGATTTATTTTCTCCCTCACACACTTAATACTCTTTGCCTCTCTCTTTTCTCTCCCTTAGATTTTTTCTAATCGTGGAACCTTGGATCTTTTTCTCTTACCTTTCCCTTGTAATCGATTTCCTCTCCTCTTTTTGTCATTTATTGTCTTAGCATCTTTCCTTGAGATCTAATCCTCTCCTCTTCTTATTAATCTTTACTATAGCCCCCCTTTGTTTTCTCTTAGCAAATGACGATTAAAGTTTAGAAAGAGTTGAAGATTCTCAATTTCTTACCTTTGTTTGGCAATCATAACTTTCCATTGAGGTCGAGAAAGAGTCCCTCCTCCTGATTTCGTAATTTTTTTTAACGATTTTAAAGATTTAAACTCTTAATTTTACCTATGTAATACCCCATTTTTTTGAATTTGTTGAATGAGAAATTATGACATTTGTTAATGTTTGATTTTTGATTTGGAACTATAATTGAGTTTTGAGAATGAATAATCTTAAAAAAAATTTATAATTAGAGTTTCGGGCAGACTGATATACTAGTTCCATGAATTGATCAACTGGTTTGTCGTTCTAGCTAAATGGTTTTGCTTAACCAAACTGCTTGATTGATCTGTAGAATAGTTGACTAGTAGGTCAAATTAATTGACTGGTTTGTCAAGTTGAGCACATTTTTTGAAACTCAATTATTTGAAAAAATTCCTTATACTAAAATGAAACATTGATAATCCCATTCCATATTATTCTTAAAGATTTTAAGCCTTTTGTATCATGCATTTTGCCCAAAATTCTACCTCAAATTGATATAATAAGTTCGATTGAGATAATTGAGAGGGAAGGTGACCTCAACTTTGTCTTCTTCCATTTCTCTCCTCTGCACACTGCTAGAATCGTTGCTTGGATTCATAACTTGCTTATGCTTAGTTAGGAGATTCCTTCCATGGTGATTTTCCATTTCTCCTCTTTTGTTTGACATTTCTAGGCTGAATCAACCTACACCTATCTAGAATTACCATTTTAGCTTTAGAAGAGAGGTCATCCTATTTTAGATGAAATCAGCCTATTCAACTCAAATTCGAATGGCAAGAATTAAGGGTTTTTGATCTATGCCTGACCACACTTGTGATTGTATTGATTTGTTGGCTATAAATAACCCTAATTGCCTCTTCTATTCACATTTCTTTCAACCACTAAACTAGTCTAACTCTCTTTGACCGTGTGATCTTTCACTTAAAATTTGAGGCTTAATTGGTTCCCTTTCACTCTTTATATCCTTTCTCTAGATCCTTCTTGTTTATCTTTAAGTAAGGTAGGGTTAGATTTAGGAGAAAGTTGAGACACTTTTTAGCAAAAAGCCCCCTTTGTTTTCTCTTAGCTTGGTAAGTCATTTTCTTCTTCTAATTCAAGCTCAGATTTATGAAAATATGTCTTGAAATTCTAAAGCTTTGATTATTCTTTTTTAAGATTTTGAAAGTTGAGGATTTTTACAGGTTTGAGTTTTTGTAATTAAGGGAAGTTTTGCATGCATCAAGTTATTCTTACTTCTAAAATGTGACATGGTCAAGCATGTGTGTTGTGAAATCTTTAAACTCCCGATTTCATATGTTGGTATGATTATTTGGTATTTAAATTTGGTACTGGAGGATTAAGTTGTAAAATTTGAGATAAATGCATGATTTTCTGGGAAAATTGGGTTATTTTGATTAATTGTGAATTATTTAATTTCTCAAAAGCTGGAAAGTGTTAATGTGATGCCAACCCATATTTCAATTTGGTATGGTAGAGATTTTTAAGTATGATCTGCATGAAAATGCCCGTTTTCTATTGTGTGAGGGCAAACCGATCGACTGGTTTTTAAAATCGTCTACTGGTTGACCCAACCCATTGATCAATCTGTATTGACCTTGGTCTTGCTCTCTACTTAAACCTATCGACTAGTTTGGTAGAACCGATTGACTTATCTATGAATAGTCGATCGGTTTGGCCAAACCCATCAACTAGTTTGAGAGAAACCTAGGTTTGGTTGAGCCAAACCAATTGACTGGTCTGTCCAAGCTGATTAGTCGGTTCACCTAACCAATCAACTAGTTGTTATGACCGATTGACTGGTTAAGCCAAACCAATCAACTAGATCAGCTAACTTGTGTGCTTTTGATTTCTCAGCTTGGATATGCTTTGAAATTATGCCTATCACTACTATATGAGTATTTAATGGGTAAAATACATCTGCTGACATGGATTCATAACCTAATGGATGTATTAAATGAATCATGACTCATGATATACTCAATGGTTTTGGTAAAGGCCTAGATGGGTAAACCCGAGCAAGTAGTTAATGGCTTAAAAAGGGAAATGAAATCCAAAAATTGGCTTGAATGGATTAATCTTGTGAATTTAGTTATTATTCAGTAAGAATTAATGTAAATTCCACTCATAGTTGGGAATGGTAAGGGTTAATATGGAATGAGCAAGTTTATGACTTACTTGTACATTGTGTAGGCCTTGTGTGATCACGTAATTTAAAGAATAATGTACTAATCACATAAAGCGAAAGACAATTGAGTTGTGTATGGATCTGGGTTATGTGATCCTTGATTAGCTATCAAGGGTTAGTCTACCTTCGAGTATTATTGGAGCCTTCAGGCTTTGCCTCTAGGTAGGATCCTAGCAGATCCCGGTGCTTTACTTACTCTAAAAACTGATGATGTATTAGAGGGTATTGATACTAAAGGGTTTGGTTACCTAGGTAGTTTTTGGCTTCTACCTGGACTTATGTCTATTGATGGTTACTTGGCTTCAGCCAGAAATTTTTGTCCCTTGGTTTGGATAGGCTTCCATGGTATGTGAGACCATGGGGGTGGTGCACAGTCCATCTCTCGAAGGTAGTGATAATAATTGGAATAAGTATTTGGATAATAATGAGAGTAAGTATTTTGAATAAAACTATGGTTAAAGGGGAAAATGGAGTAGAAGAAAAGGAAAGGTAATGTGAAATATGGCCTATAGAGAACTTAATTTCCTTGATGAATGTAACCGTATCATTAATTGAATCATTCTACTTGCAACATGTATATTGGCAACTCTAAGGTAGTACTAGGATATCAAGTATGATTATTCATATGTGGTATGAACCTTCTATGCCAAATATGATCATGATAGAACATGTATCTTGTTTGTATGAAGTATGTATAAAATTTTTCATATGTCTCATATGTATGAGTATCTTGTGTGTTAGTAACTCCATTGAGGAGGTAACTTGGCTTACTCAATATGAAGCATATTGATATTCCCAATTGCTTTGTCACTTGCTCAGTCACATAGCAGAAGACCATGTGTAGGCTCTCGAGGAGGGCTAATAGTTGGCTAATCTCGTGTGGGGCATGGGTTTTGAGAGTGTGGACATCCGGAGACTCTAAGAGGTCCTTAATAGACTAGAGTTTAGTGTTTCACTATATTTTGATTTTCTATAATTTTAACCCTATACTCTAATTAATTTTTCTTCTTTGCATACTTGAATATTTTGGACCACTGAGGTCTTATACTTGGAAGTTTTCCTTTTTCTATCATCTAAACAATTTTAGTGCACTCTACTATGGGTTTGTTTGGTTTTGGTTTCTCAGCCTTATGTCTAGCATGGGATGGGAGGCTGGTGCCTATTCTATGTTAGTTACAACCATAACACCTCATTTTTTTTGAGTGTTTATTAACTTTCCACATTCACAAGGTTTTCAAAACAACATTTTTCAGTAGTAAAAAATGGGGATGTTATAACCTAAGAAATCAAGAAGTCTAGATAGGTTGGCCATCGATATATGGTCTTCATTTTTAGAAGAACTTGTGCTTGAGGTAAATCAAAATGACTCTAATATGTGACTAGTGCTCCTGTGTCTCATGTTCTTTCTATTTCTTAAGCGTGACTTTATTTAATTTCTAGCATGGATATATAAGCATGATATGTCAGTTTGTTTTTTCTTAACATGATGTTTGGAGTATGGAAGTATGCTTAGCCTTATTTATGGATTTTGAAGAATTCACATGTATAATATGTGATTTGATCTTAACCATGAATTAAGTGTAAACAACAGGTTGAGCATGAAATTACATGAATTTTGATGGTTTATGATCATGCTAGAATGTTTGGATTAGTTAGGGAATTAATTATCTATAATCACATTAACTTTACCTTATCTTGCTAAGTAAAACCAACCAACTGGTAGGGGCAAAACTAAACTATTAGTTTTGGCGCACTAGTTGATTGGTTAAGCTAGAATTTGCATGTTTCTTTGTAATTTCAAGCATGAAGCTTAATTTATGTGTTTATGAGTATTATAGGCTCTAGGATGAGATTATGGAAATAAGGTTAGGTGATATGTATGATTAACTAGGAGTATGATAGCATGTTTGGACCATATGGCTATTTTGGTGAGCTTTAATGATTTTGAATTATGTTGGTTAATTAGATGTTCTAAGCATGATCTTTGAGTAATTAACATGATTTTTGTATGAGTTTTATATTTATAAGCATGTTATAAAAGCATGAAAGATTTAGGAATTTAATATGAGTTATTTGCATGTTATATCTATTTTGTCAAAGAAACCTGTCAAATAGTGTGTGATAAAATTAAGCATCCATAACTACTTTTGAACCACGGGAAAACTGGGGGTGTTATAAAGAATCTCACCAATCATCTACTTTTGAAGATTAGACTTGGTGATCTGTCTTATAAAAGGGAATCCTCTAAAACCACATTTAGACACATGTTCTACAATTATCATGGACTAGCTAAATATTGATGTGATTGTAGATGATGAGGATTTCGCTAATGAATTGCTTTGTTCATTACCTCCTTTGTATAATCCATTTTAATGGTGCATATTTTATGAAATATTTGACATATCTTTACCCAACTTTCTATATTTGTTATGACAATTTAACCTTTTTTCTTAAGTTTTCTCTACTGACCTATTTTTGCAAGAAAAGATGAATTCAAGATAAGTTGGGAAGATAATGAAGGAAAAGAAGCATAATATGAGAAGCAAATCTTAGTATCATAGAAGTTTGGATGTACCATCATGTAAAACCATAAAAGAGAAGTCATGTACAAAAAATCAAGATAAGACAATCAATAGAGAGGAAATATGGGTACCTCGCATTTATGGAAATAAAACCTGTATTTCCTAGTTATTCATCCTACATGCTTCATTAATTCAAGCCACGTACATAGTGTTATAAGTCAAAATATGGGTGCTTCATGTTTTTTTCCATATTTTATATTTGCTTTGTATGACCTTTTGTTTATATATATAACATATATTATGTTAAATAAAATCATCAATAGCACCGCCATTAGATTTTTGACTTTGTTTTTTTTTTCAATCCATTAGAGTTCTTAGGTTACAATTAGTTAGTTTATTGTATTGTAATTGAAGGATTGGAGATCATATGGTGTTTTATGTTCTAAAATCTCCTAAATTCTTTCCCCCCTCTTTGTTTCATTTAGTGGTTTCATACATTGTAGTTTGTTTAATGCAACTAGTATTATTTATTTGTTTGATTGAGTTGTGATTTTGTATATTTTATTTCAAGCTTTGTTATTTTTTATATATATTATAATTAAAGTTATGATTTTTATGTATTTAGATTCTACATTTTCTAGTTTTATCAATATACTAGACTAGATTGTATGGGGTAGGAGGATAATTTAAGGTTAGGGGATAATCAATCATAAGATGTGAATTGGATTTACTTATTATTTATATATTTTTTTGGATTAATTAACCAATTTTAATGATCACAAATCAAAGATTAGGACTTTATTATCTAACTTGATCACTTATTTAATTTGAGTGTTAATAGGATGCTAAGATAGTATAGTCAATCCATAATTATTAATGTATACATTCACAAGTAGCAAATTGGTTATTGATTTAATCTATGCTTATTAATTTTTAAAATTACATAATTTGAGCTGATAGTAAATATGGTTCTAATTAGCTGCTCCCTAATTGTTAATGTTGCAATTAATTAAATTTAGAGACCTTGTCCTAGGTTATTACTTGGTTAGATAATAAATCATAAGTGAACCTTGGTTTATTTGCATAAGGCGATGCTATGAAGCAGATGCGTGAGAGATTCTATAGGTTATCGTAAAAAATACTACATGACCATATTATTTGATGATTGGTTGATATTTTTATGTTGAACATGTCCTTTGAACCCTATTATTTCAATATTGTTATTTGATCATTCTTTTCATTTTAAGTAATTAGCTTCTTTTTTTTTTCTAATTTGATATCCACAGATTTTATTTGACAATAAAAATTTACAAATTAAAATATAATCTTTGTGGGATCGAGCCTTACTCATTGTTTACTAATTTTTTGTGGGTTTAGGGTTTAATTTGGAGTTTGTACGACAACATATCAAATTTTGGCGCTATTGTCAAAGATTGACAATTTTAATTCTTATTTCTATTATCTTATTTATTTATTTATCCATTCTTCTAATTACTATTCAATTTTCTCCTTTTTTGCACATTCGATAGAAATCCACGTTTGCAAGCATTTTATAGCAAAAATAGAAGTCAACTCATTCAACCGATGGATCCCACTTTCCTCTCCGGTGGTGAATAGAACTCGAAGGCGACTAGAATACATTTGTACTATTCTTTTTCCTCTAAGTGATAGCTAATCATCATCTAAACAGATCATCAAAGATAATTCAAAGGTAATCATTGAAGAATTGATGGCGAATTTGACTCTAAAGGAGCTCACAACTCCTATTTTTAACCCTAATATCCTTTGTATTAATTATCCCGATGAACAATATGAGTGTGAGATTAGACCCAAACTAATACGTGTATTACCTATGTTTAAAGGTTTTTGGGACATTAGCTTTTTAGGATCGAGTTGCATTACTAATTAGAATATGTTTCTTAAGGAATTTTATATAGCATGCTATAGTATGAAACAAGTGGAGGTAAGTAAGGGTCAACTTAAGTTAAAAACTTTCCCTTTTGCTTTAACTAATGTTGCTAAGGAGTGACTATATGATTTTCCTATTGGATCTATTAATAATAAGGTTGATATGAAAAAATTATTTCTACAGAAATAAATTTCATTATCTAAGGATATGAATAATAGAAAATAAATATGTGATATTAGGCAAGATGGGGGAGAGTCTTTATATTACTATAAGGAAGGGAATATGCGGTATTAAGCAAGATAAGTGTAGTAGTTGCCCTAACCACCAAATTGGTGAGAAATTATTAATACAATATTTTAATGAAGGAATAATTCCAATGGACCATAATATAATAGATACTCTAAGTGGGGGAGTGATAGTAGATTAAACCCCAATTGATGTTAAAAGATTAAACTCTAATATGGCTTCTAAATCTCAATATTTTGGCACAAGAAATTCTACTTCTCTAACCCATCATGTTAAGGAAACCACTATAGTAGAACTTAATGAAGAGTTAAATAATGTGACTTCTTTGGTTGAGAAGTTAGTAAAAGGAGGACTATTAGCTCAAGTACGTGGAATTAGTTCATATGTTGGCCATGCTACAGATGATTTTCCTACTTTGCAAGAAGAATAATGAGTTAAAGCGATAGGTGGACCTCAAGGAAACCCACAATATGATCCCTATGCCCCTAACGTTATAACCCAAGATGGAGGGATCATTTCAACCTAAGGTATGAGACTAATCAAATACCACCATCGTACCAAAATCAACAAGGATATAACCAACACCCTAGAATATATCATATTCCTCAAAACCAACCAAAGCCACAGTTCATTCAACCTTCTCAACCATCGGGACCACAACAATCTAGAGATATGTCAATAGAGGATATAGTCAAAACTTTATCCACTTACACAATTAAATTTCAATAAGAAACAAGAAATGGGCTAAGGAACTTAGAAAATCAAGTGAGTTAATTGGAAAATTCTATAGGAAAACTACAATCTCATAATTCCTCTAGACTCAATAGTCATATAGAGAGGAATCTTAGAGAAAATGTGAGTGATATCACCATTAGTAGTGGAAAACTATTAGACAATCCAAAGCAAATTAATGATAACTAAGGGATAAACCAAGAAGAGAAAGAACTAACAAATGCAGAAGAAAATATTAAAGAAAAATCTCCTAAGGTAACTAAAATAAACTCCCCTAACCCTTATAAACCTGTTGCTCATTTTTCTAGATGGTTATTTATGGGTAAAAAGCAAGATCATGAAAAGTAGATGCTAGAAATTTTTAAGAGAATATAAATAGACTCTTATGAAGATTAAAAAGGAAAATTTTAAATTAGATAAAACAATAGAGGAATGTGTTTATACTCTCAGAGCTTATCCTACTAACATAGGAGAGCATGTTGAATTGCATATTATAAGAGAAAAATTCATACCCTATAGAGAATAGGCTCCAAAATTCAAGTTGAAACCCTCACTCAATAATCTAAATTATTCCTTCTTGGTGGATAATCAATCTCTTCCTGTCATCATTGCTAGTAACCTTACATTTATACAATAAGAGAAGCTTATTAGTGGTCTAAAAGAATATAAAACTATACTATATCATTACATTATTATCCCAAAAGTGATCAAGCATGTAAAACATGAAAAATCAATGGGAATAAACTCAAATCATTCTATGAAGAACATAAAGTGGAGGATTTTTAAGTATGATCTTGACTTTAACCCTTAGGGTCCCCTCATCCTCATCCCTACTAAGCCCTACCTTTTTCCCTACTTTATATTTCTATAGTCCAGTCATTGAGGACAATGTATACTCTAAGCATAGGGGAGATACTATCTTAATTTCTTTTTTATTTTTGTTGGCTTTGAACATTTTATTTCTTTTATTACATTATTTTCTTTTTTATTTATTTTAAAGCTTGGTCTATATTTATTTTTTTCTTTTTGAGTGTGCTTTACATTTAGTTATTTTTTAGTGATATTATTTTATTTTTATTTGAAAAAAATGAATAAATCAATAATTTAAGAGATGAAACCTTGATAATAGACAATGAATTAAATCTCTTATTGATATGCATAAGTAGTTGTAACACTCACAATTTTTGAGCCAAAAAATTTCATTTTGAATATAATGTGGAAGCATATAAAAAGAAAAACCGAGGAATGTTAATACCACATCAACTAGGAGAGAGGTGTGATTATCACCTAAACCATGCCTAATATAAAGAAAAATAGAATAATTGTGGAACAATACATGCTCACAAATAATACAACAATACTGATAAAGATAGTGATGAGAATACCAATACTCTATATAAAAGGGAATATGAGAGTTTACAAAATCCAAATGGAGGAACCAAAGCCAAGAGTTTAAATACTAGAAAGAATAAAAAACATCCCAACATTGTGGGAAAGTACATCTAGCTAGTTATCCTAACTCTTAACAACACAAGAAGTAACTCTCAAGTTCCTAAGAAATGGCCAACTACTAGCCCATGATATCATCCTCAACATGCTCTAACTAAAAATTGTACCCCTACAAATCATCCTCTACTCCTCGAGCTAGAAGCCGAATCATCATAGTGACTACACAAGTGTAGTATTAGTATGATGAAGTACTAGTAAAACAAACTGCCTAAAACATAGTAAGGCTTATGCAACACATTGAAGTCACATAGTAACATGGTGTAAGCATGCTAATATAAGATAACACTCAAACTCATGGTAGTAATATAACAAGGCATGCTTACATGGATATCATAGAGGAATAGGAATATGGTAAATGCATCACAACCACATAATGTATACCCTATTATAAATCTTCCTTTAGTGATAACATAATTTCTAGTTATTAAGATAATTTGACCACACCCAGTTGTCCAACATGAACAAAAGTTTTGGCAACATTCATAAAAAAATGGGATATTACACCCACCACACGATGTCAGGATACATCAAAGGAGCTTTTCTGCAGGGATATCATACCCATCACACATTAAATGCACCTACCATGAGGGCTATCACACCATGCCATACCATAGCCACCACATGTGGTTGAAGTATATCAAAAGGGCTTGTACTAAGATACCTCACCCACCACACATTGACTACCTCTGCTACGAGGGCTAAGACTTTAGGATACCATACCCACCTTAAAAATAAAAAATATAAAATGCTATAGGGCTTGTATTGGGATACCTCACTCACTCAAACTAGACACTATTGCCGTGCTTTCCTGTCATAGGATAATCTTATACCTCAAAGATATGTGGATATCCCCTACTGACTCCAACCCAGTAGAAAAGAAAATAAGTACTAAGTGGAAATATAACACACAGGATGACCCACCCACTAACTTCTAGCTAGCTACCCCAAGAGTTAGAGAAAAAGACTTAAATAAAATCTTAATCTATTAATTATTAATTAGCAAGTGATATCACACATAGCAAATATATTCCATCATTACACAAATTGGGTGTTTCCAAGTGATAACACCAACAATGCCACAAGGCATAAAAGTAACCAATTAGTTGTTTAGAGATGACACAAAACTTGGCCAATTCAAGCCCCAAATGTAATACCTTATATTTTTGGTAAAAATGTTGAATGAATATTATGCCAATTTTTTGGGCATTTAATTTTGATTTAATGTTATGATTTTGTTTGAGGTAAAGTTTGATTTGAAATAAGTGTTGGAGAATGGAGTTTATTAAGCTTTTCAGGCAGACCGTTTGATTGGTTCTTCATTTTATCAAAATAGGTTTTCTTGACTTAATCGATTGACTTGTTAGGGAAACCAATCAACTGGTTTGTAGAAAATTCAACAGATAGGCCTGAATCGATTGTCTAGTTTATTGAGTTGGGCATATTTTTTGAACTAATGTTTTCTAAAAAATTTCATATACTAAATTACAACCTTACCAACCCATGAAAAATTATCCAAAAGAGATTCTTAACCCTTTTCATGATGCATTTAGCTTGAAGTATTGCCTTAGATCAATTTAGAGGTCGATTGGGACAGTTGAGGGGGAGAGATGATCTTAGCCATATCTTCTTCTATCTCTTTCCTTTGTATGTTTTTGAGATCAATGCTTTAATCTCAAGCACAATTTTGAGCATCTGGAAGATTCCTTCCACTTTGAACTTCTATTACCTCTTTCATGAATTTTAATTCTAACCTAATTAACTAGCATTCTCTAGAGAACACCAATTGGGCTCTAGAGAATAGGTCAGAATATCTTGGACAAAGTCCATCAGTTTAGCTCGAATTCAAATGATAAAAAATAGGGTTTATAATTTTTCTTGAATCCTCTATGATTAGTGTTAATTTAGTTGGTTATAAATAGACTCAATCATCTCTTTTGTGCACCTTTATTTCAGCCATAGAAATCCTTAACTCTCTATATTCACCCTCTTCTTTTTTGCACTTCAAACCTTGTAGTCGGATTTCTTGCACTCTCTTGATCCTTTCTCTAGCTCTCACTTTTTTTAATTATTAAGCAATGAAGAGTTATGGGAAAAAGATTGAGTGGTTTACCTAAGCATTTCCTTATTTTTACTTTAAGTGCGGTATATCCTTCTTTCCCTTCTGTTTCAAGTTTGAAATTATTAAGGTTTTGCATGAAATTTTGAGTTTAAGATTTTGAAAGTTGAGATTTTAGATTGGAATTTCTTGTTTAAGGGGAATTTTTCCTACATCAAGTAAGTGATTATGCTTCTAGAATGGTTTATGAGTGTTCGTGCATGGTATGAGTTCTTTTAAGTTAACCTTATATGGTGGAGTGAATGTATATACCTTATATAATAGATTTGGATGGGTAGATTGTATCTTTTGAATAAAAAGCATGAAACTTGAGAAAACTAGGATGTGATGATTAGATGTTAAGTTATGTAAGTCAATTCGGTTGAAACTATGTTATATTATGTTAATACATGTTCCAATATGGTTAATGATGATTTATAAGTATGAATCTACATGAAAATCATGGTTTAATGTTATTATAGGAAAAACTCATCGACTGGTTAGGTCAAACCAGTTGATTGGTTTTTAGAACAGTCGACTGGTTGACCCAACCTATTGATTGGTAAGCTTGTAGAGACCTTGGTCTTGCTATCTACTTAAACCCATAAACTGGTTTGGCAGAACCAATCAACTAGTCCATGAAGAGTCAACTAGTTTGCTCAAATGGACCAACTGAAGTGAGGAAAAGTAGGGTCTGGTTGAGTCAAACCAATTGATTTATTGACCTAAATCAATCTACTGGTTAGACCATACATATCAACCGGTTCGACTTGTTTGTGTGATTTATTTTCTTTAGGTTTGGTTATACTTTGAGGCTATGTTTGGGAGTGTCCTATGCTTATTAATGGGATAAAATACATATTTTTATCATCAATTAATGACCCAATGAAAGGATTAAATGGATCATAATGTGTAACCTACTCTATAAGTATTGTAAAGGCTGAATGGGTAATCCACTTATGAAATATGATGGTCCTTGAGAAAAGATCAATGAAGAAAATTGTGTTCATGAATTAAATAACATGATGGGAAAGATTAATGTAGGACAAGGATAAATGAAAAACCCCACATGGTTGGGAAAATGGGAAGGATTGATATGGAATAAACATGGAAATTTTTGCTTGTTCTTGTGTGGTCTTTGTGTGATCACTTATCCTCATGAATAATATAATAATCACCTAAAGCGAAAGACAATCGAGTTGTGTATGGGTCTGGGTTACTCGATCCTTGATTAGCTACTGGGGGTTAGTCTACCTTTTGGGCATTTTTGGTGCCTTTGGGATTTGCCTTTAGGTGGGATGCTTATTGGTCCCTGTCCTTATCTACTCTAGAAATTGATAATGCACAAGAGGGTATTGATACTAAAGGGTCAGGTTACCTAGGTGGTTGGCTTCATCCTAGACTTATTCCCCTTCTGGTGAGTGGCTTCATTTTAGACTTACATTTGCTTGGGTTATTGGCTTTAGCTTGGACTTTATGTCCCTTTTTTATAGGCTTGGTATGTGAGACCATGCGATGGTGTATAGTCCATCGCTCGATAATAAAATATGGACGATAAAGACCGGGATAATGAATAAGCAAATATGTATAATTGGATAAGGATGGAAAATGGTTGGGGTGAGAAAAAGGATAAAAGCTGGTTTGTACACTTGATGAATGGCTTGAGTGACCAATTGGTTATTGAATGAAATGTTGGCTAGATGTTGACCTATGTCATATATAAATAAGGAAATGGTATAATCTAAAGGCTTGAGAAATTGGAAACAAACCCTAGTATTTTTTTAAATTAATCTATTAATACATGTATGAATACCTACATGATTATAATATGAAATCAAGCATGATATATTCTGCATTGTCTGAGTTATGCATGATAGTATGTTCTGGTATATTCTTACCTTTACGTATATGACATTAGCATAAAACATGTTAAATATTATATTTATATACAATAGAATTGGTATACTTGTTTTTGCATTGATGAAGCAACTTGGCTTACTCAATATGTAGCGTATTGACGTGCCCATTTTCTTATTTACTAGCTCCTTCCCATAAGCAAAGGGCTATGTGTAGGATTTTGGGGATGACCAGTAGTGGGCCTACCTTAGTTCAGTTTTGAGGCTTGAAAGCATGGATATAAAAATATATTGTGGTGTCTATGGCGTACGATGGTTTTAATTTTAGGGTCACACCCTAATCTCATTTTAAATGTAGTCCCGTACTCTTATCTGCTTGTATTCCTATAACAATTTGGTTGGGGATTGATGAGGTCCTTGATGTAAACAATATTTCAAATGTTATGTAATTTATATTTGCACACTTTTTTTTTGTTTTGGATTAGATGGTTGGTTTTAGCTTTGTATCTGATATGGGGTAGGCAGCAAATATCTATCATCTGTCAGGTACGGTGGTAACACCCTATTTTTCTTAGGTGTATTTTAAACTTTTGCACTGTTTTAAATGAAATTTTTTGGTAGTGAAAAATGGGAATGTTACACCAAATATCATCATTATGATTTCTATTAATTCTAGAGTAAATATGGTTGTAATTATGATTTAAATGTTATAATTACATGGAGGTATTAACATAAAAGGTCTAAAAGAAGATCAACAATTCACAACGAACCTATCAGAATATAACTGGACTAGTTGATCGGTTCCTAGGACCAGTTGTAATACCCCAAAACCTTAATTTAAGAATTACAAATAAAATAAGGATTAATACGTGATATTTAATTAAACATACCATTTTAAATAAAATCATGATATTATAATAAAAAATAGTTAAGCCAAAAAGGAGGAAAATCATGTAAGGATCAAATTAGTGGAGACTAGAATAATTTGATAAACTAAAATACAATTTTAATTAAATAATAATAATAATTTCTAAATTAATAAAAAAATATTTATTTTCACCAATTTTATTATTACCAAAATTTCAAAAAAAATAATAAAAAATGCCCCAACCACCTCACCTTTTTTTTTCTTTTTTCAATTTTCTTCTCCTTTTCTTCCTTTTCTTTTTTCTTTCTTCATTCTTCTTCTCCTTTTCTTTTCTCCCTTCCCTCACCGGCCTGGGCCACGCTCAACACAACCCAACTCCCTCTCTTCTTCTCTTCTCCTTTCCCTCGGCCCAGTCCCTCCTTTCTTCCTCTTTCCCCCGACTAGCCCAGCCCAGCGCACACCCCTCCCCCATTTTTCCTTTTCTCTCCCACTCTTTACGCGCTTTTCCTTTTTTACCCTCACCCTACCTCTGGCATGCACATTTGCACGCACCGCTACCATTTTCACAGCTCCCCCTCCCTTCTCTTCCTCTTCCTTTCCTCTTTCGATTGTGCAGGGAATGCATTTGGCACGTCCCTTGTACGCCCCTCTCCCTCACTTGCCCCTACACTGCCTGCGAATCTGTCCCTCTTCATAGGCTTATACCGCCTGCTATTATTGACTGGCATCCATCTACTCCCCCTTTGTCCTCTTCCATCCTTTATCCTCTTCTCCCTCCCTTGCGCCTATAAAAGCCCCTCACCCTCTTCTCCCCTCTCTTTTCTGCCTAGATTCCCTCCTATTTCCCTTTCTCCTATTGTCCCTTTAGACGCCACCGATGCTGCCACTAGGTCATGCCACCATCGCCACACCCACCCTACCTCTTCCCTGCACCACCCTCCACCAAATGAGACCTTCCCTTGCCCCTAAATCTCCCTCCTCTTCTCCCCACTTGTGTAAAGTGGGAAACTTAAGCTACCCTTTTGCACCCCTTGCAGCCCCTTGTGCCGCCCCATGCCATCACCACCATAGCAACTGAAATACCCCAAAACCTAATTTTAAGAATTATAGCTAATTAAGGATTTATTATGAGAATACATTAAATAAATTATTTTGATCAAAATAAAAGGAAATTAATTAGGGCTATTCAAGAAGAAAATAATAAATATTTTTATTAGAAAATTTTTGGCATTTTAGCTAATTAAGGATTTTATTTTGGAAATTAATTAAATAAAATATTATTTTATTTAAAATAAGAAGGAGAAAGTAGGTCTAAATTAATAGGAATGTTATAAATAATTTAATTGGAGAAAATTAGAGTGATTTGCTAATTAAAATGGAAATTATGAAAAATCTTTCAAAAATCCTAAATTAGTCTAAAAAGGGATTTAAATATTATTTTTATTTAAATATCCCAAGTATCCTAATCAATTTAATTAACCTAAACCTCATTTTTTTTTTCCCTTTTCCTTTTCTTTCTTCCCTTTTCCTTTCTTTTTCTTTCTTTTCTTTTCTTTTCTTCCTTACCCTCCCTCGACCTGGGCCAGCCCAATGACCTAGACTCCTCTCCCTTTTCTTTCCTTTCCCGTGGCCCATTCTCTTTTTCCTTCCTTCTCCTCCTACCGTGACCTATTTCTTTCTTTTCTTCATTTGGTGCAGCCCTGGAGAGAAACACCGCTCCTCCTCCCTTCGTCCCCCTAAACGCCGTGTTTCACTTAATCTTTCCCCCACCACGCCGACCGGCCCGGTCTGCCTTCCTTTTCTTTTCTTTCTTTTCTTCCCCAAACCGCCGGTCCAGCCCCCCCACCTTTCTTCTTTCTTTCTTCTTCCTCCTCCCCCGACGACGCCAACCTGCAACTCCGTCGACCTACAACCGTTCGAGAAATCCGCCGCCGATCTCACCATTTGACCGGCCATTTCCCTCCTATTTTTCCCTACCGACCCGTCGATCCCATCACCCAACCTACTTCTCCCACTTCTCGCACAGTCCCCCCTTTTCCTACGCATACGTTTACCACAAATTTGAGTTTCTCCGGTCAACCATCGCCCGCCGATGCCCTCTCCCCACTACCCTATATTTTCGGCATTTCTCTGACTTCATCCACTTCTTTTTTCTCTATAAATACCCCCTTAATCAGCCTTGTATTGATCTTTTGATTCCTACCCAGAATTTTTCGACCTTGTCACCGCCGCAACTTTAGACAGCCATTCTGCCACCATCAGCCAACCACGCCACCCACTCCGCCCACCTAAGCCTTCCTTGCATCATCCTCTACCCAACTAAACCTCCCTCATCCCTTGATTTTCCCTACATAAGCCACCCCGACTGTGCAAAGGTTACTTCCCAAACAACCCTCTCTTCCACCTCCGCTGCCCTTTGAACCACCATTAGCCACCACTTCCGGCGCCGTTGCCGCTCCTTTCACCTCCTAATTTGTTCTGCAGACCCTCCTCTACCTTTCTCTACCTTTCTTTTCCTCTTCCTCCCTCTCCTCCTCTCTTTCTCTTCTTCTTAATTACACCCTAAAACAACTTTTCTCACGTAAAGATCATTCCCATGCAAACTCCATCCACCCCATGCAAACCCTAGAATTTTCCCATGAAAAGTTCACATCCCTCATTTATTTTAATCATAATCTCCTTTTAAATTTTCCTCATGGATCATGAGATAATTAGGTGAATCTCATGTCCCCCCTAGTCAACTCACTTTACATTTTATCCTTTCACATTCATGTCCCCCACATCATATTATTAACATCCTAGCATACATGTCTTAGAGGGTCACGTCATAAAATATCATAAACACAATAGAACAATCATTATACACATGTCATAAGGAATTCATATAAGCATACCTCAACTCCAATACGCGCTACAAGTAATTAGTCATTAAAAACATAAAGTATACAACATGGCATAACACATGGCACACAAGGCACATAACACACACATAATTGTTCTTAGCCATATCCTTACCTAATACGACACCGGTCTTAGAGCACGTTCCTACACCTCCTTAGGGTTTTGACTTGATTCGCTTATAAGAGGGAAAACTATGGATTAACTTCCCTCTAACCAAAATTACTATTCTTCCTACCTTACCCTTATCAAAACTTACTATTAGGGCTAAATAATAATAATAATACCTTTATAAGTAAAAGTAGGGTTATTAATCCTAAGGTAGCTAATCATGCTACTACTAATAAAAAATAGGTCTTAATAGCTACAACAATTTAAAGTAATTATAATAATATTTATATTATTAATGGTAATAGTTTCAATGTTACTAATAATGATAATAGTAGTAGTGATAGTAAGCTTAGTGATATATGAAATATTAACTATAGTGACAAGGTGATAAAAAAGGTAAATAATAATAATAATGGTAATAATAATAATAATAATGATGTTAAAAATAATACTAATAATAATAATAGAAATGGTAGTAGTAATATAAGGATTCAAATATTTACAATAATAATAAAAGTGGTAAGGTGCCAAGGTTATCGTTAATAATAATAGCAAGAACAAGAACAAGAACAAGAACAAGAACAACAACAACAACCACCACCACCACCACAACAACAACAACAATAATAATAATGATAATAACAATAACAATAACAATAAAGATAACGATGCTAAAATAATAATACTAAAGTTATAGGTCATTAATAATAATAATAATAGTTATAAATATTCCAAAGTTAGGTTAAATAATAATAATGATAAAGGTAATAATAATAATAATAATAACAACAACACCAACAACAACAACATTAAGAATAATACTAATAATACTACTAAAAAATAACTAACATTTGTATAAAATGGGTTTAGGGGTTGGGGAGTTTAGAGGACCACCTAGGGATGGTGGTGGCATCGGCGGTGGCGGCGATGGAGGGAGAAGAGAGGCGGAGAAATGGTGGTGGAGGGAGGAGAAAGGAAGAGGAGAGGGTGGAAGGGATAAATGAAGGTATGGGGAGGGAGAGGGAGCTCACCTGGTCGTTTTGGAGGGCAAAGGGGGTGTTAGAAGCAGAGGGGAGCGGTGGTACGAAGAGCGGCGGGGCTCAATGAAGGGCTGATCGGGGGAGAGACTTTGCATGGCCGGTGTGGCTCGTGCAGAGTAAACCGAGGGAGGAGGGAGGCTTAGTTTGGTAGAAGTTGATGTAGGGAAGGGTTCCGTGGGTGGATTGGGCGGCAGTGATGGGTGGCGGCGACAGGGCAGTTGTCTAAACTAGAGGTGGTGCAATGGCGGGTTTTTCTGGGCTGCGATTCCAAAAGGTCCGAGGATGGATTCCTTGGTGATATTTATAGGCCAAAAATGGGGGAGAACCAAGAGAGGGGACAGAGGAAGGTAAGGGCAAGTGCAGTAGGCACGCCAGCCGGTGGTGGCAGGCCGACACAGGTGTGCCATGGCAGGGCTTCATTCAGTCAGGGAGAAGAAAGGGGGTGAGGGCAGGCACGCACGAGGTGAGAGGGAGGTCGATCGGTTGAGGAGGGACAGGTGAATGGTTGGGGAGAGAGGGAGAAGATGGGTAGGCGATGCAAGTGGCTCATCGACATAGGTGGTGGGCTACGAATTGCAGCAGAGCACGGGGAAGAAGGGAAAGGGAAAGAGAGGCTGGACCGGGCCGGTTAAAGGGAGAAAGAAAAGAAAAAAAAGGGAGGGGTGGATTGGCTGGGGCGACGAGCGAAGGAGGAAGAGTCAGGTGGGCTTGGGCCGCGCCGAAGGGAAGGGGGAAAGGGGATTTGGACCGCAAGGGGCTGGTCCAATTGGGGAAGTAGGGAAGAAAGGAAGGGAGAAAGGAGGGAGAGAAAGAAAAGGAAAAATAAAGAAAAAGGAAGAAAAGGTAAAAGGAAAAAGGGAAGGAAAAATATGTTGGTTGGGTGATTAGATTATTTTGGTATTTTGAATATTTAAAATAATAATATTAAAAAAATAATTAAATCCCTTTTTAGATTAATTTGGGTTATTTGAATAAATTTTCCAAAGTTCCATTTTAATTAGCAAAACACCCATTGTTTTTCTAACTAAATTTTTATTATTATTTCCCTCCTTTTTTTGCCTTAATTTCCTCCTCCTATCTTAATAAAATAATTTATTTAATTAATTTCTCTAATATTTCCTTATTTGACTATAATTTCTAAAATTAAGGTTTTGGGATATTTCAATATAAATCAGTGAAAGATTTAAAAATAAGTAAGTAGTCTATCACTAAATTCCCATTAAGATATTTTATCCTAGTAACCATGTTCCTAGTTTGTTTGGCTTTCATTATGGCAAAAAAGAATTCAGGATTTGCATCCCCCTCATTTATCTAGTGAATTGCATCCTTTTGTTTTAAAAAATTCTCCTAATGGTGAGAGAGGTGGTCATACAATTGTAGGGTTTCTTGTTCTTTTTGTTGATACTCCATGTTGGAAGGGTCTGACCTAAGAGAAAACTAAATGATTTCATGTGCTTGATTATGAGTTGTTATCCTGGCATAAATCCCACCATAGGAGGTTTTTTTAGGAGTTTGAGTCTATGTTTCAAAGCATACAGTCTATTTTTCACCCCTGCATTAGTAGTTCCAATGATATGGTTCATCCAAACCTTAGTAACTAGTTGCAGGAATTGAGGTTCTTTATGCCACATATTGAGAAAATTGAATGATGTTTTTTTTCTCTAAGTTAGATATGGAGGATAATCACACCATGGTCAGATAAAGGTTCCTCTTGGATTATTACTTTGGGACTAGGGGAGCCATCTAACCACCTATAATTAACTAAAACCTGTCATGTTTACTCATGACACAATCTCCTCCCATTCTCCTATTACTCCAAGTAAAAAGAGGTCAAATGAAAGGGAATTCATGAATAATAAGTTGATGTGTACAAATCAAAAAATCATTCACATCATGAATATGAAGTGAATCACCTTGAAACTTCTCTTCCTAATGAGGCATAATATTAAAATCTCCCATAATGATGCATGGTTTAGTTTGAGTATTGAGTCTTAATAGACAATTTCATAGAGGTTGTCCCTTAGGTTCTATATTGAAGGCATAGATGAATGCAACATAAACTTTTGGTCCTGAAGTAGGGAATGCCTTTAAAAACATCCCTTGAGTAGAGGAAAGGTCCATTTTTCTCTTTGTTGTGTCTCACAAACACCATATACGACCATTGTTATGGTAAGAGTAATTATTCAAAAAAAAAAAACATCCTAGGAGCATTCTCTCCTTAATGGCTTCAACTTTATTAGATTTAATTCTAGTCTCTAGTAATCCAAAAAGAGAGTTTATTAGCTTTGAATAATTTTACTACCTCTTTTTGTTTATGACGTTTATTTGAACCTCTTACATTAAGGTGAGCAATCGTAGGACTGAGGTTGAAGGGGGTAGTCACTCCTACATCTATTTCCTTACCCTACATAGATTGATCCTCGTCACCAATCGTTAAAGAAGCAAACTTATTAACATGTTAAAGTATCTCCTCAACCTTATATGATACCTAATCAATAGTTCCACTAGCTAATTTCTGAGTTGGCTTGTCTACTATTTTCCAAGTAGTGGAGGGATTCTTAGCATCGAAGCTTTGAGTTGGCTTCTATGAGGCTAGTGTTATACATACTCCAGTCCCCTCATTAGATTGTGGTATTGTCTTTCTTAGGACATGCACTAACACTATGACCCCGTTTATCATAGTTTAAGTAATAAGTTAGGTGCCATTCATACAAAATTTTCTAGGTTAATACGTCACCATCTAGGTCTAAGATTTCAACCCTTTGAGTACATTTTTTTGAGACATCAACCTCAACAAGGATCCAGGAATATGATAAATGCTCTCGCCTTAGGGAAATATCATCCATATGGAGTGTTCTACCTATAGCACTAGTAATATGACTCAAATATTAGGCATACCAATAATCTAAGGGTCGGTTTGGAAACTTAATCAATAAAGGTAGGAATTAGAATTTCTCTTTCACAAACTTAAATTTCCCATTCCATGATTTCATAATGAAAGGTCGGTTAGCATATGTCCAACGAGGGGAAGATAGTATCCATTCTTGATAATCAACTGTGGCACATTTGGGTATGATATAACCATCATCATGAAGGAGTATTTCAAGAATAACCACCTTTGACCATTGGTTTTGTACAAATCATTGCATTTGTCCCAATGAAGGTCGAAAACCAATAATATATACCACTACACCACACTGCTAGTCCTAAGAAGATATCTTAATCTCCTTATTATTTTTTTAATTTAATATGAATGGTATATCTAGTCGTTGATGGAGGATAGTACCTTAATTTAGACCCTTTTTGAGACATTTGATTGACAGTAACCATGTTGCTCCTGGAATTAGTGATCTATCAATTACTTGCGTTTAAATTAGCATGAGGTACTTCAGTGTTATCATAAAAGTTAATCTTGGAGGGTTTAGAGATCCTAGAATTCCCCTTAAATAGATTAGCATCCCTTGAAATGATCGTATGAGAAATTGGGGAATGGCTAAAATTATGATCTTGTGGATGAGTTGATAAATCATTCTCTAATACAAATTCCTTTTGAAGTAATGGAGTCCAAGTCTCTATTTTCTAGGACATAACCCGGGTTATCCCTTCATTAAGTTCCTGTACCACCATCTTCTCATAGGGCGACAAATTAGGGGTGTTTTGATTACAAAATTCTATGGTAATAATCGATGAATTCTTGGCAAAAGAATTCTTCTCCACATAAATTGCTCCTCTCATCGTATGTGCCATAGAAGGAAAGAGAAGAGAGCTCCCCCCAAAAAAATTTGTTTAAGTCATGTTCATTTGATTATGTTTGTTATGGTTTACTTTTTGTTGAAGTATAAGGTGGTTTAGATTTTTGTTTAATGTTCTGAGTGTTAATAAGAAGTTTAAAGTGTTCTTGGCCTAATCATGTGTTAATTGCCCCAATTAGGGTTAGAGTTGAAGTTAAACATGTTTCTAGCTAATTAAGATTTAAGTGATATTTTAAAACAATTTAAGATATTTTATGAGATATTTTGTTTTCCTTAAGATATTTAGTGGTTTTGAGATATTTTGAAAAGTGTGGTCTTATCATAAATAGTATCATATAGGAATAGTGATTTGATGATTTTTTGTGAATAGTAATTTCTAACAATAATATATTTTTGGTTTTAGATTCAAGCTTCTCAATATAAAATAATATTTCTCATTGACCGTAAATAGTATTTTTTAGAAAGAAAAAGTTTTCATTTGACCTATTTTGGCTTTCTAAGTTATTTTCCGTGATTGGTTTAGTCTTGAATGACTTCAAATGTGAATTTTTATCATTTAAAGTCTTTTCAGGATTTTGGATCAAAATGGCTTTAACTAGTTAATGATTCTTTGATCTTACTTTAGCTAGTATGCATTTTGATACTCATTTCAATTTGAGCTTAAGGCCTAATTCTTTTAGTTTGGCTTTTGGTGTGCAACCTTATTTTATGGGCATGAATTTTGAGAATGCAATGTTTTGTGATATTTTTCATAGAACTGTTAAGTAAGATGTGCACAAGTTGGCCTTAGAGAACTTTTAGTTGACTAGTGTTGACCTCAAATCATTAGAATTAAAGGACTAAGATGAAAATGAACCAGTAATGTGTTGTGGGGGTTATGGCTTGTTTCCCAACCCTAGCCTTTTATGGATAGTTGATTGTTGCAACTTTTTCTTTACCAAGAGAGTTTGGAAGTAACTGTTGTTGTTGAATCTTGAGATCCTTGGTTGAATTAACATACTAATCACTTGAAGTGAAAGATGATTTGATTTGGGCAGGCATCTCAAGCATTGGTTAGGCCTTGAGTGCTAAAGGCCTTCTAATCGATGGTTCCTTTCTACTTTCATAGGTAAAATCACCAATTAATTTTGGTAAGTTGATAGTCTATATCAATTATTTCCTTTGATAGATGTCTTGGAAATACAAGTTATATGGCTTGATGTTTATGCCATAAATGAGATTGTAATTTCTCTCAAGTTGAATTTATATATCTAGTATGGCATGAACATGACTAAGTGGTTGTGTAGCTTCCTTGACTAGTCTATCTTAACAACAAATGAGGTATATTGGTGCGATGTGTTGCACATGATTAGATGATTGTGTGGATTTCCTCACTTAGTCTACCTTCATAGCGAGTTGGATTTGCTTTTGATTATATATTATTGTTTTGGTATGAGACATTATGTGCACTATCCTTGTGTATGAAGGTAGTTATTGGTATTGTATGTTGGTACGTGTATTACCTAAAATTTATTCATGACTTGATATTATTACATATAAATTATTAGTTATGTATAATTTTACACCTTTGTGCGTGATAAGATTGTTAAGCATGGTAGAATTTAAGTATATTATGTTGTCTTTGAAAGCATAAGTATCATTATAACATATTTTGTGAATTATTACCTATCATGGTGGTTGTGTCTAATGGTGTATCTTATTTGGTTTTATGATGTTAGTCCATGTAAGTGTGTTTTGGAAAGCATATTAATTGATCATATAGGTTATGTGTATTTGCTCAATACTTTTGTACTAAATAAAGTATTATTATTATTATTATTATTATTATTATTATTATTATTATTATTATTATTTTCGATGGTTGTGATGCAAGTGATTTATATTTTATTCAAGTTTAAGAATTAGATATTACAACTTCCGATGTTTTGGTCTATATAGTAACTTTGTAGTTTTGGGTTCTAATCAATGTAAATTAATTTTATTACTTGTGATTAAACTTACCTAACATAATTTTTTTTTTACCTTTCTTGGTGTTTTATGTTTTTTATTGTTTAATAGTTTTGTATCCACATCTTCTTATAACATATATAACAGTAACATCCTTCGTTTTTACTTCTTCATTATACTTTTGAGTTAAAAGTTAAAAGTTGATAAATAGAGATATTGCAATTTATACTTGGGATAAACAAAAATAACCAATAACCCAATCTACAGAATATGAAGTCACTTTTAACTCCATATGGTTTTAGACACAAAAATATATTGATTTCAACTTCAATTTAACCTAAGCATGCCTTGTAAGGAGATGCATGTACAAATACAATTTTGCCTAAGCAAATCTGAACTATACATCATGATCTCTAATTGTAAGATTAAAAGAACTCAGATGATCCAAAAAAAAAAACCAAAATATCTACCCTATTCAACTCAACAGATTAAACTTGAAGAAAATTAACAAAATAATTTTAACCCACATCCAATGAGAAAGGGAAAATTATAACTAATCCTGATCCAAAATACCCCCGTCATATTTACTAACCCAAAAGTAACCCCCAAAAAATAGCTAGAAGATCCAAATTCGGAAAAACTATAAAATAACCCAAACTCCAAAATAATCCATACCAGGCCCTAAATGACTTCATTCCAAAAGAATAAAATGACAACTCGTCCAAAACCACTCGATCTAAATTTGACTAAATGACTTCATTTGCAGAAGTTTCTATCTTAAGCGTCAACCTAGAATCATAATCCCCTTAAAAATATAAGCTTCCTGCTACTAGCATAGGACGAATAGCAATCGAAAAGGCTGTAAATAACAACAAATTCCTACAATAATATTACAGCGCATTCTGTTAACAACAGATTCTACATATTCGCATGTAATACTAGTTGACATGAACTCATGTTATTCAGCGAACAGGATTCGAAAAGAAAATAACAAGAAAATATACAACGAATCCAGCAAGCAGAATTCCCCCATAGATGAAAGTTTGAGAAGATTCGGTAGGAAATTTGTATTCAATGCGGCAGCACCTCATATTCTCCCTCTCTCCAGCCAAAATACCATCAACATACCTGCCGTCACCAAACACAGTAAGTATAAATGATGAAACCATAATATGCATGAGTTGTAGCTATTGAAAACAATACCCAATAATGATAAAATGATAATTCAAGAAGTGCTAATTTGATTAAGGCTGCACAGATGACTCACTGTTGTGTGAAAATTGAGGTTTGAAGGATTACTGAACTGTTTAAGTGTGCATCTTGTAATCGGTGGTCATATAACAATGATGATAAATCAACAAGCTGTTCCTCAAGGCTCTGTCAAACGACATTAATCATGTGACCAGGCAACATCTTTAGCAAACCACAACACTATCACTTAAGCAATGAGAAAGAACTTACATCCAAATATCTCTCCAATCTATCCACTAGCTCATGCGGGAAGGGCTCTGGCATGTTTGTGGTCTTCTTGTAGAACTTCTCCAACCATAACTCAGTGCCAGTCTTATTCTTTTTGCCTTTAACAGGTTCACCAAGTGGAGTTTTTAGATATTCTGCAGCAAAAGCTTGTACTGCCTACATGAACATACAGTAATTTAGAAGCAATTCAAACCAATGGTTGAAACTGAGTCGAAATGAAATTCAAATCACCTCAGATGTATCCCGGATTCTATGAAGCGCAGAATCCACTCGAGCATAGATTGTGTTCCTCTATAACAAAAACAACACCAGCAGGTATTGATATATCCATTAAAAACAAATGCACACCCCAAACAACATGAGAATGTCGGTGAAGATCTTTATAGCCTATTATAAAACAAGTCAACCTTTTGTTTCATGCAAATAAAGCGCTAATTGCTTATGCAATCCTCTAAGTTGCTTGAAAACGGGAATGAAGAAATGAGGAAACGGTAATTATCAATAAACAGGGAAGCAGAAATGTCAGTTAATGTAAAAAAATTAATTATATACATACATATTTAATGAAGATTATTTATTCAATACAAACACACAGTTAAAAAAAAAAAATCCTATAATTAGAAACATTTAAGTTATATGCAAGAGAAATGCCCTGTTTGCTTGTTTGATTTTTCTGATCTAATTTGATTTGCAAACGTTATATATGTTATTATTTTACTTCACAATTAGTATTTCCATAATTTATATATTTTTTCATTAGTATTACTATTATAGGTATTATTCCAATTATTTTGATAATAATAAAATTAATATTATATTATTTTTATTATTATCAAAATTTTACTAATCAGAGAAAAAAAAAGTCCAAAGTGTTAATTGCTCATGCAATTCTTTAGGGTGCTAGGGAATGGGAAGGAAGAAATGGTATTTCTCTAAAAACTGGGAAATACATACATACATAGATATGTGTGTGTGTGTGTATTTGTTAAATATTCTTCATTCAACACAAACACAATTAATATGAACGATTTGCTAGTATTAGACATCTACTTAGAGACATTTAAGTTTATCAGAGATGAAGGCTTTTGAGATGTGAGAGAGGCTAAGCAAGGGTCGAAAATTTTAAGAGGTTGAATAATGAGCCAAAATGTTGTCAGTTTGGTTGATTTTTTTCTTAAAAAACATTTGGAAACAACTTTGGAGTTTCCGCTTGAGTTTTTGTTTGTAAACATTTAGGAAATGGGGCAATGACAGCCTATAGAAGATTACGTGCAACCCTCCTCACTTATCACCTCAAAATATAGAATATAACACCCAATGAGAAAGTGATTTGTTCCAGAAACACCAAGTTCAAACACAACCATTTATAGGCCTATTTGATGTCATTCTTGAAATTTTCTTTTCTTTTCTTTTGAAAGCTAAAATCAGTTTCCATTTTTAATTACTTTCCGTTTTACAAATTAGTTTTATCTCTAAAATGATTTCATCTGAATCAGAAGTATCACCATGGTAGTGGTTGTGTTTGGTGGAGGTGGGGGGTACTGGGGGAGGGGAGTGGCAGTAGTGGTGGGGTGGGGGTTGTTTATGGGAGTAGTGTAACCTGGAGGCACGGGTATGGTGGTGGTGAGAGGCAGCAGCAATGAGGAATGGGGCTGGAGTATGGTCTAGGCTATGAAGTGGTGAAGGGGTGGCAAAGGGTTGCGATGTGGAATTAAAGCGTAGTAATGATTCAGGAGCTTCTATCTCTCGAACTGAATATCAGAAAATTCAAGAATTAGCGTTCTTGGAGATAGAACCCATCATTCAAGTTCTTGAAACCCTTCTCTGAAACCCCATGTATATATACCCTACAGCATCCATTGTACACATTAGTTAATTTTCAAGAGAAATTTGAATAAAATTTGGAATTGATTGTCTCTATTTCTCCACGTGAGTGAGTGCCTTCCTTGTGAGTCAAGAGTGTGTTCTAGGAAGAAAAACATGTTATTAGAATTATTGGTGATTCATTGGTGAAGCATCAATACCCTACAAGTGCTGAGAAGATCAACAATCATCGATCATCATATCGTCCAAAAGGAAGGATTAAAAAATTCTGCATTGTGTTAATTGATGCCACCACCATCTTCCACATTATTTTGGTATCAAAGCCAGGTTGGTTTTCATTGTTGAATTGCCAACCAATCGAATGATTCTTCTTGCAATATTTGAACCATTCTAGTCACCACAATCGATCCTATCTAGGTCTTGTTTTTCAGTTTATTGATTGCATGTGTTGAACCTTTTTGTGCGTGATATGATCTAAATTTGAAGACTTTGTTGAGTAGATTAGTCAAATTATATGAGCCCATGTTAGCTCTGGTTTGCTTGCACATTAATGAGGGAAAAAAAATGCATGGAATGCATGACATTTGCACGGTGTTGAATGATTGGATATTACTGTGCATGATTTTGTCCGTTGATAAATGTTTGGTTTATTTGTTCAAGGATTTTCATGTGCAAGTTTTTGCTAATACTTGCGTGATCACTTGCATTCATATCATCGTAGAATTCAAAGTTCCATCTCAGAAGTTCATAGCATAAATGTTAGGAATCGATCATTGTTTGTTGTATGATCATTTTGCCTTGGGTTTTGTCTTCAACTTTCTCTCATTAGGCAATATTTTTCTCTAAACTTTGTGGCTTAGTTTTGAAACCTAATATGTTTGGTTGAATGTAGCAACATTGAGTTTCAACATATTGCATGGTCTATGATGACAACTGATCATGATTGTTGTATTGTTGCAACCGAATAAGGCGTTTTTGTTGTTCCAGGTTTCTGCCTCAAGAAACTAGCAAGAATCCTATATTGTTTTTTATAAACCTTGTTGTTTTGATATTGTTGCTTGATTACATCTTGTTTGACTTATTTGAGTTCAAGAAACAATCAAGAACATACTAAAACTTGAAGATCTATGAGTGTTTTTTAATCAATTTTGTTTAAACCTAAACAACTACTTACCTTTTGAGTTTGTGGTGTATGGTTGGTTGAATACAACATGGATGATGATCAAAACTTTCAAGCTCTTTTTGAGGCCATCCAAAAGCTTTCCACAAATCTAGATGTACCAATACTCAACTCAAGCAACTCCCAATGATGCAAATGCAATTACAACACATGAAGTCAAGGCTTGCCGATCAAGAATCGGTTCAAAATATGCAAGAGCAAGTAGAAGTTAACAAAGACCGAATGGAGAGCATGGTAAGGCGTGCAACTCAATTAAGAGGAGGACATTTTAACTCTCACATGGAGTATGAAGAGGAGTCACAACTCACAAAGGAGTGGAAGTCATGGACCTTATTATGAGCATCAACAGAAGCATAATCATAGAGAAGATAAAGGTATAATGCTTGATCTCCCTGATTTTGATAGTAAACTTGATGATGAATTATTTTTTGAGAGGTTACATAAAGTAGAGGCTATATTTTTAATTCAAGGAATATCATGATAAACCAAAATGTAAACTAGCTACTCTTAAGTTTAAGAAATTTACTCAAATATGGTATGATAACTTGAAGAGGACACAAGAAAGGGAAGGAAAATCAAAAATCAAATCTTGAGATAAACACTTAGGGAAAAAATTTGTGCCTAAGGAAAATGAGTAAGACAATTATATAAAACTAATTACTCCAAGTCAATGACTTCTAAGTATTGAAGAGTATACTAGAGAGTTTGAGAAGCTAGCACTTATATGTGATATTCAAGAGAAACGAAAACAACAATGTGCTAGATTTCTAGTAGGCTTAAATACAATGATTAGAGATAAAGTTGAAACTTGCCTTTATGACTCTATTAAGCTATATAAGATTTGAAAAGCAAATTAAATCCACTAAGTGTCATGTCAAGCAAAGTACTTCTACAAAGTACTACTCGAATGCACAAGCTACAAAATATGGACCAAATACTTGAAGTGCTACAAATGTTGATAAAAAGCAAGGTCCAACATATGAGGAGAAAGGTAAAGCCAAGGTTAATGAAATCTTACAAAGCAACGTTTCAAATGCCGAGAATATGGACACTTTGCTAGAAAATATCCAAACCAAAGAGTGTTGTTCATATAAGAGATTGACGATATGGAGACTTGTGATAACTACCTTGAGTACGAGTCAAATGAATTCATTTTAAGTGAATCCAAGGATGAGGACAATACTTGTTATGTGCTACAAAGATTTCTTCAAATACAAAATGATGAATAACCCAACCAATGACAAAAGATATTCAAAACTAAAAGAAGAGCGGAAGATATGGTTTGTCAAGTTATAATTGATAGTGGTTTGTGTACAAATATTGCTAACAAGAAAATGGTGAAGGAGTTGGGATTGAATACCACACCATACTCGAAACCTTATTCTCTTCAATGGCTCAACAAAGACAAAAGAATCATGGTAACCAAACAAACCCTAATCTCATTTCGAATTGGTAATTATGTGATATTTTTCTTATGGATACAAGTAGATTCTTATTAGGAATACCATGGCAATATGATAGAAGTGCTATTCATAATGGTATTACTAATGACTATCTCGTTGTAAAAGATAAGAGAACCCATAAGTTAAAACCTTCGAAGGGTGTTGATATTAGCATAGTTGAGCCTAAAACAAATTTGTTTTTACATAAAAATGCTATGATAGAGTGTATTAAAGAAGGCGGTTGTTATTCTTTGATTATTAAGGAATCCCTATGAAGGGAGAAAAAGTGTAATAATCCTTGATTACCTGAACTTGATGAATTTAATGATATTTTTCTTAAAGACTTACTATCTGGATTACCACCTAAAAGAATGAAAGAATATGATATAAATTTAATGACTGGTGTGCCCTTACCTAATAGGCCTGCATATAGATGTAATGTAGAGGAGGCCAACAACTTACAAAAACAAATACAAGAGCTTATAGGAAAAAGGATATATGACAGAGAGCGTGAGCCCATGTTGTGTACCTGCATGACTATTTGTTCTAAAAAAAAATGGTACATGGCATATGTGTATTGACTCTAGGGCTATAAACAATATAACTATGAAATATTGATTTTCTATGCCTAGAATAGACGACATGTTAGATGAGTTGTGTGAAGCCAAAGTATTCTCTAAAATTGATCTAAGGAGTGGATATCATCAAATGAAAATAAAAGAAGAGGATGAGTAGAAAATAACGTTTAAAACTAAGTATGATTATTATAAATGGACTGTGATGCCTTTTAGATAATGTAATGCACCTAGTCCATTTATGAGACTTATGAATGAACTTCTTCATCCTTTTCTTGAAAAATTTATTGTGATGTACTTAGATGATATATTTTGTGTAGTAAAAAATGAGCATGATCATCTTATTTAAGAAATTATTTGATAAACATAGGGAAGCTAAACTCTATGGAAAAATGTGACTTTAAGCTTTCAAGTGTTATTTTCCTTGGTTATATTGTAAGCAGCGAAAAAATAAAAGTGGATCCCACAAATATTCAAGCTATTTAATATTGGCCTATACCTAAAGACATTCATAAAGTACGAGTTCCCATGGCCTAACAAGTTTTATAGGAGGTTCATCAAGGATTTATCAACTATTGCTGCTCCAATTATGCATTTCATGAAGAAAAGTGAATTCAAGTGGGGAGAGAAAGCAACTAAAGCCTTCAAGCTTTAAAAGTCAAGCTATGTATTATCCTTACCAAACTTTGATAAATTGTTTGAAGTCACATGTGATGCTAATGGGGTAGGGATAGGAGGTACACTCTCACAAGAAAAAAGGTATATCGCATTCTTTAGTAAAAAATTAAATTACTCCACGTATGATATAGAATTCTATGCCATCATAATAAGCCTAAAAACATGGAGTCATTATTTGAGACCTAAACCATTTATTTTGCATTCAGCCCATGAAAGTTTGAAATATTTTCATGGACAAAAGAAAATTAGTCCTAGACATTATGGGTTAGTTTCTTACAAATCTTCGCATTTTCTGTCAAACATTTCAATGGTAAAAAAAAAAAAAACAGGGTAGCAAATACATTACTGAGGTCTTTAATACTTGTTATGATGAATACTAAGTTATTAGAATTTGAAACGTTGAAAGAATTATATGTAAAAGATGAAGATTTCATGGAAATTTATGATGCTTGTAGAAAGAATAGCAGTCATGGTAATTATGTGCTTCAAGATGACTTTGTGTACACCTAGAGCTAGTATGCATGAATTACTTGTTAAGGAAGTGCATGATGGCAATGAATGATAAAAGGAGTACAAACTATTATTGGGAGGTGTGTGGCTTGTCAAAAGAGTAGAGTATCTTCTATAAGGGTTTGTATACACTTTTACCTATTTCTAGTTAACCTTGGGATGGGGTTACCATGGATTTCATCCTAAGGAAAAGGATTCTATCATGGTAGTGGTAGATAGATTCTTTTAAATAACACATTTTATTCCACGTCATAAACAGATACTGAAACTCCTGTGGTTAATTTATATTTCAAAGAAGTAGTAAGGTTGCAAGGTATTCCTAAGAGTATAGTATCAAATATAGATGTTAAGTTTTTTGAATTACTTTTGGAAGACACTTAAACATATATTAGATACTAAGTTATTGTTTGGTGTATCTCATCATCTTCAAACAGATGGTCAAACTGAAGTAACAAATAGAACTTTAGGAGCTTTCCTACGTAGCTTAGTTAATAAGAGTACTAACAATTGGGATATAAAATTAGTACATATTGAGTTTGCATATAAAAGGAGTCCTTCTAATACAATACAAACGAGTCTATTTGAGATTGCTTATAGGGTTAATCCTTATTTACCTACTGCTATAGTGACATTGAAAAAAGAAAATATTAAAAACTATGAAGCTAAAGAATGAGTTGAATTTTTAAGAAACTTCATCAACAAATTAAGAGCAACATTAAAAAATCTAATACTAGATACCAAGCTCAAGCTAATAAAAATCAAATTCAACCAGCATTTTCTCCATAGAGTATGGTTACACTAGAAATGAAAGATTTACAAACTTAAGAAAAAACAAACTAATGCCAATAACTAATGAACCATTAAAAATATTAAGGAAATTTGGAGATAATACTGATGAATTAGAATTACCTGAATCTTATGGAGGCATTTTGAGAACTTTCAACGTTGGTGATTTATCTCCATACTAATTTGAAGGAAAATTCTCTTCAATAAGGAGAAAATGATGCAGGAGCATCTAACTCTTCCAATAAATCTCATAAAATTCAAGAATTAGCATTCTTGGAGATATAACCCATCGTTCTTAAAGTTTTTGAAACCCTTCCCCAAAACCCTAATTCTGCTAATAGTTTCATAAGAAATTCTTCTAGGTATATCACATGTTTGTAAGAAGAAGAACTCATTCAAAGAACCTAGTGTGCAAGACAAGGATAAGGCAAGGAAGACAGAAGTGAATATAGAAGACAAAGCTATATGACATGACGTTATCACATGTTAACCTGGCTAAGGTTTTTGATAGCTTTGTTATTTTATGTACACTCTGTAAATATTTGTTCTATAATTGTTAGGCATGGATACATGTTATTTTGTACATGTAGTAGGGGAATTATAGAGGTTGTTTACAATAGCTACAACTACTCCTAATTAGTTAAACTATTAGTTACTAAAGTTGGAAGTTAGTTGCAACTATGGCTCCAACGGCTAGTTTAGGTTGTTAGTGTTGACTAATGAAGTTTCCAACAACTAGATGAGTTAGCTAATAGCTACATTAGTTAGATTAGTTGTTAATTAGTTAGTAGAAGTTGTAACACCCTAACAACCTCATGTATATATACCCTACAACGTCCATTGTACATGTGAGTTACTGTTCAAGTGAAATTCGAATAACATTTGGAATTAATTCTCTCTATTTCTCCAAGTGAGTGAGTGCCTCCTTTGTGAGTTAGTGTGTTCTAGGAAGAAAAATAGTGTGTGTTCTTCTCGGAATTGTTGGTGATTCTTTGGTGAAGCATCAATACCCTACAAGTGTTGAGAAGATTCTGCATTGTGTTAGACTGATTTCCCCATCATCTTCCACATCAGTAGTGGTGATGGTTGAACATCTTTTTCTTTTTCTCTTTTTTTCTCAATTTTTGAAAACTACTTTTCCTAATTTAATAAAAACTTTTTCATATTTGGATAATACATTAGAACTTTGGACCCAAGAAATAGCTGAACACATGGGTTCAAATGATATTTTCAACTGAGAAACAATAACAAACAAGCCAATAAGGTCAAATGTTTTCCATCAATATGAATATAAATAATGGCGAATAACAGTAGCTTTGCCAAACCCACGAGGAATCTAGGCCTTACTTACCAATGCAACATCTTGCAGCATTTGACTGACTTGAGAAGCATTAGAAAATGGTCCAAAGGGATGACAACCAGCTCCCCAAAGCCAATTCAAAACTGGCCTCTCATGTACATGGGAAGCCTTCTCATATGGAGCACCAAGTCCACCTACAGTTGATGCAAGCCCTGCCAGTATATGGCGTTGTGCTTGTGATGGAACTGCATGCCTCCTTTCTGTTTCTGAAACATAACTGCAGAGTACATGAACACAAGGCATAAACATTAGTATCACAAACCATTAACAATAGCAGCTATTCCATGGGCAAATATCTATCATTTCTTTATTAGGGGCATGGAAAAGCCATGATATATTTCAGTCTAAAATGAAGCTTCATTTAATAATAAATGATTTCATGTTCCTCTCAAGACAATCCTCAAGTCAATTATCAAGCTTGAGCAATTCACATAAGATGTACATTAAGACCACAACAGTCAACACCATCATGCAATGCCCTTCCAAACAAAATGAAATAAATAAGCAAAGGAGTGGGATGGAAAACTGAGGGAATTTAAACTATGGTAACCTAATATTCCAAATTCCAACACTCGGGTAATTAAAGATCCCAAGTTTAAATCATCCATGAATCTTTTAAACAATCCCTCAATTGTTATTTTTGGGAGTTCATCAAACAACTGGCTAGGACATGAATGAAATCTTCTCACGTGTTTAAATAAATGGGTAAAAAAAAAAATATTTTTTTTCCTTTAGGTGTCATTTGTCATTATTTTTACAATGGTTTTGGGGGGAAAAAAAAGACTACCAAGCCTTGCAGCAGATGGATAATAAATTATTCGAGATTCAAGAAGTCCATGAGACTCAAATCAACATAATGAAAAATGTGATTTTCACTGTCATTGTTAACAACCAAGCTGAGCAAAATGAGCCAGACGGGCTTAGACCTGTTGCTCCTACTCCTGCACTAACAATGGTTTGTTTTCAAAGTGCTCCATTTCAGCCTTCTCATCAGTCACAGTTCTCTCATAATTACAGTCTGAAGATCGCCCTTCTAGACCGATTAGGTGAAGAAGGCCTGAGGAAACTTTTTGAGTCGTTTAAGATGATGGAAAATACTTTTAAATACGGGTTTCAAATAAGGTGAAAGTTCTGATAGCCATTACTTGCTTCACTGGTTATGCTAATATGTGGTAGGTAATTTTAAATACCAGAGTCCATTCTATCTACTTGATACAGTGGTTAAGTGAAGCTAGTTACATCAGTTGATGGTTGACAAGTTCACCCTCATCAACTATAATCAGGAACAATGCTCCACATTCTACAAGCAATCAATGTAGATTCGCGACATTGATACTTACACTGGGGAGTTTCAAAAGCTCACTACCAAAGTGCCTTTGAAGAGAACCCAAATCAGCAAATTACCTGATAAGTTGTCTTTGTAAAGATGTTCAATATGAGCTCAAGGGCTGAAGTTTCTATTGCGTTGACCATGCCACTTCTTTTAGATTTGGAAAGGAAGACCCAGAGCAGTACTCTAGAAAGACTTAATGGTACACCATGCTAATCCACCCACCTAATTCTTTTTCCAAGCTTGTCACTTTTAAACTCAAGTGCTTCAACTGAGACCCCATTAGTCATTTGCACAGGAACTCCCGCAACAGAAGGTGCTACCTTTTTGTTATGCCCCCCAATGAGTCCTGAAAAAGGGACTAGGAGTGAAGTTGAATGTACCCATTATGGTAGACCAAGAGACTAATAGACTGAAGATGTATAGATCATGGATCCTTGTGAGTACTCAGGTGAATGAAGATAAAGATGTGGGTTATTGTAGTTCTCTACTGAAGTTCAAGGCTGGACTATTCTCTAGCGGGAGAGAATGTTGTACTCTATGTGTCAACTCATCGTAAGATCTATAGTCTTAGTCTAATACATGGGGAAGACAGTTTAGTTTCACATAAATGAACCTCCTTCCTCAAACCTTGTATGCCTAGGAGGTTTAGAAAAGTTTGTTAGAATCTTAGTCAATTTTATTATGATTTTATTTGATTATCATATGAATTCATTATGCATTTATCTCATTGTGTTAGATTTTGGCAGCAATTTGGTAATGTATATATATGGCCCTTAACCTTGTACTCTTTCTTCAGAGTTGGATTGAATAAAATAAAATTGTGACGTTTTGGTGTGAAAAGTTGGACCAAGAGTTTGACCTACATCACATGTGTCCCATATTTCTTACAACCATCCGTATTTTGGATCGACTCAACGTAATAACAATGTTAATTGTGATTGTATCGCACTAACCATAACATGTTTAAAACTATTTAAATTAGTAGTAGTCCAATATGTGGTATGTGCCTTGGATATGGAATAGGTAATAAGACAGTTGAGGGAGAGATTGGGGTCAAAGGAAGCACTAGATTCTGATTCCTTGGCCCTACATATGATAGAAGAAGATAGCAGACAGCAGGTGAAGGAGAAGGGTGGCTGGCGACCACCATGGAGGCAGGACAGCAACTGATGGAAGCAAGAGAAAAGGAGGGGAGGGCAGCACACGAGAGAAAGAGAGATGAAAGAGCCCAGGACTCGATTTATATCGATTCTCCAAACTGCTGTATTACGGAGGTGAAGCCTCTAATTTATAGGGGACGTGTCTTGGGGAGCAAGTCAGGTTCTTTAGAGGGGCTTGGGTTAATAGTCCTTTTATGATTAAGCCCTGTTAAACCCTAATAACAAAAATCCTAATTAAAACATGCTTAGTCCTTTTATGATTAACCCTAGATTTATAAATAAAATCTAGTGTATTAATACTCTAATTGGAACCATTAGGGCTGTCACTGGGCCTGCTCTTCTCAGGCCAGGCTCGACTATAGGCCTGGCCCACAAAGGATCTGTGACAATATGGCCCACCTCTTGCAAATACACGTGTTGCAAAAAGTAAACCACAAAAGGCAGATCTTTGAAACAACCAAGGTATTTAGTTTGAAATAGCAATTTCCAAATAAGAAACTAAATACAACTTGGTGAAGAATGAAAGAAGATTGTGACAAATATACTTGTATATGGAAACTAAAATCAGTACATAGAACCCCATGAGTGGCCGAGTGCTTACCTCAATGGAATCTTTTCATTTTGGTGTTCAAGTACAATGATGACATCATTGTTCGTCCAGACAAAGCTTTCATCTTCCATCATAAGATTTGGGTCGATATCAGCTAATGATAGTACAAAGCTGCAGGGGACCGCTACCAGATCAAAATCACCACATTTTAAGAAACATTTCCAAGCAATTACACTGTCATCATGGAAACTAAAAAGTTTTCCTTATCTCATAATTACCCAGAATATAAAAAAATAAAGATATCATGACAGTTCTGTCTTGGTAAACAAATAATATTCATTTATAAAATGTCAACATAATCACTGGCACAAATCAGAAGTCCAATCAAAATGTGTAATTAGTCATTGGACTATGAAAAAGATATGAAATGCAGAATCAAGACTTGACCACCAACACTATCAATGTACCAAATTCTGGATTCTACCCGAAAAAGATAGAATGGCAAAGTGATGGCCAAATGGGGCATTAGGAATATGGGAAACCAAATTCCCAAAATACTTAGCAGCATAGATATTAACCTCAAAAGGCCTGGCTGGTCAGACCAGAAAATCAGTCACCAGAAACTTGTTCAGTCTTGAACATATATTTGTTTGAGTGAACCGAGTTTTATCCAAATGGCAGTCCAACTATCAATCAACATGACCATTTCCATTTGAAAGTATTATTGCAGCACTAATTTTTATAAAGTTGGCCAATCAGTTAGTAGTTCAATGGTAAATTCCTCAGCACATATTTGACATGTCCTCACACTAAAAATTGTCCGAAACAACTTCCCCACCCTTATGTTGCAGCAGCCAGCGATGCTGCCTAGAACTGCACTCCCCGAGGTTGCATGAGGATGGGGCACGGAATACAAAGAGGCAATGAAATAACATTCTAAAAAGGAAACAACAATACAGGAAAACAAAGGGACAAGAATGTCAGAAAATATTTATAAAAAAAAACATAAATATTATTTTTCACTACAAGTATTATAAGCACGCCATTTACATAAATAATTAGCTATCATTAGCCATCCATTCAAAAGATCATAAAATTTCATATGAAATAACACTAAATTACCAAAACTGAACAGAAAAGAAACTAAAAGATCCTATAAAAATATGACAAAATCTCTGTTCAAAGAAAAAAAGAAAAAGGTTGGTTACTTTAATGGGGGCACGCACCGACACTCCTGCACTCAATTTAAAAAGTAGACATACACTGAGAGTTTCAGCCAAGGTGATCCTATATCTCCATACGTATTTGTTACATGTATGGAATATTTGCATAGGCTATGAAGGTGTTATGGTCCAAAGCAGATTTTAAGGGGCATCCTGGCTGTGCTGCTCCGAGCATAATTGATCACAGCTTTGCAGATGATCTCCTTTTGTTCTGGAAAGGAGATATATCCTCAGCTACAGGGGTAAAGGAGATGCTGCAGGAGTTTAGAGCTTTCTCAGGATTGAAGGTACAACTATGGCCAAACAACAGGTTCTAAATTTGTTTTGAGTGTGGTGTGGGGAATTTCCCTCTCATTTTTATAGGTGTCCCTTCGGAGAGCATATGAGGATGTTCAGCACTATCAAGGCCTGATAGATAAACTACCAAGCAAGATCAATAACTGGACTAGTTGTTGTTTAAGCTATGGTGGAAGAGTTGGGTTAATCAACAGCTAGCATTAGGTGTTGGGCTTAGATTATGTGACTATCTACTACTGTCATTCAAAGTGTAGAGTAAGTATGTCATAGATTGTGGAGACTGGACATGCTGATGCATCTAACAAGGCTCTAATTGCATAGAGCAAGGTATGCTTACCTAAAATGCATGGGAAGATGATTGTGGAAGCTAAGAAACAACAAAGAGGGTTGGGAATTCAAGATCTTAAGATGTGGAATATTGCTGCAATGGGAAGATGGTTATTAGATTTGGCAAGAGTTGGCAAAAGTTGACCCGATCCGACCCGAGCAAAACCCGACCCGATAAAACCCGCAAAGTTTAGCAACCGACCCAACACTAACCCAATAAAATTTAACCCGACCCGGATCTGACCCGATCCCAACCCATGACCCGTCATAGACGCGACCCACTATCGACCCAACCCGACATTGACCCAATCCGATGTTGACTCGACTCGACCCAACGTTAACCCGACCAAACATCAAAATCCATTATAATAATAATAAATTACACAGTTTATTATTCATTTAAAGCTTTTAAAAATATAGTGTTTCATAAATTGTACTTATTTTTCATACTTTTACCCTAGACATTCTTATTTATTAATGATATCCATATAAATTTTTCCACACAAAAATACAACATTAAGAAGTCATAATAATAATTTAATAAACAAGTAACAATTAATAACATAATTTTAATTACATGCTTATATGAAATCAAACTTAATACTTACTTACATGGTTAATGAGTTGGAGTAATTTTGGTGGTGAAAGTGTACATTAGATAATTTTTTAATATCTTTTATCTTCTTTGCCTAACTACTTTTATAAGTATATAACTTGTAAGCATACACATATCCTATAATATCAAATGAACTTATACACATAATCATTAATATTACTCAACTAGCAAATTAATGATTTATTATATTATATGTTATTACTTATGGTGTAAAATAACATTTTTTTCTCTAATTCCATCATCCATGACATGTATAATAAGTTAACAACTAACAAGTATCAATCTGTTATTCGAATCATTTTGATCATTACTCCATGTTTTTATATAAAATAAAATAAAATATTTTATATATTAGCAAACTCATTTAACTTGACAAATGAAAATATCTTCTAAAATTTTCCAACATCTTCCTTAACAAATAATATATATAATTGAAAAATAAAAAACCAAACCAAAAAAGGCAAACATCCAGCTGCAAGCCTGCAAAATAATTTTCAGAAAGTCTTCCATTACATCCACCTATTCATACAATTACATAGCGGTCCCACTATAGCGTAGCGGCCGCTATTTAGTGGTTTTTGGGTCAACTGCGACGCAAAATTTCTGATACGCTACGGTTTTAAAATTTCACATGTATCGACCGACAAATAGCCGGTAAATCGGCCAATAATTCAGTATCGCTGATAAATCGAGATAAATCACTGATAAATTAGCAATTTATTGAGAATTCTTAAATCTACCGAAAAAAGCATGCATGATAAAATTTATTTATTTATTTACTATATATATCTTAGATCAAGTTACTATTAAATTATAATAAAGTATTACTATTTATTATCTTCACATTTACTATTAAATAACATGTCTTTTTTCATTCTAAGGTAAATTTAGGGCTATTAGAAAAATTTAGCATATAATGAATCACTTGAATACTTCTTATATAATATAAAATACTAGTTTATTGAGTATTTATATTCAAATGATCAATAAAAAATAATTAGAGTATCTGGTGAAATAAAAATAAACATTCATGCCGCGACAACCGCGGCACATAATTTATCGTTCGCGACGCTCTGATACTGTGACACCGCGACCGCAATTTAATTGCTTGCACCTATTTGAAGAAGCTCTTAATAGAAGAGCATAGTAGTGTCCTTTATCACCCACAAAATCCAACAAGCAATTACAATGTAATAAATAATAATTATATCTTTATTTTATAAAATTATCTCTTTTTGAATAATCAAATAAATGATAAATATCTTTGTTAGATTTAATCATATAATGTTTTTTATTGTTAAAATTTATAAATATTTTTATTATTTACTTGTAAAAATAAAACACATCTAATACTCTTATTTCATTTATTTGTATTAGTAACCTGAATGTCTATAATATTTACAATGTAATAAATGATAATTATACATTGTATAGTCATATTATGATCACCTTTATTTTATAAAATTATCTTTTCTTAAGTAATCAAATAAATGATAAATATCTTTGTTAGATTGAATCATGCAATTTTTTTATTGTTAAAATTAATAAATATCTTTATTATTTACTTGTGAAAATAAAGCGCATCTGATATTTTTATTTCATTTATCTCTACTAGTAATCTTATGATTGTCTCTAATATTTACATAATAAATGATAATTATACATCGTATAGTCATATTATGACCACCTTTATTTTATAAATTATCTTTTTTTAAGTAATCAAATATTTTAAGTGATCAAATAAATGATAATAAATGATAAATATCTTTGTTAGATTAAATCATGCAATATTTTTTATTGTTAAAATTTATAAATATCTTTATTAGTAAAGCGCTTCTAATATTCTTATTTTATTTATCTGTACTATTAATCTTATGATGGTCTCTATTATTTACAATATAATAAATAATAATTACCTGGATTCGAATTTGACTCAACCCAACCCGTCAAATTGCACGAAATGACCCAACCCATCAAGTTAACCCAAAACAACTTGGACCCAACGGGACCAACCTGTCATATTGCACGAAATGACCCAAACGGGCCGAGCCCACCTAGTCATATGAACCAGAATATGACACGAAGCCAACCCGACTCTATCAGTCAAGTCAACCCGAAATGACCCTAACTCGAATTTGCTTAACCCAAACCCGACCTGACAAATTAACCAAAAATGTCCTGTAACCGCAATCACCTGACCTGGAACCGACCCGACCCAAACAAGGTAATGACCCGAAATGACCCGACCTGACCCACAACCGACCCCGCAAAATTCAAATGACCCGACCCGCTATGACCCGACCTGAACCCGACCCACTCGACCTAATTGCCACCTCTAATGGTTATGGAAGCTAAGAAACAAAAAAGAGGGGCTTTGGATCATATGGATCCATGGGGTATACATTAAGGAGGCTCAAGTTGCTAGCCTGGGTATAAAAATGCATCAATCATGGGTGTTTAGATGCATTATGAAACTTAGACCTAAGCTACTACAAAGAATGCAGGCTGGAGGTTTTGGAGAGGATACTTATTCAATGGGAATGGCTTATGAAGCAATCAGGTATAAGGAAGAAAAGACGGCTCAGTATCATGTTGTCTGGAAGCACAAGGGCATGCCTAGGCACAAGTTTGCATATTGGTTATCTTGCCATGCTGCTATGCTTACACGGGATAAGATGGTACACTGCCATATAGACATACAAGACCAATGTGGATTATGTTTTCAACAAGGAGAGACCCTGGAGCATATCATGGTGACTTGCCCCTATGCTAGACAATGGTGGAGATTGCTTTTGAAGTGAGACCCAGGAGCATATCACAATTACAAACTGAGATCAATACATTACTTCAGGTGATATAGAGAGGCAAAAGGAGTAGTGGTAGGGCACGGACATTATGAGCTGGCTTCAATGCCTTGGTTTATGGCCCTTGTCAGAATAGGAATGCATCGATATTTCAGCAGAAATCAACTCTGCCTTTTATTTCAACCAAGAATATTGTCCTTAGATTGCATATGAAGTTGCAAAACTGTACTTGGACTGCCTAATTCAGAGGGATATTGGGAAGGTTAGATTTTGTTCCTAGATAGCAGAAAGTTTATTCTATAGCAGCTGAGACGGTGATGTACATAATTTACATTTTTGGTAATAATAATACAAATATTTATTACTAAAAAATGTTAGACTTAGGGAGTGGCACTCCCCAATCAATTAAAACATAGGATTAGGCGAGTGAGTACAAGTCAGAAGCAAATCAAAATAGAAGGGGACAGGAAGGGAAAAAAAAAGCAATGAGATTGAGAGTTATCAGAGGGAAATGTGGGGAAAGACGAGCACGCCTAGAAGAGGAAAGGAGGGGAGGCAGCAATGTTCTGCCAACAAAAAAGGAAGACAAACAAGACTGCTCGCAGAGGAAAGATCTTTTTCCTTCTACCTTTTTTGTTTCTACTTTACAGGCAAATGTTTTGTCTCAGACACCAGTTATATAGCATAAACACTTCGCTCACATTCCATTCCCTGTGCAACCCAGGCACTCCCCCTAGCTAAACAATGTTGCTGGAACACCACCATTGTCAGAGTTAAAAGGGCTGGGTTTGACTGCCATTCAACATGGCTGCAGCTGCCGCCATTGTGTAAGCACTGTAGTAGATGTCAAAGTCCTGCTATGACTTTTAGTATTTTTCAACCACAAAAAGATCGAGGCTTCCAAAAAAAATTATGAAAAAAAAAAGTTGGCCTGCAAGCGATTGAGAGAAGAGGGTAGTATAAAAAGAAACAAAGATCCTCTTTTTAGTTTTTAAGGCTCAAACTGATACTTTTTATCCAATCAATTCCATTATTTTAAAATGTAATTTTATTCCTATAGATTGAATTTTATCTTTTATTTTTAATAGTTGTTACTCATTCACTCAACTAGTGACCTACTGAAGCAGTCCATTGTAACTTAAAATGTTGATGCACAAATGCTTAGCATCATAAAACCAAGTTTCTATTTTAGTTCATGCAGTTCCGTGAGAATGATGGCCATAGAGCTTCCTACAAACATTGAAGAATACTTACACCATTCCAAAGAAATATTCAAAAGAAAAAACTACAAAATGAACCTTTGGCATATTGGAACAAGCCATCATATGTTCATACTGAAAAACATGGAAGAATATCAAGTTTGAGGAATATGTGGATAGTAAGTCAGAAAATTTTTACAACAGGAATATCCTTAAAGACAACAGTCTACTGCATAGGAAGGTGCTAAATTATTTATTAGACCACGTTTTCAATGACCCTTCTCCCATCCCTGCACAAGCTAGTCAATCAAAGACGGCCAAAAACTTTCGGCAAATGTTAATGCAGTAATACATATTAAATACTTACACAGGTAGAACTCTTGTTCCATATGTCCGATACACATCTCCCTGTTTCTTTTGTGGTCTCTTCTTCTCCTTGCCATGTCGGTGATCATAGGTGGCCCACAGGGGCTTATGCTTCAGTACAGAATCACCTGACTCTTCTGGTTCATCCATCCAATGCTGGAAAGCATAACACACATCATGGTCTCATAAATAGATTAAGAAAGAAAAGACAAATTTTCGTCTCACTGTTGCTGGTATCCATAGAGCAACTTTTTAAGATTGTTATCTTACATCTAAAATCTCCATTCCAGTTAGGGATGTTCATATTATTCCATATATGATGATCCGAATCGATCCGATCTAAAAAAATTAAATAATCAATCTGATATTGTTTTTTTTAAAAACAAACAACCAATCCAATTAATAAAATATCAAATAAATTAGATATCTGATCTGATAAATTATATACATATATACTCTAAAAACTATTTATTTTTCATAAAATTTTATTGTATATAAGCATGTATGTGTGTATGTACATATAACTTGAAATGAGAGTATTTAGTGTAAGTTAATTTTATGCTTTTAAATTATTATTTTAACTAAATATTTAAAAATTATTCAAAATTTGGAATTACTAATTGAATTTAATGTAATTTAAGACTTAAATCAAATCATTAGATTATATTGATTCAAATTGGATCAATTTATTATTTTTTGAATAAATAATTTTTTATCCGATATTTATTATTTGTGGCATGTTCTAAAGTTTCGGATATCTGATGAATTATTTATTATTCGACCCAAAATTTTGGATATCCAAAGCTTGTTTTGGTATATCCGATCTTTCAAATATCTAAAATTTTTTGTTTGATATCTGAACTTTGGATATTCAAAACACCGGATATCTGATCCCCTAAATCGAGTAGGGGTTCCCTTTCCAGTAAAACATAGTATCCATTTAATCTTGTCTCAAAGGATACAACTAAAAACACCAATCTTGATGTGTGTGGGAATATGGAATTATCAATTATGTAAAACCAATGCTCGATTATGTTGTAATTAAGAAGTAGAAGATTCAAAAGTGATGTATGGATAATGAAGATATTCAAACAAGGTAGGATAATGATGATGATGATGATTCAATGATGATGAGTGAATGATTAAGATGATTCGAATTTGATGGGATAATGATGATGATGATTCGACAATGATGTGATAATGAAGATGATGATTCGGTAATTAGGCCTTAATGATAGAAGGTGTTGTGGGGTTAGGGTTGGGGTTATGGTTAGTTTTGAAAATTAGGGTTAGGGTTTCAAATTAGGGTTTTGATTTTGGAATGTGTTTGGACGATGAATATGGCTAGAAGGGCGTGAGTTACGGAGTTTAGAAAAGGTAGTACTTAATCTCTAATTCACACAGATGAAGAGATTAAGGGTTTCAAGATTAATTGTTCACACAAATTCGATTAAACTTGAGATGAACTTACACAGAATTCAATACTTGCAATTTGCATTCAACTTCAATTCAATCAATGATATCTCCAATCGTGGGTTCTATGGCTTTATATAGCCAAGCTACCGATTACAAGATACTAGCTAAAAGGTATAATTCTTCAAAAGATACCTAGCTAAAAGATACTAGAATATAGAATATTTTTCAAAAAGGTAGATTTATACTACTTTATTTTTTAGCTAATTTCTAACTCTACTAATTAATTAATTAATTGACTAAATCAATTAAGATGCACATCCAAGCTGCATATTATTTCCCCCATGCACGTAGTCATGTCCTCTATGCATGCCATGCACATGAACGTATATGCCTAGTAGCTTGTATGGTACGTTTCATCTATAACTAGCAACGTAACCATCCGTTTGTCTTCAATTTTGTGGGATATCCTTTCTAAATGAAGAACAATTGGTTCCATAATGATGAATGCTAATTCTTGAGTATTTGCTCCTGCATCAAATCCCCTAGATGCATGAGCAAGATAGACATGAGAAAAGTAAATGGAATTTTTTAACTATTTATTTATTTTGTTTTTTATAGATGCTCTCTACCTTGCACTTCCCAGGTGAGTTCATTAGATTGATTATGATTTTTCTTTCAAGTGTCAGTTATAAACGATAAATATATAAATAACTTTCTATCGTGTTTTGACTATGTCGCGTAACCCAAAAACCATAAAATATCAGCCAATATGCAATATCGAGACAGATTTCTTAGTCTTCCCTTCAAGATTAAAAAAATTTAAGACGAAGTATTTTAAAATCGTTTCCTTTTATTTTGGGCAAGATCACAACTTAAAATTTTAAGGCCCAAGCGTGGCCCAACCTAACCTCTCTTCTTCTTTTCAAAATGCCGAACATCCTTTTTTTAGCCACACCCTCAAACCACTATCCTTCCCTCTCTCCCATACCACTATCGCCTATTATTCTTCCACCCTACCCGTGGTTTTGTTGCCTCTTGTTTTGCTTCCATGGTTTTTAGCTTTGGGAACTCCCACCTTCCCTCCTTTTTCATTTCCTTCTCCTCCTTTACCAAATCTCCCACTCTCTTTAGTGGACAACTTCAATCTCCCTTCTAACAACTGCTTATTACCTCCATCATTCTTCTACTTTCCTAGTTTCAAATTGTTATATTTTAAACCTCCCAAAATCTGAGTCTGACAATTATTCAACTTAAATATTTTTCTTTACCATTTGAATGTCCAGGCTCCCCTCCCATTTTATGTAATGATTAATCCTTGGGATCATCCATATGTATATATTTAATTATGTAAATTTTGATTAAGATTACTTAATTTGGAGGCTAAGCCAATTTTCTTTAAAAGTGTTGATTACAATGACAAAATCAAATAATATTGAGTTTGGAAAATGATTACGCTTCGCAACCCCATTTAGTGGATTGAGTACAATTTTCTAGTCAGCTTCTGCTCATGGTATTAGAGCTCCCGATCGATGGTATTGAGGGTGTATTCATTCCAAAATGTGTTTGATTTATCCTTATTCTCACCAATCTGTACTAATTTGTGCTTCTGTGGTATTATCTGATAGGTTTCAATACAAATCACTTGGTCAAAGCCATAGGATCAACAAAGGGCAGCAGCTGCAGTGGCTCTAGGCAGCTCACATCACCTCAGATCCCTTTGTTCTTGGTTTTTCTTTGTATCAATATGTGACCGCAATGCTCAGTAGTTTTTTGTTCTTTCTCGTTTATTCAGTTTGATGTTGTTCTCCTCAGTTTTCAACAGATCTATCTTTGGCATTTTGTGGCTCACCAAGAATCAATGGGGCTTAGTGCAACTCAGTGGGTTCCATGGCAGTTTGGCTTGGCAAGTCAGCTCAGCGATTCATTGCCAAATTAGATGTCTAGTTAAGAGCATCTTTGGCTGCAATCTCACTCGATCATTTCCTGCAATCTCTACTTTCAGTTTTAGATTTGTATTATTAGGTTAAGGCCTTGTATTTAGTTTATTAAGTCCCAACCTATAATCCTTAATCCCTTCCCCCCCCCCTTTCATTTTCTTTCCCTTGTTTATTTTTTCCATTTCTTTTTTATATTTTCTGTTCATTTTGTTAGATTTTGCATATTGCTGTTATCTTGTGTGTTTTTCAACTTTGTTGCTGCATGTGTCTTTTGTGTTTGACTATTTTTTTATTTCATTATTTGTTTCCAGTGTCTTGTGTTTATTTTTGTCATTGTGTTTTCTTGCCTGTCTCCATTTTTCTGCATGCTTTCAGTATAAAAAAAATCTAATTTTATTTCTTTTGGCCTTACATAGTAACTAGGGCAACATGGCTGAGAATGAGGATATAGATGATGTGATAACAACCCCGGTTGACTCCATTCAAAATCTTAGGACAAAAGTGGCTGCCCTTGAACCCTATAGGCTCAATTGCCAACACAAAAGTCAGAACTGATAGTCAAATCAACAACCGACAACTTAGGCAAACACTTAGTTGTGATGAGTCAGACCAAATGTTAGGTGTCAAGGTTTGAATTCCTCAATTTGAAGGTAGGAATGACCCAGGTATTTATATAGAGTGGGAATGAGAAATTGAATTATTCTTTGACTCTCCTGTAAAATAAAAAGCAACTTGGTGGAAAGGACTTGCCATAAATGTTGCCTTGAGTCTCATATTATTAAATCGTAAGATGAATTTAGGACTTTTTCATGTAATAGGTAAGCCCCCACTAGAATGTTTAGGGATAAAGCTAAAACTACTTCACCAAAAGTTGTGAATGATCAGACTCTGGCAATAAGGGAAGTGATTTCTAAATGCTATTTAAGTAGTGGCAAGACCAATGGTAACACCTGCAAGCTTGGTAGTAATATTGGATACATGGAAAGATTGGTAACAGGGACTTGTACTAGTATGGTTGAATCTATTGGTCCTTTAGAACCCCCTTCACATTGTCATATTGCTGATAATGATCAATGTGATGATACTATTAATTCCATACTTGTTGGCGAGTCAGTTGATAGTAGAAAAACTGGATCAGCTGTGTCTATTAAATGAAGGGCCAATTAATTGATTCTGATAGTGGGACTAAACAGGACCAATCAAAATTAGCCGTAACAATGTATTGTGTGCCTAATAGTGAGGACAATAAGCGTACTACTTTGTCAAAGTGTGATATGCCAACAAGTGTCATGCTAAACTGAGATGCACCCAAATATCACAGTAGTAGCATTAGTCCTACGCAAATGCTAAAACATATAAAGAGTTGTTTGTCCCTCCTCTCCAATCTATGCCCATTGCAAAATTATTGGCCCTGAGTTAACTGCCGCGTTTGATAAATGTTCTAAAGCTTTTTATGAATCACTATTTTGAGTTGGAAATTGATGACCACATTTTTTTTTAAAATACTTCACCATATGCTATGGTTGACTTGTGTTGTGATTTTACTCTTCATTTCCTTTATGAATCTGTGAGGCATCCTTTTGTCTTTTAAAATGAATTTAAAGGTTGCTTAAATCCTCTTATATTGTGAATGACCTATTTCTCTAAAATTTCATGGCTCAAAATTTTGATAAACACCTTGATCTATTAGCACCTAAGGTTTGGAAAGTCTTCGGCCAACCTTCCTTACTTATGAGTGGATTAAGAGTTTTAAATTGGACACTTACAAGACTGACCCAAACAAGTTTAAAAATTTTCCCTCCAGGCATGCTCATCTAAGAAGCTATTTTTCTTTCTGCATTGCCATTGTCAATCACAATAGAATTTTGACTCGCATTTGAAGCTACTCTATGATCCTGGTTGTAGTTAGTATGGCCTTAATTCTAACAATTCTGAGTCATTGATGAAAGGATCTCCTTATGTTCTATCCTTTGGACTCATTGTTGCTGTTCCATTAGAGTTCTTGTTTTTCAACTCTGCCTAATCTCAAGAACTCGTGCATTATTGTTGTGCAATTATCTGATGCTCTTACATTTGATATATGTGAATGCTTGCGGCATTATGTCCCTTTGAGTTTTAGGGACAAAACTCCTTATAGAAGCAGGATGATACTGATCCTACCCCTTAGGAATTTTTAATAAATTATTGGATATTTGTTATATTTTTTTCTATTTATTTTACTGTTCTGATGCATGATATAAATTTAGATCAAGCTAATTTCTGAGCCGTGTTGTTAAAGCCAAGCATTGGATTCCATGATCCAAAGTAATTTAATTTTTTTTAGGATTTTTAATTCGATTAAGAATTATTGGACTTTAGATAGTTTGGAGCTAATAATTAACCTACATCCTAGTGTAGTATTTATTTTGGGTATTTATGCTTCATCTAATTGTTGATTGGTATCATGGGCCAATGATGATATGTTTTTGAGAAAAAATAAACGTTTTCTCTAATTTTTAGACTTGGGTTAAGACAGCGTTGGGCCAAGCCACTTGCTCATAGGGCTTAACTATTAAGCACATATGGTTCGACAACCACCCTCAAGGCCTAAATAATTTTCGGACAAGTATTTTAAAACCATCTCTTTTCCTTTGGAGCTAGTTCATAACTTCATCACATAAGGCCAAGTGTGGCCCAACCCGACCTCCCTTCCTCTTTTCAAAATGTTGAACATCCTTTATTTTTAGACTCCCCCAAAACCACTATCCTTCCCTCTCCTCAATCCCACTAGTGCCCATCATTATTTCTCCCTACCCATGATTTTGTTGCCCCTTGTTTTGCTGCCTTGGTTTTTACCTTTCTTCCCTCCTCCATTTCCTCCCTCTTCTTTACACGCTCTCCCTCTCTTTCTACAACTTCAATTTCCCTTCAAACATCTAGTCACCTCCCTCATTCTTCTACTTCCCTGTTTTCAAAATTGTGGATTTTTGATCCTCACAAAAACCAAGGACAAAGATTATCAATCTTAAATATTGTTCTTTACTGTTTGAAGCGTAGGCTCCCCTCCCAACATATGTACTAATTCATCCCCGGATACAGGTGTTGATTACAAAAATGAAATCAAAGAGTATTTTGAGTTCGGAAGGAAACAGTTACGTTTTCACCCCACTTGGCAGATTGGGTATGATTGTCTAGCTGTGTTCCGTTCATCTTTTCTCAAGGGAAGATTAGTCGAGGAAAAATCTAGACCAAAGGTGGTCTAGGAGTTGTATATCTTTACTGGTGGAATTTGGTAGCTATTGGAGGGTTGCTCTGGAATATATCATAGCACAATGAGGTCCATTGGATTTGTTGGGTACATTCTTACAACATCAAAGATTGTGATATGTGGTCCATGGCAGTAAGTTCATCTGCTTTCTGGCTGTTCACTCATTTGATGCAAAACAGATATATGCTTCACTCCATCTTCCATGATCAGAATTTTCAGGTGCAGCTTATAGACAGAGTATAGTATACGCAGGTGTGTATGAAATTGTAAGACCCGAATCAGCTCCAGTCACGTGGCATTCATTGGATTGGATATGAAGATTATTCACATGAGATAGAATGATTCGGCTAGATTTCGACATCAATTCAGTTTGTGTTCCTTGTGGATCAGGGGATGATGCTATTCACCACTTATTCTTCGTTTGTAAATACCCAAAGGAGGTCTGGCTATAGATTCTCAGAAAAGCAGGGTGTCGTCATGTTGATGCTGATTGGCAGAGTTTACACATGGTTGACCAGAGGTGATTGGGGCCCTAAAGTGAGGAAGATGATCTTGGGTGCCTTAGTAGCTTCTGAGTATACAATATATTAAGGGAGCACAATTCTCATATTTTCCAAAACTCTACTACTACGACACATCTCCCATTCATAATCATTTGGGAAATGGCTAGTCATATTGATTGTTTTATCATTTGTAAATTTTATAGGGAGTTAGTTGGTATGGCTGACAGCTAGACTTAATTGATTCTTTCATTGTACTAGAGTCTATCTTCCGTTTGGAAGTATTAATTGACTTTTACTTACGAAAAAATTCTTGTCCCAAAGGAGCCAACTTCCATCATAGCTCCAACATTCAGTACCTTATTCAGTATAGACAAGTAAACTCTTCTAACTTTTTTTCTCTTTGATTAGAAAAAGATAAATGATGCCAAGTTGAAATACTAAACTATGCAATTGCTAGCTGAAAATGGTTTATTTAAGAAAGTAATATGAGTAGAATAACATCCTGAAATAGATTACTACATAAGTTGTCAGCAAGCTCACAGCTAGAGAGAGACTGTAACATCCATAAAGCTACCAAGAAATATAATGAAGTTAAGATTCTAAATTAGGGACAAACCTGACGGAGGAAGAATTTACTAGAAAGAGAAGGGTCGGCCACCTCTAGTATACCAGCAGCAAGTACATCAGCTGACCTTTCCATCTCCTGAAATATCCAAATATCAAATAAGTAATGCAGCAACTGACAAGAGGAGAACTGGTTTCCTAAACAGATGTTCAAGGCATTAGATGGAAGGAATATACAATAAAGACAGGATGGGACCAAGCAGGACAGGTAGAAAACTGAATAAAGCAACATCAAAGAAAAATGACACTCCCAAAATACTTCTGGCCACTAGATAGCATCATTGTAAAAGCCAATATAAACCTAAAACAAGTCCCATTCTTCAAACATATTACAACCTTGAAAATAAATTCACCTAATGACATGGCTTCATTTAATTATCAAAAAAATATTTGCACCAACCTCCTTAAGTATAGCACCATCTAGATATGTCTTTGTATGGACATGAAAACGTCCATCCTTCTTTGTTTCTTGCAGTGAATGGTCTCGCATGGCTTTAGAGACAGCAATAGACAACTTTTCATGGTGATGTAATGCGTGTGAACCCCCAACTATCACCACTTCCTGCTCATGATGGACCATTTTCTTCACCTATATACAAAAATCATGATAGTCAGACAGCAAGGGCATGATAACAGTTCTATATATAAAGAAAATTGGATTCTTTTTCATGGTGATCACCAAATATATATAGGGGAAGGAGAAGAGACGTGAGCTTGTGGGAATACAAAAGAAAATGGACCCAGGGGACAAGGGTGGATAAGTAGAGATCAACGTTGACAACAGCAACATTTCATTAATTAGTGACAGATTGAAGGATCCATATCTCTGGGTGGCTGCAGTAAGATCACTAGGTGTTCACATTGGTAAGTCTAAAATGTCAAGATGCTCAAAAGGAAAAATGAAAAAAAGAAAAGAAAAAAAAAGTAAAGTGGGGACCAGAAGATTCAAAGATTCCAAATAAGTAATAGAATAGGGCACTCAAAAGGGGTTCCTTGAATAACAGTCCAGAGTGTATATTAGTTTCATTTTTCTTCCTCATTAGTTTCAAAGAACAGACAAGTTTCAGCAAAATCTCCGAATCGCTTTAAGTGTTTCAATGGAACAATTTCTTTGTCAAAGGAGAGCTTTCCTCATTCAGGTAAAAATAAACTTATGAGATTTAATGCATGAATCCACCAGTATTACCCCTTATCGTCAAATCTAATCCACAAGCTCAGAACAAGAATTTACTTGCCACCAAATATGACATTTGCATGAAACCCGACTAGTCTGATAAACCATTTGTCAGGTACACCTATGTGAGGAGGGAAAAAGGTGTCACTGGAGTATAGCGACCTGGAAATATTCATTCGGCTGAAAATCACGGGCAGCTGTCTGTCAGCATCTTTATTATAAAAGGTTCAGGAAGGCCTAGCAGATTAGCACAGTGTTTATTAGCTGAGTCATTTGAAAGAGGGTCGCCGATTATCATAGGGGACTAGCATAAATATTAGAGGAGAGGTCAAGATGATTCATGTTGGGTAGAAAAATGATGTAAGAGGTATGATGTCCTCAAACTCCTGGCTCCATGCCTCTGTATCATTTCAATTTCCTTCAGACCTAACATTTTTCCAATTTCAGGGAGAAAAGGGCACAAAAAAATAAAGGTAGACTGGTAGAGCACTCACAGAAAATTCAGTTTGGTGCAAGAGGAATGACAGAAAGAGATGTATGCTTTATAAAACCTCCAAATGAAGAAAGATTTTCTTCAAGATAGTTTATAGCCAGGTTGGAGCTCAGACTGTGGCTTCTCATTCAAGGAAGCATGTCTGTTCAAGAGTTTAATCCTCATTTGAGAACCTTTGGACAGAGTACACTGATATTGTGTATACTAGTGTACCTGCCAAAGGACTTCTTGTGCATACTGGGTATGTGACAAGCAACAGGACCAATTTTTAATGACGCCAAGAGGAGAGTTTGAAAGCATTAGTTCTAACCCAATAAATAGCGATCCAATTCCCCTATTGGATGTTTTCCCCAGTGAGTTGTTAAGGAAGGACAACGGTCCTTACTCAAGTGGTCATGGAACAGAAAGCTAAAATTCTGGTTCAAATATAGTTGTGTACGCAATTAAAGGGAAGCCTAAAGGATGTTGAGATATGTTTGCAAAGGATTTGAACATATTGCCACCAACTGCATGAAGAAATTCTGCAATCATTGTAAGAAACTAGGACGTATCATCAAGGATTATCCTACTCAACCTTCAAAGAAATATGTTGGGCCTCCATGCTTCAATTGGTTCCTCAGGTGCCTCTGATTCTCCTGCCACAACTCCTGTTCAGTCATTCATTACTCCTGATACTGTCCACCATTTCCTCTTTAGATATTTCAGATAATTGAAATTATGCCTAATCCATGGTATTTTGATTCTCATTCTTCTAATCACATGACCAACAGTGTTGCCACTTTCTAATGTTAACGGTAAAAGAAAATTTTCAAGATCCGTTTAGTCAATGGTCAACACTTAGGTACATGGCGTGTATCTTAAAAGGTTATCTGTGGTGGACTACTCACCCAAAGGTCATCATTCCTGGATGGCTAGGACAATAATTAGTCTAAGGGCTGAGTTACTCCACTACATCATGGCTGGAAATTGTGAGAAACATGAAAGATATAATATCCAATTAGCATATGATTTGATCAGACCTTGAGACAACAAGAAACCATGGAGCCACAAAGCCACTGTGTGGAGTCACCCGGGATTACCAAGATACAAGCTCATCATGTGGTTATTTTGTCACCAAACAATATTGACTAAGGTGAAGCTACATAAGTGGAAGGTAATTGAAGACCCTGTGTACAGTATATGTCATGCAGCTCATGAATCATAAGATCACAACACTGTGAGCTGCGTTGTCACAAAGCAGGTATGGCATGAGGTTTTCAACTGGATGAAAATTCTATATGTGCCCTCTGACTTACTTCCATGGCTGATTCAAGTTACCCGAAGACCCAAAGGATGTGGAGCCATACTGAGGCAAGTGACTGCAAGTGTTATTTATAGGCTCTGGAGGAACAGGTATAATACTATTTTTCAGTCAAAGACTTATCTCTCTAGAATACTAGTACAGGATCTGGTAGAGGAAATGTTTATATGCTTACATGATAAAGTTTCTATGAGATGCAGAAGTTACTTAGAAAAGTTGGATAGATAGCCCAAGTAGTAGCACTGGGTTACCAATTTTGCTGTACATAAATTCTCTTCGGTATTAACAAAGTTTATAAATTATCAAAGGTGTTGTGCAAGATCAAGTGTCAGGGAAGATAATAGCCCAGAGACCTAAAGTGGGATGTCTATTTCAATTGCACATAAATTTTGCCACTTGTAATGCTGGTCATTGTAATAATCAGGTGTGGCATAAGCAAGTCAGTCACCTTCATTCCCATGCTATTTGGTTTTGCTCAATTCTGGTTCAGTTGGTAATAAAAAATCATTTTTTGGTTGACATTGACTGAGGATCTTATAAACTTGGTAAAACAAGACTTCCATTTCCTACACATAAACCTCTAGTGAAATCATATATACTTGTTTGGGGGGGGGGATTGCTCCTGCAATTAATTGATGATTTCATCCATGTAATATAGTGACATTGGCAGATTGAAAACATACATGGTGATGTAAGAGGAATTGCTCTCGTGATTGATTGATGATTTCACAAGTGAAATATTAAGACATTAGTTTTCACAATTTCACTTGGATTTATTTTCTTTAATATTGGTCCTTACTCTAGAGTGTTTCAAGGATTGATAACTAGTTTCACTGATGAACATGAGCCCTTTCTACCATGCTTTTATCCTCATTCACACTTAGAAATTTCCCGAAAGGTACCAATTCTTAGACTATTTCATGCCAAACATATTTGACTGTAGAGATTTTTAATGATAGGATTCTGAAAGAGAAGATGCAACTTATTAACTTAAATAGTCATTTTAATCCTTTTATGCCTTAATCATACACCACATATTTGTAGATATTACATACTCCTCCAACCACAATGTCTTCTCGATGGGTTTTGATAACTAATTGTCTCAATACAGTCTAATCCCAAAATCATTCCTCCTCGGTAGTTGATCCAAATGTAGGTCATGATTCTAATATAATATAAATACCCCGGCCCTAACATCCGTCATAAATAATTACCATAGAGTGCTTTTAGGATCAAGGAATGTCCCCACAAAGAGAACACCATACGCTTTGTCCGCTCTCACAAACTTTTCAGCAAGTAGCTCACCCATCATTTTATTACTCCAAGATTAACTATGGAGTTATCTAATAATAGATTTCTAAAAATGAAGACGCACTTTGTTGATATAGCAATGTTTGAAAAGGCCTAAGGCACACCTAAGCAATAGGGGTCCTAGAGCCTAGGTGCTAGGCACAAGTGGAGATTGTACCCTAGTTGACCATAAGGCAATGTTACCCTAGTATCATATTAGGTTGTTACGTTCGACCACTTTAAGGATCAACAATTGGCCCCATAGTTCAACACGAACCCTTTTCAACATACCATTTTCCTCACTCACACTCTTCTTGCAAACTTCCCATAAGGCCGCTCATCCTTAGACTACTTCAAGCCAAATGTGATTAGAGTTTTGTAATGATGAGCTTCAGAAAAAGAAGGTGCAACTTATTAACATAAGTAGTCGTATCAATCATTGTATGCTTCAACAATACACCGCATATCTTGGGGTATTATATTAGTCATCTTTGTATTGCAAGCTTTTCTAATAAACGCATCATCTCAAACATTTACGGTAGGAGGGGAAAAGGGGGCTGAATCAGGAGATAAATGAGCTAAGCTTGGGTTAGTCTATCCTTAGGGATGTTGGTAGAAGGGGTTTTCTATCTTTTAGTAGGTCTGGTTGTTATTCAGAGTATGTTATAATGTGTTGAGTCACTCTTTTTTCTGTTTAGTTGAATCTTAACTATTAGAGTCTATTTTTTTAGCCAGGGGAAGGGAATCGATTGGGAGGATGTTAGATGTAAGAAGGGAGGTGGCCAGAGCCTCAAATGCCTCGTAGCACTATTATATCAGATCTCTAATACTATCATTTTCCTATTCTCATCTTTGTTTTCCTTCTTCTCATCTATTGTTATTCCACAAAACCATTGTTAGAGTTGCGAATATATTTTCATGTTTTGATTGAGAACCATTTGTTAGCCAAAATCAAAATCTTACACTTGATTTTGGTGGAAAATATATGTCAAGATAAATATCACTACTCCACAACAAAATGGTGTGGCCAAATGGAAGAATCGTCATCTTCTTGATTTTGTTAGAACTCTTCTAATTGGGTCATTTGTAACTTCTCAATTTTGGTGCAAAGCTTTGAATACTATTGTTTATTTAATATATAAGCTACCTTCTCCTATTAGGAATAGATTACTCCAATCTTCATACTTTTCATTGTGTGTTTTGTTCATCTTTCTACACAATGATCATCTGTTGAAGTGTGTTTTCCAGGACATGCTGGCACACAAAAAGGTTTTATTTGCTATGATCCTTATGCTCACCGTACTTGGATATCTAGGAATGTGACTATTAGACAATTAGCTTAAGTGATTTAACTATGGTTATCTAATATGATTAGGTTGAGTTATCATATGGTTAGTGGTATGTTCTGGATCTTTCTGGAGTCAGTTATAGATTATTCCATATCCAATTAAGTTGTTATATATGGGAAGCTAGTACTGGTTGAAGGGGAGGAGGGTAAAACTAATACAGGAGCATCCATGGATTCTTAAGACAATGAAAATTTGACATACTTAGTTATACAGCCCAATACAATATTTGTCTTTGACAATAACATTAATAATATGACAAACCTTAACAAGTGTACTTTGAGTAATTATTGCAAGTATGTAGCATATTTGTAAAGAGAAGATTAATGCACTTCAAGATGTCAACATATCTAAGATTTCATATATTACAAGTTATTACAAGTGAAAGGAAGTTATTATGCATGAAAGTCAAACTTACACATCAAGGAGACCTAGTTATCATTGTTATATAAATTAGGACTCTTGTTAGCTATTTTCATGTAATATAGCTACGTTTGTTTGTAGTAATTTTTTGTTTGATTCATGCATTATATAGGTTAATACTATGTTGCTTTACTAGTTAGTGTGCTAGTTAGCCATATTTATATTACTTTAGCTATCTTAGTGTACTACTTAGCAAAGTGTAACTACCTATATAAGGCATAGTTGACACATTGTAACATAGAATGTCGATCATACTGAAATCTAATATAAGTAATACACTTGGTTATTTCTCTCTTTTGTGAGAGAATATTTCTAACTGAGACTACTTGATATAATCTTAGATAGAATACTTTAAATGTCTTCTTGGAGTAACATTTAAAGTTAAACTTCTTGTTGAAATCTTGCTTGAACATTTATACTATTCTTCCAATCTTTTTTGGATCTTGCTTGAAGATTCACATTCTTCTTCTTATTATTCAAACCACCGAACCTAATTCCTTCTAACCTTTGAATCTTCAACTCTTTGATGAAGAATTCACACCAAAAACACTGAGTGAGTTGTGAGCAAGGTCCTGGAATTCAAGAGAAAACAAGCTCTCAAACATCTTGGATTATCACTTTAATTTCAATTAATACAATCAGCAGGTCTATTTTCTCTTAAAAAAGTTTCCCATCTGATTGTGTAAAAAGAATTTAGATTCTTTCCTGGGACTCCTGCCATTCTTTGGTACACGTCAACCACCAAAATCCCCTTATATATCTATCTTGCCATCTTTTCCTAAAACTCCGGCTTTCATACAAAAAATTCATTTGGATCGAGTTTATCATAGATGTCCTCTGACTAATAATGCTCTTGCAAACTCCCACTGTGGTTCCTACTAATGCAACTTTGATCTTTCACATTGCTCCCGATCATTTTCCTCCCACAAGAAGCACTAGAACCTATAAATCTAGGCTGGTACAAATTTCCTTCCCCATCTCTCTGTTTGCTACCATGTCTTCTAGTTGCATCCGTTCATGTTAAAAATAAGCATGAATATAAGAATTGGCAGCAAGAAATGGAATATGAACTTGAAGCTCTTGAGAAAATATTTACATGTCCTCCCAATGTTAAGCTGATTGGAGGTAAGTGGGTGTATCACGTGAAAGTCTAACAGTTCTCTAATTCAATATAACGATCGACTTTTTCTTTTTAGAAATAAACAAGAATATGGGCTTGAATATGAAGAAACCTTTGCTCGTGTTACTAAAATGATCATTGTCAAAGTCATTCTTGCTATAGCATCATCAAAATCTTGGGCCTTAATTCGGATGGATGCCAAAATTGCATTCTTGCAAGGAGACCCCAAAGAAGAGAATGACATGAAACTTCCATCTGTTATGACATTCTCCTGATGGGGTATGCAAACTGAAGCAATGTATGCATGATGGGCTCAAGCAGGCTCCTTGAGCTTGGTCTGCGAAATTTTGTAGCAAACTTTTAAACTTCACCTTTACGCAAAACCAATATGGTTCTTCTTTGGTCTTCAAAACAACGACTGCAGGAATGATCATTCTTTGGTAAATGTTAATAATGTTAATAATATTGTTATTGCTGATAATAATGTTATATTGATCACTAAGCTTCAAAACATACTACGTATTACTTTTAATAGTAAGGACCTTGGGCATCTTGCTTATTTCTTAGGACTCAAAGTACACTCCCAAGCAGGTGCATTCCTATGGATGTTGCTCCCATTGATGCACATCTGGAATTGAATGTAAATTTATGGAAGGATGAAGGCAAGTGATGCAGGAATATTTTAAGCCTTTGAAGATTGAATTATGAATCCCATTGGAAAGAAGCTAGGGTCAAATTCTAAAGAAAAATATTTACTATGCATTATAAATGTCATTGGAAAACTTATTGAATTAGAAGTCCAACATATTTTTCGAAACTCAAATCCGAGTTGTCTGCACAAAGTTATGATTGATTTATCATACGCATGTCAAGCTGAATTTTTAAGCGCAAACGAAAAAGTGTGTCGTGATTAACATGATATAGATGTCATTATCTTTTCATATTTATTTATTAGGTTGTTATTGACTTATGTCTTGTTTGAATCCACTTACTAAAAGTAATTATATAAGATAACTACTTATTTTAGAAATTTTTTAGGCTAAAAATTTCCAAAATAAGTAGTTATCTTGTATAATTAGTTTTGGTAAGTAACTCCAAACAAGACCTAATTAGTTAATAAGTTTGATAAGATATTAATTACTTAATTAGTTTGTTTAATCATTAAGAAGTTAAGTAGAGTTTATCTTTTATTTTATGATGAGATTTATCTTATTTAAAAAATGGATTTAAATGTTATTATCTTAGGATTTAATGGGGCCTATTCGCGAGTTACTATTCACGTGAATAGTGATTTATTCATTAAAAGTCGTTTATCTTATTTAGATTTAGTTTATCTTATTAGGATTTAATGAGGTTAAATAAGGAGGTGGATGTTATCATATAAATATATCATATAAACTCACGTTATTTTCTCATGATGATGGAATTTGAGTTCTAATAAAACATGCTCTCTGATTAAATTTTCCACTATTTTGTTAATTCTAGGAGAGTAATAATTTAAAAACCCTCTTTATGTTTCTTATATGGTCTTATATAGAGTTATTTCTGTGTATTCCTTCATTAGCGATCCTTTGAGAGTTGTGTATGAGATTTTCAAAGGTAGTTGAAAAATTATTTTATGTGATCCTTCATTTATATCCTTGGTTTAGAAATCATCATTGGTATTTTTGAAACCACCATTCCCGCTACACATCAACAAGCCTCCACTAGATCAGTCCTTTATAGGAGTCTCACCGGTAACCTTGTCTACCCAACTATTACCAAGCCTCATTCGGTAGTCAGCGTAGTGAATAGATTTATGCAATTGCCTTGACATCTTCATCTTGTTGCAGTTTGCAGCATTATTTGACACTTAAATTAGATCTCCTACTTTTTTTATTTCTGACTAGATATAGTGATGCATATTGAGTTATGTGTGAAATAGTCATAGTGCAAGAATTAGTCTTGCTCTTGCATCAATTTGTGTAAGAGGCAATCTAATCACAATTCCTCCCAACTTTAGCCTCCACTACCTATTTTGTCATTTATTTTCACTGCACCAAATTAAATAGGAAAAAAAAATTATTCAACATAGCCCACCAATAGCAACTCGAAGTCACTTGTTTAATGCACATTTACAATAGCAACAACCACCATGCCCCCACCATAGAATGAAAAAGAAAAACAACCATCAGTCATCACAGCAACCACCAACATAGTTACCACAAAAACCCTAGCCACCATCCGTTGTCACCTATCTCTGTTGTCATCAAATGCCTAAAACACCATAGCCACAAACATCGTCGCTGCTCCTTCTGAGCCATTTTACACAATTTTTTGCAATTTTCCCCATAGAGCTCTAAGTTGCAAGTCGCGACCATCTCACTACCAAAGCTGACCTTATCCATCATCGCTACTCATTATAGTCGAAACCACAAATTTCATCTATGTTTGATTCATATAGTTAACCCTTTCTCATGTCGCTTGAGTTCCAACTTCAATAACTAGTGATCACCTTATTGTCACTTTCACTAACCATGGTCCACTCTTATCCAATTCAAAAAGAATATAAACAATGTTAAGTCATAGAGTATTACCTAAACAACTATTGGTTAGCGTCATCCCCCATGGGCCACAACAATTACCAACATTTTTGAATTCATCCACAAATATCATTGCCCTATCATCACCATCTTCCACAACAATTGAAGCAACTGAAATCTTAATATGCAACTTGTTTTCATTCAAACATAAATAGTTTTTGCTCAAAACAACAGACCCCAAAAGAAAGAAGTGAAAAAAGGGGAAAATTAAATTAAAAAAAGGGCAAGAGTATCAAAGTTAATAATAAGGGAAAAACACTTCTAAAGAGATTGTCCATTCTTTAGTTGATATTTTTTTTCTAACCTTTAATATGGTTTAGAATAAATACTTTTAGGCAATCCGGCAAAAAGTGGACAATTTTATGGAGGAAGATCAAGTTTGTTTTCATTTAAGGAAATGAAAAGGCAAAAAAGGAGCTCAATGTTGTTATTAGCCACTTAGCTAAACAAAGAGGGCATGATAAGCATGGTTCTATTCCTCCTACTCTATCCGCAATCACATTCCCAGTGCGCCATCTTACCAATGGATGTAATTTCCACCCAAATACATCACAAAGATTACGCTTCCTCATTTTAAAAGAAAACAAGACTGATCTCTACCACCCAAAAGGAAAAAAAAATGAGTAGCTCATATGGTTGAAAATATATTTGTTTACCAAAAGTTCAAGTTTAGGAATAAGTACCAATTAGTAAAGCATCTTTCGCAGAGTATATAGTAAGCAACCTCCCACATAGGCTTGGTCGAATAGCTAACTAGAGTTGAGTATGATAGTTAATGGTTGAGAAAATAACTTCTATCAACTATATGATTTCGCAAGCTCAAAACAAAGACTTAGGATGTTAAAGCATATCAAAAACTTTTGAAATCCATCATAAGATGTGCTTTTGAGAAAAGCCCAGCCTAGTGAGTTAAGAGGCCTTCGTGAAGACATAATGTTCTAGCTGAAGGGTCAAAAATTCCACTTCGCCTATCATGTCGCCTCTTTAACTCTATGTGGAAAGAAGGCTAGTTTCTGGCAATAGTCTCTAAAAGGTCTTATGGTTGGTATGCTAGTACAACTAAGTCCTTTTCCGTGCATGATAGTTCTAAGGCACTAAAATGTTTTAATGGTAACCAATTTGGTGAATCGTCACCAACTACAAAGGTGGGTTTGTTCAACCTATTGATGGGTCCCCTAGAAAGAAATACATGTTCGTAACTTGATAATATAAGCAAAAAGTAGAAATTTTGAATCTTTTATAAATACTATAGCAATGAGAATGAGGATTGGCATGGGCCCTGCTTGTTCTCTCTTGCTTCAAAATTCTAGGTTGAAGTTCCCTCTAAAACAAAGAAATGTGCAATCTACGCATTGCCTCACTACAGGGTCTAAGGTATTAGCTAAAGTGCTTTGTCAGGCCATTGGAAAGAAAGTCCAAGTCCATGTGGATATAACTCTTTTTGGATCTAGAAGTGTTAGTGAGGATTGTGTCTATTAGTATTTTCCAAGAACTTCTAGTATTCTTATCATCTCATCAATATATTTGAGTTTAGGTTTATCCATTAGGATTCTCTTTATTATTTTATCTCTGAGTCATTTATCTCCTATGTACCTTACCATTATTCGATGTTAAAGAATAAGTAAAATTGAATTTTGTATGAGAACCCTAGTGAACATATTAAACTCACATTGTAAAATATCCAGGCAAGCGCATACCACAACATTCCAACCACAAACACTATTGTTATTTAGTACCATGGCTACAATTCCATCAAGCGAACATAGAAAGAAACAGATGCCTAATTTACTTTTCAAATAATGTTCATTAATACACTTTTGTTATTCTAGCAGGCTGGGGACAAACAATAAAACAAACGGAAATAACCACAAATCCATTGTGGCTATCCGTAGGTATTTATTTATCTGCATGACTAATCTTGAACCCCACAGGTCACAACCCACAACTCAAATATCAATAAAAGCCAAACGTTTGAATACAAACCATCAAAGAGCATGTGGATATGGCAAACAGATACGTGGCACATAAGCATGCATGGAACTGCAGTATATGGCAAACAGGTACATCTTGTCTAATAAATGCAATATCCAAACTACTTTACACATAAGCAACAAGAATAATCAAAATCAAGAAAGAGAAAAAGAAAGGTCATATCTTGTTGTGTCAGTCAATAAAAATAAGTCAGCAAACTCAACCAGCCTATCTCCATTATCATTGCATGACATAGCATTCATGAAAATTTCCAATTATACAAGGAAATTGCTCACCTCTGCCTCAATAGCGTCAACATCTATACTGTAATTGCGGCCTTTTTCCAAGATATTATACCGATTATGATTCTGGAGGACAATGATTGGTATAAGCAATCTACTTGTCATATCAACTGTCTCAAACCTAACACCACAAATGGGCAAATTTGTAAAAGAGTGAAGATGTAAGCTGAAAAATACTATAATTTGGTAGCCACAAAAAAAAATTACTTGATGAGAAAATTATTTGTGGTAATCCGTGAATTGCTAGATAGGCTTTAAAGATATGGCAGAAAAAGTATTAAGGTGCTTGGAGAAATAATAAAATAAAACACTTGTCACGAAAACAATGAAATTAACATTGAAGTGATCAGCAGAGAAAATTGTCTTAAGGGAAAGTATACTCCAAGGACTTCTCAAACACTTAAAAGCAGAACATCCGATCAAATAACAACTAGATATGCTTCGTATTTCAAGGGCTCGCCAGTGCCTACAGAACTAGGTAGATGGTGGAGCTTCTTCCTGTATCTAGTTCTTCATTGACATAAGAGAAAATATGATTGGCATTTCAAAAACACTTTATTGCCAATTCTTCCTTTGTCCACTAGCAACAATGATGTACACTCCAAGTTCATTAATACTGAGCATTTAGGTATATTTGTTGAAAGGCCTGAAACATCCGTTTGCAAATAAAGTATATCATACACACAATTTTGATGTAACCAGCTGAACAGCATAGGCATGAAGCACACAGGGAGAAATTCATACAGTAAGACTTTGTTTGGATGTGGAAGTTGAGAACCAAAGGGATTTTGAAATTTATTGAATTGTTAAACTAACTCACTCTACAATTCTATAGTTATAAATTCATTGTTTTGATAACAATAAACACAAGCAATTTAAATAGAGAATTTTTAACCTTTAGGACAAATAATTTAAAAATAGTCAAAGCAAGTATTAGGTCAAGGAAGAAGCGGACAGCAAGAACATCACTGAATGGCAAGCTTTAAAGAGATGGTCAAGAACCTAAGATAAGAAAGCAAGTAGTTTGTGCTCTACTAGCTGCAACTATATACTACATTTGGGGAGAAAGAAATGGGCAGAGGTTTGCAAATAATTTCCAACCTTGCTCTTGTATTAGAAAACATATTATCAGTGATCTAGCAAGTCATTTTATTTCCTTTCAAATTTGTAAGTCATTTACAAAGCTAATGAGTTGTGTGGATGAGTAAGGTCCTAATGCTTAATATGTTTTAAGTATTTTGGTTGTACTCCTCACTTTACACTTGGAAGTATATAAAATCTAACTTACAAAAAGAAGTAGAGAGAAATAACATTGGTAAATAGTTAGGTTTTGATTTTTCCCTTTCGACTTCAGGCCAAGGAAGTTCCAAATACCAACTAGTGGGTGGAATCTCTCATTAGAGGATTTCAAAAATTGTGAGAAGTTTATAAATTCTTTTGAAATATCCAAAAAAGTGATTCACCCTAGATAACTTATAAATTCCTTAGAGTGAACTACCCTCTAAACAACTCCACACAAGTGTACCCTAGGACTACCTCCAAAGTTTGTCGCTCTAGTAATTATGATTGGTCAAACTACAGAAGTCGAAAGCCGGAACCCAGACATCACTTATGAAATGCCTTCATGCGATCCTCATAAAAAAAAAATATGCCTTCCAAATAGGGGCCTATTTTAAATAACTAGTAATTCATCCGTCAACAGGGTGTTATTGAGAAACAAAATTGCTAATGTTATTATGACATCATTATATGATAATTTAATTATGCATGGGTATTTTTAAATAGATAGAAGTATGATAGTTTAAAAATCTAATGAATAAAAAAAATTAAATTGATAAAAACACTATTGGTAAAGTTATTACTACAACATGCAACCATAAATACTAAAGGGGACCACAAAATTATTAAGGGAGTATACTTAAGCCACACAAAAATTCTTCTATTATAAAAAAAAAATACTCTCTCCGTTCAAAAAAGTAAGTCTCTTTAGGATTGAATTTTTGTTCTACAATAAAAGTCATTTTAACAAGTCAATGCCTAATTTCCACTTTTATCTTTATTTTTTTCTTTTTCATTATCAATGTAGCCATTAATTGCCCTACGAAGAATATAAGTGTAACTCCTTAATAAGTGTCCTTGTTTAATTATGACATACTCCCTTTATTCCAAAAAGAAAATCATTTTAGCAATACAATAAGGATGTATGACTTATTAGAAGAAAAAAAATAATGGTATGTATTTTCAAGTGCTTTATATGAACACTATTACTAATATATTCAGTTGACATAATAAATTATGAAACATCAATTATTAATCAATTAATCAAGTATGATAATTATTGATGGTACAATAGAAAATATTTGGCTATAATTAATTTTGCTACGTAAAACCTATATTTACTACAATGTATTATAATTATTTTGATTTAATAACATAATGATGAAAGAATCTAACAAATAATAAATATTTTTATGTGCGGTGGTATATACTGATCAAGATGACAATGAAGTGGTATGCAGTTTGATGTATAAATATATTTACTAATTATAGCAGCGTTTGGTAAGATGAGATGAACATTTTTTTTATTAATTTACACTTATTAACTTATCGACTTCTCATGTAAAAATTATTATTGTGGTCTACATACATAGAACTTGAAGGGGCAGGCTTTGTTTGATGTCACCGTAAATAAAACTAATTATAAATGAATACAATAAACTAACTATAACCATTTAAATCAATATCTTGGTTTTGATTGGATCATTATTCTATGCATGCATGAATGCACTACATTAAATGGAAAGTGGAACAACAAAGTTAGATAATTGGATCCTTTATTATTAATGCTGCTAACTGGATGACCAAATTACAAAGATAATAAGTGAAAGTGGGCAAAATGCACAATTCTCTATGTTAGGGCTTAAACTGCCGATTTGGGACTATATGCCATTAAATGCTCATTCTATTGTATGATAGGTGGGGTGTAGTACTCCTTTTGGGTACGAATCCTGATCCACCGACTATATTATTATGTATTATTATATATATAAAGGACAATTAATAATAATTACTTATTTTACTTGTCTTATTTTACAAGATTAATAGAACCAAAAAAGTAGCATAAGCCCATTGCAAAAAAAGAATAAAAATCGTTTAGGATAGTTTACTTATAGGTCTTGTTGGCCCGATTAAATATAATGTATTTTACCAATAAATGTAAAAGGATAAGCCTTAATAATGCATAGGGAGGGGCCTTGGTAGAATGTGGTTCAAGAATGGACCTCCCAATAAACAATCAATCTAAAACTTCCTTCCTTGAGTCCAAATCAAAATCCTTGAATTTATAACTAGTAATTTGTGCCACACTCTCCTTTAGCCCAATTAACTCCTTGTCATTGACACTTGAAAACTCAATCACCCCTATTTTTCTAGTTCTAACTCCCTCACCATTCTCTTCGGAATGGAACTTTATCTCCTTCCAAGACTCACGAAAAACATCCCTCGATCCTCTCCCTCAATCCCACAAATATGGAACGTTACAACGAAATCCATCCATTTGTTCGTGCTACCAATTGTTGAGTGTGCTTATTCCTCACCAATGCTGGTTTATTGAACATTATTTAAAGAATTGCAAATGTATTGAGAAAAAACAGGTCATAAGATTTAAATTATTGGTAATTTCAATTTCGTTCTTCGATTTCAGCTTGCATTGACGTACTGTTTGAAGGGAATCATTTACGCCAATCACCCTTCTTCAAATTCAATTTATTTTTAGATAACTCATTCAAAGTTGAGTCAAGTGAGGGAATCTCACTCACCCTTGGTTCGATTTCATTAGTTTTCGTTGAGTTATATTTGAATCCAAGTTCGATCCTTACTCGGCTTGCATCATGCCTCTATAGTTTTTGACAGTTGTAAACATAGATCTCAACAAATGGGGTCAGCTATGATGCAGTAAAAGGTCCATAAGGTATGCAGGAACACTATCATTGATATACGAGTTAAGTAAAATATATAAGATGCAGAAAGGTGTACCTAACATCTGGTGCTACCACATGCTCAATTGTGGTTGAAATAAGTGCCCCAAGTTGACCAACAAACATATCAGGGCTTGAATGATAACTTGTAGAACTTAGACCTCCATTAAACATCACATTCCTCAAACGGGGCAGCGTTTTAGGACTAATGCTCCCTTCTTCCGTTTCAATCTTGCCATATGTGCAAGGACCCGAAGAGAGGTCAATCACAGCAAACCTGAAAGACATACACAACCAAGAAATTTCAACTCGGAGGCCCATAAAAGCAGACCTAATTTGGTCAAATCTACCTTTACATGTATCCCCCCTCCTGCCTGACAATTCACTGCATCTTCCTGATATCAGAATGAAAAGCAGGAGAATCGAAAAGTACAATAGCATTCATTCTTGAGAGGAGAGGAAAATCTTATGCTGCAATGTGAACCAATTATTAAACCATGTCTCACTTAATACAAGAGGGCGATTGGTATAGGAGGGAAAAGATATCATCCTATTTTAGGTCCCTTCTATAATGTATTGAACGAAAAAAAAAAAAGTAAAATGCCCATTTAACATCAAACAAAGATTTAATAGGTATAATTTCGAAAAGATTTTACTCCATTCCAAATACGAGACTAATACCTGCCAGAGCCCAACCAAACTTGAGATGCACCACCTCCCATGTAACGATAACGATAAATGTAATCACCTTCTTGTTTTTTCATCTCATCTTCTGTTAGTGGTGTGAGTCTGCCATACATTAAGCTATCAAGATTGACCTCCTTATTTCTAGGATCCATCCTGACCTGCTTAACCATACATCCATTAAGCAAGAAACAGCAAAGCAGTTGAATGCTGTAGAAAGAAAGGTACATATGGAATTGCTTTTACATAATGGAAAAGGACAAACAAAAAAAGTAATCAGACTTGGTGCATATAGCAGTTAATGACAGTCAATTTAAAAAAAAATAGCTGCAGCATGTTGCAACAGACTTGAAAAGAAAACACGACTAATTTTAGGACTCATGAAAGCTCCAGAGTTGTCCACATATATGTTTAACACAAATAGTTATACCTTATCAAAATTTACAACAAATATTGCCGTTGGTGCCGGTCGATCCATCTCTGATGCCGTATGTCCCGAATTATCAACATCAAAAATATAGGAATAAAGCTTCTGAAAAACAGGTTCCACAGTCGTTGCTTCAACATCAAAGGCTGGCACTTCACGTCCAAACTCACTCTATACTTGTAGACAGAGCACAAAATGTCCAATAAATTTTTAAGTCTTGCCACGAGTAGCTCAAACAGCAACAATTGGGAAAATCATAAGCAATTACCTCTCTTGCTGTTCCAGAAGGTACCATAGCCTCTTTCACTGCCTTCTCTAGAGAAATTAATTCTGGCTGTCCAGCCTGTCATATAATAGATAAATAAAATTAAACAGTGGGATTGAGAATTTTTAATTTTATTTTTTAAATTTAAAGGATCAGAAAATCAGAACAAGGAGGAGGAGAATGCAACGGAAACTTTCAGAATAAATGGGGAGTTTACAGAAGACACGGCAGAATGCAAGTCTAAGGCTACTGAAGTAAATGAAAAAATATCAAATGAGGAGATCAAGCAGGCTATTGCAGAAAGTGTTGAGATATCAATCTCTGGGAACTAGAACAGAAGTTCATTCACTCTCACAATATTATTCTCTTTTCCCAGAGGAGAAAGGCAGCAAGAAGTTTCTCTATTATATCAAAGAGGAGAATACTCATTGTATTCCATAATACCACTTACATAGCATGCTTTCAGGCTCATAAACAATGCTGTGGAATATAATAAAACAAAAATCAGCCTGCTTATTCATTGGCTACAGAAATGTGACATAGAAGAAAAGCAAATACAAGTAGCATAATCACCCTCATCTCAGGGAACACTTACATGTCAATCCAGGCCAAGGGACATCAATAAAAATTGAGAACTAAAAGAAAATTTGGCTTCGCAGGCAGATTAGGTCAACACTTATATGTCATTTGCAGAACATAAGACAGAAAGAAAATGTTTCAATTGGCAAACAAATGAATCAAGATTGGAAAGGGAGAGGGAAAGAAGGGTTTCAATCAGCACAACCTATACAATAGAACAAGCCCATGGGCCAAGAAGGGATGGCATCGGTGAGGCTAAGACCCAAACACAATAGGCTTTTACCCAATGGATGCGGATATAGACATATATAAATGGATATGAATACAGGTTTGGATAAAGATCCATCTGGTTTGGATTCGGCTACGAGTATAGGGTCTCCATATCCATACCAGTCTCCATATCTGCATTTATTTAACCATCATCAAAATTACTTTCATACCCTTAAATATTTAAATATGTGTCTGTTACTTAATGGTAAAATAGTTTCTCTCAATAAAACCCTAAAAGTAGAATTGATTTAGGGTTGGCATCATAAAACACCTATTCACCATCACTACTCACCTCTACACTTACAATTTTCTCTCTCAACTGGTGATTTTTCTTCGTCATCTCCATCACAAGCCTTTTCCTCCATTCCTTCTCCTTCTTCATTTCTTTTTAGCTCAAGAATAATACAAAGTCAATCTCATTTCATCTTCACTACAAATCTGGGCAAATATGGTGGAAAGCTTATTTGCTCCGATATTATAGTGAACTCATTCGCATATGCAATCATTTCGATTTGATCTACTTCATATTTTATTTTATTTTCTTTAGTCAATTTGGTGGCCAATGAGTTATCTCTTTGCTTTATCAATTGATTATTATAAAGAGTCTTTCACTGCCTTTCAATGAGTTATCTCAACTGTTCGGTTGATTTGAGTTGGTATGCCAAGAGGTTTCTTTCTTCTAAGTATCTACTTTTGGTCTTGTTCATGTTAGGAAAAGGTTGATCCCATCTCTACCTTTGGAAGATATTTGATTTTTCTTTTTCTTTCTTTCTTTAGTTGCTTCATGCTGCAGTTGTTTGATTACTTGTGTTCCTGCTAATGAGTTTTAGTCTGTGTTGGTATGCATTCATCTTATTGTACTAAACAATTAAAAAAAAGAACTTTTAATTCTATTTGATTCTTCATCTTCTTTATGTCTCTCGCTTCATCTTCATCTTCTTGTTTGCCCAAAAGTTTTTTTTAAATTATAATAAATCCGTCTAGATTGGGTATCCATCGGCTACAGATATGGTTTGACAGGTGAATACCCATTTAGGTACTGGTACAAATATGGGTGATGCAAGTTTAATTAGGTACACGATCCCTGACCCAGACCCAACCTGTTATTATCCCTGGCCAAGGCTCCAACCTTTCATAATTTATCTAAAGCCTAAGGGTGCAATCAAAGATTATATAACGCCCAAAGAGCTAAACAAGAAGAAAGCGCAGACAAGAATTAGGTGATTTTAAATCTAACGGAAAATATCAATTTCTGCCATGAAAACGAGGGATGGACCTTGAGTTTCAATTGGAGAGCAGAATAATCTTAACCACAAATAAATCATGGAAAGTGGATATGACAATTACAATGGTTCTTGGACCTGCAGTCTTCTCCCTCTCTCCCGCCATCCTCTACTTGATTTGTTAAACTTTTAGCAGCATGAGTATTATATGCTGAATAAATTTTGAATATAATAAGTCAATACCATAGCCATAGATATATACCTCTCCTAAAGGCTGACAAGAAGAAGATGAACTATGGTGAATCTCAAGGCCATGTGAATCAGAACATATCTAGAGTTAGTAATTCCTTTCCATCGATGCTCAAATTTTATACTCCTTAACTTTTTCATCATTTTTTCATAAAATAAGTCATTTTACGCAAAAGATAAGAAATTAAGTGCTATGTTTTCAATTTTATCCATCTCTTTTCTTTCTTCCTTATTATCCCCCCAATTCATTATTTCCCATCTTATCTCTTGTAACAATAAATTTATAAAAGTTCCAATAAGGGTATTTTAGTCGATTTACATTTCATTTATTCAAAATTTTAACCCTTCTTAAACCATGTGTTATAACCTTAAATGCCCGGGAAGGGATTCATGATATGGAAAGCAAATATCTTACCGGGAACACGTTATAAACAAGATGATGTTCAATGTCAAGGGGTTGACCAGTCTCTAAGCAGGATGGTCTGTGCAACTGAAAGCTGATCCTAAGAAACTCTTCCAATTTATGAGAGTCCAGCTTATATCTGTAGCCACCATCACCATTGAAACCAACAAGGACAACGTTCACTTCAAGGGGGACCTGGAATGGAACCTGCAGCAATTCACATTGTTAGGCAATTAAATCAAGACTTGATGAAAGGATTATCTTAACAAGTCATAACCCTAGCAAAAGCATTCAATGGATTCTGCAATGTGTTGTTACCAATCACACAGTAAACAGCATTAAGCCACCTGGTGTCTCATTCTCATAGTTAAAAAATCTAGAGAAAAAAAACTTAACTCAGACAGATGCTGACTGCAGATACGTCAAGAACTTAATCAAATATGTAGAAAATGAGACCAAAGTTTTTGTTCTGCTATATCACCAATGCGAGCATTTTCCAGTTGGCAGTTTTTCCCGCAGTTCCCCACAATTACAAGGGAGAGTAAATGCAAGCTTTTCCGATTTTGACTATCCTAACTCTATCCTATCATAAATTCGACAGACTGCCAGACAAAAGTAGTAAACGCTTTAGGTACAATTACGGAAGCATGCAAGTCTAGGATGCATATCATTTCACTATATACTGAGTCTGATGGAAGTAAGGATCATAAGTGATCCCAAACTTGTATGTAACCTTCTGCTCTAATGCAGATAACTTCAACCGACACATATAAAGGAAATGCCATTTTTTGCTCCACAAGTTAAACTATGCATCCTCACAAGGCGTGACTTGATAACAGCCATCCTAAACATCAATAACTAAGACAATATCAGAGAGAGAGAGAGAGAGAGAGGTACCTCTGCACGAGTATGAAGCATACGACGCACATGAGATCTAACGATATCCTTAACGTCTTGAAATGCTCCATGGTGCCACTGAGGATGGCCAGGGTCTCGCCGGAAGGCTTTATGTGCCGATTCGGATCGAACAAAAAGCAGACTCAGAATCAAAATCAGTTTCCTTAATGTTGATTTTGGAGGAATCGACGAAAAACTGAGAGAACGCATAACGCAAAGTTGAGCTATACACAATCGATTCGATTGAAGTTATAATTCAGATAAGAAGTGAATTTTGCATTCGCGAATAGAGCCAGAGTTCCGCCTCGGACAGTCGAGCCACGAAGGTAGAGCCGTGTGAGCGTACTCCTACTTCCCGTTTGGTATGGGCTAAACAATAGGGTGGTCCGTCCTTATTTTGAAATAGAGAGGCGTTTAGCCATTTTTAAATTTATTTTAACTAAAATGGATATATATATTTTCAAAAAAAAACATCTAAATACATTATATAAGTGATAAAATATAATAGGATTTTCCCGTCTTACCAAACAAATGCTTTAGCTAAGTCATGTCATTTAACCCATATACAACTTCCTACGATACTCTTTTCTTTCTTTTTTTGGCAATGTAGATTGTCCTAATATATAATTAATTAAGATTGCAAATAAGTTAAAGCTACATATAGGAGGGGTAGGAAATACTATCTATAACATTCTTATTTTTTTTACCAAAAAATTTTATTTTAAAATATTAGTGAAGCGAAAAATAACAAACACATCTATAAAAAATTAGGGTGTTACCGCCACAATTACTATAGGATAGACTTCCACCGCTCATTTTATGGTAGATACAAGGTAAGAAAACCAACCAAACCAAATACATGAAAATAGAGTGTACAAAGATGTAATATATGGATACCGCAAATAAGCTTTTACAAAATAAGACTACAACGAGTGTCCAAAATATGCGAAATTTATAGGAGAGAGTAAACTAAAGTATTGGACTACAATACAGATAATAATAGCAATAAGGCAAAGCCCAACCCTAGTTCATTAAGGACCTAAAAAAGATCTTAGTGTCTCTAGATTCTCAAGCCCCCAAACCGAACATAAGATAGGCCAACTATCGAGCTCCTAAAAAACCTACACATGGTCTTCTACTCATGAAATTGAGTAGGTGACCAATAAAACAAAAAAAAAATCAGTACACTACATACTAAGTAAGTTAAGTTACCTCATTAACAGGATTCACAAGCATGCATGACATTATATAGAAATCATTCTAAGCACATATTGTGCCAACACAATACAATTAGATCTACATGTATTATTGTAGTCATAGAATACATTAGGGTTTCATGCCATTCCAAACTTAAATAATTCATAACTCATCATGATTGTCATCATAATATAGATATTATGGATGGCCATATAGAATCAAGTAAGCAAGTTATTCAACAACCCACTAAGCTCTTCTACAATCCACTGACATAATTTACCCATTAAGTTAATCTTCCAAATTTATGTTATTCATAAGGTTTTTTTATTCATAAGTCATTATTCCTTTTTAAGCAATTGGAAAAATTATCACCCTATGGCCTTACAATACCATGAAAGTCATCCAAACTAGAGGACATAAAGTTTGGCCAAAGCCAAGTAATGGCTAATGGACATAAAAGTTTGACCAAAGCTAAGTAAACACTAATGGACATAAAGTCCTGGCCGAAGCCAAATAAACTACCTAAGTGACCAAATCCTTTAGTATCGATACCCTATATTACATCATCAGTATCTAGTGTAGGTAAGGCATCGGAATCTAATAAGATCTTATCCGAAGGCACCAATAAACGCCTGAAGGCAAACTAACCTCTAGTAGCTAATAAAGGATTAAGTAATCTAGGCCCATGTATTACTCGATCGTCTTTCTCTTTAAGTAATTAGTGTATTATTTTTTAAGGTTAGGTTATCGCATAAGGCCAATATAGCAACCAAAGCAACACATCCATATAATCGCTCAATCTTAACCATTGTTACAATCCCAGTCATGTGATATAGCTTCCATTAGGTTTTAGCTAAGTTTAATCCATCCATTAAGATAATCCATTTATGCCATGAATTTGGATTACATCATCCATTTGTAGCATCAAAGCATATATTCTCCAATTTTCCCATTAAAACCTTTCAAACGCACTTATTAAAAATGTCATGAAATATGAACCAATTAATCCATCTAATAGGTTGGTTAGTTTATGACAAGATGTGTGTTCCCATTATTGAGGAATCATATTATAGCATAATATCAAATCTTAGCCATACCAAGATCAAAAGAATCATGGATAAAAATTTCTAGCCAAACAGATTAATCATTTTGGGAAAAATGATCAATCAATTTGTCCCAGCCAAACCTTGGAGTTTATTAATGAAACTAGTCAATTAGTTAAGCCACACAAGTCGACCTCTCGAAAACTAATTGATCGGTTTTGATAAACTAATCGATGGGTTTAACCAGAGAGCAACCAAAGTCATTATAGATAACCCAATCAATTGGTTAGGCTAACCAATTGACTATTATAAGAACGTCTTGAAGACTATTCAATCAATTTTGATAAAACTAATCAATGAGTTTAATCAGAGAGTAACCAAAGTCATTACAAATAACCCAACCGATTGGTTAGGCTAATCAGCTGATTAGTCTGGCTCAACTAATTGATTCATTTGCTCCCAGACAACATATTAAAAGCATTTTAAACATAATTAAGGCTTCAAAATCCAACCATATCAACATTATAATGTTACCATTACCAAAAAAAATTTACACATGCTCATACACTAGTAATGTTGCATTTAAAAAGAATCAACCATAATTTCTCATGAAATTATACTTTTCCTTAGAATTGTTAAATATTCTAGCATCCATCATCAAAATACTAACAATATCATATGTTCATGCAAAGATTAGAAATTTACTAACTATAATGGCTCACATACCCTATTCATACCACAATTTAGAGGCAAGAATAGCTTACTTGAAAGCTTAGAAAAGTTACACACCAAGAAACTAGAACCTTTAGCAGAAAAAATTCACCTCTCAAAACCTTCAAAATAAGATATTAAAACTCAAAATCCTTCTTACAATTCTCATAAATCAATAAATACAAATTAGGGAAAAGAAAATATAATTTACCCTCTATAGAAATTTTAAGAAATCGGTTCAAAACATATCTAAGTTTTTTCCAAATCTAACCTTTTTTTACTTAAGGATAAAATAAGAGAGAGCTAGATAAATGATTAGAAGAGGTAAAAAAAATTCCAAATGAAGGGACAGGATGAAGAAGAATGGAACATAAGTGCGGGGATACTTAGAATAGTTTTGGTGGCTGAAAACAGGTAAAGGGGAAAGAAGATTAGGGCTATATATACTTGAAGAATCGATTAAGGAATAAAGGAGAGAGGTGCAACAGGTCAAAAATTTGATTTTATCATTGGAATTAGACTGTACAGGGTGGATTTAGCAATAACAGGGTTGACTTTCTTCTCAAGGATCAAACGGTGATTTTTGGAGAATGCAGATCGAGATTTTTTAGGGTAAGGTGGAAAACAAGAAATAAAATAGGTCGAGTAGTGTGGGAACCAAATCTCTTAATCATGTAGGGATAATCTGGCCTAAATCATTGGTTCCAAGAATATAAAAAGGAGAGAGGAAGAAGAAGACAAGAAACGAGGTCATCCTCCCCTTTTCTTTATCAAAATCAAACCTTCGAATCCACTCAAGGCAAGGAAAAGCTGGTAAATGGTTACAAATTGCTCAGGATTCAATTCGGAGTTGGATTAATAATTCCAAAATGTTAGAATAATTTTTACAGAAAAATAAAGGCTTGAGAAGTTACTTAGTTTGATAAACTAGTAGATTGGTTTGGTTGACTAATTGGCTATTCTATATATCAGTCAATTGGTTCTGTCAAACCAAAACTCAAACTAAAAATGATATATAAGTCGATCAGTTCATAGAACCAATCGATTCATAAGATAAGGAAACCTATTTTACTCAATTTTTCAACCATTTTCAAATTCCTTTTTAAATCAAACCTGCTGTATATCTCTAAACCAAGATCAAACCATATTCAAAATCTATTAAACACAATATTTTCTCCATTTTATTAATAAAAAATTAGTTCGTATTACATTATCGGTCCACATAATATTCTCACAACAATATTAAATTTTATAATAGAATATGCAAGCTTATTCCCTTCCCAAAGCATGTGACTACACTACTTGATGTCAACCATGTTAGGTGCCATATAAATTCGATCTAAAATGTATATAAAAGAAATTGAGGTTGAATAGGTCTAGGTTGCTTTAGCTTTCCAACAAGAGCAAGATAGGCATCCTCAACTATCAGTCTCCATGCCCCTTATTCATGTGTCATGCATCTAGAACCTTACAAACAACCATAACTTCCACTTTTTCTACACTATAAGGGTGGATAAGGACTTATTTACCCATCCATCTAATTATGCCTTATGAACATTTGCAGACAATAACCAATATCTAATAGTCATTTTTCTCCTTCTTTGCATAATATTAACCTTCAAACATTTATTCATAGGTGAAATCGAACATGTATTTTTTCCACTACTCTATTCAAACTCTCTACTCATCCCAATAACTGAGGAGCATCTGCTCGACATTATCATCAACGGCACTATTATTAGTCATGTTCTCACAAAACACTCAATCATTTCTTGCCCACTAAATTGTCTATGCCATACTAATTAATCATGTTGTATCATACTCTCTAAGCTCATAAATTTGTTCCAACTAATCATAAATAGAAGCCTAGCCACAACTAAGATCCACTTACACTAGACTCAAGTGTCAAATCTTGATGGAATACTTCACACAAAATAATTTTCACTTCTCCATAGAGCATGTAATGAAGTTAGATGGGAACTCCCTTATCTTGCATATTCTCATTAATATGAACAATTCCATGAAGCACTCCCTATGCAAATGATTTAACATGCAAGAGCATGTGGGCCTTCCAAATGTTGGCATACTCTTCTCACAATTGATCAGATGAAGCTAGACCATCCATTTCGTTGAGGTCCAATAGCATATAATATGTTCTCATGATAGAATAAATACCACTAGGATCATAATGCCAATTTAATTTATATTTGGGTATATATATTATCAAGGGTGGGAATATTCTTGACCTTATTAATGTCTTGATGTAGGAGCTTCTCAATCTCACTCTTCTAATATTGAAGAACAAGATTTAGCATACTTAGATATAGTACCAATTGTTCTTGAAGATCCTAATACTTTTATTCTTTTGTTAAGTAACTCTTGTAGATATTACATATATTTTCAAGATCAATCCATTAAAGATATTTAGCGTATAAGACAATAACATTACAAGGATTACAATATTGCACAGAATACAATGCTACAAGACATAAAGCTTGATTGCATATGATTATTCAATGCATTATAGACTTAGGATTTTGTGTAGCTTTGTTGTTTTAATATATACTTTGTAATATTTGTAATTTGTAATTGTAGCCATTATATATGTAATATATGCATGCACTCTAGTTGATATTTTTTTAATTAGGGCAGTTAGATGGGCTTAGTTAATAAAGAGTAAGCTAGGCCAGCATATGTGTGTGTGTATATATAAGGTGACTTGTACATTCATAAGATGAAGTACAATAAGTGAATAAAATCAACAGTTAAGAGTTTTCTTGAGAAGTTGAAGATTGTTCTTTAGAGAAAACTAAGTGATTTATCTATTGAATTGATTTGATCTTGGATTAGATCAATATCAACTATCAAAGTGCAAATGAAACCACGAATCATAATCGACATTTCCAACATCTTAGAACCAGAATTTTCTACCGAAGTCACAAGATAAAAGGTCTTGCATTGTAGAAGATTAATCATTCATTATCTTCCACATCAAATTTGGTATTAAAGCTAATCTTAGATTCAACATCATTGGGAGAAAAACTTCATCATCAAGTTTGTCATCAACAATATATCACGATCGGTTCTTTAGTAAGGATTCTTGATCTTTCTTGTTTATTTTCTTTGAATCTTGGTTGATTTTCTTTGAATATTAAACACATTTTAATTCTATCAAGTAGGACATGCATGGTTTAGATAATATAACATACGAATATTGAATAGAATCATGAATAATTGCATGCAAAAGAATTGACAAAGAAAACTAGTTGCATGAGATTTTTTTCAAAGATGTAACAAATAAAATCATGTGCGTATGTTGTGTGGATTCAATTTGGATTGATAGAATTCATTTTGCATGAATCCTTAAGTGTGTACGACAGTATTTGTGGTGAATGATCACCTATGGTGATCAATATACATATTGAAATCGACCGTGTAGGTGTTTCTTTTGTAACACCACTTAGTTGATTTAATAGTGTGTCGAGTGTGTGTTTGATTTTATTAACTTTAGAATCATGTGTATTTACTGGTGTGGTTAAGTCTATTTGTGTAATATTTACTTAGGATAAGTGTAGATTAGTGTATTGTTTTTACTTTGATTATATTACACAAAGAAACATAAAAAAATATGCATGATAGTTGATAGTGTCTCAAGTTGAATGAATATAACCTTACTAAATTATACATCAAGAACTTAGTAATTAAGGTGCAAAGTGTGATAATTCATTTGTTTGTGTGGTACATGTGATTACTTCTTATTGTTTGATTCATTAGAATCAAAATTTCCTACAAGAACTGACCAAGGATCAGAGGGTGAGAATTATTTGATTCGGGTTTCCTAACTGAAACCCTAAGGATTTCTAACTTGTGATTATGTGTGCTAGTAAGTCAAAGTAATGGAATGTGAAAAAAACTTTCAAACCATGTTTAAGGCAATTCAAAAGCTCTCAACTAATCTAGATGCAACCAATGCTCAACTTAGGCAAATTCCTATAATGAAAATGCAATTATAAAAATGAAATCTCAATTTTCCAAGTAGGAGTAGGTCCAAAATATTCAAAAACAAAGGGAGTTCTATGGATACTAAATGGGAAGTACAGTAAAACCAACTAATCTAGCAAGAGGAAGATACCTAAAATCACGCGTATACCATGATAAATAGTCACAAGGGATTATAAGTAATCGAAAGTTCTATGACCATCAACCAAAACATCATCAAAGAGAAGATAAGGGTATTAAACTTGATCTTCCTGATTTTGATGGTAAACTCGATGCACACTTATTTCTTATGTGGTTATATGAGGTAGATGCTATCTTTAATTTCAAAGATCATCATAAGGAACAAAAATGTAAACTAGCTACTCTTAAGCTTAAGAATTTTGCTAGGATATGATATGATAATTTGAAAAGGACTAGGGAAAGAAAAGGAAAATCAAAAATCAAATATTAGGATAAACTTAAGAAACATTTGAGGAAGAAATATGTACCTAAAGAGTATGAGCAAGATAATTACATTATATTGACTATTCTTAGAAAATGACTTCTAAGTGTTGAGGAATATGTTAGGGAGTTTGAAATATTAACACTTATATAAACATGTGCTAGATTTATAGGCAGTCTTAACAGGATAATTCGAGACAAAGTTGAAACTTGTCTATATGATTCTCTTGATGATATGATTAAGCTCTTTGAGATTTGAAAAGTAAATCAAATCTACCAAGCCTCATGCCAAGCAAAGTACTCCTTATACAAAGTATTACTCAAGTACTCAAGCTATAAAGTATAGAAAGAGTAATTCAAACTCTTTAAGTGTTGATAAGAAGCAAGGATCTATTTAATAATATAAAGGAAAGAACAAGGTTAATGAGGTCTCTACAAGATAATGCTTTAAATGCCGAGGATATAGATACTTTGCTCATGAATGTCCCAACCAAAAAGTGGTGTCCATACAAGAGATTGAATACATAGGGACAAAGAAAATGCTTGTTATGTATTATAAAGAGTAATTCAAGTCCAAGCTATTGAACAACCCAATCAACGAGAAAAATATTTAAAACCAAAGGAAGAGTGGGGGATACGGTTTTTTCAGTTATCATTGATAGTGAGTCTTTTACAAATGTGGCTAGTGAAAGGATGGGGAAGGATTTAGGATTGAAGACGACACTACATCCAAAGCCTTATTCTCTATTATAATACCCCATCCCAAAATCCTTCAAGTTATATTTAGAATTATGTTGATATAAAATAAATGAGTTTTGGTTTTGAAATGGGCTTGAAATTCTAATAAAAATGTGAATTTTAGATGTACCAATCGACTGGTTTAAATAACCGATTGGCTGGAGCACTGGAAAAATTTATGCTCTTGTTCTCGACAAACTAGTCGATCGGTTTGTCCAAACCGATCGGCTGGTTTACCTACGATATCAGACCCATTTCTAATTTTTATTCAAATTTATCTCCAATGATTATGAAAAATTCTGATTTTGAGTTCAATTATGCTAATAAGCATGTTTTGGTATTCTGGTATTATTTTTCTATTAATTAAACTATTACATGATTTTAATTATCAAAAGTTTCCCAAAAAGCCACTTTTGGAGGCAAGCCTCCCTTCTCCTTTTTCTCTCCCTCTCCTTCTCTCTTTTGGTAGTTGGGGTAGCGATCTTCAACTTTGGGGACTCTCCCCTAACTTGCCAACCCATCTCTTATTGCACTCAACCCCTCACCACCCCATTAAGTCATTCTTCACTTCTTATCTTACCTACATTCAACCTCACCTGTCTCATTCCTCTTTTCTTTAAGGATGTTAACCAACTTGCTCCTATACCTCTCATTCTACTGATCTATCATCACTCCTCACTTGTGTTCTTTCTCTTTTCTCTCTTCTTCTTGTGAAAATCTCACTAAGTGTTGAATACCTTTCCAATTGTCCTCTCTTCTTCTTTCTACTAAGAAAATAGAGATCCTCTTTAGTTTTCTCCTTTGATTTGTGGAGGAATTTTGTTCCTTTCTCTTCTTCCAATCTTGGTCTTAATTCTCTCTTGTTTTCCCTAAGCAAGTAAGAATTAAGATTGAGAAAAGTTGGAGACTTCAACTTATCTTTAAACACACTATTTTGAGTTAAAAGGTGGTGTTTTATGTTTATCTTCTTCTTCTTCTTCTTCTTCTTCTTCTTCTTCTTCTTCTTCTTCTTCTTCTTCTTCTTCTTCTTCTTCTTCTAATTTTCTTAGTTTTTAATGAAGTTTTGGAAGAGGATTTTTAATGGTTTTACTTTAATTCTCTTAGGAATCGAAGTTTTATTAGATAAGCCATCCAATAGGAGTTTTGTGCAAGAAGAATTGCTTCAAGGTAAGACATTCTTATCTTTAACATAATCTTGTTTCTATGGTATATTGGGGTTCCATGTGTTAGAGTTATATAGTAACATCTAATTTTATTCTATGGTATGAGCTTGTAGTATAATTCTTTCTAAGTAAGTGCTATTGAAATTCTTGATTTTTTAAGCATAAAATTAATTGTTGAGCATAAATTGGTTAAGTGTGTATATCACAATGTGTGTATGTGATTCTATGTGTGAAGCATGTATTTTTGTGTGTGTTTTGACATAGAAGCGTGCTAGGATTAATATGGTAAGGTTTGGTGAAATTTGGTGTGTGTTTCATAATTCATTCAATTAGTTCCTCGAACTAGTCAACTTGTTTTGCGAGTAGTTGAATGGTTTGGAAGTTTGGATTGATTGGTCGTGAGAGCAGTCGATTGGTTTGGTAAACTAGTCAGTTGGTCTTGATGAATAATCGATCGATTGGTCAAACCCATCAACTAGTGTCCTTGCAGGCCAAGGTGGTTTGCCTTCTGCTTAGACCCACAATTGGTTGGACCAAACCATTAGATTAGTTGTTATGACCAGTTGATTTGTTGTCAAACCCAAAAATTAGTTTTTCTACAGGTCAAAATGGTTTGGTGTCTGCTTAAACTCATCGACCAATTGAACCAAACTAGTCGACCGATTATTATGAATAGTTGATCGGTAAGGGAAACCAGTCAACTGGTGCTCTAGTTTGGTTTTGGCCCAAGTATAGCTGGAACCCACTTGTTTTGTATGATTTGTTGTATTTCTCTTGGACCTTTTGTATTGATTCTTCTATGTATTTACAAAATAATACTTATGATTTCAACCATGGTTTATCGAAGTTAATATGAATCAATATGATGGTATTTGAGACTTACTTTTGGTTGAATTTGGTGTTATCCTTAAACACCTAATTATTATGAGGTGTTTAGTGTTGTCCTTAAACACCCAATTGGTATGATGAGTTTGGTGTTATCTCTAAACACCTATGTGGTGGATTTAATACCTTGTGTGAGTTTGGTGTAATCTTTAAACACCCAATTTGGTGGCTTATTACCTTGTGTGAGTTTGGTGTTATCTCTAAACACCCATTTGTTAGCTTCTAAGCTTTGGTTAGTGTTTGGTGTCAACACTTAAAAAACACCAACTTGGTTTGATATATATAACTTTAATCATAGAATCATAGAGGCCTTCCCTATATGTATACTTATGGTTTGGTTATCTTTTGTGCACTTAGCCTAGGCGACCAAATGTGGTGGATGTTAAAGATCACTGAGAAAAGCCCCTTAGCACTAGCATTAGTGTGGTGGGTGAGGTAGACCCAAAATTGAGCATATGCACCCTCACGTAGGTGACCAAGTGTGGAGGATGTTGAAGATACCTAAGAAAAGCCCCTTGGCACTAGTGTGATGTAGTGGTGAGAGTTGCAGTCCTACGTTTGTCCTGTCATGGTATATTAGCATTGTTATGATCCTATGGTTATGTACTTCGGGTGAGGAAGACCCAAAATTTAGCATATGCCCCTCACCTAGGAAACCAAGTGTGGTGGATGTTGAAGTTCCTTGAGAAAAGCCCCTTGGCACTAATGTGATGCGATGGTGGAAGTTGCAGTCTTACGCTAGTCCCATAATATATATTGGCATTATGTGCTTTACTTTTATATGGATTGTTGTAGAAAACCATGCATGTGTGCAATTGTATACCTTCAGGTTTCGTTGAGGTATTTATATGTTTTCACTATCCTCGTATGCTATCTTTTGAGTAGATTGAATACCATGCTATTGTATAACCTCAATGTGTTGCATGAGCCTTCTATGTGTTAAGGCACTATGCTTTGCTAGTACTTCATCGTACTGATACTACACTTGTGTGGTTATTATGATGATCTAAATTCTAGTATGGGGAGTGATGAGTTCATATTTTGACACATTTTATACCCTTATAATCTTAGTTTTTGGTAGTTTATTTAAGTAATATAGGGGAATAATTATTGTTTTATGCTTAAGTGGTAAAAGTTGCATAAATTTTATTATTTGAGCTAAAATGATATAAATTAAGTAAATTTAGAATAAAATATTATTTATTAATATTTATTGAATTTTATTTTGAAGGTATTATTTTTAAATAAAAGAAAATTAAAAAAAAAAGAAATTGGACCTTTGGACCAACGGCCAACGGCCAAAGGCCGAAGGCCGAAGGCCCAAAGGCCTGAAACAAAAAGAAGCTGAGGCGAAGCCAAACAAGCCACACGAAAGGAGACGAAAAATTAAAGAAGAGTCAGCGCAGGGCTAACGTGGAAAGGAGGCTACCTCCATCGGCCGCACGAAATGAGAAAAAAAAGAATAGGGTTGACGTGGCGTGGGCATGAACGACAATAAATAAAGGCGATAGGGCCGCAGGCCAAAGAGAAGAGTAGGCGGTCTCTGCCATTAGGTAGAGAACAGGGCGCGTCACAGAGAGGACAGTGTGGCAGACGCACGGAAAGTGAGAGGCACGGGAGCAGACGCACGGAAGCAGTCAGCCGCACGTCAGTCGTCAGCCGGAAGAATAAAGGAAAAGGAAAAGCAATAATTACACTGAAATCAAGGCACCGAAGGAAGAAAATTAGAGGAAGAGTTTAATACCGGTAGAATTTATTTCAGATAAAATTAATTTTTATCTGAATAAATTCTTGATCTTTTATCCAAAATTAATTTCAGTTATTTCTTTCTCTTATTTTAATTTATATTTTAGATATATATTTATGTGTAATTAATTCTATAATTATGGCTGGCTGATTATTTATTGTTAGGGAATGAATTGAAACCCTAGATTATGATTTGAATTATAATTTTATTTTCTTTATTTCGTGAGATTGTTTCTTGACTCTATGTTAATTGCTATCGTTTATATGTATGATTCTGTCAAGTATAGTTTATTTGGTGCATGCCTTGTTCTGGTTCCTCATAAGTGACAGTATGTAGGATTATTTACCTGCTAGGTGGCCATCTAAATATACTAGAATTTATATGTATAAATTGCAACTAGGTTAGATAACAATTCACCTAATCGTTTTGTGATTCTAACCGAAGTGGTAAAATGTTTCGATACGTGTGGGTCAAGGAAAGGAAATATAGCTAGACATGCTTTTTGTACTAGTATGGGTACTTAGATTGACAGCCTTCCACTTACACTCAATGCATTAAATCTAGTTAAATATAGGAGCCGCTTGTTGCTGCTATACTGCTAGTATTTAATAGGGTTAATATTGGCGCTTTGTTGTATTAATTAATTAAGGGAAGTAATATAAGGTGTATGGACCTGCTTTTGGTGTGTAACTTGGTCAATCTCTTTCTCATGATTAAAGGATTACTTAGAAATAAATATTATATTACGACCTAATCTAGTGGTGGATTTTTATTTCCCTAACATATTCCTCATATCTACGGTTTCCCATTGTTTCCATTATTTTTATTATTATTAGTTTACTTTATTCTATTTACTCCTTTATTATTTTTATAACCCCCATTTATATTTTTCTTATTCATTTATTTAGTTTTATTTAGGATTTTTTATTTTTAGTTTTAATTATTTTTAATCTAGTTAGATAGAGGTGAGCCCTCTCAATCCTCGGCCTAGAACGATACCCTTATTTACCAGCGCTACAATTGAAAACAAGAGGGTTTAAATTGCGTGCCGCCTACGGTCACACCAGGGAGCAGATGATGATTTGTAGGGTTACGACTCTCAGCTAGAGTATACTGAGGGTGATGATGTGGGCTACTAGTGGGCCATTGCTTGGGGTTGGAAGTTTATGACTATGCCTAAGAATTAGGCTAATCGGTTATTAGTATTTTGCCCACTACGTGGGGATATTTTTATATTTTTGGTTATTTAAACTCTTGACTCAGATTCTTGTATTTGATTTTCTAAACTATCAAGTTCATTCTATCGATGATATGTTTGTAGTCTTTATTTCCTTGTACGAGTCACATTATTATAATCATCGTGCATTCTTTTGTTCCTTATTCCATTTTGCCTTACATCAGACATAGGTTAGGTGATGATCACACCTCTCTCATGGTTGATGTAACTGTAACATTCATATGTTTCGCCTTTTAAATAGCTTCCACATTTTTTTAAAAACAAAATTTTCTTGTTCAAAAATTGAGGGTGTTACATCTAGAGTGGTTAAATAAGGATAAAGGAGATAAGGTAACTAAACAAGTCCTAATCTCATTTTGAATTGGTAATTATCATGATGATATGCTATGTGATGTTTTGTTTATGGATGCATGTGGAATGTTATTAGGTAGATCATGGAAATATGATAGAATTGCTATTCACAATGGTATTACTAATTAATATCTATTTGAAAAGGATAAGAGAAATCATAAACTTAAACCTTCTAAGTGTGATAATGAGAACATAATTGAGAATAAAAAGAGTTTATTTTTGTATAAGAAGGCTATGAAAGAATGTATTAAAGAAGAAGGTAATTGTTATGCTATGATTATTAAGGATTACCTATAGGGGAGAAAAATAGAAATAATCCTTGATTAATTGAGCTTATTAATGAGTATGAAAATGTTTTTCCTGATAACTTACTACCTAGATTACTACCTAAAAGTGGAATAGAGCATGCTATAGACCTAAAACATGGTGTCTCTTTACCTAATCAACTTGCATATCGATGTAATCTAGAAGAGGCTACGGAATTGAAGATATAAATACAAGAACTCATAGAAAAAGGATATGTGAGAGAAAACATGAGTCCATGTTGTGTGCTTGCATTACTTGTTCTTAAAAAAGATGGTACATAACGCATGTGTATTGACTCTAGAGCAGTAAACAATATAACTATCAGATATCTATTTCCTATAACAAGATTAGATGACATGTTAGTTGAATTATTTGGAGCACGAATATTCTCTAAAATTGATCTAAGGAGTGGATATAATCAAATGAGAATAAGAGAAGGGAATGAATGGAAGGCTACATTTAAAACAAAATATGATCTTTATGAATGGACTATGATGCCTTTTGGTTTGTGTAATGCACCTAATTCATTTATGAGCCTAATGAATGAAGTTCTTTAACCTTTTCTTAGAAGTTTCATTGCGGTAGAGGATATACTTGTGTATAGTAAAAATGAGCATGATCATCTTATTCATTTGAGGAGGTTATTGATAAGCTAAATGAAGCTAAACTCTATGGTAAAATGTAAACATGCGATTTTATGCTTTCAAGTATTGTTTTCCTTGGATATATTCTAAGTAGTGAAGGTATAAAAGTGGATCCCACAAAGATTCAAGCTATTAAAGATTGGCCAATTCCCAAAGATATTCATGAAATGAGGAGTTTTCATGGTTTATCAAGTTTTTATAGAAGAACGCTCTTAGCCACTATTCTAACCGATGGACTAGTAAATGAGGTACAATCGATCTGGACCCACATGGTGTTCCACTATAATAAATTAGTGTCTTTCCATAGGTTATTATTATCCAAGGGTTTTATTACTTGAGTTTAGGACCCCACTATTCTCACTGGTAAACCGATAAACAAGGTACATCCCTAGGGTAGAAAGCTCCCGGCCATTATTCTCACCGGTGGACCGGTAAATGAGGTACAGCTAGTCTTGAATTAAGTGATCTTACACTTTATATTATTAGTGCCTTATTTGTGTCTTATTTTTTTAGATATCACACACAACCATGCACAACTCAAGTATGACTCCTACCCTACTACCACCCCTTAGAAACCCTAGTTTCCTAAGCCTGATACATCCTGATGCCTAATGATCCTTTGAGACCCCAATTTATCCATCAACCCAAACTTGACATTAGAAACATCTTTTATTCATGAGTCATAGTCTATTTATCCCGTTTATCATATATGATAATTATTGGCTCCTAGGGTTACCCCTCAAAACTGTAGTTTGGCCTAAATTGGCATAACCCCTTCTCTATAACTTATTTATCCCTAAAATTCCACAATCAAGCATATATTAATATGATTATCCATACCCTAAATTTTTGCAGCCTAACTCCTTCATTTTGCACATATGATAACAACCTCCCCAATGGACTCCTCTAAAAATCCTAATTTTCCTATATTAGTTGTATCTGCTCCTACTTACCCCACATAGCCATTAAACTTAGCACACAATCCCCAAAGAGCATATGCAAGATTATATTTCAGAGGCAAAACCTAACTCCCCCATTTCCTACATGTGATAATGACCTACCCCTAGAATTTTGTTGTACCAAAACCCTAGCTCTACCTACTTAGTACTCTCCTAACCTTTAGCATCTAATAACTCCCCCATTTGTTGCCAAGCTACCCAACAAAGTCATCATCTCCCCCACATCCATCCTTAGCAACCATCCTTCACTTAGTCACCCCTATACATAGCTCATATTAGGTTTGACTCACCCTATGCATGGTCAACCCTCTTTATGCAATATTTGCCCTTTTCCACTTTTATAATTACCATAGTTATTATTTAACACCTTCCAAATGATATTTAGTTGACTTTTTCCCCAAGGTTTTCCCATATGCCATTTTTCACAATATTAACCAAAATACCCCTTTGTCTCCAAATCCTCCTAAGCTTCATGGCCTTAAATACAAGAACTTCTCAACTTTCCCAAAACATGTAGTACCACACAATAAAATTACACATCAACACATGGACCAACACAATCATGTCCGAACATATTCTTACCTTAGATCCTTGCAAGCCATGCTGCACAAACAACCCTACAACATGTAAGATTTCATGTAGGTATTCACTTAACACATAATAAAGTCACATAAAAACAAGGTCCTACCTATGACTATATCCTTACCGAAATAGCTCCGATCTTTATGGAAGGATAAGCTATGCCTCCTTTCTTGTGGTCACTGAAGCACTACCTAAAAAATAGAATATCTAAACTTAGGCTATCTTATCCTTTTTCTTCCTTCTCTATTTTTTAAATGTAATAATAAAAATAATAAATCTAATTAAATGGAACTCAAAATGGAGGAAGGGAAGTGGTGGTGACCAAAATGAGTAACTGAAGTGGAGTGGCAGCATGATAGTGGTGGTACAAGGTGGAGATTGTTTTTTTTTTTGGAAAAGAGTGCGGGTTTTAGCCTCTTAAGGGTTAAGGGTGGTGTTGGCACCAGGTAGGCTAGTGGAAAGAGGTGGGTCGTGGCAGTTGGGCTAGCGGCCTGGGGTGGCACAACTAAGAGGAGGGAGGAGAAAATGAGGGGAAATGGAAGGGAAAAGGTGGCGGAATGGGATGGCTGCACAAGTTGGACACTTGTGTAGAGGGTTGAGGTGTGGCGGTAGTGTGAATAAGTAAGAATGGGTCGGTGGTGGTGGTGATGTAGGGTGGTGTAGGGTGGCACGATCTACACTTTGCAGGGTCAGGGAGGATAAAAAAAGGGGAGAAGGAGGGGAATAGGGGGCTTAGTAGGCATAGGGAGTGTAGGGAAGGAAGAGGGGAGGAGTTTGGGGGGGGGGGAGGAGTAGCCTAGCTGTGATGGTGTCAGGGGTAGTAGGCTAGAATAGGGGGGGGGGTATAAGCGCAGGTCGATGAGGGAGAAGAGAGAAGAGGGAAGAGGAAAGCGTTTAGGGGTTATTTATAGGCTATAGAGGGGAGAATAAGAAGAAAGGTGGAAGGGGACAATGTGGTCGATCGTAGGGCGACACAACGATGGTAGAGAAGGATGGTGTAGGGGGTGTTGTGCAGGTGTAGGGGGACCTATGCAGACGCATGTCTATGTGCATGCAGTGTATGGTTGAGAAAGGAAAGAGGGAGGGGGAAGGTGGTTTGGTTTTAGGTAGGGGTGAAAAATGGAAGGGGGAAGGTCATACACAAGTGGGAGGTAGAAAGTAGGGGAAAAGGGGGGGAAAGGGGAAAAGAGGAAAAGAGGAAAGAAAGGAGGGAGAAAAAAGGAAAAGAAGAAAGGGCCAACCATCGCCCAGGGAAAGAAAATGGAAGAAGGAAAGGGGACTGGGCTGGTCAGGGGGAAAAGGAAAGAGAGGGGAGAAGCCGCTTGGGTCGGCTGCAGCGCAGCTTAGGCGGGGGAGGAAGAAGGAAAGAAAAAGATGAAGAAGGAAGAAAAAAAAAGAGAAAGGGAGTAAAAGAGAAAAGAAGAAGAAGAAGGTTGTGGAATCTTTTTAGGTTGGATTTTTGGGGGATTTATTGGTAATTATAAAAATTATTATAATTTATCTATAATTTATTTTAGGATAGATAATTAAAATAATGTCTTGGAATTAGGCTAGATAATACATTTTAAATATCATATTATTATTATTATTATTATTATATACATATATTTTATTTTATTTATTATTTATTCCTATGAAAAATTTTGGGGTATTACATATATAGCATTTTACACTCTTGATCTCAGTAGAAAGATATGTATAATTAGAAAACATTTGAAAGAGAGAATACACTAAGGCCTTGTGTTTCTTCTTCTTCTTCTTCTTCTTCTTCTTCTTCTTCTTCTTCTTCTTCTTCTTCTTCTTCTTCTTCTTCAGTTGAGATCTTTGGAGATTAGTGGAATTAATTCTATTGAGAACTAGAAGATTTATCTTTAGAAGGTTAAAGATCATAGGTTAGATTGTTGCCATCCTCCAAGAGTATTTCGACATCACCTTCATCAACCTTCTAATCAAGCAAAACTTTGAAGACTTTTGCAATACTTGAGGCCATAGAAATATCTTGGTTTTGTAGAAGATTATTAGTTAATGATCTTCCAAATCAATATTGGTATCAAAGTAAGGCTAGTGGTGTTGCCAACTCAAGTGCACATTCTATTAAAGTTTCGACATCCACCTAAGCCATCTTGGAAATTATTGTAAGATTCTTGATTCTCTTACTTGAATCTTTTGAATCTTGATGCATTCTTTTTGAATATTTTGAATAATCTGCATGTTTTATTTGTCCTTGCATGTGATAATACAATATTTCATGGTTCTTGATAGAATCTTTATTGTTCTTGCATGAAAGGTTCGGCATAGTGTGAAATAAATTCCTACTTGTAGTGTGTACAGAATTGTGCATGCTATGTGTAGTTTTTAAACATTTTGAGTTTTGAGTTTTTCAAGAAAAACATGCATGTTTTACTTTATTTTGATGCTGTGTAATCACGTTGGTGATTACAAGTTGGTGTTGGAAACTATTAAATGTGCATGGTAGTGAAAGTTACTTGGTTGCAACTTTAGGCTGAGTAGTATGCATGTCTTTTGTTGAGTTTTTACTCATGTGATTTTGATGTTTTGGTGTTTCACTTATTGTGTGCCTTATTTCGTTGAATTAGTGTAAATTTATAGATTGTTTTAATCTACATGATCTTATACTTTTAAGGTTCGAACACTTGCATAAAAGTTTCAAGGTTTTCGAAGTATGTTTTGAATGTTGCTGAATTCTACATTAAAAATTTAGAAAGATAAGCGTTTAAGTGTAATTGTTTTTTTTGAGTGATTACTAGTTTTACTTGCTTATTATATATTGGGTTCATTGGAATCAAATTTTTGTACAACAATCAAGCAAGAATTACATTGTGGTATTGAGTTGTCTTAGGTATCAAAAACTAAAACAAAAACCTAGTGGCATCTAAGTGTTTTAGGGTGTAGTAGTCGAATCATGGAGGGGGAACAAAATTTCCAATCCATGTTTGAAGTTATTCAAAAACTTTCAAATAATTTAGATGCCATAATGCTCAACTTAGATAAATTCCTGCAATACAAACTCAACTACAAAAGCTAGAGTCTATGTTTGCTGAACAAGAATCAATCCAAAATGTTTAAAAATAAAGGGAGTTCTATAAAGACCAATTAGAAAGTGCTATAAAATAAAATAATATAGCTAAGGGAAGGTACTTGAATTCAATAATAGACCATGATGAAGAGTATATAGGGAGTGGAAGTAATCAAAAGCTCCATGACCATCAACCAAAGTATCACCAAAAAGAAAATAAAGGCATTAAGCTTTATCTTCCCCATTTTGATGGTAAACTTGATGTACAGTTATTTCTTGTGTGGTTACATGAATTGGAGGCTATCTTTGAGTTTAAATATTATCAAGATTAGCAAAAATTTAAACTACCTACTCTTAAGTTTAAGAAGTTTGCTAGAATATGGTATGATAATTTAAAGAGGACTAGGGAACGGGAGGGTAAATCAAAGATAAAATCTTAGGTGAAACATAAAAAGCATCTAAGGAATAATTTTATCCCTAAAGAGTTTGAACAAGATAACTATATTTAATTGAATACTCTTAGTCAGGGATTACTAAGTGTTAAACAATATGTTAGGGAGTTTAAAATATTGGCACTTGTATGTGATATCCATGAAAGGAAGGATCAAACATGTGTTAGATTTTTAGACGGCCTTAACATGATGATTTGAGACAAAGTTGAGACTTGCCTATATGTTTCTTTATATTACATGATTAAACTATCCCTAAGATTTGAAAAACAAATTAAATCCAGTAAGCCTCATGCTAAACAAAGTACTCCATATACAAAACACTAATCAAGTACTCAAGCTATAAAGTTTGGAGCAAGTACTTCAACTTTTACAAATCTTAATTAAAATAAGGAATTACTAGAGAGGAAAAGGGCAAGAATAAAGTAAATGAAGTCTCTACTAGGCAATGTTTTAAATGTTGAGGGTTTGGACACTTCGCTCATAAATGTCCCAATCAAAGGGTATTATCCATACAAGAAGTTGAAGCCACGGAAACATATGAAGAAGATCATGCATTTGAGACTTTTGAGGAAGTTTCTAGTGTATCAGAGAAAGAAGTGCTTGTTATGTCTTGAAAAGTGTACTTCAAGTCTAAGCTAGTGAGCAACCTATTGAAAGGGAAAAGATATTTAAAACAAAAGAAAGAATAGGAGATATGGTTTGTCATATTATCATTGATAGTGGATCTTGTGTAAATGTAGCCAATGAGAAGATGGTGAAGTAATTTGGGTTGGAGACTACACCACATCCAAAGCCTTATTCTCTTTAATGGTTAAATAAGGATAAGAGAGTCAATGTAGTTAAACAAACCCTAATATCATTTAAAATTAGTAATTATCATAATAATGTGCTATGTGATGTTTTACCTATTGATGCATGTGGAATCTTATTAGGTAGACCATGGTAGTATGATAGAAATGCTATTTATAATGGTATTACAAATGAATATTTAGTTGAAAAGGATAAGAAGAAGTATAAACTTAAACCTTCTAAATGTGATAATGAGAGCATAGTTAAGAATAAAAAAAAGTTTATTCTTACATGAAAAGGCTATGGTCAAATGTATTCAATAACAAGGAAGTTTCTATGCTATGATAATGAAGTAATCCCTACAAGGGGAGAGAAATAATGATAATCCTCAATTAGATAAACTCTTTGATGAGTTTCACGATGTTTTTACAAATAAATTACCACCTAGATTGCCAACTAAAAGGGGAATAGAACATGTTCTATATTTAATTCCTAGTTTTTCCTTACCTAATAGACTTGCATATTGATGTAATCTATAGGAGGCTAAGGAGTTAGGAAAAAAAACAAGAGCTTGTAGGAAAAGAGTATGTGAGGGCATGCATGAGTCTATGTTGTGTATATGCATTATTATCCCTAAAAAGGATGGTATCTGGTGCATATGTATTGACTCAAGACCTGTTAATGATATAACTATCAAATATTGATTTCCTATGCCAAGATTGTATGACATGTTAGATGAGTTATTTGGAGCACTGGTGCGACCGTAGCCGGCACGCAATTTAAACCCTCTTGTTGTCAATTGTAGCACTGGTAAATAAGGGTATCGTTCTAAGCCGGGGATTGTGAGGGCTCACCTCTATCTAACTAGCTTAAAAATAAAACTAAAACTAAAAATAAAAATCCTAAATAACAAAAATATTAATGGGGGTTTATAAAAATAAAAATAATAAAATAAAATAATAAAAGGAAAAATAAAATAAAATAAACTAATAATGAAAATAATGAGAAATAATGGGAAACCCGTAGATATGAGAAATATGTTAGGGAAATAAAAATCCACCACTAGATTAGGTCGTAATATAATATTTATTTCTAAGTTATCCTTTAATCATGAGAAAGAGATCGACCAAGTTGCACACCAAAAGCAGGTCTATACACCTTATATTTCTTCCCTTAATTAATTAATACGACAAAGCGCCAATATTAACCCTATTAAATACTAGCAGTATAGTAGCAACAAGCGGCTCCTATATTTAACTAGATTTAATGCATTAAGTGTAAATGGAAGGCTGTCAATCTAAGTACCCAAACTAGTACAAAAAGCATGTCTAGCTGTATTTCCTTTCCTTGACCCACACGTATCGAAACATTTCATCACTTCGGTTAGAATCACAAAACGATTAGGTGAATTGTTATCTAACCTAGCTGCAATTTATACATATAAATTCTAGTATATTTAGATGGCCACCTAGCAGGCAAATAATCCTACATACTGTCACTTATGAGGAACCAGAGCAAGGCATGCACCAAATAAACTATACTTGACAGAATTATACATATAAACGATAGCAATTAACATAGAGTCAAGAAACAATCTCACGAAACAAAGAAAATAAAATTATAATTCAAATCCTAATCCAGGCTTTCAATTCATTCCCTAACAATAAATAATCAGCCAACCATAATTAAAGAATTAATTACATAGAAATATATATCTAAAATATAAATTAAAAATAAGAGAAAGAAATAACCAGAATTAATTTTGGATAAAAGATCAAGAATTTATTCAGATAAAAATTAATTTTATCTAAAATAAATTCTACCGGTATAAATTTCCTCTTATTTTTCTTCTTTCGGCTTTCTTTGGTTTCCGTGCAATATCTTTTTTTTCCTTCCGGCTGACAAGGCTGACGGATGCTGCGTCACTACCTCGAACCCTGTGCGTCGTCCTCTTCCGTGCGTCGTCCGTGTTCACGCTCTCCTCAGCGTCTTCTTCTTGTTTGTGCAGCTGCGCTGTAGCTTCGTTTGCCTCGGTTTCCGTGCCTCTGCTCCTCTACTTTTTCCCGTTTGACCGAGCCTTTTTAAGGCTCTGTCGCACGAGCCTCTCTGCCGCTGCTCCTTTGGCCTGCCCTACGTATCTTTTTATAACTTTTTTTTGCCTCCACATCAGCCCTTGTGGCTGACTACTGCTTTCTCCCGCAACGCTCCGTTTGGTTTGTTCCAGGCCTTTGGGCCTTCGGCCTTCGGCCGTTGGTCCAAAGGTCTTATTTCTTTTTTTTTCTTTTTTTTTTCTTTTTTTTAATATTTTTCTTTTACTATAAAACAAAACCTGCAAAATAAAATTAATAAAAATTAATAAATGATATTTTATTCTAAATTTACTTAAATTATATCATTTTAGCTCAAATAATAATATTTATGCAATTTTTACCACTTAAGCATAAAACAACAATTATTCCCTTATATTAGTTAAATAAGCTACCAAAAACTAAGATTATAAGGGTATAAAATGTGTCAAAATATGAACTCATCAAGCGCAGGCATTCTCTAATATTGATCTATAAAGAGGATATCATTAGATGAGAATAAGAGAAGGGGATGAATGGAAAATTGCTTTCAAAATAAAATATGGTCATTGTGAGCGGACTATGATGCCTTTTGGTTTATGTAATGCACCTAGTTCATTTATGAGATCGATGAATGAAGTTCTTCGACCTTTTCTTGGAATACAGTAGAAATTAGCATGATCATCTTGTTCATTTAAGTAAATTATTTGATAAGTTGAGGGAGACTAAACTCTATGGAAAAATGTAGAAATGTGATTTTATACTTTTGAGTATAGTTTTTCTTGGATATATTGTGAGTAGTGACAATATTAAAGTTGATCCCACAAATATTGAGGCTATTAGATATTGGTCAATATCTAAGGATATTAACGAGGTGAGGAGTTTTCATGGTTTAGTAATTTTTTATAGGAGATTTATTAAGAATTTTTTTTACTATTTCCACACCAATAATACAAATCATGAAGACGGGTGAATTTAATTGGAGTGGAGATACAACTAAGGCCTTCCAAACTTTAAAAAATAATTTATGTAATGCACCAGTACTAGCTTTACTTGACTTTGATAAATTATTTGGGGTCACGTGTGATATAAGTGGGGTAGGGATAGGAGGTGTACTCTCACAAGAAAAACGAGCTATTGTGATTTTTTAGTGAGAAATTAAATGGTGCAAAACAAAATTATTCAACATATGATAAAGAGTTTTATGCCATCATATAAAGTCTAAAAACATGGAGTCATTACTTAATACATAAGCCATTTGGTTTGCATTTGGACCATGAGAGTTTGAAATATTTGTATGGGAAAAAGAAGATTAGTCTCATGCATGCCAAATGGGTTAGTTTCATATAATCCTTTGTGTTTTCTATTAAATGTTTCAATGGTAAAGAAAATGTCGTGGCAAATGCTTTATCTAGAAGATCCATGATATTAGTTATGTTGGATGTTAAAATTATTTGGTTTGAAAATTTTAAAGGAAAGAATTAGATTCTTTAAAAAACTTCACCAACAAATTAACGACAACATTGAAAAATATAATGCTAAATACCAAGCTCATGCAATTAAAAATATAATTCAACAAGTGTTTAAACCATGAGATTTGGTATTGTTGCTTTTGAGAAAAGAAATATTTCCAAACTTAAAAAACAATAAACTAATGTAAAAATTAGATGGACCATTCAAAATCTTAAGAAAATTTGGAAATAATGCATATGAACTTGAATTTCCTGAACATCATGGAAGAGTATTTAGGACTTTCAACATTTTTGACTTATCTCCTTATTATAGTGATGTAAATTTGATGGCAAATTCTTCTTTATAAGGGGAGAATTATGCAGGAGCATATCTAGATCACTCTCAATCTTTTTTTTCAAGGGTTGAAGAATAAGAAGAATTATCATACTTGGATATGGAACCTATTGTGCTTAAAAATTCTTATGCTTCTAATATTTTACTAAGTGATTCTTGTAGGTATCGTATATTTTTGTGAGAAATTCAAGCTATTGAAGATATTTAATATATAAGATAATGATATTACAAGAATTACAAAGTTCATGGAAGAGCAAGGATATAAGACATAAATTTGGATTACATATGTTAAATCTATGTATTACAAATTTAGAGTTTGTGTAGCTTTGTTATTTTGTTGTATACTTTATAATACTTGTAAAATTTCATTATAACTTATGTATATATATATATATACTTGTGTCATGCCTTAAATGTTGTTTTTATTAATAAGGCTGAATGTATGGTCTTATTAATTAAAGGGTCTAGCCTTGTACACACTTGATCTTGGTAGAGAGATATGCATAATAAGAAAACATTCGAAAGAGAGAATATACCAAGGCCGTGTGTTTCTTCTTCTTCTTCTTCTTCTTCTTCTTCTTCTTCTTCTTCTTCTTCTTCTTCTTCTTCTTCTTCTTCTTCTTCTTCTTCTTCTTCTTCTTCTTCTTCTTCTTCTTCTTCTTCTTCAATTGAGATATTTGGAGAGTATTGGAGTGAATTCTATTGAGAAATAGAAGATTTATCTTTATAAGGTTAATGTTTTTAAGTTAGATCTTTACCGCCCTCCAAGTGCATTTCGACATCAACTTCATCAACCTTCAAATCAATCGAAACTTTGAAGACTTTTGTAATACTTGAGGCCATAGAAAGATCTTGGTTTCGTAGAAGATTATTAGTTGATGATCTTCCACATTAGGATTATTGGGAAATATATGTGATTTTTGGTAATTGTGGTATGTTTGTGTTTGGGTGTTGTTTTGCCTATAGTAATCTAATGATTAGCTTAAACCATCAACCTTTTTGCATGGACAATCAATAGGTTTGATGAAAACATTAAATGATTCATGTAAATAGTCATTCGGTTTGAGATTTCCATTAACTAGTTATGTGAATAGTTGATCGGTCTTATAGATTCATCGACTTGACCCAAACACATTGATTAGTCAGGCCAAACCCATCAACCAATTCTTATGGTGTAGTATCCCATTGTGTGTGTTATGTTGTCATGACTTTTGTTCATGTTCAATAACTTTGTGTTATTGAACGGAATACCTTAATAATTAGAAAGTATGTGTACACTAAATGGAGAAATAATAATATGGTTTCTTATATATAAATCTAATCATGATCTATATTATTATCCTTCCTGTTATTCTTGTGTGAGCATTCTTTGCTATATTATAATCATGAATTTAAAAGTTATACTATATAAATAGGTTTTATACCATGCTATTATGTGACCTCAATGTGCACCATAAGTCCTTACTATATTTTTGGTAGCTTGTTTTACTAGTACCGCATTATATAAATACTACATTTGTGTGGTCATTCTAATGATTTAAATTATGTTTTGGTGAGTAGAAGACGGTTTGTAGGGTTATAATTCTTAGTTAGAGTATGTTGATCATGATGACATGGGCTAGTAGGTGATCATTGCTTAGGAATTGAGAGTTAGTTATGCTTTAGTTAAGAGTTCAGTTCACTACCTTAAATTATTTTTCCCACTGTGTTGGGGTGTTTTTACTTCTCGATTTCTGAAAATCTTAGCTTTGATTCATATATTTGGATTTTATAATCACTCTCCCCATCTATATTATTTTCATCCTTGTTATTTTTATTTTATTGTTAGTGCATGCATACCTTGTCATTGCTTCATTTTACCTTGCATCAAACATGTATTAAGTAATTATCACATCTCTCCAATGATTGATGTGGTAGTAATGTCCCATGGGTTTTATTTTATTTTGCTTTTGTACTATCTTCAAAATAAAATTTTCTAGTTTAAAATTTTAGGGTGTTACACTTACCATGGATGGGAGGTTAATGTAACTGTTATAGCTGCAAAACCCTAAAAAGTCACTACTAAAAATTTATTTTTTGAATGACATTTTGCTAAAATGTAAGTATACAGCATTGGGTCTTACTACTATACTTAGTACAAATATTGTATCCACAATTAACTTATACCAAACACAAGGCTAAACATTTTAACTCAACATTAAAATCAATGTGCAAATAAGAAACTCCAAAAATCATATATAAAAGGCATAAGTATTGAGGTCTATGAGATCAACTCCAAAGTACAATAGAACTCTAAAAAGATACAATAATAAAATATATACATACGACTAAGAGTCTATAATACCTTTTTAGATTTGGTGTAACACCCTACAATTAGTTATTGACAATTTTGAATTTGTGGAAGCATGGTATTAAGATAATTTGGTGTTAATGTCGTATTCAATATGTTTTTAGCTTACCTTACCATCCTCACATTGAATACAAGGCAAAACATTTAAAACTTAAAATAATATAAGTAGAGAATGAGAAAATTTTACTTAAATTTTAGATGAAATTTTGGACATTATACTCCGAGTATAATATAAGCAAAATATAAAAAAAGGGGATCAAATAAAACTAAGAGTTCAAAAGGTATTAGGACCAAAACTAGCTACTAGATAATGTTAACTCTATACCCAAACCCGATAAAATTAATCCTCCGTAAGAAGTGTATCAAAAGAATAAAAATCACAAAGATAGTCCTCAATAACCTTCACATCAAAACCTAAGTTATTTGCTCATGGGAATGAGTAGCACCCATAAAAAGGATGGTTAATACTTATATATTGAGTAAGGTAACTCTATAGTGATAAGTAAGGGCATGAAAAACATATAAGGTAAAATTAAAGGAATAGGTATGGAATTAATAATAATATGGAATAAGTCAGGAAAGGAAATGAAACAAAGTTTCCAATTTTTCTGATTATACATTTCCATTTATTAAGTCACTTGGAGTTAGTTGCCCCATTATTCATAACTGGTGGAATGGTAGTAATAATCCTTTTAGGGTAAGACGCTTTTGGGAACCACTATTATACCTTGTGGACTAATAACATGATCCTTCTAGGGCATAACATTCATAGGAACCCTTGTTATATTTGATGGACTAGTAACATGACCCTTGGAGGGCATAACACTCTTTAGAACCACTATTATATTCAATTGAACAATAATAATACAACTGGTTCTAACTCAAATAATCTTCCACTTTAATTATTAATATCTTATAATCAGTTGGTTATTGTGTTAAAGTTATGAGATCTTGTTACCAAAACCTTATGAGTCCTAATACTGTCAACCCCCAACCTTTCAATATATTTCAATTAAGATAATACTTTACTATAATTATAACCCACTCTTCATAACTCAAATAGGATAATGGATCATGCCAATAAAATTGGGTTATGAGACAAGACTTACTATAACAAAAACACATAAGGTCATACATTCACATAATATTCATATTTTTAAAATATCATACAAAAAAATCATGGTATAACATCAACAACATGATTCAATAAATGTAAGTATGATATAATGGTAATGTATATAATTCATATAGCATCAAAATCCTTACATCACGACTTGCATCATTACCCTATTATCATAGGTCTCTAAGAAAGCAAAATGTCCTATGCCTTTTTTTGAAGGATGCTAGGGAACTAATTAAAGCCAAGAGAAAACACACAATTAAAATGTAGGAAGGTCGGTCTAGGAAAAGCAAGGTAATAAGGGGGAAGGACAAAGGAGAATTATATCAAGAGGGATGGTTGAGAAGAACGAAAATGATTAGTGCTCTTAGTATGGGTAACAAATAGCTAAGATCGTTTGGAGTGAACAAGGTCCATCAAGGGCTAAGGGGAGAAAAATAAAGTTTGGCCGAGACTGAGGTGAATATAATGTGACTCTCTTAGCAAGATAATCAAGACCGAGGGGAAATAATTATCACAACGAGTTCACCCACTCTGTAAGACTAACCAAGATCAAGGAGAAACATCCAAGCTTGGCCAAGAGAGAGGGAAAAGGGAAAAGAGAAAATCGCATAATATCTGGAGTGTTAGGCTAGTTAGCTTAGTCACAAAAGGTAGTGGTGGTTGTGATGGATAAATGATGATTAATGAGAGGGCTTGGAGGAGTTTAGATGGTGTTTGGTTGGATGATTTGTGAATGACAAGGATGGTGATGCTGACAATGATGATAATGCCAACGTTAATGATGATGAAGATGACTGACTGGAAGGTGGTAGAGAAAAAGGTCGATAATCAAGGGAAAATTTTAGAGAAGAAAGAAAGAATTTTGTTGGCTTCCAATAATTGAGCGTAAGAGAGAGGATGTGCTTATATGGTCAATTACATGAGGAAGGATGGCATGGTAAATTTGAGAAGTGAGGTTAGGTGATGTAACTGGGACTTAAAAACTAAGGTAAGAAAAAATGAAGACGGGATCATGTGTGAAAATAATTGAAGAAAGGGAGGTAATAATGGTGGAGTGCGAGTTTGTTTATAGTTGGAAAATTTTAGTTTGAGTAACCAAACCGAACAAAATCGATCAAGTAGGGACAAGGGACTATTCAGAAGGGAAAGAAAAATAAAGAAAGAAGAAATGATAAAAGGAAAAAGGAAGGAAGGAGAAAAAGAGTGTTAAGGATTATAGTTAGATCTAACATTATGATTAAAGGATTAGGATATTAATCATATGGAATTAAGGTTATATTAAAATTTGGGGGTCTTACATTTAGGCCTTTAATTTGGTGTAAATTCATGTGTTTGATGTTTATTTAAAGGTCTTTGATATTTTCTAGGAAGTGTATTTTACGTTTGATTTGTAATGAATTTGGAAATTTTGGAAAAGGGGAAGATAAATTGGATTTTCTAGTGCATTAGTCAATTGGCGCCTTATATCAATTGATTGTTTAGTTGTTTTTAACTTGGTGTTTGGTTTAGAGTAACTAACCAATTATTTTTGGGAATGGATCAACTGGTGGAGCCAATTAATGGGTACACCAAAACCAATCAACTAGTTCATTTGACCTAAACGCTTTTGTGCTTGATTTAATTGAAAGTCTTTTAATGACCTTAGAACTAGGTAGTTAAGCTTTGAATTGTTTCTAATATCATTCTAGGGGTTTAGTAGCTGTTGATTCAAATGTTAATTATCCTAAAAAATATTTAGGGACTTAAACTTGGCAAAAAGTGTTTGGTAACCTTATTCCTTGTCCCTTTTTCCCTATCTCTTTTGAAAAATTAGAACAAACAATTTTGAACCTTGAAAGTTCAGTTGAACTTCTTATCTTGTCTCCCTCTTCTATTTCCCCCCTTTCCTTTCTTGTGTACCTGAATTTCTATGGTCCAGTACCCTAATGCCTTTTAGCTATCACCACTTTAACTATGATGGCAAAAGTTAGCTTTGAAACTCTAAAATGCACCTTATTTTTCCTAAATTCGAGTTGGGTGTTAGTGTTTCATATTATATAACCCCTCCCCCTTCATTTCACACCAAGTTATTGCTATATTTCTCAACCCTAGCATCTCTCTTTCTCTATTTTCATCTAACAATCACATCCTCCGTTTTCCATCTCTTCCACCTCTGCATGCTTTCTCCTCTTTTTGTATAAATTTATAATAATCTATTCCTCTCCTAATCCTTTCTTTAACTCCCTTTTTTACTATAAAATAAGATAAAGTTAGGTTTTTGAAAAGATTTAGAGATTGAATTCTCACCCTTAAGGCTTCGTATTTTGTAAAGGTCATGCTTTTTGGATTTTCTAACCTCTTTGTTTAGGTTTGGTTTTGTGAGATTTTAAGGAGTTTACTAAAATTTACTAAGATCTTGAAGTTCCAAGTTAATGGGTCTATCTACTTTGTTCAAATTTTACTTGTTTAACTTGAGGTCAATCATTCTTGTATTATGGTGTTAGATAATTGAACATGCGGGTTGGTGTAGGCATCATGATTTTAAATTGTATGTGAATATGTGTGCTAGTAGTTTGTTAAACATATCATGCTTTGGTGGGACAAATGTGATCATGAGGAGAAGGCATGATGATAGGGTTTAAGCATGATTTTAGGTGTTTCCTCTTTTTGATTTTTATGTATAGTTGTTTTAGATCTCAAGTATGATAAGATCTCAACATGCCTTGAGGTTTTTCTAATTTCTAGTTAAAACATGAGCTATATGCATGTGCATTAATGGTCAATTGAAACACATCATGATTTAATTGTTGAGCATGATTAATCCTAGTTTTGTAAGATTTAGGTGATGTGTATGTGGTATATTTGATGATGGATGCGTTAGTTGAGTAAGAGAATGCATGTTCAAGTTGATTTCACTCAAATCGATCGACTAGAACATAGCAACGAATACCTAGATTGTCTATGGAATAAAGTGTTTTAGTATTGACTTGAACCAATCGACTAGTTTAGCCAGACTTATAATACCCTCATAATGAAAATGAAAAGTATTCGTGGAAGTTATAATGAAAATGGGGATGAAACCACTACATCCAACATGATGAAGTTATGAATATGTATTCTTACATGTTGTATACCCTTTCAATTTTGGCTTTTGGGCTTTTATTTAAACAATATATTAGGATAATTATGATTTTATTCTTAAGTGATAATAATATTGTAACACTCCCATTATTTTTTTTTTTACTATTGAAAACTTTTATTTTGGAAACCTTGTGGAAGCGGAAAACTACCAAAAACTTAGGAAAAATGGGATGTTATCGCCACATCAAACATAGGATAAGCATGAACTGCTCGTCTTATATTAGATATATGGCTGAGAACCAAACCAACCAAAACCGATGTAGAGCACACCAAAAACACATTATATAAATACCATAAGAAAATATATTATATGAATATATAACATCGGTGGTTCCCCATATTCAAATAAATGAGAAAACTAAATCAAAGTACATGGTCTCAATTTATGAAAACAAAAGTAGAGCGTAGCCCAAGCCCTGGTCCGTCATGGATCACTCAAAATTCTCCAAATGTCCACGCTATCAGAATCCGTACTGGACCGCACAAGGTTGGCCAACTAGTAAGCATCCTTGAAAACCTACACATTACCCTCTCCTCATGGTAATAAGTAGGTGACCGAAAAAATGGGCATATCAATATGTTTTGTATTGAAAAAGTCGAGTTGCTTCTTTAATGGAAGTCAAAGGCTTTGTGTCTAACGATACCACACCCATGGCAAGTTACTTTATTTCCTCCACAATCTAATCTCGAGAGATATGCTCCGTAATGCTTACAATGGTAAGGCCTTTCCTCAGAACATTCCTCAAATTGACCTCCAACTCGGGGTACTAACCTCAAAGTCCTGCCATACCTAGGAGTCATTCTCCCTCAAAGTAGGTCTTCTTCCTGTCATGGGGATGCTAATGACTCTCAAGCTTCCTCTTGCCCTTTAACTTGGAACTTTAAGCTTGGATGAATTAGGAAGCTTCCAAAGCCAGCTCATGCATTCCCACCATGTGTTAGCGGAGTAAATCCCAGTAACAAATCTTAGTATTTGATCTCCAAGCCAATCTTGAAACGGAGAACCTACATCACCTCATTAGCCTCTACCTCAAGGGAAAACTAGACCAAGTCCATAATCTCTCATAGTACTCCTCTATCGACATGCTTCCTTGCCGAAATGCCATAAAGTTGTTGTACTTCTTCATACAAAGGTGAGTGGAATAGAAACAAGTATGAAGTGCCTCAAGGAACGGTCCCCAACCTATAGGCTCTCTGCCTCTACATTGGATACTCCTCCACCAAACATCTTCTCTCCCCTACAGATAGCATACCACCACATCAACTATCTTGTCCATAGGGTAATCACATGCGGTGAATATCTTCTCCATGTCACTGACCATCTTTCTATAGTGCCATGTTCCTCGTGGCCATCGAAGATCGGTGGGTAATGATGCCCAATACTTCTAAACCAATCTTCTAGAACTGGTGCGAATACTAGTACCAGCGGGTGTTGTGGTGCTCAGAGGTGGCTTTCCATGTATGCTCTAACGATCTCCATGAACACTTCGATATGCTTGTAATGGTAGTTAGCGGCCATCAATTCCTAAAGACTAGCATTAATTATAAATGATCCATTATCGAGTACTAAGACTAATACAACAAATCAACAAAAATGCTATCTATAGTACATTCCTCAACCCACTCTCCCTCATAGAAATTTCAAGTTTGAAAATTATTTACTTTCAACTAAATACTTAAAGAATTGGGAAATCGTTTAAACAAAACTTGTGGTATTAGCTTAAATAAATTAAGACTGAAAAAGATTTTCTAAAATCCTTGATACCAACCTATGGTATTAGCTTAAATGAAGAGTGAAGAAAATTTTAAAACAATGCTTTGATACCAACCTGTAACATCCCCATTTTTCGCTATCGAAAATTTTTGTTTTGAAATCCTTGTGGAAGTGGAAAACTACCAAAAAATTAAGAAAAATGGGGTGTTACCACCACACCTAAGATAGGATAAGCACCAGCCACCTGTGCCATATTAGATATAAGGCTAAAAACCAAACCAACCAAAATCAATGTAGAGCACACCAAAAACACAATATATAAATATTGAAAGAAAACATATTATATAAATATAGGTCCTCGGTGGCTCTGCATGTTCAAATACATAGGGAAATTAAATTAAAGCACATGGTCTCAATTTGCGAAAATAGAAGTAGGGCGTATCCCTAAGCCCTATTCCATCATAGATTACTCAAAAATCTCTAGATGTCCATGCTCTCAGAACCATACCTTGTACAAGGTTGGCCAACTACTGACCATACCTAAAAACCTACATATGACCCTCTCTTAGTGGGAAAGTGTAGGTGACCGACCACAAATCATTATGCTTCGTACTGAATAGGTCGAGTTACTTCTTCAATGGAAGCCAAAAGCACACAAGATTCATGCATTTAATGATAATCATACTAACATATCCTATGCATATTTCATATAATCACGATACGTGATCTATCATAGTCTCATCAGGCATAGGAATTTCATACCATACATGACTCATCATGCTTGACAGCATAACACAATATTAGAAGATTAATATGTGCAACCTACTAAGTAGATTGTCCAACTATCATTAAGGCTTCATTCATCCATGCAAATAATCCAACATAGGTTATTTTTCCACTTTCCTATTCCATTAGGTCATTTGTACATATATAAGCAATTATATCCTTTAATGTTATTTTCATTATACTTTTACCTTTCTCTTTAGTCATATTCCTATTCCAAATTTTTATCCAATCACTCACTCAAATTATTATACAATTACTTATCTAAGTTATTATCCAAATAATCATTCTAATTATTATCGAGCGATAGATTATGCACCATCCCATGGTCTCACATACCATGGAAGTCTATCCAAACCAAAGGACATAAAGTCTAGGCCAAATCCAAGTAACCACTGATGGACATAAGTCTGGGCCAAATCCATGTAACCACCAATGGGCATAATTAGAGCCCTAAGCCAAAAACCACCTAGGAAACTATATCCTTTAGTATTGATACCCCCTATTACATCATCAGTATCTAAATTAGGTAGGACACTGGGATCTACTATGATCCCACTCGAAGGTAAAGCCCAAAGGCAGACTAACTCCCGGTAGTTAATTAATATATTAGCAGTGTCCAAGTAATCTAGGATTGGGTAACCCAGATCCATACATAACTTGATTGTCTTTTTCTTTAAGTGATTAGTACATTATTATCAAGGTTATATGATCACACAAGACCCATACAATATGCAAATAAGGCATTCAAATACTTATTCCATCATAACCATTACTATTCTCCAACCATGTGTGGGATTTCCATTAATGCTTACTTAATATTAAACAAATCCATTATACTAATCCATCTCAAGCCAAAATCTAGGTTGCATTACCCCTTCAAATCCATCAAGTACCTTTTTTAAGTTTACCCATTGAGGCCTTTTTAATACCTATTGAATATGTCATGAATCATGTTCCATTTATGAAATGCCCCAAAAATTCTAATTTAAAATTTTTTAGTTAAATAAGTTTTTATTAGGAAAAGAAATTAAATAATTTTTTTTATTAAAATAAAAGGGAATTAATTAGAGTTATTCAAGAAGAAATTTATAAGTATTTTAAGTAGGAGAAATTTGGGTATTTTAGCTAATCAAGGATTTTATTTTGGAAATTAATTAAATAAATTATTTTATTTAAAATAAGAAGGATAAAATAGTTGCAAATTAATAGGAATTTTATAAATAATTTAATTGAAGAAAATTAGGGTGTTTTGCTAATTAAAATGGAATTTATGGAAAACCATTCAAAAAGCCTAAATTAGCCTAAAAAGGGATTTAAATATTATTTTATTTAAATATTATTTATTTTTAAATATCCCAAATATCCTAATTAATTTAATTAACCCAACCCTAATATTTTTCTTTTTCTCTTTTTCCCTTTTCCCTTTTCTTTCTTCCTTTTTCATTTCTTTTTCCTTTCTTTTTCTTCTTTTCTTTTCTTTTCTTCCTTACCTTCTCCCCCGACCTGGGCCAACCCAACAACCCAAGCCCTCTCCCCTTTCCTTCCTTCAGCACGAGTCATTTCCTTCCAGTAGCCTAGACTCTCTTCTTTCCCTTCTTCCTTCGACGACCCAAAACTCCGCGTTGTGCCTTGCCTCTTTTTCCCCTAAAATGCAGTGTTTGATTTAAAACACACCCTTACCTCATTGCCCGACTGGTTTTCTTTCTTTCCTTTCTTTTCTTTTTTCTTAGTTGACTGGTCCGGCCCCTAACCTTCTTTTTCCCTAGCCCTTTGCACTTGCCATTTCTGATGACCTGCACCGCCGCCTCGTCCCAGAAATCCGTCGCCGATCTTGTCGTTTGACCGGCCATTTCCCTCTTATTTTCCCTGCTGATTCGTCGACCCCATCTTCCAACCTACTTCTCCCATTTCTCGCACCATTTCCCCTTTTTCTTGCACATACCCCTGCCTCGTTTTGAACTCCGATAGCCTCCGTTGCCGTTGGTAACCCTAACTGACCATCCCAAATTTCTCGTCACACCCTTCTGACCTTGGCCACTTCACTTTCTCTATAAATACCCCCAGAATATACCCTATATTGAGTTTTTGATCTCCTACACAGAAAATCCACCTTGTGCGCTGCTACCCCTTTAGACACCGTTTTCGCCTCCTACGGCCAACTTTGTTGCCCTCTCTACCCACCCAACTGATCCTTGCATCACCCTATAACTAACTAAACCTCCCTCATTTCTCAATTTTCCCTACACAAGCCACCCCAGCTATGCAAAGTTTTCTCCTCAATCAACCCATTCTTCCACCTCCGTCGCCATTCGAACCGCTCTTAGCCACCACTTCCGTCACCGTCACCCCTCCTTTCACCTCCCAAATTATTCTGCAGACCCTCCTCTACCTTCCCCTACCTTTCTTTTCCTCTTCCTCCTTCTCCTCTTCCCTTTCTTTTCTTCTTCCCCATTTGGCCACCACCGCCGCCGCCACCTTTAGCTGCGCCACCACCTTTAGCTGCGCCACCACCTCTATTATGTTCCTCTCCTTTTATGCAACCATAATCACCTCTGCTCCTACCTCCACTCTCCCTATCCTTTTTCCCAACATCCAAATTTTTCCCTTTTCTTTTCTTTTTCCAGCTACTGCCGTGCACCACCGCCGGTGCCGCTTGTCACCACCAACCCAAGGTTGAACCCTAAACCCTCTCAACCCTTTTTCATTATTTATACAAGCCTTAATTTATTTTATTTCATTTATTCAAATATATATACTATTATTATTATTATTAATATGTGATTATTATTATTATTATTATTATTATTACTATTATTATTATTATTTTTATTATTATTTCTATTGAGGGCCGAAGCCCTATTATATTTTTATTTCGATTTTATTATTATTATTTTTATTCTTATTGTTTCCATTATTACTATTATTATTATTATTAATATGTGATTATTATTATAATTATTACTATTATTATTACTATTTCAAAATTATTATTATTATTATTATAATAATAACTATTTTACTATTAGTGTTGCTATTACTATTTTTATTATTATGTGATTATTATTATTATTATTTTAATGTTAGTATTATTATTCTTTATAGGGCTGAAACCTTATTGTGCCTATTTGTGAATTGTAGTAGTGGTATTATAAATATTAAGTCTTATTATTAATAATATTATTATTTTTATCATTAGCATTTATTATTATTAGTGTTATTATTATTATTATTATTATTATTATTATTATTATTTAATAAGTTATTATTATTCAATGTAGGGTCAAAACCCTACTTCATTTTATCTTCGATTATTATCATTATTACTATTAACATTATGATTACTATTATTTTTGCAACATTATTATGGTTTTTATCATTATTATTATTATTAGTAAGTTTTATTATTAATTTTATTATTAGTATTATTTTGGTGAAGGGTTGAAGCCCTTATTCCACCATTTATTTCGAATCATATTATTATTATTATTAGTATTGTTAGTGTGATTATTATTACTATTACTATTATTATTATTATTATTATTATTATTATTATTATTATTATTATTATTATCATTCTTATTATTTTTAGTATCTATTTTATTATTATTTTTAATATCATTATTATTACTAGGGTAAAATCTTCAACCTTATATTATCAACTTTTATATCATTACTATTATTTCTTATATCTTTAGCAAAGTTAGTAATTAGTTAATGTCATTATTGCTAATATGTTATTATTTTATTAAAAACCTAGTCTTAGAATAAGTTAGCATTTAATAGTATTTTTGGTAGGAGGGAATCTAATCTTTAGTTTTCCCCTCATTTAGGCGAGACCAGTCAAAGCCATAAGGAGGCGTAGGAGCGTGCTCCAAGACTAGTGTCGTTTTAGGTAAAGGTGTTGGTAAGGCCTTATGTGTGTTGATGTGCGTTATATGCTTTGTATGTTATGCATCCTATATCCATCATTATATTGATTTCATGTGTAGCATGGCGTGGAGTTGAAGTGTGTTCATGTGTTGTTAAATTGCATGTGTATTATGTATATGTGATGAAATATTGTGGTATATGATGATTGGTTTGTGACCCTTTAGACGTGCATGTAAGGATGTATAAAAGTGGTATTGTGTGGGAAAAAGGTTGAAAATAGAAAATGGGAAATGTGTTGACCAAAGGGGGGTAAGTTGACTAAAGGGGAAATGAGTTGACCTAAGTAATTTAATGATCCATGAGTAGAAGAGTAAAATGGGAAATTTAGGGTTTCGTGTGAGAGAATATAATTTATGGTTTTATATGGGAGAATCTAATCTATGGTTTTATATGGGAGAATCTAATTTATGGTTTTATATGGGAGAATCTAATATATAATTTTGTATAGGAGAATTGAATCTATGGTGTAACATGAGAGAATCTAATCTATGGTGTAACATATCTAATCTATGGCTTGTATGGATTGAATTTAGGGTTTTGTATGGAGAAACCTTGGGTTTTGCATGAAATAATTTAGGGTTTTACATGGATGGATCTAGGGTTTGCATGGTTGAATCTAGGGTTTCACGTGGGAGCTTAGGGTTCGCATGAAAGATTTGAATGGTTGTATGGGATGTGTAAAGTTTGCAAGTGCATGAAATTTATAGATGAAAAGTTGATTTGGGGTGTGAGTAAGGTAATGTAAATATTTTTTGGGTGTTTGAACACTTTGAATGAAAATAGTGCGTGGAGCAATATAAGAGTACGTAGGAGACAAAGCTAGGGTTTGTATGGAAAATTAGGGTTTGGTGTGGCTACTTAGGGTTTTTGTGGTATCTTGTGTATTTGGTGATTAAAATGTAATTATGAGGATGGAATTTACGAGTTGTGGTGTGTGGGGTGTTAAAATGATTTGGGTTGTGTGAAGTGGAGTAAGATAGGCTACTAAGGCCTAAATTAGGATTTCTAGGGAAAAACCCTAGAGTGAGGAAATAAGTGGACTTGGAGGTGTGTAGTAGTGGGCTTTGACCCACATATTGCCGTGTTGGAGTTCTAGTGTGAGTTTGAGTATAGAGGAAATGTTGTAGGGAAAGTTAGGAGGTGTAGGGTTCTCATGATATGATACTGGTCAGTTAAAGGATAAGTGTAAAGGGAGTGATTCATGCATGTATAAGGTAATGTTTCCGAATAAGACACTGTAATACATTAATCATTTAAAGTGGAAGATTGTTGAGCCGGGCCCAGATTGATCCACTGGTGAATAATAGTGGTTAGGGCATGATGTCCTATATGTGACTGATCCACCGGTAATAATAGTGGTCAGGCTTTGTACCTATGCGTTTTCGGTCCACCGGCTATAATAGTGGGGGATTCTGTGCTCAACAAAACTGAACATATTTGTTAAGACATAGGAAAGAAACTAAGTACTTACAGTGGAAAACCATGAGAGTCGGGGCCAAACCGGTCCACCGACGAATAATAGTAGTCAGGAGCTATGTGCTCTATGTGTTTCTGGTCCACCAACTATAATAGTAGTCAGGAGCTTTATGCCCTGTGTGTTTCCAGTCCACCGGCAATAATAATGGTCAGGAGCTATGTGCCCTGTATGTTTTCATTCCACCAGCTATAATAGTGGGGTTCCCGTACTCGCATGGATTTGAATAAAAGTATGGTGTGAATCGATTTTCGATTAAATATTAATTAATTAATTAATTAATCCTGATTATAAATGACCCTTTATGTACTTACCCGAATGATTGTATGATAATCTGTTATCATGATGGTTTTTATGCTCTTTTTACTATTCTGTATGGTTTATGTGATTTTATGTGTTGGCCTTAGTGTACGATTACCTTACTCAGTACGTAGTGTACTGATCACCCTTTTTATGGCTGCTGCTCATTCCCATAAGTAGTAGGCCCTTTTGACTTGTGCAGGTAGGCGAGACATCTGGCGGGGCTGAGTGTTGAGCTTGTGGTTGGCTCAAATTTCGAGAGTGTCGTGGCCGAATTCACTCTTTTTGTTATTTTATTTCCCTTTTGTTATATCTTGTTGTATCAGATTTATCCTTTTTGATTTATTACTTAGTATTGAATATTTGAGATGAACTCTTTAACCATTGTACAATTATTCTCTTTTTGGACATGAATTATAATTATTTTATGCGTACTCTGATTTCTAAATTATGATCTTTTTAATTCATTTTATGAACCCTCGATTTAATTTTGAAAATAATATTTTTAGCCTTAGCACTTGGTACTGAAACGGTCAGAGAGAACCGGTTTGGTACTAAATGTGGCGGTAACATCCCAAGAATTCACGGATTTTAATTTAAGTATTTCCATTTTAATTGCTTCCATTTTAAAAAAAAGTATTGAATTTTGGGGTGTTATAATTTAATCCATCTATTATATTGTCCATCCATGTCAATAGATGTATTCCACTCATTGAATAGTTATATAAAAGTGTCAGGCATAGTCTTAAAGCATATCTAAGCCAAAAGATTAAAACCATACAATTTGGATGAACCATTGATTGGTTTGTCCTAACCAATCAATTAGTTTAGGTTAATGTAATCCCCCAAAAATTTCGAAAACCTATATTTTAATAAATAACTTTATTTGAAATAAAATTAGCTTGTAAAATTATTATTTTAATTATTTTATGGATTTTAGAGTATGTAAATTTGGATAAGAGTATTTAATAAATTAAAAATAAATATTTTGCTAATTATCATATTGTTCTATTTAAATAATTTTTCCAAACTAATATTTTACCAACTTTATCTTTTTTTAAACTAAAATATTAGGTCATAATAAATTAAATTGTTGAATTAAATAATTTACCAGGAATATTATACTTTATGATTTTATAAATTTAATTAAACTAATTTTCCTATTTTTTTCCATTCCCCTTTTTCTTTTTTCTTCTTCCTTTTCCCTCGGGCTGCCCCGCCAGGCCAGCCTTCCCCGCGCATTGGGCCTTCGGCCCGCCTCACCCTTCTCTCCCTCGCGCGCCGCCCAGCACGCCAGCCCGGCCGGCTCCCTTTCTTTTTCCCCCTGGACCGGCCCGCCTTTTCTTTCCCTTTCCCCGACCAGCCAGCCTTTTTCCCTCCTTTCCCCGACCGGCCGCCCGCAGCTCCTTTCTTTCTTCTTCTTCCCAGGCCGCGACAACCGCCGACCTGCAGCTGCTGCCCAACCACCTGAAACTGTCGCCCTGCCACCCTGCCTCTCCCTCTCTCTTCTCCCTCTTCTTTTTTTTATCTATCCTGCCCCATTTCGAGCCCCATCCTTCTCCCCCGAGCTCCCTCCTCTCTCCTTCCTTCTTTCCATTTCCTTTCTGTTTTCTCTCTGCGCCGCCGCCGTCCGCCACTCCGACCGCCGCTCCGACCGCCGCACCCAACCCCTGCGCCGACTCCAGCCACCACCCCCTACCGCCCTGCACTGCCCCAACACCATCCAACCCATCCCGCAGCCCTCCTTCTCCCTTTTTCTTTTTTTTTCCTCTCCCTATTTTCACCTTCTCGACAGCCACCTGTAACGCCACCGTTCTCCGCCGTCCGACCGTCTCTGCCGCCGCCCAGACCACCAATCTTCTCCCTGCAACCCCCTCTACCACTCCCAATGCTCCTCTGGCCGAGAACACCACCTTCAAGCCCTCGTTTTTCCCCTTTCTTTTCCTTCCTCGCCAGCCTGCATCCCGACACCCCACTTCGACCGCCACCTTCGCAGCCTTGCTGCCGCCGCCTCCGCCACCATTAGCCACCATCAACACGTCCCCAACCACCTCTTACACCCCCTCTCCACCTCTGCATCCTCCCTTTACCTTGAATCCACCCCCACATGCCTCTTTTCCTAGCCTAAAAATCCTAACCCGAAATTGTCTTTATTTCCTTCTATTACCCTCCTTCGAACCCTCCTCCCCATAAATTTTCATGCAGCTCATGCTGCATTAGCAGCATGAGTTTCTGAACTTCTTAATCTATTTGTTTATTTATTTTAAGGTATAATTATATTTTAAGTTAATTATTCTATTAATTGTTATAAAGCCTTATGTCTTGATTTTTTTTATGATTTCTAACATAATAAACCTTGATATTATTTTTAGGTGTTGGTTTTGATAATTGAATCTTAAACCTTAAACCGGAATACCGGTGAGGTCTGTTTTTGGCGGGAATCGAGGTAATCGTTAAACCCCACTTAAACGCATGATAAACGTATGTTTACACATTAGGAATTTTAATATGTTATTATGGTTGATACATGGTTGTTAATATAAATTATATGGTTGCTTGTATTCTCTAATAAAAAGGAAAGTATGCTCTTTTATGTAATATGTGTGGAGATATTTCCTAAGGGAAGAATTTGACTATTAATGAGAGTGTTAATCAATTATCCATGTCATTTTATGTGATTGTGACCCCTTTATGCATGAATAATATTGTTGTGAACCCGAGGGGCATTTTTGTAATTTTCCTTAGGTTAGGTTACGGCCTAATATGTGTAGGTGCTAATATGTATCATGTCAAATGTAATGGTTGGTGGAGTTGAACATTGTTAAGGGAGCACTAATATTGTTATTTCATGTGAAAATGTTAAATTAATAGAAGTGGTATAATAATGGGGGTAAAGTGGTAATTTCGAGGGAAATGGGCAATATGGTAATATTTGGAGGTAGAAGGGTAAAATAGTAATTTTATAAGTAAGTGGTGAAAATAGTAATTGTGGAAGTAGGGGTAAAATAGTAATTTTGGATGAAGGAGGGCATTATGGTAATTTTGTGAGTAAAATGTTAATATGGTAATTTTGGAAAGGAAGGGCAAAATGGTAATTTGGTAAAGAAAGATAAAAATGATAATTTTGGATGTAAAAGGGTAAGATAGTAATTTGGAAAGAAAAAGGGGTGTTATGGTAATTTTACAAGTAAAAGGGGTATGGTGGTAATTTTCATAAATAAAATGATATTATGGTAATTTGAAAGTAAGGGGTAGAAGGGTAATTTTGTAAATAAAAGGATATTATGGTAAACTTGGGAGTAAGGGGGTAACTTGGTAATTATGATAACGATAAAAGATAATTTAGTAATTAAATTATGATTGTAGAAGGGTAATTGGATAAGCATGATGCTAGCGAAGGGTAATTTGGTAAATTAATCAATTAAGGGGTATTATGGTAAATTTGAATAAAGGAGAAGGGCAATTCGGTAAATTATCCAACTAAAGGGACAACTTGGTGACTTAGCCAATTAAAGGATAAAGTGATAATTACTTAACCAACTAAAGGGGCAAATTAGTAATCATGATAAGGAAGAGGGGTAAGTGAGTAATTTATCCAACTCAAGGGCAATATAGTAATTATAACAAAGGAGAAGGGCGATTTGGTAATTTAACCAACCAAATGGGAAATATGATAAGTGTAGCAATTATGAGGAATGAATGGTGATCTAAAAAGCGTAGGAGGTAATTTGATAACCTAAACCGGATAAGGGGTAATTCGGGAATTATGTAACCTAAAGGGTAACAGGGTAATTTGTTAATGAGGAATGGATGACTTGGCGATTACATAATTAAGGGGGTAAATAAGTGATTTGTACCTAATTTGTTGTGATTGTGGAACCTGATAATGTGATTTAAATAAGGCTAATTAGCTAAGTAAGAGTATTTGATAATTGGCATGGCCTTGATGATTTCTCTGTGACATCCTGATAATCCTCTGAATAAGAAACAATTAATGATATCGAAACGATCGAAAGCGAATAAGTATCGGATTATCGTGCTTTTCATGATCACCTTAATTAAGACACTATTACTTAAAGTGAAAGACCTCGAGATCGGGAATGGTGACTCCTTAGGGGTCGCTACCCTAAGGACGTGGTTTAGTCCACGATTATTCTGGTATTTGCTGGTGTGCGTTTGTGCCCCCAGCCAGGCCCTATATCTTACTCTTTCTAGCTCTACGGACCTAGTTAGGGGGTATGCATACTTATGGATTAGGTGTCCTTGTCGGTAGGGTACTGAGTTAGCTTTATGCACCAGTACGACCAGGGTACCTTTGTGTCCTTGGGTTCGTGGTTGAAGGGTACTGAGTAGCTGATATGCACCGGTACGACCGGTGTACCTTTGTGTCCCGGGTTATCGATCTCCCATTCGAGGCAAATAAATATGATTGATTTGCTGATTAAAGAAGGGAAAGATACTATAATTGAAAGTGGAATATTAATGAGCTGGACCCAGTGATTTATGATATTGAGTACCGGTCCATCGGTTATAATAGTGGCCAGGAGCGTTGTGCCCTGGGTGATTATTCTTTATATATCCCGGTCCACCGGTTATAATAGTGGCCAGGAGCGTTGTGCCCTGGGTGATGATTCTTTATATATCCCGGTCCACCGGTTATAATAGTGGCCAGGAGCGTTGTGCCCTGGATGATGATTCTTTATGTATTCCGGTCCACCAGCAATAATAGTGGGGGTCCCGAGCTCAATAAAACCAGTTATTTATGTGAATAAAATTATGGGAAAGCCCAAATCACTTATAGTGGAACAATGGCTGAAGGCCTGAATGTTTTGAGTTGCATTATGATATGGCTTAAGACCATAAGTACCGATTGTTCGTAACGATATATTGATATGCTATGTGAATGTACTTATGTGAATTTTATATATGTATGTAGCTTGTTTCATGTGTTGCATTACGGGCCTGCTTTTAAGTGGGACTTTAAAGGGTTACTCAGTACCGTAGTACTGAAGGGTTCCATTCGTGGGGCCCCTGCCTATTCAATGGGCAGTGTCCCTTGCAGGTCTTTTCAGGTGCTACTCAAGTGGGCAACGGGAAAGAGAGTAAGGTCTCATCCGGAACTACTAGGGTTTTTCTCTCTCTTTGAAATCTCTGGTTTTAAATGTATATGTGGATACTGTAACCATGTAAACGTTTGATACGCTACTCTGATTTAAGTACGTTGAAATTCTTGCGAATTGTATTTCATTTTCCTTTAGCCTTAGCACTTAGTACTGGAACGGTATGAGTGAACCGGTCTGGTACTAAGTGTGGCGGTAATACTCCCAGAATTCACGGTTTATTAATTTGCTTCCGCTAGTTTCCTTTTAATTACGAAATTTTTCAGTAGTGAATTTTGGGGGTGTTACAGTTAACTAAACCTTAGGCTCCCTCAAACCAATTAATTGATTTGGCCGAACCAGTCCACTGTTTAGAGAACAATCGATTGGTTCTGCTAAGCTAATTGATGGGTTTAAGCATAGAGCAAACCAAGGTCCCTACAAACCTGCAGGTCTATTGGTTTGGGCCAACCAATTGACTGTTCTAAGGACCAGTCGATCGATAGAGCCTAATTAATTGATCGTTTTGCCCCAAACAATGCATAACAAATATTTATCATGCAATTTACCCTAAAAAATCCTACCACATCCAAACCAAATCATATCCTAGCATCATACCAATGCTTCATCAGTTGATAAATTGAATTATACTTCACAGTTAATCAAATTGATGTAATTTCTCTAAAATCATGCCTTTTCCCTAGGTTTTGTAAATTAATCAACATGCATAAATCTAAAGCCAAATATCATGCCAACTTATAACTTAGTATGCTAACGAATTTAATATAATACATTCTTAACTAAGTCACATTTCATAAGTAAGAATGACTTACTTGGTGTAAGCAGAACTTTTCCCCATAATTAGGAAAACTCAACCTGGAAGATTTTCAACTTCCAAATATTAGAACAAATAGAAGTTAAAGCATTAGAAATTCTATGAATAATTTTATAAATTAGAATTTGAATTAGGAGAAAGGAACTTATCAAACCAAAGAGAAAATAGAGGGAATTGTGCCGAAAGAGAGACCTAACTTCCTCCTAAGTCTTACCCTCCCTTACTTAAAGATAAATGAGAAGAAGATAGAGAAAGGGTTAGAAGAGTGTAAAGATACCAAACTAAGCTTGAATTGAAGAGAAAAGAACACGCGGTTAGAGAGAATTGGAATATTTTGATGGCTAAAAGAAAGGTAAATGGAAGGGGAGACTAGGGCTATTTATAGCCAACAAATCGATACAAGAATGAGTGCAGCTATGATCAGATAAAAAACCTAGTTTCTACCATTCAAATTTAATCTGAATGGGCACATTTTGTCAAAGATAAACTAACCTCTCTTTCAGAGCTAAAATGGTGATTTCAGGAAAAATGCAGATCAAATTCGCCCAGAAATGTCAAACACAAGAGTGGAACGAATGATCAATGTGGAAGGACTCTCTAATCTAAATAGAGACATGTCTAAAAATTAAAGCAATGATTCCAAAAGTGTGAAAATGAGAGAGATGGAAGAAGAAAATGATGAGCTCACCCTCTGTAACACCCCCAAAATTCACTACTGAAAAATTTCGTTTTATTTGAAAGAGTTAGCGGAAGCAAATTATAAAATCGTAAATTCTGGGGATATTATCACCACACTTAGTACCAGACTGGTTCACTCCTACCGTTCCAATACTAAGTGCTAAGGCTAAAAGTGTAAAATACAATTTACAATCCATTTTCAAATTAGAGTAGCGCATCAAACATTTACAAGAATACAATCCACCAACGATGGTTATTTTAACAATGTTAACATTAAAACCAGGAATTTAAAAGAGAAAGAGAAAAACCCTAACGGTACCGGAAAATTCCTTAATCTCTTTCCCGTTGCCCACTTGAGTAGCACCTGAAAAGACCTGCAAGGGGCACTGTCCATTGAATAGGCATGGGCCCCACGAAGGGAACCCTTCAGTACTATGGTATTGAGCAACCCTTTAATACCACACTTAAAAACAGGCCCGCAATGCAATACATAATGTAAGCTATAGACATATGTAATGAGAGGTGCATACATAACAATCACATATATATAACAAGGCTGCCACATATCAACAAGTTATAAAGTACGATCGATACTTTTGGGCCTTAAGTCATTAGTCCATCATTATTCAATCATCTATCTCGTTATATCCAAGTGAGTGCGGGAACTCCACTATTATAGCCGGTGGACCAGAATACATACAGGGCAGAACGCTCCTTACCACTATTATTGCCGGTGGATCGGTCTCCAGGGCAGAACGCTCCTGGCCACTATTATTCGCCGGTGGATCGGTCTGGCCCCGACTCATAAGGTGTTTCACTATAAATAATTAATATCTTTCCATAATTTATTCACATCCAATGCTTGTTTTATTGAGCTCGGGACCCCCACTATTTTAGCCGGTGGACCGAAATACATATAATCATCATCATCCAGGGCAAAACGCTCCTAGGCCACTATTATATCCGGTGGATCGGTACTCATAATCACTTGCCAGGGCAACACGCTCCTGGGCCACTATTATATCTGGTGGATCGGTACTCATAATCACTTGCCAGGGCAACATGCTCCTGGGCCCGGCTCATTAATCTTTCACTTTTGTAATTAGTGTTTTTCCTTTCTTATTCAGCACAACAATTCTATTTATTTGCCTTGGACGGGAGATCAAAAACCCGGGACACAAAGGTACACCGGTCGTACCAGTGCATACAAGCTACTCAGTACCTTTCAACCATGAACCCAGGGACGCAAAGGTACCCTGGTCGTACAGGTGCATAAAGCTACTCAATACCTTACCGACAAGGACACCTAATCCATAAGTATGCATACCCCCTAACTAGGTCCGTAGAGCTAGATAGAGTAAGATATAGGGCCTGGCTAGGACACAAAGGCACACCAGTAAATACCAGAATAATCGTGGACTAAACCACGTCTTTAGGGTAGCGACCCCTAAAGAGTCACCATTCCCGATCTTGAGGTCTTTTACTTTAAGTATTAATGTATTAATTAAGGTGATCACGAATAGCACAATAATCAGATACTTATTCACTTTCAATCGTTCCGATATCATTAGTCATTTCTTATTCAGATGATTATCCAGGATATCACAGAGAAAACATTAAGGCCATCATAATCTCATCTAATTCTGAGTTAGGATTTGTTCTCGTGATACTTACTAATTATCAAATACTCTTACTTGGCTAATCAGCATTATTTAAATCATATTATGAAATTCCACAATTACAACGACATGTTAGGTACAAATTACTTATTTACCCCTTACTTATATAATTGCTAAGTCATCACTTCCTTAATTGATAATTTACCATATTACCCTTTAGGTTGCATAATTACCAAATTACCCTTTATCCAATTTAGGTTACCAAGTTATGTCCTACACTTTTTAGATCATCATTCACCTCTCATAATCGCTACACTTAACATGTCTCCCATTTGGTTGGTTAGATTACCAATTTGCCCTTTTCTTTTATTACAATCCAGAACTTGCCCTTTAGTGAATAAATTACCAAATTACCCATCTTTGCTATCACGATTACCAATTTGCTCCTTTAGTAGGTTAAATAATTACTAACTTACCCTTCTCCATTTTCATAATTACCGAATTACCCCTTTAGATGGATAAATTACCAAATTGCCCTTCTTCTTTATCATAATTACCCTTTTACCCCTCTCAATTATTATAATTGCCATTTTACCCTTTTTAATTATCATAAATCCCAAATTACCCTTCTTCATGATTACAATTATTAATTTACCCTTCTTCATAATTAAAAACTACCAATTTACCCTTCTCCATATTTATTATTATTAATTTACCCTTCTCCATTTTTATAATTACTATATTACTCTTCTCCATTATTAAAGTTATATAATGCCTTTTAATTGGTTAATTTACCAAATTATCCTTCCCTAGTATCATAATTATCCAATTGCCCTTCTATAATCATAATTTAGTTACCAAATTATCTTCCGTCGTTATCATAATTACCAAGTTACTCCTTACTCTCAAATTTGCGATAAACATCCTTTTATTTACCAAATTACCCTTCTACCCCTTACTTCCAAATTGCCATAATATCCTTTTATTTATAAAAATTACCATTTTGCCACTTACATCCAAATTTACCATAAACATCCTTTTATTTACAAAATTACCCTTCTACCCCTTACTTCCAACTTACCATAATATTCTTTTATTTATAAAAAATTACCATTTTACCCCCTTACATCTAATTTTATCATATTACCCTTTTGCTTGCAAATTACCATAATACCCTCCTTTATCCAAACTTACTATTTTACCCCTTACTTCCAAAATTACCATTCTTACCACTTACTTATAAAATTACTATAGTGCCCTTTGACTCCAAAAATTACCACTTTACCCTTTTCTCCAAAAATTACCATAATTCCCCTTTACTTATAAAATTATCATTTTGCCATTTAATCATAAAATTACCATATTGTTCTTTTGCCTAAAAAATTACCATAATACCCTTCTTTCTCACAACTTACAATTTTATCCTTTTACTTATAAAATTATCATTTCACCCCTTTCTTTAAAATTACCAAAATATCCTTTTGCTTACAAAATCACCGTTTTACCCCTTTCTTTCAAAATTACCAAAATACCCCTTTACTACAAAATTTCCAAAATACCCTTTTCACTTATAAAATTTCCACTTAACCCCTTCATTACACCACTTTTATGAATTTACCACCACTACATAAAATACTAATATTAGCACTTCATTCTTATCATTTAACTCCACCAACTTGTCATTATTTAACATAATACTCATTAGTAACTACATATATTAGATCACATACTTACATAAGCATATTACTAAAATACCCTTAGACAATAATATTATTCATGCATTAGCAACATAATACATCATAGACAAGCATTTAACATTTCCATCAAATATCAAACTCATTCCTTAAGTACCATCTCTACACATGGCACAAAAGCTATCATAATTTTCTTTTCTTTTTCTTTTTATCAATCAATATAAGCAACCATATACATATCATACTAGGCAACACAAAATATGCATAAAATCATACTAAAATCCCTAATGTGCTAGCATACATTTTTCCATGTGTTTAAGTGAGGTTTAACGATTACCTTAATCCCGCAAAAATCGAGGGGGTGTAGGTGGTGGCTGGGGATGGTTTTTCGGCGGCATAGGGCGGCGGAGGTGGCTGAAGCAAGGAGGCAAAGATGGCTGTAGAGGTGGGTCGAGGTGGAGAGGCTGAGAAGGAAGGAAAAGAGGAGGGAAAAATGAAGGTTAAGGGGGTTGTTTTCAGGAAAGTAAGGTATGGGGGTGGTAGAGGAGGTTGTAGGGTGTGGATTGGTGGTTTGGGTGGTGGTAGAGGCGGTTGCAGGTGGCTTGGTGATAAGGGAGAAAAGTGGAGAGGAAAAGGAGAGGGGGAGAAGGGAGGAAGTGCAGGGGCTCGAGGGGGTGGCGTGATGGTGCAGGGCAGTAGGAGGTGGTGGCAGAAGGCGGCACAAGGGGTTGGAACGGTGGTTGGCGGCGGCGAGCAAAAACCGGGGGAAAAATGGGAGGGAGGAGAAAGGAGAGAAGAGGCTTGAAATTATGGGGAATGAAGGGCTGGTGAGAGTAAGAAAAAGAAGAGGGAGAGGCAGGGGGAGTAGGTGGTTGGTCAGGGCTGCAGTAGGGTGGCAGAGGTGGTCGGTTGGTAGGGAGAGGGAAGGGGAGAAGAGGGAAAAGAAGAGGGGCACGCGGGTTATGGTACAGGGATGGTTTGGGTCCGAAAAGGGAAGAAAGGGATGGGAGAGAGAGAGAGCTGTCGGTGGCAGCAGGTCGGCGTGGCAGTTGTAGGGTCGTGCATGGACGATGGGAGCAGATCGGGGTAGAGGTAGAAGGAGAGGAAAAAAAAGGGCTGGGCGAGCCGACCGACGTAGGAAAAGAAAAAAGGTAGGCCGGCCGGTCCAGGGAAAAAAATGAGGAACGTTTGGGCTGTGTCATGTGTGGGAGAAGGAGAAGTGGGGAGGGGAGAAACGGGCCTTTGGCCCAGGCGCGTAGGGGAGGGGCTGAACAGGCTAGTGCGGGCGGCCCAAGGAGGAGAAAAAAGGGAAAAAGAAGAGAAGAAAAGGTAAAATGGGAAAAGGGTAAAAAGGGGAAATGGAAAAATAGGGAAAATAGAATAAATTAATTTATAAAATCATAAAATGTAATATTCTTGATAAATGATTCAATTTAATAATTTAATTTATTATAATCTAATATATTAGTTTAAAAAGGATAAAATTAGTAAAATATTAGCTTGGAAAATTATTTAAATAAAAATAGCATGATAAAATAACAAAATATCTATTTTAATTTACTAAATATTCCCATCCAAATTTATATACTCAAAAATCCATAAATTAGTTAAATTAAATAATTTTAAAAGCTAATTTATTTTAAATAAAAGTTGTTTATTAAATTATTGGTTTTCTAAAATTTTGGGGGATTACACCCTCCCCCTTAATTGTTGAAATTGAATCCTCGAATCAATTCAAGGCAGACGCTCGGGTCAAATGTATGAGAAGAAAGGTTAAGAATATTTAAAGAATAACTTGGAATGAAATTATCAAGGTTGCATTTTGGTATAAGAATTTTTTCCTAAAAAATAAAAATTTTAAAATGTACTTAGTTTGTCAAATTAGTCAATAGGGTTGGCTTACGAATCAACCGTGCTACAAACTAGTTGATCACTTCCCCAAACCAGTTGATCGGATCAGTCAAGAAAAACCATTTAGCTGAAACTATGAACCGGTCAATTGGTTCATTAAACCAATCGATTGATCAGCCTGGAAACTCATTTTATTTAATTTTCAAAGCTTATTCAAATCCAATTTTTCCTCAAACTCAAATATAGTTCCAAATAAAAATAAAAATGATCAAATATTAATAAAAACCATAATTTCTCATTCAACAAACTTCATAAAAAGATAGGGTATCACAAATATCATATATTTAATTACTTGAGCTAAAATGATATAAAGTTGATGGGTTTAAAGTATGATATTATTTATTAATTCTTCTAATTTAATTTTTAGGTAATATAAGAAAAAAGGGTGCTTTGGTATAAAGGCCCAAAGGCCGGCACACCAAAAAAGAAAAGAAAAGGCTGAAGGCCTAGAAAAAAAAAGATGAGACAAATGGGGTACAGGAGGTGAGAAAAGAAGAAGAAGAAAAATGCAGGACTTAAAAATAGAAGAAGGTAAGAAAAGAAGGGAAGAGGCACATTAGAAAAGGACGGAGGAAGGTAAGAGATGATAGAGAAGTTAGAGAGTGAAGAAAAGGAAGAAAAAGAAGCAGTTGTGCGTTAAGGGGGACCACACAAAGAGAGAAGAGAAGTCAGGGAGGCACAAGAAAAGAAGAAAAGAAGAAAAGAAGAAGAGAAGAGAGATAGAGGAAGATCGTATGGGATAGGAGAAAAAAAAGAGAGAATAATGTGAGGTAGGAGGGCATTAGGTTTGACGAAACCAAAAGAGAGGAGAGAAAGAAGATAGAAGATCGGCATAGAAGAGAAGAGTGAGAAGAGAGAATGCACTAGGTAGGGACGTAAAAGGGGCAGGTCTGGGGCGGGTACCCCCATACACGATTAGTATGTTACACCCGAATCCGTATCCGTACTTGAATGGATATCCATTAATATATCCATTTCCGTATTTGTCGGATATCCGTTACTCGACAGATAAGTCTGTTATCCGTTTAGATTTTTACTTAACCTATCATATACAAAATCTACAATTTCAATCAAACAACATGTTATTTAAAGATCAAATTTTGAACCTATTCCAAAAGGTTCAAATTTTCAACTTGCTCAAACTATCAAATAATAAAACGATCAACAATACTACAAGTCAGGTTCAAAAACACCATAGCCAATAATATTTGTTTATAAAAATATAATACTTCCACAAATAAAAATGAAATCAATACCTATTAAAACATAATAATAGAACGTTCATTAGCTAAATATAGCATCAAGAAGAAGTTTTTGTGTTGAGCTTCAAAAATTCCATATCACCAATTTTTCTTTCCATCTTCAACCTCCATATCTTATAGCTTATGCATTTATCTAAAAAATAAAGAAAAAACATAAATAGTTTAAATAATTAAGTATAATCATATATTTTAATCACTAATAATATTTATAACAAGTTTTACCTTATGCTCACTAACATCCAAGTCAGATTCTTCATTTTGTAAAGTAAACCTATGATAAGTTGAGTTCGCAGTACAATCATTATCTAACAAAAAAATATTAGGACATTAGAATTAAACAAATATAACAAAAGATATATTATAATTATTTAAACATCAAATGTATAAAAGTAAATATTACCTTCATTCCTTATAGTAGCCCAAAGCCAATCTCTACAATACATTAATGCTTCTAGAGTCTTTGGGTGTAATCAGTTGTGATGAGGACTTACAAATCTTCCACTTGTGGTAAATGTTGACTCAAAAGCAACTGTAGAAATAGAGATGGCAAGTATATCTCTGGCCATTCATTGCAAAATTGGATACTTGGTATTTGTCTTCCACCACGATAACACATCAAAGTCATCCATCTGTGGCATCACAAGCTCCTCCAAATAACAATTTAACTTGGTCTTTTGTGGCGCACTAGTCATGTCTTGGTTCACCAACCACTGATAATAATGAAGCTTAAAGGAGACTCTATAACCCAAAGTCACACTACTAACACTTGAACCACAACTTTGACTACTAACACTAGAATCACATGATATTGATGAACTTTTCTCCCTACGCTTATACTTCTCTTCATACTCATGAAACAATTCATAGCATATTTTATGAGCATTATATACCTCTTCACCATAGCTGCTCCCATAAATGATAGAATAATAACACTCTACCAACTTCAATTTGTACTATGGATCCAAAATACTTGCCACAGCCATCATTTCATGAATCACACTCCAATATTTTTCAAGCTTTTGTATCATTTTTGTTGCCATACTACTAATAATTTCATCTTAATCAAGAGACCATTCAATCAAGGACATTCTAACTTCACAAAACTTGGGAAAGTATAAATTGGCAGTAGAATATCTACTCCTAGAAAACATCAAAGTGACATCATAAAATAATGACATTTTCTCACAAATAGATTGAGCCAAATTCCATTCATCACTTGTAGGACGACAATTAAAATTAGATTCCAACCGTGCCAAGTAAGAAAACCCATCTTCATACATTAGAGCAACATCAAGCATCAAAAACGAGAATTCCATCTTGTCCTACAATCATGTGTTAAGGCTCTACTATACGAAATTTCTTTTTGAAGACAAACCTCTATAAACTTTTCCAGCCTTTTTGGTGTGGCTTTCTAATATGTCACACTCTCACGTATGTTCTCAATACTTTTTTTGAATGATCTCCGTACCATAGCTAAAAATAATATTAAGTACATGAGTAGCACAACGCATATGGAAATATCTCCCACGCAATAAAAAACACTTCGACTCAAATCTATTTTTCAAATCTCCAATCAAAGCATCATTGATAGTATAATTATCGACGGTCAATGTAGTAAGTTTTGAATCAATATTCCACTCCATCAAACAATTGACCAAAACATCACACAGAACCTCAGATGTATGTGGACTTGGAACATAGACAAACCTTCAACAAAATACAATGATACAACAAATAAACCAAAGAACAACATATAATTGCATAATATTAATATTTTAGAACTATAGATGAATATGAATTTATTATACCTTGTTATTCGACTTTGCAAGGTCCAACCATTATCAATCCAATGAGCTGTGATAGCCATGAAACCCTTATTATTATTATTTTGAGATGTCCACATATCTGTTGTGATTGAAACTCTACTCTTGTTACTACTCAACAACGACATTGTTTTTTCTTTTTCATATTCAAAAAACTTGAAAATATCGCTTCACAGAGTATTCCTTGAAATCATTTTAAATGATGGTTGAAGAGCTGTTGAATATCTTCTGAAGCCTTCATGTTCCACTATACAAAGTGGATAATCATGCATAACTACCATATTACACGGCTCACGCCTTGCAACTTCTTAATTAAATTCCACAACCATAAGCTTTCGTTTTCCTTCCCCCTTCTGATCAAAACTTAACTTAGTTTGTCCTACCCCTTATATAGGCCTTAAATGTACACATTTCCTTATGTGATCATAAAAATGAGAAGTACCATTTTTTAGATCACTACTCAAACTCTTATTACAACCTTTACAAATTTCTTTTTTCAAACCATTAATTTCCGCTGCATTAAAATGATCCCAAATAACTAAAGTTTTCTTCCTTTTTTTCACTAAAGAAAATGGATTCACTTCTTCTACCTCCTTATTGGTTGATGGTTTACTAGGTCTAGGATTACTAGCTAGGCCAGAAGAATATGGTGGTAGACTTTATGAATCGGTATTAGGTTGGCTACTTGATGCCATCAAACTAATTAATAATCCCAAACGCTGCACAACAAGAGAACATAATATTTACTTACTCTTACTTATTTATATTTACTTACTCTTAGTTAGTTATTGTAAGAGGTATTGTGATAAAGAACCTAATTACCTAGATCTCAAATTGCAAAAGTTTGTAAAAGGTATTATAATAAAGAACCTAATTGCCTAATTTACCCAAACATATTATATAAATAGTCAGCATTCAACAATTACCTTAAAACTCATAAAATAATACAATACTAAACAAAAGAATATTCAAACCTGAACCTTGGTCCCTGGATGCCCAAAATACTAATTTCAATTATTAGGAAACAATTACTAGTTTGTGAGTTTTGATTTAGAAATAATTTCAGCATTATAACATTTGCACTGATTCCTTATGATCTTTTAGGCATTCTTGATTTAGGATTCATAAATTTGACTTGGATTGTATTGTCTGAGTTACGGGCGAAGATGACGTTTTTCCTTTTTAGAAAGTATGATGTCTATTTTTACATTTTTTTTATCAGAACTTTGTATGGTCCCTTTTCACGCTACTTTCAATTTGTTATATTTCAAAATATTAACCCCAACTGCAAGGAAGGAATCACTTTTTGGACGGAGGTTAGGAGGAAGTAGCGAGGGTTAATTTTTATGCCAATTTCGTTTGATAAATTTCTTAGGATTTAGTTTAAGTTAGGTTAAGTCAAACATTTATCTCATTTAATCTTGATTTATTTTAAGATTATTAACCTCCAAATCAATAGTCTGTATAAGAGATCCCATGATTAATTTTCACTTTCTTATAATTAAGGATATGTGCATTTCTCTTATATTACTAATAACTAATATGTATTTTAGTTATAATTTCGATTGGCTTAATGGATTCTTTATAGATGCCTACGTACACATTAATGCTTCTTTATATATATATATATATATATATATATATATATATATATATATATATATTTTCTATTGGTTGTAACACATTAACATGTATAACTTATATATACATGCTTGCAGCCTGCATATAAATCTCAACAAGACAACAACACCACGATTACCAACAATCAATAGAGTGTTTACAATATACTGGTATAGGGAATACCACTTGGCACTTACGAACTTACCAAACGCAGGGCAGAAATAGGCAGTCAGCAGACTCGGCACTCGGCACCCAACCGGTTTCAGAAATTCAGTTGCATCGCTGGTCTGCTGCAAATGTTCATTCCGTCACAAGTTGCAACTGCAATAGATCTAGAAATAAGTTACACAAAACAAAGAAAGGGAGAAGGGTGAGGAGAGGACTAACATATAAAGGGCTATAAATCTCGAAGACTCGACGTTGGGAGGGCCGGAGGCTACGATTGGTTGAGTTCGAGGCTTTGTCTCTTCGAGCTGCAACTAAATGTTGGAGCCGATGACGTCGAGAGGTGGCAGGTTGATCTGGGAGGATGAAGAAGTCCACTGACATAGGTAGTTGAGGAAGGCGGCTGCCGTTGAGTTGGTGGAGGTCAAAGACTCGAGGCTGGTTGCGACTCTGCGAGGCTGCATCTGCCTGCTGCGATTGGTGTGGTGTGGTGGTTGGGCAAGTCGAATAGGGTTGGTTGCCTGGTCGGGGGGTAAGGAATGGTTGCTGAATGAAATGGTATTGGTGGTGGTACAGGGAAAAGTCGAAGCCTTAGCCTACTAAACGAATCCCTATTCCCTAATATGCTAATACAGCAATACTGGTAACCGAAATGGACGAATGGTGGTCGATAATTTTTATGCCAATGGATTAGAAAGTTAGTTACTTTAATTGTAGATTAGTTATTGGATAGAAAATTTTCATTATACAAATCTAATTATCTAATTCAAATTTAATAAATTATTAGGATTTTAACTTAATTACTATTATAACCTTAATGAATATATTAATTATGTTATATATATGAAGGGTAAAAAGGTAATTTTATATCGGGTTTTATCCGATGGGTACTGATACGGATATGGATGCGGGTACGGATATGGAGACCCGTTACCCATATCCGTACCCAAACCCAACATATTTTTTTCTCCATACCCGTATCGGTACCCATATCCATTTATATATCCGTCGGATTTTATCCGTCAGTTATCGGATAAAACCCGCCCCATTTACATCCCTAGCACTAGGAGAGATAAAAAGAAAAAGAGATTTGACAATTTATTTCAGATGAGGATGAGCAATTTTTCATCAGAATAAGTTGCTAAAATTTTCATCCATATTTATTTTTGATTATTTCTTTCTTTATTTCTAATATATATTTTTATATAATTTAATTATTAGGAAATATGTTGAAACCCTAGACTATGGTTTGAGATATAATATTATTTTATTTTTTTCATGATATTGTATTTTGACTCTAATTTAATTGTTATCATTTATATGCATGATTATATTAAGTATGATTTATATAGTGCATGCCTCACTCTAGCTTCCTCAAAGTGATTGTATGTAGAATTATATGATTGCTAGGTTGCTATATGAACATGCTATAATTTATATATATAAATTACAGATAGGTTAGATAGTAATTTCCCTAATAGTTTTGTGATTCTAATTGGAATAGTGGAACATTTAGATATTTATAGGTTAAAGGAGTGGAATACAACTAGACATGCTTGCGTTACTAGTTTGGGTACTTATACTAAAATCCTTCAAATTGTGCTTAATATTGTAAATCTAATTAAATATAGGATTCACTTATTGTGACTATACTGTTAGAATTTAATAAGATTTAATATTGATGTTTTTTCATATTAATTATTTTATAAAAATAATATAAGTTTTATGAGTCTGCTTTTAGATTGCAACTTGGTCAATCTCTTTCTTGTGATTAAAAGATGAATTAGAAATTATTATTATATTTCTATCTTGTCTACTGGTAGATTTCAACTTTTTGAGTATATTCATTATGTTGGCTATCACTCATATTTATTTGCTTATTTGATTTTATTTAGTTTTTATTATTTTCTATTTTTATCCCTATAATTATATTTTTCTTATTATTTATTTATGTGTTATTTGGAGTCTTTTATTTTGGTATTTGTGAGCTAGTTAAATTTAGGTAAAATCTCTTAATCTCTGGTCTAAAACGATACCCTCATTTACTAATACTATGATTAATAATAAGAGGATTTAAATTATATGCCAATTACGACCAAATTTTTGGAGGAAGGTATAACCACTGCGTAATCCATGAGAGGTGTAAGGCTAAAAGTATTCTTATACCCAAAGGAGTCAGGTGTGGTTGGAACCTTATTCAAGACTGATATAAGACTCACTTATATATGAATCAAAGTGTGAAAAACTTTTTTATACAAGGCATGTTAAAAAATAACCAAAGAAGTGTTAAACATTAAGCTTTACACTAAAATTGTAAAAACATACAGGAGAAAACAGTGGAGGAAACTAAATGTAGTAGCCTATAAAAAATTTAACGTTACTTTCCCAAGTAGAAATTCACAAAGAGAAAAACCTACAAAATAAGGTTAATTGTTCCCTACATATGCCAAGTTCATTGCAACACTACAAAGGGTGTTAGTATAGTTAATTACATATTAAAATATAGCTTCTATAAGAACTTAAAACACAACTCATGCCATCACACAATTCCATAAACCACTTTCATAAACACTAAAACTTTCAAGCATCCCAGTGTAGATAATGACATGCAATCTCCTTAGGTAGTACACATGAGATTTGTTACACACATCCAATAGGAAATGCTATGAACTATTTTTATAAGTCCAAAGATTCTCATGTTTAGATACTAACATGGTAATGATAATTATAAATCTGAAGACTCTTGTCTTTAATGAGACACAAAATAATTGTAATTATGTTGTGTTTGACAACTAACACACAATTGTAATTATTTGGTGGACAATAGAGCTAATAGGATTTCAAAGGGAATTCCACACCCACCTGAACTAGTTTAATGTATGCATTGAACTATGTCAGTAGCCAAAAATGTCTAATGTCTAACACACAATGGTAATTATTTGATGGATACCAAAACTAAGAGGCTTTCCAAAGAAATACCACACCCACCTTAGTTTAGTATATGCATCGGACTATGCTAATAACACTCAGTGTTTAACGAATGCGACACTATGGCCCTAATCAAGGTCAAAGGTCAATGTTTTACTATCAATGTTCCCATATTCCATATTTCACCAAATTATGGCTAATAAGGTTATTTCATACCTAATCATGCTTAAGTCACATGTAACTCCACTAAATTTGATTAATTCATAGTTAATCCTCATAAATTTGAATAACTCTTCACTAACTTTACTTATGGTGATTAGTGGGTCATTATTAAAGAACACTTTTAATATTCATAAAGAACATAAAAAACATTCATCTTATTTTGCTAATCTTCTCAAGTTTTAAACAATTATAAGTTATATTGTATGAACCCAAATGGAAACATATTATGTATAAAATTTATCCTAAAATTTCCAATAAACATCATGGAACCGTTATATTACTCAAAAAGATATTTTACACAAAAAACCATAACTCGTGGCCAATTACCCAAAATAGTTGTTTTGATAACTATGTGCACTTTACGGTGTTTTGATCATAACCTTTTGCATACATCTAAAAATAAAAACTAAAAGTTGAATTGAAAATTATATACATAGATATTTTATATGGAACCTTATTTTCACAAATCCATTTAGCTAATTAATACAAATTTGCTTTTACAATTACCTTAAATTTGTATGTTATAAACTACCAAAGTTCATGTTTTCCATAATCATTTATTTATGATTTCTTTCAAGATTCAACTCCTAATAATTTTAATATTTAAAACAACTCATGAAAATGATATATATAAATCATTAACCATAAATAATATCATATGACTCCTGTTACAAAATCAATATGATTAATATGATAAATATGCATAAAACACCATATTTAATTAAGATAAATGAAACTGCATCACTAATTGTGTTTTAGCTCAAAAAACTAGATTTTAACTTGGATTAGAATTTAAAAGTTAGACCTTAAAATATGAGAGGTTCAAACCAACATTATCATATCAAAACTCCTTGAAAAACCCATTGAAACAAAATAAAACCTTATAAGAATCATGTTAAAATATAACTTGAATTAAATGAAATAAAAACCAAAAAAAAAGGGAGGATTATCATACCATTAAAGAGGATTTAGAAGTATCTGATATTCTTGAATAAGTTGGAGATATGATTGGATTGATCTCACCTAAAACACAAAGGTGCTAGACTATAGTTTGTTTGAGTTTGAAGCTTGAACATCAATGGTGGAAAAGGTTGAGGATGTGAAGAAGAATAAAGGAATAATATGAAGATATCATGAACAATATTAATGAGAGAAGAGAAAGTTGGGGAGGATCAGTTGAAGGCCACAACTCACGTTCACACAAACATAAATTGGCTAATGAATATGTATATTTATGTACCTAGGTGATGATTACCATAGTGAGTCATCTATGATCAATCATGGGGGTTCAGGAATGCCCATTTTCATGGCACATTTTTGTGGGAAGAAGGAATTATTTTTCATGGAACAAGAGTAGAGATAAGGAGGATGGATGCTAGGTGTGAAGTTGTGGTTGGTGGAATGGTGATAAGGAGAATGTTTGGGGTAATAATTAGGGGAATATTTAGGATCTAGGTGGTTTGGATTAAGGGAGATATATGCTTGTAAAAAGAGGGCCAAGGGAAGAGTTATGTGGCATAGGTTATAGAGGGATAAAGGAGATGAATCTTAATTCGAGGGTTCATATAAGTTAGGAAAGAATATGGTAATAATTAGGTTCACTTGGTGGAGGATTATACAAGAGAGGTCATGGGTTTGAAGAGATTATAAGGAAGATGAAAGAGGCATGCTTTGGAGTGGTAGGACAAGGGGGAAGAATCACACAGGTAAGGTAGTGATAGGATGAGGGAAAATATAGTAATGATTAAGGAATATTTAATAATGATTAAGGAATATTTGGGAGGTGTACATGAGGAAGGTTTAAATAAGAAATTAAAAATGCCTAAGAAGAAAATAATAATGCCTCAAATGATGTGGGTGAAGTGTAGAGGAGAAGGGGAATCATATGACACATGTTTAGCCAGTATAAGGAGATGATAAATTTTTAAATGATTAAGATTATTTAGAAAATATTCATTACTATCACCCATGTCATTATAACACTCCTAGTTTTAGTACTTGAAAAATTCTTTAAAAAGATTTAATTGCATAACTTAAACCATAAAAATATAGGGTATTACCACCACACTTAGTATAAGCATGATTCCTTTATCTTTTTTACATTAAGTGGTAAGGCTGAAACATTTATCTACTTTGATTAAGAATAATAATTGATAGGAAACAAATAAAGCTTTCATTACAATATTAAACTATTATAATAAAATAATATCAGATAAAAGAGGTACAACTAACAAGAAAAATAAATATAGAAGGGGGCATAAGAGTTAAAGGTATATGTGGATCAAAATATGCCGGAGTGAACATTAGATAGTTTTAACTCTCAACCCCTACCAAAAACCATCAAGTTGTAATCTTAATGTATTGCTTCAAGGTAATTAATACCTGTTGAATATGTATGAGACAACAAAATGGAACTTATCAGTGCAATATTACTGAATAAACTACTGTACAATACTTAGCATGCAAATATCACATAGAGCACATAAAAATCAACATAAAGGGTGATGGCACAACATGTTAAATAGTATATAACAAGATAAATGCTACATTCATGCCATAATTTATATCATATCATATGCCACATGCTCATCACATCAAACTTAGCCATATTATGACTATTTTATTAATCCAATTATATTAAAGGCGTCTTACGAAAGTTAAAATACCAAACCATTATTAAAGCTTTTTCCAAGAACCACTTCTACACAACTCATATCATGAGAAGGAAAGCACTAAGACAATTACAAAGCAATATACCAAATTTAAATAGTGTAGGAAGGTACCTAATAACCCAATATACTAAAACCAAGTAGTGTACGGGGGTAGCTACAAAACTAACAAACCATAACAATCTATTTAAATCCTTATACAATAGCTACTTCACTTTTTAATTACCCGAGGGGTAACCATAATAACTCTAAAAAGTACAGTGGTCATACTGGTATACTAAAACATCATAATATCCTCCCAACTTGTAACCTAGGGACGTAAAAGTACTCCGATAATACTGGTGTAATAAGGTAATATAGTATCTTTCCATCTTAGGAAGCCTATTTATTAACTATCGATATCCCCTATGGAGCTTGTAGGTCACTTATGGAGTAGATTATGGCCTTAGCTAAAATTTTAAGGCATCTGATGAAACTAAAAAACCAAATTGAGGGCTCCTACAACGTTTCTAGGATAACTACCTCTAAAAAATAACTATTTTCAAATCTTGAGGTCTTTTACTCTAAATATTAATATCTCAATCAGGTGTTAATAAAATATCTTATAATGCATAATGAATCCAAATTCAAACTAAATCAATTTCCCTTTATTTTAATTATTCAAGTTGACCATAATTTCAATGATCTAAGCTAAATTCAAATTTAACACTATGGTCAACCTAGTAATCCATCAATTTCATCTCATGTAGCACTCCTCAATTTACTCTTAGCAAAAGTTTAATATCAAAGTATTTGGGTATTACTACCATACTCAACATAAGTTTGGCTCAAAGTACCATCCTTATATTGAATGCATGGTGAAACAATTATAACTTAAAATAAAATTAGTAAAGAATGAGATAAAATTTTCATAAAATTAAATAGGAGTTATAGAATCAAATTTTGAGTATCGACAAACAAAATAGAATGAAAAAGGGATCCAATGGCATTAAGAGTTCAAAAGTTGTCTAGATAAAGACTAACTACCGAATAACGTTAAATTTACATCCATAACCTAATAGAAAGAAAAGTAATCACTCATTCATAGGCTACATCATAAGTAGAGAAATCATCAAGACAATTTTTAGTGACTTGCAAAAGAAAGCTTCAGTCATTAGTTCATGGTAATAAACAACATTCATGAAAATGATAGTCGGTATACTATTTACTAATTAAGGTAACAACATAGTTATATTAAGGGCATGCATAACACATAAGGTCACGTAAAAGGATTAATTAAGTGCATAATTTAAAAATAAAAATGGGTTTCCAATAGGAATCAAGATATTTCCAAGATAGATGATTATTTATTTCCATTTATAAATTTTCTTAAGTTTAGGGATCCCACTATTCATAAATGGTGGGATGTTATAAACAAATAATAACCCCAAGTCATAATGCACTTGGTCATTATTGTCATCTGGTAGAATGGACTAATACAACCCTAAGGCTTAACACTCTAGCATTCTTTTCTCGTGGAAAAGAGTGGTATAACCCCAAGGTATAACGCTCCTTGTCACTATTTAGCCTTAGCAATGAATACAGTGGACACGAAAGATAAAGATGTAGCCGAATCGAAGAGAACATGTACCAGTAAGGATAATATGGTGAACATACCTGTGACAACATCTAACTAGCGGTTAGCCTCTGCCTAACTGATCACATTCAAGTATCCACCTAACTGGCCCCCTCTATAAGGGAAGTTCTGAGATCCCTGAGGCCTTCCCTTGGTATCCCGAACTAGGGCACCGTCAAGAACAGGTGCTCACTAGTGGAACTGCGGAGATGCTGTCTAGATGTGCTGGTAGTATGCCTACTATTGGGGAATCAGAGGTCCCCTCTGCTAGTACTGTTGACTCTAGAACTACTAGAAGAGCGATTGATCACGACAATCAACTGAATGGTGACCCAATCTGCCACAGTTTATACAGGACATGGGTCTGCCTCCATAGTCTTTACCCAAGTGCCTCCAACCACTATGTCTACAGGAGGGTCCCCCGGTGGTACTTGACCTTTGAGCTGATCCCTCTACTGGTGTCTCATGGGTCCTCCTGCTCGCGACTGGGTCCTTCTCCTAGAACTCTAGCCCTCTAGTTTCCTCTTCTCGAGGATAATAGCCTACTCCAAGACCAAAGTGGTGGCGATACAAGCAAGCTCATAAAGGGTGGCCAGATCGGTGAAGTCTACCACTCCCATCATGCAAAGAATGCTAAAATTCAGCCCCTGCTTAAACTAGAACAATACCGTAGACTCACTGGCGGCGATCCTTGGGGAAAACTGAAGTAGCTCGATGAAGTGAGCATGATACTATTAGATCGTCATATTGCCCTGAGTGAGCTGCATGAAATCCTAGAGCTTATCCCTCTTCAGACTCTCGGAATAGAACCTGGAGCATAGGGCGGTCTTAAATTCCTCCATTGGAGGACCATCTCGAGCATGGTGCTCCACCCACCAAGCGTCTGCTACGCCTCTCAAGAAGAAAGCTGCTATACTAGGCTGCTAGGCTAGAGGGCAATCTACCACTTCAAAGGTGAGATCCATATCTTGGATCCACACTTCCAGGATCACTGGGTCCTCCTCACTAAAGTACAATGGAGGGTAATGCCTAGAAACCCTCTAGATCCATTCCTCTCTAGCTCCCTCGGAGTGGTGGGGGTGCAGGGTTGGCACTAGGGGTTGGTGTTGGAAGAACTCCATAAAGGTCTCAAAGGCCTCCTCCAGGCGTCCAACACGTCTGCTCATTATGAAATACAACTGCAAAAGAAAAGAAGTGTTAGGAGTGAACCTCTAGGTTTGATGCAGTTATCACATATTATTCCCCTTCTGGGAATTCCTAGTCTATCCTTTTGTTCCTCACTATGGTTCCATACTCAGAGTTCTTAAGATAGAAAGACCTTTTTAGGACACGAAAATACTTCAAGATCCAGAAAAATTTGTAAATAAAAAAATTCCTTTGAAAATAAGGCGTGGTTACTATAACCAATGCTCTGATACCAACTTGTAACACCCCCAACTTTCACAGTTGAAATGTTTTGCTTAATAAAAAATCATACACTAAGACAGGGGGTGATACTACCGTGATCGGCACAAGTCTGACCCCTGGCTAGTCTCGTACTAACTACAAGGCTAGAAACATTCACAAGACATTAAACCAATTAGGGCATAAAATCGTAATGAGCTAAATATTTCATAATTAAAAGCAAATCAGAGTGCGCGATTAAAGAGTCATTATAGAATAGAAAACTAATATAGTGTCAAAGCCCCCAAGGGGAAAGAATAGTACAAATAGTAAAATATGATAAAAAACCGGAAAAGGTGAGTCTGGACAACACTCGCTCTTGGGCCCCATACCAAGTCCAACAGGTCATCACTCAGCCTCACCAATCATATTAAATGCGTCATAGGCATCAAACATAGAATCTCCTACCTACAACTCAAAAGGGGCCACTGCTCGTGGGAATGAGCAACACCCATGAAACGAGTGACTAGTATGCTACGTACTGAGTGAGGTAACCATATGGATAAGTCCATGCAAGTACAACAGACAATTAAGGCATATAATACTTAATTCAGGTTCATAAAGTTGTTCGTGACATAGACTATTGTTCTATATTACACATTTCCCAAATTATTTTTCTGTATGAGTACGAGGACCCAACTATTATAGCTGGTGGACCGAAAAACACTCTAAGGTAAAACACACCTGATCACTATTAGAGCCGGTGGACCAAAAAACACTCCACAAGTCAAAATACACCTGTCCACTATCATAGCCAGTGGATTGGAAAACAATCCACAGGGCAAAACACACCTGACTACTATTGTAGCTAGTAGACCGAAAATTATCCTCATTTGGCCCTGACTCATATGGTGTTCTACTGTAAGTAGTTGGTATCTTTTCTTTGATTTATTTCCATATAAAGTTTGGTTTATCAAGCTTGGGACTCCCACTATTATAGCCGGTGGACCGAAAAACACTCAACAGGATATAACGCACTTGACTACTATTATAGTTGGTGGACTGGATATCACTCCATAGGGCAGAACACACCTGACTACTATTATAGCCGATGGACTGAAAATTATCCTCACTTGGGCCCGACTCAATAATCTTTTACTTTAAGTGTTTAATGTTTTACTCGTATCTTATTCCACACACAACCCTGACTAGACATGCATGACTCACTAAACTTTCCATTCTCACCCCTTTATCCCAGTTCTCCTAAAAAGCCCTGTCCTATATCTTGGGACCTTTACACACCCTAGGACTCCAATACTTCTTCCTCACATTTTTCCCCACTCACTTTGAGAGACCCAAATTCCTATGCATGTGGATCAAGGTACACTCCCCATAACTCCATTTTGAATCACCATCGCCCTCTAGGGTTTCCCTCAAAAACCCTAATCTGGCTTATGTGGCCTCACTTCTCCCTATCCTACACCACCTATACTTCCTTTTGCTTCCAAAACTACCACTCCACTAAACCACACCCAACATCACGACTTCACTACCCATCATTCATATGTGACCATGAAAACCCTAGTTCGTCCCCCAAACCCTAGTACACATATAACCAACACATATAAACACATAATACACATATTAGGTCTTACCCATATCCTTACCTAAAACGACACCGGCCTTGGAACATGCTCCTACGCCTCCTTAGAGGTCGAACTTAGTTCACTTATAAGAGGGAAACACTAGGGTTAACTTCCCTATTGTTATTTTAATTAGCCCTTAATTGATTTTTAAGAAGAACTAGTATTAATGATGATAATGATAATAGTCTTAGTATTATTACTAAGGGTATTATCATTAAAGTGGCTAACAAATATATTAGTGGTAGTATTAACCAAAATAGGGCTATTATTAGTAATGATGATAATAATGATGATAATGGAAGAATAATAGTAATAGTAATAGTAATAACAACAACAACATCAACAAAAAAAAAAAAAATAAGGCTAAAATAATAAGTATACCAAAATAATTTATGCTTAAGTGCTAGTAAGGGTTAGGGCACAACCTAAGTGAAGATGGCAGCTAGGGTGGTGGCGGCGGAAGTGGTGGTTATCTTGGGAAAGGTTGGTCTTTTAGGGCTGGAAGAAAGAGATATGGATATGGCAGTTGTAAGGTAGTGGACTCTCTAGACTAGGATTGTAGTGGTGGTGGTGGCGTAGTAGGGTGGTGGCACAGGCGGCGACGGCTATGGTGCTGAGAGTGGTGGAGAAGGAGGGAGGAGGAAGGAGAGGGAGAAAGGGAAAAGGAAGGGTAGGGGAAGGTAGAGGAGGGTCTGCTGGGTTGAGTAGGTAGCAGTGGAGATGGTGATTGTGGCGGAGGAGGCATCGCACAGCTGTGAGAGGGGCAACGATGGGGTGCATAGGGTGGCGCGAGCTACCCACTTTGCAAGATCAAGATGGGCTATGTATGGGGAGTTAAGGGTGTCGAGTGGCTTGGTTTGGTGGAGGGTGATGTAGGGAAGGGGTTAGGTGGTGTTTCAGATGGTGGTGTTGCACAACGGCAGCTAGGGCAGTGCCTAAAAGCACGACAATGAGAAGGGTTGGATTTTTCTAGTCAGAGTAAAGGCGGAGAATGGGGGCATTGAGGGGGTATTTATAGGTTGAGGGAGGGAGAAGAGGACAAAGGGGGAAGAGGATAATGGGGCGGGAGGGACAAGAGCTCACCTCCAGGCGATGGTAGGCCGGTACGAGCCTGCAAACGTGTAGGGGCGTAGGGCTTCTGATGGGGGAAAAAGGAAGGGGAATAGGCATGGGGGGAGGCAGGTACAGGGCAGGTTGGGCTCGAATTAGAAAGGAAAGGGACGGGGGAGAGAGAGGGGAGCAGGTCAGGTGGTATGGTGGTAGGGAAGGACGGTCGATGGCAGGTTAGGGGAGCGACCTACAGTGTGAGGGATAGAGAAGGGAGGAGGAAAAAGTAGGGGGGTTAGGCTGGCCATTTGGGGAAAAAGAAAAGAAAGAAAAAAGGGAGAATCAGGTGGGTGAGGAAAAAAAGAAAGGAAGAGGGAGTGGGTTAAGAGGAGTTGGGCTGCATGGACGAGGCCCAACTAGGGGAAAGAAGAGAAGAAAGAAAAGAAGAAAGGAGAAAATGAAAGAAGGAAAAAGGAAAAGGGGAAAAAAGGACAAAAATAAAAAGAAAAATAAGGTAGCTAGGGTATATAGGGTCTTTTTATTATTTTTTTTGAAATATTTGGTCATAATAAAATTAGTAAAAATAAATAACTAAATTCCTTTTTATATTAATTTAGAAAATTTTGGGTAATTCTTCCTAATTTCTATTTTAGTTAGCAAATTACCCTAATCTTCCCTAATTAAATCCTATGTTATTTCCCTCTTTTTTTTGTCTTAATTACTCCCATTATTTTATATATTTAATTAATCTCATATATGAATCTTTATGTTATCATAATTTTTTAAATTAGGGTTTTGGGGTATTATACTTGTTTGGTGGAATAAATTGGTGTAACATGTCCTAATTTAACTTTAAATATTAATGTTACTTTAGAATGTTGGTTATATTGATATTATCGTGGAAGATTATAATAAATATTCAAGTCACATGAAACACAAACAAAAGCCTAAGCAAAAGGACCACAACGCCCTTACGAAACCCTAATTTCACATGCCAAGCGTAACTTCTCCTATAAGATTCATCTAACCACCAAATTTAGTAAACCTTACTAATATTTCATTACAGACAACATATCCAAAAATAAGGTATAACTCTAATGTCTTACACATGTGATAAGGAGCTTGCCTCTAGGGTTACGATTCCCAATTTAAGTCATTTTATTATTTTATTAGACTCATGTTGCTTATATATTACCCCCAAGTATTTTACATTGTATAATTAGCATATTTTAAACCAAAATCACTTTATAAAAACTAAATTCCATATTTAACCCATATTAACTAAAATACACCTATATTGATTAAATGTCCCAAAGACTCTTTTTAGGTAACTTGTGTTCTACTCAACCTTCACTTGATCATATTATTCATGAAATAAACTATAATACCCTAAAAAATTTACCATAATATAATTATTTCCCATTATATCATGAATTATCCCAAGTACCTTTAAGATATCCAAAAAATTCAAACTTTCACAAAACCCTATGATCCCTAACATTTTATACTATCAACCTGGTTACATTGATATCATACTTATCCATATTTACAAAGAATTCTCATAACATAATTAAGATAGTGGCTCATGCCAACATATTAAGGTTACAAGGAGAAGCGTAAGTGGGAAATGATATAATGGCACAACAACTCATGCTTTCACATAGAATTTGTATTTCCATAATACAATACATCAATATCATAATATAACATCAACAAGATGAATTATGAAATATAACGATGCCGATATGAGACTACAAACAATTACACATAGTATCAAAGCATTATTCTAAGATACATATGTTACCAAAACGTCATCGATCTCTAAGCAAGAAAAAACCTTAAGTTTATGTAACACACCCATTTTTTAAAGCCAATTAACAAGAAAAATAAATAAAAAATATATGAAAGCTAAATACAATGAGGGTATTACCACCACAATTAGTGTAAGTAGATGATAATATCCCAATTATACTAGTTGCTAAGGCTAATTATAATAAGAAAACACATAATACTTAAATGGAAATTAAAACTAAATGAAAAGACAAAAATGAAAATAACAATTGCAACCAAAAAGTATGAAAGTAGTTATTAAAATAAATTATGACAAGTAAATCCTTGAAAATGGCCACCACTCTCGCTTTTCTCCACTATGTATATCATCAACACTTTGAATAGGTTTACACTATATTTATACTAGGTCATCTGCTCACCACGTACATCATGGATAATCACAGCTACGTTTAAAACATGTTATAAGTTAGCTAGGTAAACAGCTACGTAATGCGTTAGTACAATGGAATATAATATATATGTGTGTGTGTGTGTGTGTGTGTACACTGAATCATATAAGAAAAATAAATGGGAATAAATGAACATCTAATTATTAATCTTTACTTTAGGTGATCACAACATCTTATTATTTGAGTGGGTAAACTAACCAAGCGGCCATCTAACAAATCAAAGTCCAAAGATCTACAACCAACCATATGAATATTAGATATCACACCTAGGCTATCCCAGAGGACAAAGTCCAAAGTGGGTAACAAAAGTCCAGAGACCTACCGCCTTGATCATCATGTCCTTAAGTTTGGAAACCCCTTAATAATATTCGAAGAAGCCTATACAGTAGATGATGAGCCTTAACCAAACATAGCTAGCAAATACATAAATATCCACAAGAGAAAAGAGAAAGGTTATTACTGATCTCCAACTTTAGGAGACCAACCTTAAAGGACCCAAATCCCACTTGTTCCACTTAAAGTATTAATGTCTTAATATGGCGATCACATAATACACATAAGCGACTATTATTCATTAAATACCTTTATTTTATTATCCACATTCTAAATATGTAAACTTTTTAAATAAGAAACTCTCCAAAAAAGGTCACTTTCTAAAAATAGAAAGGTCCAGCTAGAATAACTGACTTTAAATCCAACTCAAATCTTTTACTAAAATATTGAAACCGTAAATATATTTACACACACACACACACACATGCACGTATACATATACATATACAAATATATATACAGATACATACATATATACATACATACATACATACATATATATATATTAAAAGATCAAGCTCGGTCAACCTAGCTAAAACAAAAAATTTTGGTGTTAACATAACCACCAAAACTCAAGAATTAGTCAAAACCAACATAACACACTAAAAATTCAATTTTATAAGTTATATTATTTTTTCATATTCAACCAACACTTTCTATAACCCCATGTATTTTTTGTACATATACATATAATAAAAAGTATTTTTTTTTATGATAACTAGACTTCTGGGGCTTCTGTTTGATATATAATATGATGGGTTAACTCTCATTATTGAATTATGTGTGATTTTGTAAAATAGTGCAAAGTTATAATCAAATTGAATCTACCATGAATTTAACATAAAATCATATATTCATAGGCTACTTGTATTACATATCATGATGTATAAAAAAAATATAGTCATAAGAAGGTATAAATGATATCATGAATAAAAATCCATACTTTATAGAGATCATATTCCACACATACATAATATATGTATATAAGTTTTAAAAAATAATGTTATCGAATGTAAAATCCTTATACATAGAATATAAGGTCTTCAAGTATGAAGAATGATTCTATAACAGCAAAATAACTCTGGTATTTTGATGATCTTGAAAGAGTAATTATTCCTTGAACTCAAACGAAGAAGAATAATAAAAATTAGATCATAAATCTATAATCATAAAAATGGTTTAATATTTTAACGAATAAATTAAAAGTCTTGATGAATTGGTTGAAGATGTGAACAACATTATTGGGGCATATAGAACATAAGATATATCACAAGAAGAGAAAAAAAATATTGGTTTGGCTATTAGGATTTGGTATTAGCTTATATGGGCCTTTAGAATAGAAATATATAATAAAATTGCACAAGTAAATTATAACCAAAATTGATTGATATTTTTCACTAAGTTCCATTTATATATTGAAAAAAATCAAAAGACAAAATTTATAGATATATCAATTTTAAGTTTCTAACATAAAAAGAATTGTCCCATTTCATTATCGGGTGAAAAAGTTATTGCAATACCCCATAATTTTAAACCTTTAATTTACTCTTTTGGTAATCATTGTTTAATTTTTTATAACAATTTAATACCTTATACTTGGAATTAAAATTGTATTATATTTGTACTATTTTATTAATTTTAATGTAAAATAAAATCTCTCTTTTTAATTTTATAAGTTTTAAGAAAAAATATTATTTTTATAATACTTTTGGTAATCCAAAAGTTAATATTTTTAGAAAATAGTTATTTTCTACCTTATGTATGGCCTAAAAAAATTATTTATTTATATAGTTAATATATCTACAACATTTTCAAAAAATTATTTGTTTATAAAATATTTATACCATACATAAGGTATTTTATTAATATTAATTTAAAATAAAATATATCACACCTCATACATAAGGTAGGCATATTATATAATATATGTGTGTGATAGTGTGTTAAAATAACTTTAAATATTATTATATTAGTGGTTGTAATTTTCCATACAATTCAAAAGGATATTTTAAACTATTATTTTATATGGAATAGTAAAAGGACAAAATGAGAATTTTATAAACAAACAATTTTTAGAAAAAACATAGAGTAAGTAATTAAATTAATAAGATGTCTACCTTATATATGGCATAAGGTGTGATATATTATTTTATTTAAAAATATTTTTTAATTAATTAGTTAGTGAGATTAATTTATTGATTTGTAAATTCATTTATTTATCCATATTATTACATCTTACATCACTTTCATAGTTAGTTAAAATATTTTGGAGAGAAATATTTTTTTAATATATGATAAATTTTTATATTTTATTCTTTTGTGTCTGTAATTATTATATACCAATTATCTTCAATGATATTATATAATAATTCTTTCTTTGTCTCATTTTTTTTTTCAAATTCGTAGATAAACCAACCCATATTTAATTATTTAGCCATAAATTTATCATTTGATAATGAAATTGAACGATTCTTTTTGCATAGAAAGCTGATTTCACTATGTACAAATTTTATTTTGTGTTTTCCTAATATCTAAACATAATTTAATGAAAATATTAATCATTGCTGGTCATAATTTACTTGTGCAAATTTATTTTATCTTTGTATTCTAAAAGCCTATATATGCCCATACAAAACCCTAATAGCCAAACCTATGCTTTTCTTTCTCCTATAGTGCTGTGAATTATGTTCTATTTATCCCACTAATTCTATTCACATCATCAACCAATATATCAATATATTCAATTGATTCATCAACATATGAAACTGTCTTCAAGACTGTAGATTTAATATCCTATTTTTCTTCTTCTTCTTCTTCTCTTGTTGTGTTAAAGAAATAATTATTCTCCCAAGATCATCAAATTATGGAGTTATTTTGGTGCTTGAAGATCTTATATTCTATATATAAGAATTTTATATTCGGTAATATTATTTTTCAAACTTATACACATATATTATATATGTGTGGAATATGATTTCTATAAAGTATGGATTTTTATTTATTTTATAATTTTATGCCTTTATGAATATATTTTATGTATCATGATATGTAATATTATTAGCCTAAGAAAATAAGATTTTGTGCTAATTTGGCTGCAACTTTACACTATTTTATAAAAATGACACTAAATTCAATTATGAGAGTTTACCCATCACATTACATATCAAATAGAGCCCTAAAAGTCTAGTTTTCATAAAAAACTATATGTTTGTCATTTTGATTTACGTAATAAAGGCATGTGGTTATAAAAAGGATTGGTCAAATTTGAAAAATTAGTAGAACTTACAAAGTTGAATTTTTGGTGTGTTATGTTTATTTTGACCAATTTTTGAGTGTTGGTGATTAATTTAACACTAAATATTAATTTTTAACCTAGGTTAATTGAGCTTGATTTATATATGGTTTCAATATTTTGGATAAAGGTTTGATTTAGATTTGTAAAGTCAGTTATTCTAGCCAGAGCTTTCTATTTTTGGAAATTTACCTTTTTTGGTGAGTTTTTTGTTTAGAAAGTGGATAGCAAAAGAAAGAGATTTAATGATGATTAATTGCTTCTATGTATTAATAGTTTAAGTGGAATAACTGGGCTGTGGGTCCTTTAGGGTTGGTTTCTTGAAGTTAGGGATCAGAATGGAATCTCCTTATGAATATAATTTGTTTTATTTGATAGATTTGTCTAGTTAACACTTCATGTCTACTTTATAGGTTTCTTCGAACCCTATTAGGGGGTGCGCACACTTAAAGGTTAGATTTTTCCCTTTGGTGCTAGGACAAGTGGGATTTCCTAGGAGGTGGATCTCCTATGGTTAGATATGGTTGTTGTTGGATGTCTTCATACACTTTTTTATCTCCTTTGTACTATGTCCATTAGGATGGGTTGGATGTGATTTATAATCCTCCTATGGTTGGTGGTAGGCCTTCAAACTTTTATTTTTTAGGTGACCCCCTGGTTTGTTTACCCACTGAAATAATTAGAGGTTGTGATCACCTAAAGTAAAGATTAATAATAAGATGTTTAGTTATTCCCATTTGATTTTCTTATATGATTTGATGTATATATATATATATATATATATATATATATATATATACACACACACACACACAAATTCCACTTTACTAACATGTTACTTAGCTATTTCCCTCGCTAACTTGTTATGTGTTTTAAATGGGGTTATAATGATCCATAATGTACATGGTGAGCAAATGACCTACTATAGTTTGAGTGTGGACCTATTCAAAGTGTTGATGATATGAATAGTGGGAAAATGTGAGAATGGTGGCCATTTTTAGGGATTTACTTGTCATTATTTATTTCAATAATTACTTGCATACTTTTTGGTTGTAATTGATATTTTCATTTTTATCTTTTCATTTGGCTTTGATTTCCATTGATTTTACTATAATTTTATATTATCTTGAGTTAAAAATAAGTTTGATGTATTTCCTTATTTTATCTAACCTTAGCAGCTAGTGTAGACATAATAATAGCATCTACTTACACTAGTTGCGGTGGTATTATCCTCACTGTATTTAGTCTCATATATATATATTTTTCCAGTCAATTGGTTTTGAAAAATTGGGGTGTTTATAATACCCCCATTTTTTACTATTAAACATTTCATTTAAAACAATTCAGAAGATGAAAATACACTTAGGAAAAAAAAAGAGATGTTACCGCCGTACCTAACTCAGGACATACGTTTGCCGCCTACCCCATATTAGATACAAGGCTAAAATCAACCAACCAATTTAAAAATAGAATGCTCAAATTTAAATTACATAAAAATTTGAAATATTATTTACATCAAGGACCTTAATGGTCCCCAACCAAATCAAATACAAGGAAAATTTACTTTAAGACTATGGGGCTATATTAAAATGAGAATAAGGGGTGACCCCAAACCCATGGTCCGTCATAGATTGCACAAAACCTCTAGATGTCCATGCTGTCATGCCCTAAACCCAAGATGAGGTAAGCCCACTATTGGGTATGTCCAAAAACCTACACATGACCCTGTACTCTTAGGAATGAGTAAGTAATCGAGCAAACAGGCACATTAGGACACTATGTATTGAGTAAGCTAAGTTTCTTCCTCAATGGAAACACAAGTATGCAAAGTCTATCATACAAAGATATCATATTTAACATGTGTCATGCTAATATCATATATGTGAAGGTAATAGTGCATCAGGGTATGCTATCATGCATAACTCAGGCAACACAGAATATATCGTGCTTATCTTTCTATTATAATCACACTGGTAGTCACACATATACTAGAAAAATTATTTCAGACAACCACTAGGGTTTATTTTCCAACTTGCTCAACTGATTGGATTACACCATTTCCTTATCCATATATTGATATAGGTCAATACCTAGTCAATCTTTCCAATTATTAACCAGTTGGTCATGTAAGCCATTATCCAAGTGTATATACTAGCTTTTATTCTTTTTCCCATCATTATTCAATTATTAACCATTCACTTAGTCATCATCCATATTTTATGATCTAATTACTTATCATCCCAATTTTTATCTTTGAGCAATGGACCGTGCACCACCTAATGGTCTCATGTATCATGGAAGCCTATCCAAATAAAGGGACATAAAGTCTAGGCTAAAGCCAATTACTAAAGTGGACATGAGTCTAGGTCAAAGCTAATCACTAGAATGGACAAAAGTTTAGACCGAAGCCAACCACCTAGGTAACTAGACCTTTTAGTATCAATACTTCCTAGTACATCATCAATGTCTAGAGTAGGTAAGGCATGAAGACCTTTAAGGATCCCACCCGAAGGCATCAATAAATGCCCGAAGGTAGACTAACCCCTGGTAGCTAATCAAGGATCGGGTAACCTAGATCCATACGCAAAATGATTTTCTTTCTCTTTACGTGATTAGTGCATTATTCATGAGGATATGTGATCACACAAGACTCATACAAGGACAATCAAGGCATTAACATATTTCTTTTATAGTAATATTTTCCATTTTCCAACCATATGGGGTTTTCATTTATCCTTGTCCAATATTATTCATGCACATCATGTTACTCTATCCAAGCACATTGTGTGTTCCATTACTTTTATCTCAAAGCCATCACAATTCATAAGTGGTACACCCATTTAGCCTTTACAACACTCATTGAGGAGGTCATACATTATGATCCATTAAATCCTTTCATTAGGTCATTAATCCATGATAAATTCTATATTTTATCCTCTTAATAGTCATGGAACAACTCCATGCATAGCCTCAAAGCTTAACAAAACCAAAAGGAATCAAATCACACAAACCAGTCAAACTGGTCGATCGGTCTGGCCCAACCAATTGATCGGTTTGATTCGACCAAACCCTAATTTTCCTCAAACCAATTGATCAATTTGGGCACACTAGTCGACTGTTCATAGACTAGTCAATCAATTATAGCCAACTAGTCAATAGGTTTAAGTAGAGAGCAATACCAAAGTTTTTATAGGCTTATAGTCGATGGGTTGGGTCAACCAGTTGATTGTTCGAGGAACTAGTTGATCGGTTTAACCTAACCAGTCGATCAGTTTTCCCTATGATAACACCAAACAATCATTTTTCATGCGAATAATGCTTATAAATCTTCATTAAGTCACATTGGAACATGCTTTAACATGTTACAACACATTTTTAGCCTATTTAACTTGCATATCTCAACAATTACTCATCACATCCCATTTTTCTCAAGGTCCATGATTTTTACTCAATTGCACAATCTAACCATCCAAATTAGTTCTACAAACAACATACATTCATGCCAACACATAATATCAACTCAAAGAGGATCATATCATGCATGAATACTCATAACCCATTTTAGAAGTAAGAATCACTTGATGCAGACAAAACTCCTTTAAACAAAAAATATCAGCTTGTGAAAATCTCAACTTTTAAAACCTCAAAATAACAATCTTTAACTTAGAAATTCGTACATAACCTTAATGAATTAAAATTTTAAGTAGAAAGAAAGGACGAACATACCACATCCTAAAGGTAAAACAGGGAGTACTTAGCTAAACCACTCAACAATTTTTTCCAAAATCTAACTCTTTTTTACTTAATGATTAAACAAAGAGGGAGCTAGAAAAAGGATCAGAAGAGTGAAAGGAATTTGACTACAAGGCTTGAAGTGCAGAAAGGAGAAAGGTGAGTATAGAAAGTTAGGGATTTTTGGTGGCTGAAAGAAAGGTGGCCAAAATGTAACACCCCCAAATTCACTACTTTTTTTTTAAAAGCCAAAAATTTTTAAATTAAAACTCGTGAATTCTGGGGATTTCACCTCCATACTTAGTACCAAATCGGTTCTCTCCGACCGTTTTAGTACCAAGTTCTAAGGCTAAAGAAAAGATTAACGATCAATTATAAATCAAAACAAACTAAACTTCAATTAAGCATTAAATGGTTGTAAAACAAAATCAGAGTACGCATAAAGAATTGTAATTCATTTCCAAAAGAGCAATAAGCTTACAACCGATAAAAGATTCATTTAAAATACTCAAGATAAGGTAATTATTCAAAAGGATAAATTTGATACAAACAAAATAACAAATGAACATAAATCGCATAAAGAATGACTATGGCCACGCTACTCTCGAACTTGAGCCAAAACATGCTCAACACACAGCCCCGACCGATGTCTCGCCCACTTGCACAAAGTCAGAAGGGCATACTACTCATGGGAATGAGCAGCACCCATGAAAAGGGTGATCAGTATGCTATGTACTGAGTAAGGTAACCGAGCACAAAGACCAACGCATAAAATCACATAAACAATGCATAAGAATAAAAGAACATAAAGGCCAACATGATAACATAATAACGAACCGTCATTCGGGTGGATACATAAAGGTCCATTTATAGTTCGGATTAATTATTTAACTAATCTCTAATAAGAAATTGATTTATTCCATGCTTTTTATCAAATCCATGTGAATACGGAAGCCCCCACTATTATAGCCAGTGGATCAGAGGCACATAGGGTATTATACCCTAACCACTATTATAGTCGGTGGATCGGAGACACATAGGACTATGCGTCCTAACCACTATTCCTAACTGGTGGATCAGTTGACCCCGGCTCACATGGTGTTCCACTGTAAGTAATTAGTACCTTTTAGGTGCTTTAGCAAAACTCTGGTTTGTGTTTATTGAGCTCGGGAACCCCCACTATTATAACAGGTGGATCGGTCACACATAGGACATCATGTCCTAACCACTATTATAACCTGTGGATCGGTCACACATAGGGTAAAAACCCTAACTGCTATTATAACTAGTGGATCAGTCACACATAGGGTAAAACCCCTAACCACTATTCCTAACCGGTGGATTGGCTGGTCCCGTCTCAATATCTTTTACTTTAAGTGATTAATGTCTTAGGTATTTTATTCAGAAGCTTTTCACCCTGGACATGCATGAATCATTCCCTTTACATTTCACACATCACAAATCATAAAATTCCACAATCATAATTACACTTTAATCACCAAATACACATGATAACACAAAAACTCTAAGCAGCCATAACAAACCCTAATTGTCCACACAAACCCTAACTCGGTCTCTTATGCACCCTTATATTGCTCAACGTACTATTTTTCACCCAAAGTATTTAAACACCCAAACAACACTTACCTAACCTTGCTCACATCCCAATTCAACTTTTCGTACGTAAAATTCAGTCCCATGAAAATGTTACACATCCCATGCAACCATTCAAAATTTTCATGTGAAACCCTAAAACTTCCATGTGAAACCTTAAATTCAACCATGCAACCCTGGATTCTTCCATATAATTAAAACCCTAGATTCCTCCACACAAACCCAAGATTCCTCCTTGCAAAACCCAAGATTCAATCCATACAAAACCCAAGGTTAGATTCCACCATATAACACCATAAAATCTGCCATGCAAAACCCTAAGTCCATCCATATCAAACCCTAGTTTAGATTCTCCCATATAAAACCACAAATTCGATTCTCCCATATAAAACCATAAATTAGAGTCTTCCATATAAAAACATAAATTATATTCTCCCACACAAAACCATGCAAAACCATAAATTAGATTCTTCCATACAAAACCTTAAATTAGATTCTCCCATATAAAACCACAAATTAAATTCTCCCATATAAAACCATAAATTAGATTCTCCCATACAAAATCATAAATTATATTCTCCCACACAAAACCATAAATTAGATTCCCCCCATACAACACCATAAAGTAGATTATCCCATATAACATCATAGATTAGATTCTCCCATATAACATCATAAATTATATTCTCCCATAGAACACCATAAATTAATTCCTCTCACACAAAACCATACAAAAACATAAATTAGATTCTCCCACATAAAGCCATAAATTGGATTCTCCCGCACGAAACCATAAATTAGATTCTCCTATACAACATCATAAACTACAATCTCCCATACAACATCATAAATTAGATTCTCCCATATAACATCATCAATTAGATTCTTCCATATAAAACCATAGATTCAATTCTTTCATACGAAACCATAAATTAGATTCTTCCACACAAAACCCTAAATTCCCCATTTTATTCCTCCACTCCTAGATCACTAAATACTTAGGCCAACTCATTTCCCCTTTGGTTACCTTACTTCCCATTTTCCATTTCAACCTTTTTCCCACATAATACCACTTTTATACATCCTCACATGAATGTCTTATAGGGTCATAACATATGTCATCATATATATAATATTTCGTCATATATAGTACACATGCCATACAAAAACATACTTCAACTCCATGTTATACCACATACGAAATAATTGATAATGATAAACATAGGATACATAGCATGTAAAGTACATAATGCATATAAGCATACAAAAGGCCTTAGCACCCCTTACCTAAAACGACACCGGTCTTGGAGCACGCTCCTACGCCTCCTTAAGGCTTTGATTGGTCTCACCTATTATGAGGGAAAATATAAAATTAGACTCCCTCCTATCAAAAATACTATTAATCACTAACTTATTATAAGACTAGGTTTTTAATAAAATAATACTATATTTATAAAATAACATTAACTAATTACTAACTTTGCTAAAGATATAGAAATAATAGAAATATTATAAAAGTTGATAATATAAGATTAACAACTTTACCCTATTATTAATAATAATGATACTAAAATAATAATAACAAAGATACTAAAAATAATATCAATGATAATATAAATAAGAAAAATAATAATAGTAACAATAATATTAACAAGGACATTATTCAAAACAAAGTGAAATAAAAGCTTCGGCCCCCTTTACCAAAATAATACTACTAATAATATTAGTAATCCAAATAACCAAATTTAGTAATAATAATAATAATGATAAAATGATGATGATGATGATGATGATGATGATGATAATAATAATAATAACAACAACAACAACAACAACAACAACAACAACAATAATAATAATAGCAAAACTAATAGTAAAGTAGTTGTAATATTAATAATGGATTAATAATAGTAGTAATTCGAAATAGTAAAAATAATAATAATAATAATAATAATAATAATAATAATAATAATAATAATAATAATAAAATAAAAAATTAAATACAATAGGGCTTCATCCCTCAATAGAAATAATAATCAAAACATTAATACTAATAATAATAATAATACATATTAAAAATATAAATGTTAATAATAATAATAATAGTATTTATATCCAAATAAATGAAATAAAATAAATTAAGGCTTATAAAAATAGGGAGAAGGGTTGATAGGGTCTAGGGTTCAACCTTAGGTTGGTGGGAACAGGTGGCACCGGCGGTGGTGCACGGCGGCGGCGGCGGTGGCCGGAAAAAGAGAAGAAAAGGGGAAAAGTTGAATGCTGGGAAAAACATAGGGAGAATTAAGGTGAGGATTGGGGTTTTTATGGTTTCCCAAAAGGAGAGGGATAGAATGGAGATGGTGGCGCAACCAAAGGTGGCGGCGCACGACGACGGTGGTGGTGGCTGAATGGGGAAGAAGGAGAGAAAGAGAGGAGGAGAGGGAGGAAGAGAAAAAGAAAGGTAGGGGAAGGTAGAGGAGGGTCTGCAGAATAATTTGGGAGGTGAAAGGAGCAGCAACAATGGTGAAAGATGTGGCTAATGGTGGTTCGAAGGGTGGCGGAGGCAGAAAAATAGGTTGGTCGAGGGGGTTACTTCTTACAGCCTCGGTGGCTTGTGTAGGAAGAATCGAGAGATATGGGACATTTGGTTAGCTAGAGGGCAGTGTAAGGAAGATTTTGGTGGCCAGAGATGGCGGCTAAGTTGGCTGGAGGCAGCGAACGAGGCGTCTAAAGGGGCGGCGTTAGAAAGGTAGGTTTTCTGGAGAAAACAACCAAAGTTCGATACAAGGTAGTGTAAGGGGGTATTTATAGATTTTAGAAGGGAGATTAGGGTTCTGTGGGTCGGCTTGGGAATAGGGCAGATAGGGTTACGGTCACCGGCAGCGATGGATGGCCGGTGGCAGCAATTTTTGGGGCAGGGATTTTGTAAAGAAAAAGGGGGAAACCTACGCGAGGGTAGGGGAGATGGATTGGTTGATGAGGCTGCAGAAACAAGGGGAAGAGAAAGGGAGGAAAAGGCCGGTCAAAGGGGCAAGATCGGCGACGGATTTCTCGGACGTGCGGCGATGAGTTGCAGGTCGGTGGCGTTGGGGCTGGAAGAGGAAGAAGAAGATGGGGGGGGTTGGTTCTGGTGGTTCGGCGCAGAAAAGAAAGAAAGAAAATAAGAGGAGATCGGGTGGTCCGGGCGCGAGGGATGAGGTGCATTAAATGAAACGCAGCGTTTAGAGGGTATAAACGCTAAAACGTAGCTCGGTGGAGAAGGGAAGGAAGGAGGCCGTTGTGTGGCTAGGCTGGGCAGAAGGAAAAGGAAGGAGAGGAAAGGGGGACTATGCCGCTGGGCTAGTCCAGTTTGGGGGAGGGTGAAAAGGAAAAGAAAAGAAGAAGAAAAAGAAAGAAAAAGAAGGAAAAAGGAAGAAGGAAAAAGAAAAAGAAAAAGGAAAAGGAAAAGGAAAAAGGAAAAAAATAATTAGATTGAGTATTTAAATTAATTAAATTATTTGGGATATTTAAAAGTAATAATATTTAAATAAAATAATATTTAAATTCCTTTTTAGGCTAAATTAGGATTTATAAAAGATTTTCCATAAATTCCATTTTAATTAGCAAATCACTCTAATTTTCTTCAATTAAATTATTTATAAAATTAATATTAATTTGAAACTATTTTCTCCTTCTTATTTTAAATAAAATAATTTATTTATTTAATTTCCAAAATAAAATCCTTAATTAGCTAAAATACCCAAATTTCTCCTAATTAAAATACTTATAAATGTCTTCTTAATTTTCCCTAACTAATTCCCTTTTATTTTAATAAAAATAATTTATTTAATTAATTTTTCTAATAAAATCTTATTTAAATATAATTTTAAAAATTGGAAATTTTCGGAGCATTTTCACAAAAGGGGTGATTATGGCTATTTATAGTCAATTAATTGAGATGAATCATAGAGTGGTTAAGAACAATCCAAAAGCCCTAATTCTTTCCATTTGAATTTGATTCAAATAGATAGACTTTGTATAGGATATGCTGACCTATTCTCCAGAGCTCAAATTATATTTCTAGAGAAATGTATGCTAATTGATCCAGAATTACAATTCACAAGAGGGGTAATGCAAGGTTTGCGTGGAAGGAATCTTCCAGCTGATCAAAATCATGCCTAAGATGGAAGCATTATTCTTAGAAATGTGTAGAGGACAGAGGTAGAAGAAGATAAGGCTGAGGTCATCTCCCCTTCGATTGTCCCAATCGATCCTTTAAATCTATCTAAGGCAAAATTTTTGGTTAAATGTATCATGAAAAAAGCAAAGAATCTCTTAGGAATAATTTGGCATTGGTTAATAAAGTTCCATTTCAATATAAGAAATTTTACTAAAAAATTGAGTTTTGAAAATATGACCAGCTTGACAAACCAATTGATTAGTTTAGTCTACCAGTCGACTGCTCTACAAGCCAATTGATCAATTCCCTAACTAGTTGATCGATTTAATCGAGTAAAAATTATTTTGCTAAAACGACAAACCAGTTTATCAGTTTGCTTGAAAAACTCAATAAATTCCATTTTCTAACCTTGATTTAAATCAAACTTTGCCTCAAATCAAATTGTAATACCAAATCAAAATCATACACCAAAATTTATATAACTTCTCATTCAACATTTTCCAAAAAGGTGGGGTATTATAGCACTAACCCCTTAAAGAGGCTACGTTCCCGTAGCCTATAAACATTCTAATTAAATTACTTATCAAATAGTAAGAGACATATCAAACTAACACATTTAATAACAAGGGTTACTACCCCCTAAATAAAAAGGATTACACTAAGGTAATTTTGAAGAAACAGTTGCTAAGAGATTTCTAGAAATTAATTTTTATGTTCCGATTCTAGAATGAGGTAATTTGCTCTAGTTCTATGTTTAGTTCAACAGAAGGTTGGGGTTTTTTTTCAAATTTTGGTGGTGCATCATTTTACAGTCATCTCTCATACATCAAAAATACTTTTAGCAACAAACAACTCCAAAATTAAAATGAAAAACAAATGTGAAGCATACATTATCTATAACAATCTCAAAATACAATAAGCTTACTCATAAACCTAATATCACCCATAGTATAATCTTAGGCACACTTTTCATTAACCTTATCACTCCTTACGAAATAAAACATACTAGTATTATATTCAAAATAAAAGGAACAAATAATTTAATTTCTTTCTTGGAAATTCCTAAAACTAGAAACCTTAACCTTCTTAAAGCCAATTCTATTTATCATAACCAACTCAATCTTCTTATGTAGAGTAAACAAATATACCTTAATTTTCTAAAACAAGGAATTTATCTTTCAAAGATATAAAACTAGTTATAATTTAAAATTATCAAGAATAAAGTTATCAATCTTAAAAATCAAATTGAGAAAGAAATTTTCTAAGACTTTACAAATGCTTTCTAGTCAAGAAAATAACACATTGTCAACCTGCCTTATGAAGATTATTTCTTTGAAATAAATATCCTTAAAAAAGCTATGCCAATTCAAAAGAGTTATGAATTAGAAAACTGCTGTCGAATCGAGATTATAGACCTAGAAAATAAACACCTCATCTTAAAAATCTCGTTCCCTTTAGTCTTGTGTAGCATGCTATGTAAGCAAACAATTTCAAATTAAATGAGGAACTCCTCGGATTATCATTAATTATAAGCCTCTTAACACAAATATTAAATGGATTCGCTACCTTATTTCTAACAAAAGTGATCTCCTCTATAAACTTCACTTTGCTATCATCTTTTCATAATTTGCTCTAAAATTAGGATTTTGGCAAATCTTGATCACACCAAAAGATCATTATAAAACTACATTTACTGTCCCTTTTGGATAATATCAATGGATTGCCAAACCTTTTGGACTTAAGGATGCTCCCTCTAACTTCTAAAGAATTATGAATGACATCTTTGGTCCTTTCTCAAAATTTTGTATCGTCTATATTAACATCTTCACCCAATCTATTGATCAACATTTCAAATATCTTAGGATTTTCATTTTAGTGATCAAATGGAATGGTATCGTTATCTCAAAAACCAAAATCTCTCTTCTTTAAAACCGTATCAAGTTCCTAGGTCATTATCCCTCATAAGGAACTATCACCCCTATCAAGTGGTCTCTCGTTTTTTATTCCAAATTTTTAGGTAAGATTCTAGATAAAAGGAAATTACAGAGATTCCTAGACAGTCTTAATTATACCATATGTTTTTCCCTATTTTCTATCATTTAGTAAAACCTCTCCATTATAGATTAAAGAAAAATCCTATGCTTTGGACCTAGGAACATACAAAATTTGTTAGATACATCAAGACTCAAGTCTGAAGCATCCTCTATCTCCATCTCAGTGATCCAAAACTTCCTAAAGTGGTTCAAAATGGATACTTCTAACATTGGCTATGGCAGTATCTTCAAATAAGTTTAAAATCAACATGCATTGATAGTCCAGTTCACTTTTTTCCATGATAATGATACCCAGAATAACCTTATAGAATCCCTTTAACCCCTCATGACATTACAACAAACCGTGTAGAACATGCCTTCTCGGTCGAAAGGTATATTTTCTTCCCCTAATTTGAAAATAGAGGATGGATATTTTTCTCAAAAACCTCATTCTCAAAATCTGGTTTCAAAATCTTCCTATTAAAATCTTGTAATTCTACCAACTCCATCTTCAAAACAAATTGTTCTAAAACATAAAGATTTTTAATAATCATCTAATTATTTTTTGAAAACCTCACTTCCAAATTATTACAAATTATGAGGATGAATTTTTCTATTTTGACCCTTTTTTGTATTTACAAAAAATATTTTATGGTTGGTTTTACAAACCATAATATAAACCTTAGCCATTTTATATGGCAATCCTTGAATTTATCTATTCCACCTCCTTAAAACAATTCTCACATAATAATTCTCCAAGTGAATTAGCTTACTCAACTTGCAAAATCCTCCACCCTTTTGATTATGACAGAAGCCTTGAACTTTCAAAATGGCTTCTTGATTCCTAAAACCTCATTAAACTTCTCCCTTTCCTTTTATTATTGTCATTACTATCAAGCTTGGTATAATGCCTTAATCTCACAAAATATCTAGAGAAGTCACTCTTGGCTTCTATTTTTCCAAAACTTTACCACAACTAATCTTCCTAGCTAGTTCATAAAATGCTGGAAAGACTTTGGATTGTTACCAAAAATCTTACCACAATATTTAACGGATGCCCTTGATTCATTCAAAACTTTCTTCTATCCTAGTCCAATAGACAAACAACTTCCTCCCATTTTCCATTTCTATTTAAATTTTTTCTACCCATGTGTTTTCTCTTAGGAATTAGAAAAATTAAACTATTGATAATATTTTGACCATCGTTATAAGATTTAAAGTCAAATGGTGGAATAAGTTCCAAGCCCTCGACAAAATTTCAAAACAATATGTTTAGGCATGGGTAAAAACACCAAGTTAAATCAAACAAATTTCCCAAATTTCTCTTGACCCTTCACAAGTGAATATATTTGCACAAAAGTCTCATACACCCACATGTCTTGTTGTTGCAAAAACTCATGTTGAATATCTTTCCATTCTTATTCAAACTCTATTCCAAAATAAAACAATGTCATCTTCATCAGCATCATTTTAACCACTAATTGAATATGGCAATGAAAATGATGAAGAATATTATAGGATACTCCCTTAAGTACGTACAAATTATAAAAGAAAACAAACCAATAGCTCAAGTGGTGTCCCCACAGGACACACTGATCAAAAAAGCATAAAGTAGTACTATTGCAACGGTCATTATAACTATCATTATAATAGATAAAAACAAAAGTATGAAGTATCTTTGAATACTTTTATACAAAACCAGTATTCTTCCAAATGATTCTTGATGCAAGAGTAAATACTCAAGAATTGAAATTATGGAACCAATTATTCTTCATTTGAAAAGTGTCTCCCACAAATTTGAAAACCAACGGATGGTTATGTTGCTAGAAACGTAACAAACAAGAAACTAACTGTCTACATGTATGTGTATGGCATGCATGGAATAATGACCACGTGCATAGGGGTGTTTATATTCAGATTTGTCTAGCATTATCGGTCATTTAGCTAATTTATTAATTAAGAAGTAGAGTTCATAATAAAGTTAGCATAATATCTTTTAACTTTAAATCTTTTGAATTATGCTTTTAGATAGTGGTAGAATGATTATAAGCAGCTATGAATGTCGAGTATGAGGAATATAATTGAATTAAAGTTGAAGATCAACATTGAAGTTGAATACAAGTGAACTCTGTGTGAGTTCAAACTCAAGAAAATTGAAAATGTGTGAACGGTTTAACTTGAAAGGTTTAATCTCTTCGTTTGTGTGAATTAGAGATTAATCCATATCTTTTATACTCTCCTTAATACATATTTTTCCTTCCATAATCAACGTCAAAATCCTACTCTAATTCGAAGTTAATCAAAATCCTAATTTAGTATACACAACCAAAACCCTAAACCCACCATTCGAAACCCTAACCATTCCATATAAACCAAATGTAACCTTATTCCTTTTATTCAAATCATACCCAACCCTAACCCTAAACCACACCTTCAACCTTCATCTAAACCCTAAAATTTGAAGCTTAACATCATCAATACACCCTTGTCAAATGCATCACCTTCGAACCATATCTATTTTGTTCAAATCATCACCAATCTCTTGTACTCCTATTCAAATGTGATCAACTTGAATTCACCATCACCAAGCCTTACCCTTATTATTATCATCATAATCGAAGCATAATGTGATCAATGTGTGAAATCCACCCTTCCACACACATCAATTCTCACATACAAAAGATCTTTTGGTGGATTTCTACGTATTTGATTCTATCAATAGCCACTATATCAATCACTATAGTAGATAAAAAGAAAAGTATGAAGCATCCTACCAAATAATTCTTGCAGGTAAAAGACATTTTGGTGGATTTTGTCCAGATTTGATTCCACCATAAAGGTCAAAAGTTATTATGATGATGTCAAAGAACCCTAAAGCATCCTACTTATAAATTGAAGACTAAATGATCATTGGAGGGCATCAATTTTTTTTTTTACCAAAAAACATAGTATTCTCTTCTATTTTCAAATATTATAATTCTCTTCTCTCTCTCAAACATTATAGTCTCCTCAGATTGTAGAGATCACGTGTTGAGCATTATTATCTACCATATAAATGCAAAAATTCTTATATTATCTTTGATTTATATATCAAATATTCTCTCTCTTTTTTCTTTTAACCATTGGTTCTTTGATTACATTGATTACTCTTTCCTTCATATATGTCAGTATCAACATTGCCCCTCCAAATCCTAATGGTGTCACTGGTATTATACACACCCACACCCACACCAGTCTCTCTCCCCACTTCATTTAACTTTCTCACCTAACTCACTCCATCCCTTTATTACCATTGAGAACCTAACCCTATGTAACACCATATTATTTTCCTTCCTTCCTTCCTTATTCATCACCGCTAGGTATCACCCACCAATCGCCACTACCGACCACTAAGCACCACCATTCCCCCCAAAAACCAATTGCCACAACCACCCCCTCAACCCTTTCTCATATATGTATTAAAATAAAACCAAAAATCCCCAAATCAAATTTCATAGCCACCTAATGCCAAGCCTTCTCACAACTCTAAAGCACCATTGTCACCTACCTTTATTCCACCCCTTGGCGTCAATACAAAGTGTCATTATACCCCCATTAGTTTTGCCTAAGATTTTTGTTCCACCTCCATTTTTTTTGGAATTAAGTGACATTTATATCCCATTTTTTAATAAATTAAGTGCTATTCATCCCCATTTATTGCACAAATTTATGCCATTGCATTTTCAAGCCTTGCGCAATTCAATTTTGCTTTATTTTCACCCTTATTTGCCTTATCTTTTCTTTGTTTATATTCCTAAGTGCTAAGTTTGTTTTATCCTTATTGCTTAGGAGATTTTTTGGATGTCTCAGAGGAGTTGGGCTAGGCTTATATGTGCTTAGATATTGGTGTTTATAAGTAAGGATAAGATCGTAGTTAGTAATTTTCTACTAAATATTATGTATGATTGTGTGTGCAATAACATGTTATGATTATATTGATAATTTCATGATTTTAATGTTATTATGTGATAATGTGGTATCATATGATTAAAAGTGAGTAAGATGGGGAAGCATGAGCTTACAAGATACTATTACGATAATTATTATGTTGTAAATCCTAAGTGAATTAGTATGATATATAATATTATAGTGTGAGTTTAAATAAGTATGAAAAGTGTAAAATTTTTATGGCTAAGATTTATAGTGATTTAATAAATGGAGGATTGGAAAATAGTGATATCAAACATATAAGGTTTTGTAAAATTTAGGTATTCTAGCATCCTTAAGGGTATTTTGGTCAATATGGGTTAAATATGAAATATTTGATATTTTAATGTATTAAATGGCTTAAAATATGTCAAATATATTATGGTGAATAATTGGAGTAATTATGAATGGCTTAAGTCCTATGAAATGAGAAAATAGCTTAAATTAGGAATAGTAATCCTAGAGGTGTTGTTATCGCATGTGAAAGATGTTAAAGTTAAACCCTTTCTTTTGTATATGTTGTTAATATAGAAATTTTAGGAATTTATATTAAATTTGGATATTTTTTCAGTCTTGTGGGAAAATTTATACCTAATTTTGTGAAATTAGGGTTTCGTATGTATTTTGAATAGTAACTCTAGAGATAAGGTTGTTATCACATGTGTTAGATGTTGGAATTAAACCTTCGTTCTTGGATAAGTTGGTAATCATAATAATTTAGGAAGTTTTACTATGGATAAATGAGTATTATGGAAGAATTTAATCTTATATTGTGAAATAAGGGTTTTTTTAAGGGAAGTATGGCCTTGTCCTTTCGAAAAAAATATAGTTATTCTCAAGGTTGTATTTTATATGTTCTAATTTTTATGTTAATATGAATAATATGCCTTGAATATTTATATATTTGTGTTTGTATTATGACCTTACAAAAAATAACTATGAAAATATATTAATCAGTTATAGTGAAAGATTATATGAGTAAGGGACCGATTGTACATGTCTGTTCCATCGAACGAGAATAGTGGATTGAAGGGTATTGTCCCAGGGTTTTATATTATTGATACTATTACACTAGTTGAGAATAACATATTATCTTGGTCTTGTATATTATTGATATCGTTCTACTAGTTGAGAATAGTGGGGTTTCTAAACTCAAATTAAAATAAACTATCAAAATGATCGTAGTCATTGATAAGATCTTTATCACTCAAAGTGAAAGATTATGTGAGTAAAGACCAATTTTATTTGTCTATTCCACTAGAGGAGAATAGTGACTAGGATCTTGATTCCTTAGGATTGTATATTATTGGTACTGTTCCACCATTTGAGAATAGTGGGGGTCATTGAGCCCAATGTGAGTAGGATTATGAATGTTAATTATGCTATTATTATTGTGAGAAGTGAAATCACAAAAGAATGTTGGTACTCGTATATGTTAGTTTATTTGTATGTGTATGCCTTGTTGTGATCTTATAAATTGCATGATCCTATTATGACTGTATTGTCATCTTACTCAGTACATAGCGTATTTATCATACTTTTTATGGCTGTTGTGCATTCCCACAAGTACAGGGCCCATATATTTTTGTGTAGGTTGATGATGACCCATCAGATGATTTTGCTACTTATAATGCTTTATGTGTGGATGAGTGACTCTTATATATTAGGGTGGGACATATAGTCATGTTTTCATTTACTTGCTGTTATTAGGATACTTTTTTAGACTCTTAGATCCATGTGATTTCTTTTAATATATTTTGATATTGTACATGAAGTTAACCTCCAAACTCTTATATATGTTTATGAAAGTTCTCTTATTTTTTGTTTATCATGCATTATGTTATAATTAAATTTTCTTGTATTTGATGTAAGGATGGTATGGAAAGCTAAAATTATGTCAAATACAATAGTAACATCCAACTATTTTGATGTTACACTTCTACTCAAATGAAAAATTTTGATAGTAAATTTTAGGGTGTTATACATGCACATGTAAAAAAGAGAGTATCATGCTCAATAATAGACATGGAGATTACAAAATGTCATGCATTACACCAAATGCAGGAAATTCATAGTTCGTCATGCTTTCACAAAATTCATGAGTAGAAACATATGATTATGCATGTGACAAACCAACGGTACAAACTACTAGATAAACTATAAGTTCCATCTCATTTAACAATCCATGACGTTCAAATCAAAATGTTATATAACCCATTAACTTAATGACTTATTTTTATTTTCTCTTTTTTAGCAATGGGTTGGAATATCCTTTATAGTATCTTAATAACCATGTAAGTTGAGACAATAACCAAAGGATATAAGTCTAATTGAACTAAAGAGAACCACTAATGAACATAAAGTCCGACCAAAGCAAAAAAACCACCTATGTGTCCTAACTCTTTAGTATTGATACCCCTTAATACATCATCAATGTCTAGATTAGGAAATACACCTAGATTAACTTGGATTCCACCAAAAGGTAAACATTGAAAATGAGTGAAGGCAAACTAACGTTTGGTAGAAAATCAAGAATTGAATAATCTAGTCCCATAGAGTGCTTTATATCTTTTCACTTTAAGCGATTAGTATTTTATTAACCAAGCTATATACCAAAAAATGCCCGCATAGCATTCCAAGTTAACTATGACCACATAATTAATCCAAGTTATAGATCATAACCCATCAAGGGTACTTATCATCAATACTTAGCTAATTTAATACATTTATTAAGTTAATTAATTCATGCCAAGAAGTGGATGTATATCATCTAAGAATTAGTTCATAACATAATATCAAGTCTCGAACAACTTAAAGTTCAAAGGAATAAAATAAGCATCTGGTTGAAACTAGTAGAATGATTATATAGACTTGTCAATTGGTTTGCCGCTGCTAAACACTAGTGCCCCTATCAAAACCAACCAACTGATCTATCTGTTAGACCCATTGGATATTCTAAACACTCATCGATTGGTTTGACCAAACCAATTGATGGGTTCAAGCTAAGACCAAACCAAAGATCACCACAGACAAACCTGTTAATTTGGTCAGTTAACTGTTCAACTATTCTAGAGACCAGTCAATCTATTTAACCAAACTAGTCGATTGCTTTATCCAAAATAGTCAACACATGCAATTACATATATGATTTTAAACCTCAATTACCAACCATATCACATCCATAGTTTATGAAAAATAGTCTACACATGCACTTCCATACATGATTTTAGACCTCAAATGCCAACCATATCACATCCATATCATTTGACACTTATAAAATTAAGATTTATCATGCTCTACTACCAAATCAAGCTGCATTTCTAACTAATGATCCAATCATGCATGAAACTCATATTTTCTCAAAAATAAAACAACTCAAGGCATGATTCACCACGGTACCACTATTATCATGTAATTATATAAAAAATCAGAAATTTCAAACTTACTCTAACCCACATGCTCATTCACTCCACACCTCAAGGTAATAATAACTTGCCTAATAAAGCTTAGCAAAACCACACCAAGTAGGAAAAAATTTAGCTAAAAAGCCAAAAACTTTAAAACCTTAAAAGAAAATATTAAAAATCATAAAAACTTCCTCAAACTTGCATAAAAAACAAAATAATAGATTGGGAAAATCATAAGATACAACTTCACCAAGGTACACACCAAGGAAAATCAAGGAAGGAAAAATCCATCCTCAATCTTATTCTAAATTTAACCCTATATTGCTTAAGAGTAAAATAAGAGAGAGTTAGATAGGGTGAAAAAGATTAGAAATGATATAATATTGTGGAGCACAATGGAAGGGAGATATAGATTTAGAGAAAATAAGGAAAAAGAATGAGAATTGAGGTTGCTAATATACCACAATTTGATGGGAAAATAAGGGGAGAGGTATGAAATATTTAAACCTTGATTCTCTTACTCGAATTTGGGCAATTTAGGGTAGCTTTTTCAAGAAATGAGATGAATTCTCTCATGAATCAAATGGTGGTGGCTGTATCCTTTTAGGATAATATGTCTTAGAGAAATCTGGACATAAGAAGACAAAAGAGACTAAAAGGTATGGGAAAAAATCACTAGGCAATTTAGGGATTATCTTGAATGAAATTGTTTGTTATGATCTAAATCGGAGAGAGAGAGAGAGAGAGGATAAGGAGATTGAGTGTGAGGTCATCATCCTCCTTTTGGTTAACTTTGGTCCATAAATCTATTCAGGGTAGAGAGAATCTCATATTAACCATAAAAAATTGTCTAATAAATTTAAGAAACAAATCAAAACTTGATTGCCAAGATTAAACATTATTGGAAGAATTTTCTCATCTAAATCAAATGTAAAAAAATCGCATACATTAGGTAAAATGGTCAACCATTTTAGTGTATCCATTGACAATAAAATGGTTTCCACTAGCCCATCGGTTTTCCCAAAACCACTCGACTGATTAATCCAAACCACTATAAAAACAGTAAGCCAATTGATTGGTTCATAGACTGATCGACTAATGCCCCCTAAAAAACTCATTTTATTCATTTCCCCCCTAATATTTTCTAGATCCATTGCAAACGAAACCCAAATATATTTCCAAGGCAAAAGCAAACATCATCCAATCATCACTAAACACATGAATTTTTACATATTATGAGTATTCTTTATAGATTACTATATTTTAACTTGATTAAGGATCATGTAGTGTTTCTAGAGCTCCTTTAAGTGGGTATTCAAATGTGATTAGTCAGTTAGAGTCTAAGTCTTATGTTGATGTGGTGATTGGTATGCTTATTTTTTCTTCCTTGTTAGAATGTGTAATTTTTTATTCTAGAGCGTCCTATTCCTTTGTGTCATATGATTTTGTTGCTAGAGCTGCCTTATCTTTGTTTGTTAATATTTGCACTTCTCTTGTGTTGCCTTTGAGGGAAAGGATTGCTTGTTCCAGGCTCTATAGAGGAGTCACCTTAGTCATTAGTGGTGTTTAGTTCCTCTTAGGACTCATAGAGCCTGTGTTGAATGATTTTGATGTGATCATCAAGATGGACATTTTAGGGAAGTACTGAGTGTTGATAGCCATATATACCTATTGACAAGTATACTGATTGTAAGTACTATAGGCAGTAAGAGTACCAAATTATCATTTCTGTAAAGACTAAATAATAACTCAAAGAATTTACTCAAACTTAATTAGGCCTAGATAATTGAAATAAATAAATAAATAAATAAATAAATATTAATCTAAACTAAGAGTTTAAAATAAAATCTCTAAACTAAAAATAAAATAACATAACAAAAGTAGTTCAATTAATAAAAAATTACCAAGGATTCTAGATTCATCTCCATCCAATTATAAAATTCAATTAACCAATTACTTGACTCTTTGAATTGTCAACTATGTGTCAATCATAATATATAACCATCGTGCTCTCTCAAGCTACATAGTTTCATCACTAATGATCAGTCTCGTTATCTCTAGATAAAAGATTTAAATAAATAACAATGCTTTATGTTTAATTAATTAATTATTTTTCCCTATGGTTATAGAAATCATGTAATTAATCTCATAACCCATTCAATTTATATTTATGCTATTCAATATAAAGTGGAGAATTAACTCTTGCTCTCGACTCAATTTGTTAGATGCTAATTAAAGATGGCTAGTTTATTAATTAAAGATAATTAAGGGAAATATCATGAATTGTTTTTATAAATTAAGTAAAAAAATTTATTAAATAATATAAAGAATAAGGTTTTACCATATCATTGTTAAAATACAATTAGAATATACTAATAATAAAATAAAATGTACACTATTTGAATAGAAATATTAGACCTTGCATAAATTGATAATCTTAAAGTCTTGCATGTAATTAATCAACACTCTAAGCTTGAGATATGGAGGCTAATTGTGTGTGTAACTTGGTGCTCTTGATTTTATAATATATTTATAAGTGTTGGAGAGGGTTTAATTTGGGCCAAAAAGCATGTAATAGGCTATTCATAAGATTATATATTAGGTTGGAAAATTTTTAATCGAAGATTTTACACATCGTGATGATTTGGGATTTGACCCGATTTGGTCGTGTTCGACTTTATTTCAACATTTCTCTTCCATTGTGGAAATTTTTGGGATTTCAATCATAATGACTTCGTTCAAGCTTAGAATAATATGATTCAAAATGTTGAATGATGATCAAGAGATATACATCTTTTATCCCTAACATTTTTCCAAATTATAAATAGATCATGCTTGATATTTTGATTCTTCCTAGGCGTACATTCTTTTTCTTGGCAAACCATGAATTCTCAACTTATTGTTGCTTATATTTCTCTCTAAAACATCTCATTTTAGCTCCTTTATATATGACTAGATCCCAAATAAGTACTTATTAGCCAACTTGACATCTTTATTACAATGCCATCCATAATCCTATTTTTTATTTATGTTGCTTCTTATTCTTCGTCCTTTTTTTTTTGCTCCATTTGGCCTCAAAATAACAAAATTTGCAACACCTAGCTAAGAAACTATAACTAAAAAAAAGTCATATAAATCATATTATATGGCATGCATTTGTATAAAAAAAACTATATAAATATATGAAAACCCATGTAATAATATCATATATAAGATTGATCAATGGAGCATGTGGATCTTTAGGGATCGAAGTGTGTTAAGGTCTCATATCGGAGGTGTGAGCTTAGGCCCTTAATAAAGATGGTGTTTGCGATCACTCTTGGTACCTTTACTCGGAAGGGGTATCAATTCTTCTTATGTAGTATTTGTGATGTTAAGTTTGAGTAGATCCTATTGAAGCATATTATAGTGATTAAAGAGCATCTAATTGTGTTCCCGAAGGAGATTTCGGGTATGCTTCATGTTTAAGATGTTGATTTCACTTCTAACATGCTACTAAGGATTGAACTAGTGTCCAAGGTATGTGTAACACTCCCAAATTTTGAAATAGAAAATTTCTTTTTGAAGATAATGTGAAAGCAGACTTAAAATAAAAATGAGGACTATTATGACGCCATCAACCATAAGAGATGTGTGACCATCACCTAACATATGCCTGATAGAAGACAAAACAAAATGATAAACTAAATAATGCATGCTATGCTAGTATGATAATAATGGTAGCAATGATGAGAATAATATAGATAGGAGAGAGATTATAAAATCCAAATACAATAACCAAATCCAAGAGTTTAAATAATTAAAAATAATCCATAAAACATCCCAACACAGTAGGCAAAAATAATCTAAATCGATTAGTCTGACTCTTACGTAAATAGAAATATAAAATCTTGATCCTCAAGCAATGACCAGCTACTAGCCCATAATATCATCCAGAACATACTATAGCTAAGAATCATGACCCTACAAATTTTCCCCTACTCACCATACAAGAAGCCAACTCATCATAATGACAGGAAAAATATAATATCCATCTGGTGAAGTACTAGTAAAAGAAACTACCTAAAACATGGTAAGGGCTCATGCTGCACATTATCGTGACATAATAACATGTTAATAAGAATACTAAAATATTATAACACTCAAGCTCTTGATTGTACTATAACAAGACACATTTGCTTAAGAATCATAGAAGAATAAAAACACAGATCATGCATTAGGTTCATATAACATAAACAATGTTATAAATCCTAATTTAGTGACCATATACTTTCTAATTATTAAGATATTTGGTCCGATCACACCTAGTTCTCTTCCATAAACAAGAGTTATGGCAGTATAAAAATATAATGGGATACCATACCCACAACACATAGAGTGAACCTACCGCAAGGGCTAATATAGATTGGGATATCACACCCACCACACGTGGTTAGAATACATCAAGGGGGCTTGTATTGGGATACCTCACCTACCCTTATGAGACACTGAAGCCATGCTGGCCTACTACCATATAATCTTATACCTCAAAGATATGTGCATACCCCCTACTTATGACAACTAGGTAGAGAAGGAAATAAAGTGAAAAGATAAAAAAAAATCATAAGGCGAACTACACACTAACTCCCAATTAGCTACCCCAAGATTCAGAGAAAATGCTCAAATGGAATCTTAATTACATTATAAAGTGAGATCACAAACTACAATTTAATTCCATCAATAATCAATTGGGTTTTTCCTCTTGATAATACTAAACAACACAAGTCATACAAGCCACCAAATGAGTGTTTAGAGGAAATACCAACTCAACCACAAAAGACACCATAAAATTATATTTTTGATCTATCTTAAATCCATGTTAAGCATGATTAAAACATGTTAATTACATGGTAAAGTTTAGATAAAATCCCCAAAAAAGGATCATCAAATAATCAAAGATGCAAGGTGAGCAGAGGCAGAACTAGTTGATCGATTGCTAGGACCAGTCGACTAGTCTAGTTGTAAACCTCAGATAAAATAAATGCATAAAAAAATCATTCGACTTGTTGGTCCAATTTTTTGGCTTTTCATAGAAAGCAATCGATGGGTTTGGCTAAACCGAATGCTATGTCTAAGTAGAGGCTAAACCACTCTGGTCATAAAACAACCAGTCGATGGGTGAGGCAAACCGATCGACTATTCAAGAAGACCAATCAATTGGTTCATCAAATTAATTACTTGTTCAAGAAATCAAACAATCATGGCTACTAACACATGCCACTATGCACACAACAATTCAATTGATTATAATAAAATAGTCAACTTGTTTGGGGAAAAGAGTGCCCATATCCACGATCCACACTTGAGTAGAAATCCACTAACATTCTCCAAATTAATTCTATTCTGATTCTATGTCATGAAACACATAAAAACACATACTTTACACATAAAATCACATGGGTACATGGTAGAATTGATACTTAAAAATATCATACTTAAATTTCACCAAAATCATATATGATATTAAAATACTTAAACATGCTCCAAAAATTCAAAAATCAAAACATTGTGTTATGCTCAAAACAAATAACTCAACATCATACACATACATCACAAAAAATACCACAATTATGAAATCACAATAAGCAACATAGTTCTTTGGCCACATTAGAGATACGTATGCCTCAAATCCAAGCAAATATTCTAGCACACAATTACTCTTAACTTGATGGTTCTTACCAAAATCTCAATTTCCTCAAAGAATCAAGAACCAGAATGATTTAAACTCATTTTCAAGACTAAATAAAAAGAAATAAGAAGAAGAAGAAATGGCATAACTCAACCTTTCTTAAGAATAGATTTTAAAAGAGAAGAAAGTTAATCTCTCTAACCTTTCTCAAACCTTAATCTTTCCTTACTTAAGAGAAATAAAGAATAACTAAGATAAGATTAGAAGAAGATAGAGAGACAAGGATTCGACTAAGAATGAAAAAAAATAAGAGGTAACCTACGTTTTTTTCCCATTATAGAATACAAAAGAAGAAAAGTGAGGAATCCCCAACACTTGAAATTTTTCATAGGGGAAAGGGAGAGATCGAGCAATTATAGAAGGTAAGAAGTTAAAATGAATCTAGAATGGAGTGTAAGGGAGATCTAGAGCAACATTATAAAGGGGAAGAGAGAGAGGGAGAAAGAGAGAGAGAGAGAGAGAGAGAGAGAGAGAGAGAGAGAGAGAGAGAGAGAGAGAGAGATGACTTTGGTTGTGTGGAGGACCAAAGTGTAAGAGGTTGCATGATTAGAGTGAGGGAGATGGAGTGAAATCAAATGGATGGTAGGGAGGAGGTAAGTCGGAGGAGATGCAAAATGATCTACACATAGCTTGGGATATTAGAAGAGACAGGAAAGTGAGAGAAGGTGAGAAATACCCTAAAAGTATTTTAGGAGCTTTTAAGCTAGATAAAAATCATATAATTTAAAAATAATCCCAAATCGTCAATATATTCTTATTAGCACAAATAGATTATAATTAGAAGTTTTCATAAATATTGAAAAGAGATTCAAAGACAAGACCAGAAAATGATCTAAATTTGCATGATAACTAATTAATTGGTATGGAAAAACTAGTCAACTATTTTATTAGGGAATAAAAATGCTAGTTTCTAAGCTTACCAATTAATTGGTTAGGTTAACCAGCCAATAGGAACGCCTAAAATTCATATTTTTATTGAAATTGTAAGCCTTTTTCAAAACCAAAATTAATTTACTTTATATAAAGATAACTTTAAATTCATTTAAAAGGATTTTAAGATGGGGTATAACAATACCATACTATATGTCACTTGTAGTCTGAAGAGACACAGAAGCTTAAGGCTTAGAGTTATTGGAAAAAATCTACATCTGTCTAAGTATGCCACCCTTAGAAATACTAGTCTAAGAAGGACATGAATTTGAGGTTTTGCATCGATTGACATGGGTTGAATTAGGTCATGGTAAAGAATCATTATCTTCTTCCTCGTCTCAATGCTCTATTCAACTAGCTTAGAGGGGTTAGTGTTTCAAAGATTTATATTTAGTTCGGCTATCATTAGTTGAGGATCGCTGAGTAGGACATCCTTAACACAACTTTTTAAGCCATATATGACCATTATGAGTTCATTATCATGCCTTTTGAATGCACTAATGCATCATTAGTGATCATGGATCTCATGAATCATATATTTAGGTAGCTCGTTGATTAGATTTTCATGGTGTTCATCAATGACTTTCTCATCTACTCTAGTATTTGTGTTGTGGACAAGCAGCATTTGAGCCATGCTTTAGGTTTATCAAAAGCATAATGAATGCATGTGTAATACTCCAAAATTCATTACTAAAAAATTTAATTTGTGGAAGCTTTAATAATAAAATATTAGATAGTATACCCTATCCAATAAAGAAAAGGCAATTCCTATATCCAATCTATGTTAGGTAAAAGAATAAAAATAACTCATACCTAGATATTATGTGTGGGAATCACTTGATCCCATAATAATACAAGATTAAAAAATAGAGAGGAGCGAACATATATATTAGAAATAGAGGAATAAAATTTCAAAAAGAGATATAGTCATATAATTATATGCTTGAACTAACTTGAATAAACACTCACTCTAGACAATCACATTAAAAGCACTGATAAGCAATTACATGCTAAATAAGGTGATATCTGCTCATGGAAATTATAAATACCAATAAAAATATGATCAATACATGTATATTCGGTAAGGTAATAATGCACATCAAGAGAATATGACATGCAAAACATATATGGTTACATGAAGGGAGACTATACATGCAAAAAATTTATGATAAGAGATAATTAGAAGAGAACAAGATTAGAGTCTTACATTAGGTGACTTTATATTTTTAATTACTTAGTCACTTGACTTTAGGGACCCCACCATTCATAATTCGTAGCACAGTATCAACATAACAAGCCTTCCAGGGTTGAAAAAATATGGGAACCATTATTACATTTGATGGATCAATAACAATCATAAACCACTCTAAGGATAAAACACTCCTAGACATTATTGTTTTCTGATTACATACTTTAAATATTAATATCTTACCACATCAACTATTGCTTATCATTATTACATAAAATACCAATATTAACAAATTTATTCCAACAATTGATTGACATGTGCATACAAAGAGTTGCATCATATTTAACTAAATTAAACATACCACAATCACATAGTGTAACTATGGTGTAGGAGAGAAGCAAAATAAATCCAAAAGGGAGAAAAATGCCAATAAAAAGACCATCATGTCCTTGTAAAACCTTAATTCACCTTATCTCATAACTTCTTCCCAAAAGCTCACCAAATAATAATATTTAACATGTCATCCCAATATATCAGTATAAACACCCTATTCGTAAACATTTTCCGCATAAAATATTGTTCATACACCTAGGGTTTCTATATCCATTTTAAACCATTTTCACATAATATTAATACTTATATACACCATAATTAACCCAAAACTATGCAAATAACATATTTATCATATTTTTACCCTAATAAAAACACTTTTATGATACTAAAAATCATGATAATAAATATTAATAACATGCTTAAAAAGGATAATAAAATATGACACCACAATCAAAACTTTAAAAAAGAAATGTATAATAGCTTAAGAATTTCACTTAATATAACCCAACCCAAAAGACATATTTTCATGAAAAATGCAAAAAATGTGATAATGCATGCTTTGTTAATCTAAACCAGTTTTTATCAAATATATCATGTTAATATGATCCATTAATTAATACACCATTAAAAAAAGACTTAGGTTAGAGATTTATATCCTTACTTAAAAATTACATCAATCTCCAAACAATTAACTAATCCTAAACCTTCTCATTCCACACCTTACGACCACCTTAAAAAATATAACCAAAATTATTAGGAGGATCTAATAATATTAGCTAGGGACTAGGTAAAGGAAAATAGAAAGGAAATTTGATTAATATCAATAACAAAAAGAAAAACATGCAAGATGAGAAGAGTTTGGGAGAGTTGAATGGATAAGGAGGATGGTTTGTATGGGTTATTCATGTACCAAGGATCTGGTTTTGTAGGGAATTCATACTAAAAGAAGGCTCCAATGAGAGTATCTAGTGTAAAATGGAATGGAAACATGAGGTTTGTGGCAGAAATAGGAGAGACAATGTAAGGTTTGTATGGAAGTGGAGGAGATAGTGGGAGGTTGTGCGCTGAGTGTTGCAATAGTGCTATTGCTACTAGTACTGGTGATTGGTTGAGAGGTCATAACCATGGAAGTGGAGGTAAAAGTTGAAGATGACATTAAGGCTAGAAGCTTGTGTTTTTGTAGCTGTGAGGATGATTGAGCATAGTTATTAAAATCCCAATTCAATCCTATGAATCTATAATCTTAAATCTTAAAATGATCCATGCACCAAGATAGATTTTCAAAAGAGTATAATCTTATGATCCTATACTAGAATCTTATGATACTATAGTTGAATCATATAATTTAAGATAAAATCATATAATTATACATAATAACTATAATTTTTAATTAATTTATCTCTAAATTTTTTCCCTTCTCATTCCAATTTTTTTGTTCTTTTGATTTTTGATCTTATATTATTTGTAACATGTTTTAAAAGTAAGTTGAAGAAAATAAAATATTTACCATGATACCACTATGGAAATAAAGTCTATTATTCATGTAAAATGTTGACAAAGAATGTAATATCAATCTAAATGATATATATATATATATATATATATATATTAATTTTTATAATATTTTTTCGTCATAAAATTCTATTGAATTCAAAATTAATATTTTTTCCTTTTTCTTATGCTCATGTTAACTTCATAATGCAAATAATCTTTAGCTTATGCTTTACACTTAGTATATATAGTAACTTAACATATGCACATATAGCTAAATAACTTTATTATTATTATTATTATTATTATTATTATTATTATTATTATTATTATCGTGATTTATGATAGGTGCATATTTTATGGAATATATTGATGTATCTTGATTCAAATTTCTGTATTTATTATGATTATTTATCATTTTCCTTAAGTTTTCTCCATTGGCCTAGTTTTGCAGGAAATGATGAAATCATGATAAATAAATAAAATAAGATAAATAAGAGGAGAAAAGCTTGGATTCTTGGAAATTTGGATGAACCATTATCAAAGATAAGAGAATTCATGTGAAGAAAAAAAAACAAGGCAAGGAAGAGATATGTAATGTGCCCCTCATATTTATGAAAATATGACACACATTTCATTATTATTCCTCTCATATGCTCCATTAATTACTACCACATGCATAATATTAAAGTAAAAATACAGATGTCCTATATTTACTAATATGAACCTTATTTTTTCCAAATTTTAAATCTAATTCACAAGGTCTTTTATCTATATATATAACATATATTATGTTAAAAAGAACATCAAAGAGCACCGCCATTAGAACTTCAACTTTATTTTCATTTTTTATAAACCATTAGTTTTTTTATTAGATTTAGTTAGTTAATTTCTGTAATTAAAGGATTTGAGATCATATGATGTTTATGATTCTGTAATATCCTATGTTATTTAATTCCGCTCTCTCACTTATTTATTTCATACTTTTTATCATGTTGAATGCAATTCTCGTCATTGGTTTAATTAATTGAGTTTGTGATTTTATCTATTTTAATTTGATCTTTGTTATTTTGTTTATATATGTTAATTCAAGTTATGATTTTTACGTGTTTACATTATATGTTTTCTAGTTTTATTAATATATTAGGCTAGATAAGTATGAGGCAAGAGGATAATTGCATGTTACTTAATAATTAATCATGAGATCTAAATTGGAATTATATATATATATATGGTTAGATTAATAAACTAATTTTAATGATCAACAATCAAAGATTCAAAATTTATTATCTAAATTAGCCACCTATTTTATTTGATTGCTAATCAAATGCTAGGATAATATTATTGATCCTTAATTGTTAGCATATACATATGCAACTAGAAAATAGGTTATTGATTTAATCTATGTTAATTAGTCTTTAGAACTACTTAATTTGAGCTCAGTGTAGTTATAGTTCTAGATAGTTGCTCTCTAATCAATAATATTATCATTAATTAAATCTAGAGATCTTATCCTAAGTTATTAATTGGTTAGATAATAAATCATAAGTAGACAATGGTTTATTTGTATAAGGGGATGCTCGGAATTGGACGCTTGTGAGCTTCTATAGGTTAACAATAAAAATACTACATGACCATATTATTTGATGATTGGTTGATATCATTTTATTAAACATGTCCTTTCAATCCTATTATCTCATTATTTTTATTTGGTTATTTTCTTAATTGTTATTTTATTATTTTCATTATTAGTAATTAGTTTTTAATCAATAAAAAATGGGGGAATTTATTTGATAATAGAAATCTATGAATTAAATTACAGTCTCCATTGGATTGATCTCTACTTTCCGCTTAGTATTTGTTTGTGTGTTTAAGCTTTAATTTGGAGCGTTTATGACAACATACCAAATTTTTGTGCCATTATCGAGGACCGGAAACTTTAATTCCTATTTTTGTTATGATTTATTTTTTATTTATCTCTTCTTCTAATTGGAACTCACTTTTCTCTTCTTGTACATGGATAATAAGAATCCTCATTTGAAAGCACTTTTTAGCAAAAATAGGCATCTACTTATTCATTTGGTGGATCATCCTTCTTCCTCTCCGATGGTGAATAGAACTCAAAGGAAGTTGGAATAAGTTTGTAATATTCCTTTTCCTCTAAGTGATAGGTCATCATCATCATCTAAAGCGAGCATCAAATACATTTTTAAGGAACTTATTGAATGACAGATGGAAAAAAAACTTTGAAGGAGCTTGTAACTCCTACTTTTAATCCAAATATTGTTTGCACTAATTATCATCATGAACATGATGATTATGAGATAAGACCTGGATTAATATGCATGATTCCTATTTTTATTGTTTTTTTCTAGCTAGAAGCCCTTTTGGATAAAGTTGTATTACTAATCTAAAAAAGTTTCTCAAGGTGTTTCATATCGCTTGTTCTAGTATAAAAGTGGCAAAATTAAGTGTAGATCAAATTAAATTAAAACCTATGAGTTTTTACTAGGTATTTGATGCACATCATGACATTATATTTATTCATATAGGTGTTGGAGAAGTTTAATGTAAAATGGAGAGTTATAGGATAAACATGGGTGGCCATAGTTATTAACACAAGTCATGTTTATTCACATAATATGTGATAAAGACTAGCAGTTGTGGTCTGGTAAGCCAACTGATTACTTTAATTTGGATGTCATTGGTTGTCCTGCTTATGCTGATGTGAATGATGATAAAATTAAGCCTAGAGCTAAGAAGTTTATCTTTCTTGGATTTATATCTAAAATAAAGGAGTATATGTTATAAGACCCAGTTGCATCTAAGTTCTTAACTAGCAGGGATGTTACCTTCAATGAGTCCGTGTTCCTCTAAAATATTGAGTCTTATGATGGTGTATCTAAGGAGGTGGAGCATGATAGTGCTTTATGCTAGGTGGAGGTTGATTTAGATGATAGAGACCCTTTTGATAGACTCACTATTTCTAAAGTCGGTGGATCCAAGAAACAAGTGGAGAAAAGAGGCGTTGCTCCAGGCAAAGCATAGAGGATTTTTAAGCCTTTGGTCAGGTATGGTTTTGAAGAATTAGTTGGCTACCCTTTATCTAGTGTAGAGACTACTTTTGATGTGCATAAGTTAATATCACTCCCAAATGCTATTGAAATTTTTGATCCTAGTGAGTGGTGATGCTATAGAGGAGGAGATGGAGTCTTTACTGAAGAATTAGACATAGGAACTTATGATGGAACCCTAGAAAAAAAAGATAGTTGATTGAAAGTGGGTGTACAAGTTCAAACATGGAGCTCTAGGGGTCGAGAGACCAAGGTGTAAGGCTCATTTAGTTACACGTGGATTTGGTCAGATTCTAAGTGTGGACTATAATGAGTTAACTTCTCATGTGGTTAAACATACTTCTATTCATACTTTGATTGTAGCTAATGGCTATGTATGATCTAGAGTTGGAGTAGTTGGATGTTAAAACTACATTTTTGCATGGTGAACTTGAAGAGGAGATTTACATGTGACAACCTAATGGTTTTGTTGTTGAGGGGATACGTGATTATGCGTGCCTGTTGAAGAGGTTATTGTATGGTCTAAAGTAGTCTCCTAAATAGTGGTATAAATAATTTGATTAGTTTATGCTTGAGCATAGTTTATCTAGAAGTGAGTATGGTGTATGTATGTACTTAAAGGAGGTAGAGGGAGGCTCTTCTGTGTATCTTTTTCTATATATTGATGACATGCTTGTTATAGCAATAGATATGTACAATGTTGATAAAATGAAGGAAATATTGAATAGTGAGTTTGAGATGAAGGATCTTAGAGCTACAAAGATGATCCTTGGAATGGAGACCATAAGAGACCATGAGTATAGGCTTTTACACTTACCACAAAAGTCCTATGTGAATAAGGTGCTAGAGAGGTTTCATATGATGGATGACAAGACGATGATCACTCTATTGGCTAATCACTTCATATTGTCAGCTTTGGATTATCCCAAATTAAAAGAGGAAGAGAAGTTCATAGCTACTGTTCTATATTTGAATGTTGTTAGTTGTATCATGTATGCTATGGTGTGTACTTGTCTTGATATCGCCCAAGTTGTTAGTGTGGTGAGTCAATATATGAAAATTTTGAGGAAATCTCATTGGCTAGCATTGAAGTGGATTTTAAGGTACTTAAAAGGTATGGCATTATCTTGTATAGAGTATGGAAGATCAACTAATTTGCTGGTTGGATTTATGGACTTTGATTTTGGTGGAGACCTTGGTAAAAGGACATACATTAGTGAATATGTTTTTTGTCTTAGTGGTTCAACTATAAGTTGGAAGTCTTTCTTACAAGGGTAATGACCTTTTTTACTACTAAGATAGAGTATATGGCTATGACAAAGCCTTTCGAAGAAGCCATGTGGCTTGGTAGTTTTGTATGTGAGCTAAGGTTTAGTTATGGTGCTTTAGTCGATTAAGTTGATAGCTAGAGTTTTATCTATTTAGAGAAGAATCTAAATTATTTCCATTGTTGAATAAGCACATTGAAATTAAGTATCACTTTATCCAAGGCATTGTTGCTACTAGCAAAGTTGTGTTGCAGAAAGGGGGTACCTTGGATCATTTGGCTGATATGATAATGAAGCCATTGACTGTAAGTAAGTTTGAGTTTTTTTCGGACTTAAGTGGTGTTCATAGGCCATGAGGCCCTTTGTTGGGCTAGAGTTTTTTAGATGTCTTTACATGTTATGTCTCAAAAATACTGCGTCAATGTGGAGAATTGTGAGGTTTAACTGGGTATTTGATGCACAACATAACATTATGTTGATTTGTGTAGGTGTTAGAGAAGTTTAATATAAAATGGTGAGTTTTGTGATAAACATAGTGGTCACATGTTTATTAACACGGATCATATTTAATCATAGAATATTTTGATGTGAGTTTTGGAAAAAAAAAGTTAATAGTAAGGAAATAAACGGTTGGTAGGTTGTATTTCCCAAACACGAAGTTTTTTCCTTATTTTTCAAACATGTTGTTTTGCCTCGTAGAGTATTTTTAGTATAAAAGAGATATGAGAAAACCCTAGTCGGCAAGTCGTGTGACCTAACTTCTTCTTTTTCTCTATAGAATTCTCCATTATTAAAGAATTTTAGATTTATGTAATTAATTTATTGAATTACTTAATCATCTTATAATTATATAATAGCACAAATAAAGATCTCTATTTCCCCTCTCAATTGTTCTGTTTTGTGATTGAATCATCAATTGTTCATCATCTTGGTAATTCCGATTTTGGTATGCATCTATTCAATCCATATTATTCCACAACAACACATTTTCCTTTGGATTTAATTGATAATGCAAATGAGTGGCTATATGATTTACTTGTTAGATCTATTATTACTTGGGTTGATATGCAAAAGTTATTTCTAGAAAATTACTTTCCATCATCTATATATGAAATTTTTTCATATACGGGCCATGCTATAAATGTATATCCCGCTTTGCAAGGAGATTAGCAAGTTAATGCGATAGGTATACCTCAGGGAAAGCCATGTTAAAATCTCAATGCTCCAACTCATAACCAAAGTTGGATGGATCATCTTAACCTAAGGTATAGGAATAATAAAATGCCACCACCGTACCAAAATCAACACATGTGTAACTAGACCTTGGATTCTATCCTATTACTCTAAATCAACCAAACTTGCCATTTGTGTAGCCTCCTCAAAAATTAGTATCAAAATAATATGGAGGTATTTCCTTAGAGTATATAGTTAAAACTTTATCTACTAATACTCTTATATTTTAATAAGACAAGAAATGGTCTAAAGAACTTAGAAAATTATGTGAGTTAGTTGGAAAATTCTATATGCACAAAGTTCTTAAATTGCCCAACCAAAGAGAAAGGAATCCAAAGGAGAATGCTGGTGTCATCATGATAAGCAGTGGTAAGCAATTAAACAATCTTAAGAAAATGCATGATAATCAAGGGACAAAGTAAGAAGAAGAATCTATAAATGTAGAAGAAGAAATCAAAGAAACCTTCTAAGGTAATTGAAGTGAATTCTCCTAATTCATATAAGCCCGTTGATCCCTATCTTAGTAGGGTAGTAATACTAAGAAGTTTGATCACAAAAAATATATTTTGGATATATTTAAGAAAGTGGAGGTAAATATCCCTTTGATTGAGGCTAAGCAAGTGCTAAGGTTTGCAAAGTTTCTAAAATATTTATGCACTAATAAGAGAATACTAAAAGGGGATGAAAAAATTAGTATGGGTGAGAATGTATTTGCTATCTTATAAAGAAAGCTCCCACATAAAAGTAAAGACCCTGGTATTTTTGCCATTCCTTGTAAATCTGGAAACACGAGATATGAGAAATGCATGCTAGACTTAGGATCCTTTATAAATGTCATGCCTTTATCTATATCTAATGATCTAATTCTAGGTCCTTTAAAAGAAACTCTTATTGTGATCTAATTAACTGATATATCTAACACACACCCTAAAGGGGTGATTGAAGATGTATTAGTGCATGTAAACAAAATCATTTTCCCTTTAATTTTTATGTGTTAGATATGCAAGATAATGGATCCCCTAACCCTTCTCCTATTTTATTAGGAATAACACTTCCAAAAACATCTAGAAATAAAATTGGTGCACATGATGGGGTTCTTATAATGAAAGTTGATAGGAAAACAATTCATTTTAATATTTATGACTCCATAAGATATCTTACTATCCATGAATCTATTTCTATGATTGAAGTAATTGAGATTTTGTCTAAATAAGTTTTAGAATGAACAAGTGATGATTCACTAGAAGTTGTTCTTACATATCTAATAGAAATAGAATCTTATAAGGAGTTAAAATAAGATTTTTAACTAAATAAAGAAATAGAGAAATGTGTTTGTGCTCTAGGAGCTCACTTGATTAACATAAGCAGACATATAAACTTTCCTACTATGACATACTAACCATTACCTTCTATAGAAAAGGCTCCAAAAGTTGAATTAAAACCCTTATGCAATCATTTGAAGCATGCCTTCTTATTGAATAGTCAAACTATTCATGTCATCATTGTTTGTGACCTTACATCTTTATAGGAAAAGAAGCTTATAGCCCTTAAAGAATATAAAACTACATTAGGATGGACTATTTATGATATTAAGGGAATAATACCCTCAATTTGTATGCGTAGAATATTGATGGAGGATGATGTTAAGCCTTTAATTTGAGTAGTTAAAGATGATAGTGGAGTTAGATGAATTACAGGAGCACATAATGATGCATTTCCTTGGAGGGCTCAGGAGTGAAATTATACTCAAGGTGGAGTTTCAGAAGTACTATACCATAGACGAGCCTTTCTATCTAGACACTAAGAGAGACATATAAGAAGGAGAAGAGAGAACTAAAGTTTCCTCGAGGAATTTTAATGGCTAACACATCAAAGGATCCCCCTCATCATCTAAGCCATTCCTTCCCTTTGAAATGTTGAAGTAAATGACAAAGGGAAAGGTTTTAGGTTCAAACTTAACAAACCAAAGGTCATGAGGTGCTTTAAGTGACAAGGCCTAGGGTACTATAAAAAAAAGGTGTCCCAATAAAAGAGTTATGACTCGTTTGAAATTGGAGGAGGCATCCTATGAGGAGAAAATGGAAGATATCAATTTGGTATATGAGTAGGAGGAATAAAAAGATGCACCCTCTAATGTAGGAGAAGCCTTAATGGTGAAAAGGGTATTGCACATCAAGGAGTTTGTGGATGAGGAGACATAATGGGAGAATATATTCTAAAACAAGTGCTTGGTCCTTAGTAAGGTATGTTCTCTTATTATTGATGGAGGTAGTTGTGTAAATGTATCCTATTACACATTTTTGGAGAAACTTAGCTTACCTACTACTCAACATGCCAAACCTTATAAACTACAATGGCTTAATAATAGAAATATGGTAGAGGTGACCAACCAAGTTGTAGTTCCTTTTTCCATTGGGAAACCTTACCAAGATAATTTGAAATGTGATATGGTTCCTATAGATGCTTGTCATATATTTCTAAGGATACCTTGGAAATATTAGAGTCATGTTAAAGATTATGGTAGGAGGAATACCTATTTTTTGAAATTTGCTAACAAAACATTATACTAACACCCCTTAGTCTCCATTCCTCAATTGTTAGGGAGGAAGCTGAAAAGAAGAAAACATTATTTTTAGATAGCAAGGGGATAGACAAGGATTTGTCCAAGGGAAAGGTAATATATTTTTTATTGTTACTTTATAATAAAGAAGGAAGTGGACAAAGTAACCCTTGGGTCAAATCCTTGCTAGGGAAGTTTGGGGATGTTTTCCCAAATGAGTTATCTAGAATGCTACCCCCTAAAAGGAATTGACCAACAAATTGACTTTGTCCCTAATGATACACTCCCTAGTAAGCCCTCCTATGGGTGTATCCCTAAGGAGGTTATGGAGTTACAAATATAAGATGATGATTTGTTGAAAAAAGGGCTCATTAGAGAATTTCTTAGTTCTTATGTGGTATAGACCCTTTTGATACCAAAAAAGAAGAAGATGGAATTATGAGGATGTGTGTTGATAGTGGAGATATAAACAACATCACCATCAAGTATAGGTATCCTATACCTATACTTGATGGCATGTTGGATTGCTTAGATGGAGCATGTGTGTTTTCAAAGAAAGATTTTAGGGTTGGATAGTATCAAATTAGAGTGAAGGAAGAAGATAAATGGAAATCACCTTCAATACCAAAGGAGGACTATATGAGTGGATGGTAATGCCTTTTGGTCTCTCTAATGCACCCAACACCTTTACGAGGCTCATGGATGAGCTCCTTAGGCCCTTTATCTCTAAAATTTCTATAGTGTACTTTGATGGTATACTTGTGTACTCCTCTAGTATCGAAGACCATGTAAAGCATTTGAGGCTTGTGTTTTTGGCCCTAAGGAACAACAAGTTATATATATAAAGTTAGAGAAGTGTGACTTTTTTGTAACAAAAGTTACCTAGTTAGGGTTTGTTATACCTAAGGATGGTATTTCGATGGATGAATAAAAGGTGGAGGTAATAAGGTAATGGCCTACACCCAGATCCATTAACCTCATTTGATCTTTTCATGGACATCATAAAAGGATTGAGAACTCTTTTAGCACTTACCATCAAGTTTCTAAAAAAAGGATAATTCAAGTGGACACCTGCATCCCAAGAAACATTTTAAGTCATTAAGCGCAAGCTAAGTGAGGCTCCTATCTTGAGGCTACCACATTTTTCTAAAGTCTTTGAAGCCGAATATGATGCAAGTAGAGTTGGGATTGGAGAGGCATTATTACAAGAAGGCAAGCTAATAACCTTTTTTAGTGAAAAGCTCAATAGATCGAGATCTAACTACAACAAGTATGACATGGAGTTTTCTTTCCATTGTTAGGGCTCTAGATCATTGGTCTCATTATATTAGGCACATATAATTTGTATTATATACCAGTCATAAGTCTCTAAAGTGTGTAAAAAGTCTCTAAAGTGTGTAAATGGGCAATATAAGCTCAACCCTAGGCATGATAGGCGGATATAGTTCTTATAATCCTTCTCTTTCGTAGTAAATAATAATAGTGGAAAAACCAATGGAATAGCCAATTCCCTCTCTAAAAGGTATTGTATATTTTCCCTACCAAAAGCTTGAGTATTAGGATTTGGATTCTTGAAGGATCTATAAAGAAATATGAAGATTTTGCAAGCTACTTTAATGACCAAGATAATCTCCAAGGCTCCTATGTCATATAAAATGGTTCACTTATCAAGAACATTAAGCTTTGCATCCTAAAGAGTCCCATTTGAGAGATATTGGTATGAGAATCATATGGAGGTGGGATAACTGGACATTTTAGAATCTACAAGATGAATGATGTTCTTAAAAAGCACTTCTATTGGCCTAAGATGATATGTGATGTACATGGAATCATAGCTAGATGTGCTACTTGTTAAAAGTCAAAGAGTCACTTCCATAAAGGCCTCTACAATCTCTTACCCATCCCTCATAAATCTTGGAACCATGTGAGTATAGACATCATTGTGGCTTTACCTATAATTCAAAGGTAAAATGATACCATTATGGTGGTGGTGGATCAGTATTCTAACATGTTTCACTTCATCCCATGTTATAAAACGGATAATGCCACTTATATAATGGATATATTCTTTAAATAAAATAGTAATGTTGACTGGGATTCCTACGTCCACTATTTTGAACAAGGATACCAAATTCCTTAGCTATGTTAGTAAGACTTTATGGAGGTTAGTTGGTACTGAACTTCCATTTAGCACCATCCACGACTCATAAATAGATGGCCAATCCAAATTCACAACCTACTATCTTGCATAGCTTGGTGCACAAATCCCTCAAGGATTAGGACATTAAACTTCTTCATGTTGAATTTGCATACAATAGGTCCATCTATATTCCATAGGCCCTTCCCCTTTTGAGATCATGTAATACTCCATAATTTTGTGAGATTTATAAAATGGAAAAATTATTATATTGAATGAAATTAAGATGATTTCTATCTTGATTTGCCATTATAGTTTGGGTTTCGTGTAATAAGGAATTTGGAAAAGTTTGGAAAATTGAATATAAGTGAGTTTTCCTAGAAAATTGATTGACTGGTCAGTCATTTCAACAATGTTTTTGTTTAATAGAACCGATCAAATGGTTTGGAAAAACCAAAAGACTAGTATGTAGAATACTTAAGTGGTCTAGCTAAACGGATCGACTGGTTTGTCAAGTTGAATACTTTTCAAAGCTCAATTTTGTGGGAAATTTCTTGCAACAAAAGGAAAATTTGATAATCTAACTCTAAGCTACTTCTAAGTGATCCTTAACTTTGTTGATCATTTATCTAGCTTTAATTCTACCTCAAAAGGATTCAAGGGCTTGATTGTAATAGGTAAGGGGGATGATGAACTCACTCCTGTCTTTTTCTTCCTCTCTCCTCTACACACCTCTGGGATGAATGCTTCAATTGTAAGCTATTACTATACGACTAGAAGATTTTCTTTCCAAGATGATTTGTCATTTCCCTTCTTGTGATCGATATTTTCTGGGTGAAATCAACCTGTGTTCTCTAGAAAAATTACAATTCGAGCTTTGAAATTGATGTTAACCTATTCATAATAAATTTACTAGTTTAGCTTAAATTTGAACAGTAAATGTAGGATTCTATTACATATCCTAAATCATTCTTTAACCAATTCATTAGTTATAAATAACCATAATCATATCTTTTTCTTACCTTTCTTTCAGCCTTTAAAATACATGAGTTCTTAAACAAAGGTGCTAATTTTCCTCCACTTAGAGCTCTCATTCTAATCTAATTAATTTTTTTTATCCTTTCTCTAGCTTCATCTTATTTCATTCTTAATCAAGAAAGAGTTAGATTTAGGAAGAAGTTGAGTTTGCTTTCAACTAACTCTTCCACTATTTTTCTCTTGAGAGTGGTAAGTTTGTTTTCCTTCTTAATTTGTTTTTTGGATTTGCAGATTTTATTGGATGATTTATGAGTTTAAAATTTTTATTTTTAAGGTTTTGGGAAGTTAAATTCTTTCAACTTAAAGTTTCTCCCCTATGGTGGAAAACTTTGCTATACCTTTAAAATGTAGCATAAATAATCATATAAGTTAGTGTACTCAATAAAATGTTAATGTTTATGTGTGAGCATGAGAAGTTGATATTTTAGTGATGCATGTTGAATTAATTAAGACCTTTGAGAAAAAAAATGGCTTGATTTGTGAGGAATAGGGCCGGTTGCTTGAAAATGCAGCAGGATTCAGTTTAGGAGCATGCTAAATCTTGGTTTTATGCCATTATAACAATATGGTTTGGATTTGGTAAGATGCTAGAGTTTGAATCATGTTAAAATTTTTGTTACGTGATTTATGAAGGTAAATTAACTAACTGGTTAAGCTAAACTGATTGATTGATCCTTAGAACAGTTGACTGGTTGGCCCAAATCGATCGATCGAATTGTCAATGGTGACTTTGGTTGCTCTCTACTTAAACCCATCCACCAATTTTTCTAAATTGATTAACCAGTTGTAGAAAAGTCGATTATTCTAACAATATAGATAGATTGGTTTGAGAGAACTCTGGAGTTTGGATGAGCCAAACAGATTGACCGGTTATCCCAAACCGATCAACCGGTTAACCTAGAGTGTGCTATTTTTTGTTCTTTTGGGCTTGATAAGCTTCAAGACTATGTAAAATGCTATAATATGATTATTTAATGATGATAACACACATCTTGGCATGAATTACCTAACCTATTGGATAAATTAAATGGTTCATAATTATGGTATTCTCACAGAGTGCTTTATAAGGTCTTATTGGAAAAACCATAATGAGTATGCTATGACTTCAAAAAGGATAAGTTAATCTAAATTTTTGGCCTAACTGGATTATCATGGTGGATTGATTTCATCTTGGTTCAGCACTAATATAAATCCCACCATATGGTTGGAGGATAATAATGGTTAACACATGAGGTTATGTGGATGTGTTACCTAGATTCTACTTGAGCCTTATGTCATAATCTTGGAAAATAACACACTAATCACCTAAAGTGAAAGTTGATTGAGTTGTGCATGGGTTTGGGTTACTCGATCCTCAATTAACTACTGGGTGAGTTTACCTTCGGGCATTTATTTGTGCCTTCAGGTGGGGTCCTAGTAGATCTTGGTGCCTTAACTACTACAGACACTAATGATGTACTAGAGGATATCGATACTTAAGAGTTTGGTCACCTCGGTAGCTTTGTGCTTTAGCTAAACTTTTTGTCCATTTGTGGATACTTGGATTCAGCCAAACTTTATGTCCATTGGTGGTTACTTAGGTTTGGCTAAACTTTATGTCCTCTAGTTTGGATAGGCTTCCATGGTATGTGAGACTATGGAGTGGTAAGTAATTCAATGCTTGATAAGAGTAAGAATAAGGATATGGATAACGAAAAAGGAAAAGAAAGGGAAAGAGGAATAATAGCTTGCAAATAGTTCATCTAATGGATCATGTAAACTTGTAAATGGACCTTATGGGATACTCCTGTAGGTGGAAAGTAGGAGTGCCTATTAAGATGCGGAATAACTTGTTATTAATTATATGCTTTTATCCATGATATCTATGTTACGCATGATGAGACATAAATTATCTAAGTGCTTATATGGTATGAAATCCTGATGCATTATATGAGTATGATAATACATGTACACTTAAGTGTGATGTGTAAGTTTGCTACTGTGTTCAATATAACTTTTATTGTTGCATATGGTCTTGTATGCTTATGAATCATGTTGAGGAAGTGATGTAGCTTACTCAATATGTAGCATACTGATGTGCCCATTTATTCGGTCACTTGCTCAATCCCATGAGTAGAAGAAATTGTGTAGATTTTTTAGGATATCTAGTAGCGAGCCTACCTCCTGTTGGGATTAGGGGCTTGAATGGGTGGACATCTAGAGATTTTGTACGGTCCTTAATGGACCAGGGTGTGGGGTTATGGCCTTTATGTCTATTATAGTTCTATACTTTTAGATTAATCTTTCTCTCTTGTGTTTGAATATTTTTAAGACCTTTTGATGTATTTTTTTGTAAATGTTTTCTTTTGGTATCTAAATTTCATGTTTGTTGCACATTCTACTCTTATTATTTTTGTTAATTTGGTCTCTTAGTCTTGTATCTAATATGGGTTGGGAAGCATATGTCAATCCTATGTTAGGTGGGGGGTAACACCCCATTTTTCCTAGTTATTTTCCATTTTTTTTACTTCCACAATGGTTTAGAAGAAATTTTTTTAGTAGTAAAAAATGGGGGTGTTATAGATTATTTATAGTACAAAACCCCATCACTCCCATTGAGCTTATTCCACTGCCTATCATGGCCTAAAAAAAGTTTGAAGCCAAAGATATAGATCGTGCCTTAAGGAAATTACATGAGCAAGTCAGAGCAAGAATAGAGAAGGTTAAAGAAATGAATAAGAGGAAGGTCAGCTGACATCAGAGGGAACAAAATTTTGAACTAGGAGATCTCATGTGGTTGTACCTTAGAAAGGAAAGGTTTCCTTTCAAAAGAAAAAAACAAGCTTATGCCAAGGAGCGATGGGCCATTCAAAATTCTTGAGAAGATTAGAAGTAATTTATTGGCTTGAACTACCATTGTACATGGGAAATATATCAAACATAAATAATGTGGGCAAATTACTCCCCTACCTACATGATGAGTCCGATGTGAATGAGGAGGATCTTTTCCAAGAACGGGAGGCTGATGCATGTGTATTTCATAATAACATTTCACTAATTAAATTTTCTAAGTTAGGATATCAAAAACTACTCTTAATTTGAACAAAATTAATTAGTTAAAAATAATAAAAGGAAGAAGGAATACCGGTCATGCATGTTATGTGCATGAGCCATATATAAATGGCATGTTAACCCTACACAAATTTCCAGCTATCCCTTTTTTGTAGCTATGACAAGAATAATCAACTATTTTTGCTATCTAAAATAGGTACAATCATCTAAGATGTAGCAGCTTGGATTATGAAAAGAAGAAGAAGAAGGGAAAGGTAGAATAATGATGGAGTTGGTGAGGTTTCAGAAGCCTCTTTTTGGGTATTAACCAACCATCAATGCATTATCCAAGCAAAGTCAACCCCACCTATTGGACATAAGTTTTAACCTAGAAAATCATATTATTTTGATTGATTAAGTATGAGAGATGATATGGGCAACCCTAAACCTAATGGACATGGTACTCTTGAATTCCACAATCAGATTTTTGAAACCCCCTCCCACAAAGTTTATTGAAGACATTGTTGGAGTTTAAAATCTTATAATTTTTATCTCAAGTGTTGAAATCTTGAGTGATAATTTTAGTTTTTGATCTTTGGATTTATGTTAGATCAAATAATATATTACCTTTTATCCTTTTTCTCCTTTGATATTTTTGGTGGTCATGAATTCCCTAAACCACCCTCTTCCATTATGCATATGCCAACTTGTTTAGCATATGCATTATATCCTTTTACCTCTAATATAGATTTGTTCCTTGTGATTATTTTAGAATATTCTATTTTCTTCTAAATACATATTTAGTTCCAATAACTTATTTATCTTTTGGTATGGGTATGAAATTCCACACTTTACTTCTCTTGAAATGATTTATCTCCTCTTTCATAACTAAAATCACATCTACATCTTTAATAGCTTTGACATAATTGGAAGGTTCAATAGTAAAGATGAAGCTAAAATTTGCCTAATAATTTTTAAGTGAAGATCTCGTTTTAACTCCCTTATTTGGACATCTTAGGATAAGATCATGAGGATGTGTATTTATTTATACTATTTTAACTTGTAGAAGCACTGGCTCTTTGGTACTTCTGTTGCTTAGCAACTTTTTGGTGCACTTATTTATACTATTTTTTAGTTCCTTCAAAGATTTTCTATTGACCCCCTCGACTTGATGCTCATTTTTATTTTATATTTCAAATTCATCATCCTATATAGAAATCAAGTTGTTGTACTCATCAAACACTACTTGAACACTTTACTTTATGCAAATTGCTCTTTTGTTGTAGACTCTATAAACTTTGATACGACTATAACAGCCAACAAAACCTGCTTCATCACCCCTTGAATCAAACTTTTCCAAGTTTTATTTTCCATTATCCACTAGAAAGAATTTTCACCTAAGAATTCTAAAGTGTGCAATGCTTAGTTTCCTTCCTTTGAACAAGTCATAAGGAGTCTTCTTGAGAATTGTTCTGATTAATGATTTATTCAGTATGCAGTAAACAACCTTTACAGTCTCACCCCTAAAATTCCTTGGTAGTGAACCAGAAAGTAACTTGGTTCTTGTGACTTCTTCCAATGTCCTATTCTTTCATTCAAGTACTCCATTTTTTTATGGTGTTCTAAGAGATGAGAAGGTATTCTTGTCCACCTTTGTTCTATAAAACTCAATGAATTTAAAATTATCAAACTCAATTCCATGATCTTATCTAACAATCTTAAGTAGAAAATAAGTTTGATTTTACGTACTTTTAATGGATTCTAGGAAATCATCAAAAGTTTTTTACTTGGAGCATAGAAATAGAGACCAAGTAAATCTTGAAAAGTCATCAACAATTTCAAACACATACTTACTTCCTCCTCAACTAGCAATCTCATGGAGCCACATAAATCCAAATGATTAAGCTCCAATGGTTGAGAGGTACTTACTATAGAATTTGGTGTAAAGGATGATTTTACTTGTTTACCTCTTGTGCAGGCAATACACACTTCTTCTTGTTCATAATTTATTAATGGAAATCCCTATACTTGTTTTCTAGACTTAAATCAATTTAGTAGTGTATAACTAACATTCCTAGCCTCCTATGCTAAAGGAATAAATCCTCCTTTATAACACTGATACAAGTGAAGCTTTTATCTTTCACCTTCACTAGGTATATCTTGTACACATTGCTTTGTATTTCTCCTTGGAGTTATGTCCTTTTACTCAAATTTATGATCAAATGATCTTTTGAGAAGAAATCAACTTTTCCCCCTCCCCCATATCACACAACTTTGAAATACTAAGTAATTTTTACTTTGACCCCTTTACTAACAAAACATTTTCAATGGAATATGACAATGACTTACCTATTTTATCTAAACTAATTATCTCACCTTTCATATTTTCACCAAATGCCACGGTTTCATCTATGATGGTAGAGAGTAAGAGGAACTCAAATAGGGTCCCTATCATGTGTCTTGAGCAACCATTGTCTAGAAACCATAGATTTCCTCCTCTCACCTTGCCCTGCATAAAGAATCAGTTTTTGATTTTAGGAACCCAAATAGGTTTGGGTCCTAAAGGATCAGTAGCACTATAAGCTAAATCCTTCCTTATCCCAACAACTCTTGAATAAAAAAATTTCATCCTCATGTCTTTAATCTTACTAAGACATTCAAACATAGTGTGAAAATTTTTACCACAATGTGAACAAATCTTGTATACAGATAGACCTACATACTTTCTTTTCTTAAAATCTATCATTATGGGTTTCTTTTCTATAGTCTACCCTAACCCCTATTTATAGTAGTTGTTGTATTATCCTTCCATATTTTCAATGTAGATCTTTGATATTAACTAGCATTGATTATCATTCCATCTTTTCCATGTTCATTGTTCCTTAGGGCTAGTTCCTTCACTATCTTTCTTAATTCCTGTAGCTCAATTTTATCAATTGGACATTTCTTAAGTTCCTTGATAATTTCTTATTTTTAGTAATTAAATTAGTGAGTTTCTAATTTTTAAAACCTATTTGTTTTAATCTTTCTTAATTTTCTTATTCTAAATTTCAAAATTACTTTTTAAGATATTAAACTTAAACTTAATTTCCTCTACAAGATTGCTTCGTTCCTTTTTTTTTAATGTAGGCTTCACCAAAGTTGATTAACAACTAATTAAATATATCTAAGATTTTCCTTTTAAGACCACCTTCTAACTTGAGTGTTAGATCAATAATATTTACTGTAGAGTCTTCATCTAATTTAGTTTCTCCATTTTTTTTATATCAAACATAGGTTATTTTCATCAATTAGAGTTGCACAAGCTTTTCCCCTAACTTTCTTGTCGACAACTAATCTATTAATTGTCTACAGACATCCATTTGCCTATTCCTACTCTTGCTCATCACCTTTCTCCTAATCAGTTTCATCTTCTCCCTATGTAGCATATATCATTATTCCACTTAAGATAATTTTTTATGATGTGTCTTGGCTTATTACATTTGAAGCATTTTTCAGACAAAAAATTAAAGTTAGAAATAGAACTCGTCTTACCTTGATCTATTAGTTGGTTCCTTCTATTTTTTTATTTCTTCTAAAGAATTTTATAAACTTAACATTGAACACACCAAACTCCTCTATGTCAGAATCTGGGTTTTCCTCTTTATTTACCACTTTTAGTGCTAGTCTCTTTTTTGTATAGAATGACTTGATAACTTCTTCATAATATACAAGAGATCTAGAAAGAGTTTCAAGTGAGTAATTAGCTAGGTCTTTACATTCTTTTATTGCTATGACCTTTAACATATAATTCATTAGAAAACTTTTGAGAACTTTTATTAATTTCTTCTATGTAGAATATTTAGCTCTATAGATGGTGATAGGCATGAATATATGTCAATCATATGGACTTTAACATGAAGATTTAATGTAATTATATAATTATTTTTTTCATACTTTAGTCCACTTGTTATTTTTTATTGCTTTTGATCATATTTTGTAGGTATTTCAAGGAAATGGGATCAAAAGGAGCTAAAACGCAATAGATAGAACAAAATATAAGCAAATGCGAGTGCTCAAAGTATGAAAAGGAATAAATACTTGCAAATCCAACCATGATACAATTTGAATTTGGAAAAGTGTTGAACATGAAAGTTGTATATATTTTTGTTAGAATTCCAACTCATCAAAAATAGGCTCAATCCAAAGTCAAACAAAGATATTATGGCTGAAATAAGAAACATGTGCAAAGCTAAAGCAGCGACACGATACTGTCACGTTGTATTACACGGTTGTGTCGATGGGTGGTCACGTATATATTAATTTATTTTTCATTCAATTCGAGAAAGAAAAAATGAAGGAGATAAAAAGAAGGTGTTTTTGGAGCACTAAAGAGTAGGGATGGTAATGGGCCTCTGACCTGACCCAAACCCATTAGACCCGCCTTATTTTTAGCAGGTCTGGATCCATATATACCTTAATGGGTATGGGTCTAGGTCCAGTAGTTCTAGACCCAGACCCGACCCAGACCCAACCCGCCAGACCCATTTAGTATATATATGTGTGTGTGTTTATATATATACATATATAAATACATACAAACATTATATTTGTCATTATTGTCATAATCTTATTTGAGCTCCTTATTTATTTTTTTTAATTTTATTTTTGTACATTTAAATATAAGAAATATGTAAAATATTGTATTCTAAAAGCATTAATACACCATTTGAAAAGTTAACGTAACTATTTTAATATATTTATTTTCTCATTGGAAATATTTTTTAAACAAAAAATGCATATTAAGTTATATAAAACATAAATGTATTTGTATTTAAATATATTATTAATTATTCTTTTCAAAAATAGCTAGACCCATTTAAGACCTGTTTACCTGCTAGACCTAGTGGATCTAGGTCTGGGTCTGAACTTTTGAAACCTGATGGGTCTAAGTCGGGTCTGAGTCTAGGTAATATAAAAGGGTCCGGGTCTAGTATGGCTGGACTCGGGCCAAACACGACCCATTACCATCTCTACTAAAGAGAAAACTAAGGTTATTTGTGTGGCATTATCCAATCCAATTCCAACCCTAATTCATCCACAATCTTTCATCGCTTGATCTCAACTTTTTATTCCCGATCAGATGGATATAACTATAAATTTTTCATCTTGAATAAATAGGGCATTATATTTTTCCATTCGATTTTATTTATTTTTTCAACTGATGTAATTCCCCATATGTAATATGTTGAGTATAATGAAAGCCATGATTGGCTAATTAATCTATGCCAAGGTGAAGGGAAATCCTCTAATTTGGATGTGTTGAGATTCTGAACCATGCCTAATCTAATTCCTTGTCATATCTGATGTACTAATGCTTTAATTGGTATAATAGAAAAAAATGATCACTTTTCTATTATTATTTAGAGAAACCCAACGAGATTCAAGAGATGAGTCAGAGTGAGCTCCATTAGCATGACTAGAGGTCAAACCAAAAAGTTAAGAGACATTAGTTGGCCTCTACAACTAAAAAAAGGGAATATGATACATAATAATGTGTTTCCTATTTTTGCATTCATACTAGAGATAGATGGGTATTAATAGACAATAGGGTGTAGCAGCTTAAGAGAGAATTACACTACATACTTTGGTTGGCATTCATGATAAAGTATTTTGATTTGGGATTTGGGGTAAATATTCAATCACATTAGGGTTAATGGGATTGACCAGAACCTTAGCGTTTTCTCTAACTGAATTTTACTTGTTCTTATATTATAGTTGGATTTAGTTTGCACATTTTCTTTTCATTTAGAGTTAGCCACCATCTTCTCCTATCATTAGTCTAGACATAGGAGATCTTTTCACTGTCCTATTGCTAACATCCTAGTCCCTGTGGGATCAACTTTGCATGCTACTTCAGCACCATGCACTTGCGGTTAGAAGTCATCACCATATTCTAGGTTGACATCATCGGTATAAATTCCACCAGCTTGGTTAACCGGTCAAATGCAACCTAAATTGTTTTAAACTACTGCGGGTCCTTGGTAAACCAATAATGAAGTCCATTGACAAGCTATCCCACTTCCATTTGGGAACCTCTAATGGATGAACCAACCCTACTAGATGATTGTGCTCAAACTTGACCATCTAATAAGTTAAGCACCTAGCTATAAAGTCTACAACCTCCCACTTCATTTGAAGAGACCAATAGATCTGCTTCAGATCCTTGTACAACTTATCCTCTCCAAGATGCATGATGTCCCTCCTCCAGAATCTTCCTCTAAACCTCCCCATAATTTTTGTGAAATGCACCATCTTCATAAAAAATGGACACTACCATCCTTAAAATTATAAAACCCCATTTTCTGTACCCTCTACTATAGTTGCTTAATCTACTCGAGCTTGCATCTCCTAGCTGACTAGCTTAGATCTTATCAAAAATGTTCGGCGTGATTAAGATAACTCTTATCCTCATCTTAAGATCTCTGAACCTAATGATCTTAATGCCCATCTCCTAAAGCTCCTTCCAAATTCTATCTAAAATAACTCATGGACCTAAGTAGTGTTAAGTCTTCCTACTAAGGGCATCTTCTTTGATGTTAGCATTATCCTCGTGGTAGGTCAAATCCAAATTGTAGTCCTTAACATCCTCTAGCCATATTTGTTGTCTCATGTTCAGTTCATACTGAGTGAAGATGTAATTGAGGCTCTTATGGTTCGTGTAGAACTTATACGACACTCCATATATATATATATATATGAAAAACAACCATTTGAATAATGTATAAAGGAATATTTATATCTTATAAGTTAATTCTTAATTGTTTGTATTAATTGACTATATAAGGGAACATAAGTTTAAGTATTTAAACTCGGGCAATAGTAAAATGCCCCGAAAATTTTTAATTTTAAAAATTATATTTAATTGAGTTTCTTATTATGAAAATTAATTAAATAAATTATTTTTATTAAAATAAAAGGAAATTAATTAGGATAAATTAGGAAGAAATATATAAATATTTTTAATTAGGAGAAATTTAGGTATTTTAGCAAATTAAGGATTTTATTTTGGAAATTAATTATATAAATTATTTAATTTAAAATAAGGAGGAGAAAATAATTCCAAAATTAATATGAATTTTATAAATAATTTAATTAGAGAAAATTAGGGTGTTTTGCTAATTAAAATAGAATTTATGAAAAATCTTTCAAAAACCCTAAATTAGCCTAAAAAGGGATTTAAATATTATTTTATTTAAATAATTTAAATATCCCAATTAATTTAATTAACCCAATCCTCCTATTTTTCTTTTTCCCTTTTTCCTTTTTCCTTTTCTTTCTTCCTTTTTCCTTTATTTTTCTTTATTTTTCTTTTTCCTATCCTTTTCCCCGTTTGGGTTTGCCCCTCCTGCAGCCTAGTTTTTCTTCCCTCCCTCCTTCCTTTCCTTCAACGCGACCCAACCCGCATGACCGCCTCCTTCCTTCTCTCTTGCTACGCCGTGTTTTGCTTCTTTTTCCCCCTGGATGTTACATTTTACCTCACCATTTTAATGATCGCCGCCCGATCGGTCTCCTGTTCTTTTCTTTCTTTCTTTTCTGCCCCGAACCACCGAGTCCAACTCCCCTTCTTCCTTCTTCTTCCTTCCTCCTTCCTCGACGCCGCCAACCTACAACTTCGCTGCCCCGCCCTAGTTTTTCGCCGCCGGTTACGCCCGACTTGACCGGCCAGTTTTTCCCCTCTCTTTCCCCAATGATCGGCATATCATTTCAACCCAATCAACTCCCCTATTCTCGTGTGTTTTTCCCTCTCCCTAGCCTGCACAACCGCCATCTACCGAATTCAATTTTGTAGGCTTTATCGCCGCCGGCGACCGAAAACCTACCTGCCTTACCCCGTAGCTGACCCACAAAACCCTAACCTCTCTTTTAAAACCTATAAATACCCCTAGATTGAGCTTGGTATCGAGCTCTTGATCCCCAACCCAGAAAACTCCCTTTGCGCCGCCGCCTTTTCAAACACCAGCCCTGCCGTTGTCGGCCAACCACACCACCCACTCCGCTTACCAAACTCTTCCTTACACCGCCCTCTAGCTAATCAAACGTCCCATATCCCTCAATTCTTCCTGCACAAGCCACCTCGGTTGTGCAAATTAGCCTTCCCAACCAACCCTTCTTTTCATCTCCTCCGCCCTTCGCACCACCCTTAGCCACCTCTTCTGCTGTTGCCGCCACTTCTTTCACCTCCCAAATTGTGCTGCAGACCCTCCCCTACCTTCCCCTACCTTTCTTTCCCTCTCCCTCCCTCTCCTCCTCTCTTTCTCTTCTTCTTCCTCTTTTGGCCACCACCACCACTACTGTGCACCGCCACCCTTATTCTGTCCCTCTCCTTTTAGGTAGTCTTAAACACCCCAACTCCCACCTTAATTCTCCCTATCTTTTTCTCAACATTCAACTTTTACCCATTTCTTTCCTTTTTTTGGCCACCGCCGCCGGTTCCGCCCATCCCCACCAGCCTAAGGTTGAACCCTAGACCCTCTCAACCCTTTATCCTATTTTTACAAGCCTTATCTTATTTTATTTCAATATAAATTCTATTATTATTATTATTATTATTTCTATTATTAATATGTATTATTATTATTATTATTAATGTTTTTATTATTATTTATATTGAGGGCCAAAGCCCTATTATATTTTTATTTCGATTTTATTATTATTATTCTTATTTTTTCTATTATTATTATTATTATTATTATTATTATTATTATTATTATTATGTGATTATTATTAATATTATTACTATATCAAAATTGCTATTATTATTATTTCAACTACTTTACTATTAGTTTTGCTATTATTATTATTATTTAATAAGTTTATTATTATTCTATGTGGGGTAGAAAGCCTACTTCATTTTATCTTCAAATATTATCCTTACTATTATTACCATTATGATTATTATTATTTTTCAATATTATTATGGGTTTTATCATTACTATTATTACTATTTCATTATTATTATTAATACTAAATTTTGTTATTAATCTTACATATTAATACTAAATTTTGTTATTAATCTTACTAATGTTATTATTAGTATTATTTTGATAAAGGGGCAGAAGCCCTTATTTCACTTTGTTTTTGAATAATGTCCTTTTTATTATTATTGTTACTATTATTATTCTTATTCTTATTAATATTATCATTCTTATTATTTTTAGTATCTTTGTTACTATTATTTTTAATATCATTATTATTATTATTAGGGTAAAGTTTTCAACCTTATATTATCAATTCATATAATATTACTATTATTTCGTATACCTTTAGCAAAGTTAGAAATTTGTTAATGTTATTTTTATTAATATATTATTATTTTATCAAAGCCCTAAGGAGATATAGGAGCGTGCTCCAAGATCAGTGTCGTTTTAGCTAAGGGTGTTACTAAGGCCTATTGTGTGTTGATATGTATTAAATGCCCGATATGTTATGCATCCTATGTTATTATTATTTCGTATATGGTATGACGTGGAGTTCAAGCATGTTCTTGTGTTGTTATATGGCATGTGTATTATGTATATATGATGATATGTGTTGTGACCCTATAAGACATGCATGTGAGGGTGTTGATGTGGCTTGTGTGGGAGAAAGGATGAGAAAGGAGGATGGGGAAAGAAGTTGACCAAGGGATGTAAGTTGACCTAAGTATTTTAATGATTCATGAGTGGAAAAATAAAATGGGAAATTTAGGGTTTCGTGTGAGGGAATATAATTTATGGTTTTGTATGGGAGGATCTAATGTAGGGTTTTGTATGGATGAATCTTTTATTTTATATGGTTCGAATTTAGGGTTTCGAAAAGATGAATCTTTGGTTTCGTATGGATTAAATGTAGGATTTTGTAAGGATGAATATTTGGTTTTATTTGGTTGGAATGTAGGATTTGGTATGGATGAATCTTTGGTTTTATATGGTTGGAATTTAGGGTTTAGTATGGATGAATCTTTGGATTTTATATGATTTGAATCTAGGGTTTGGTGTGGATGAATCTTTGGATTTATATGGTTTGAATTTAGGGTTTGGTAAGGATGAATCTTTGGTTTGGTGTGGATTGAATTTAGGGTTTGGTATAGATGAATCTTTTGGTTTTATATGCTTTGAATCTAGGGTTTGGTATGGATGAATATTTGGTTTTGTGTGGATTGCATTTAGGGTTTTGTATGGAGAAACGTTGGGTTTTTTGTGAATTGAATTTAATGTTTTGTATGAAGGAATCTTGGATTTTACATGAAAGAATTTAGGATTTTGCATGGCTGATTCTAAGGTTTTTACATGGGAGCTTAGGGTTTGCATGAAAAGTTTGAAAGGTTGCATGGGGTGTGTAAAGTTTGTATAGGAGTGAAATGTATGTATGGAATGTTGATTTGGGATGTGAGGAAGATAATGTACGCGTTGTTTGGGTGGTTAAACACTTAAGATGGAAAATAGTACGTGGAGCATTATATGGGTACGTAGGAGACTAAGCTAGGGTTTGGAGTGGCTAATTATGGGTTGTTGTGATTAACTAGGGTTTGGACTGGTTGACTATGGTTGGTTGTGGACAACCAGGGTTTGGAGTGATTAACTATGGGTTGTTGTGGTGAACTAAGGGTTGGATGTGGCTAACTAGGTTTCGGTGGTAGCACGTGTGTACTTGGTGAATAAAGTATGATAATGAATATGGAATCTATGATTTGTGATGTGTGAAGTGTAAAGAGAATGATTTATGCATGTCTAGGGTGAAAGCTTTTGAATAAGATACTTAAGACATTAATCACTTTAAGTGGAAGATATTGAGACGGGTCCAGCCGATCCACCGGTCAGGAATAGTGGTTAGGGTTTTTACCCTATGTGTGACCGATCCACCGATTATAATAGTGGTTAGGGTTTTATCCTATATGTGACCAATCTTCCAGTTATAATAGTGGTTAGGACATGATGCTTTATGTGTAACCGGCCCACTGGTTATAATAGTGGGAGATCCCGAGCTCAATAAACACAAACCAAAGTTTGTCTAAGGCACGTAAAAGACAATAATTACTTACAGTGGAACATTATGCGAGCAGGATCCGAACCGATCCACCGATTAGGAATAGTGGTTAGGGTTTTACCCTATATGTGACCGATCCGCCGGTTATAATAGTGGTTAGGGCAGGATGCTCTATGTGTGACCGACCCACCGGTTATAATAGTGGGGTGTTCCTGTACTCGCATGGATTTGATAAAAAGTATAGTATGAATCGACTTCTGATCAGAAATTAATTAAGTAATTGAATCAGATTATATATGGGCCTTTGTACCTTTACTTGGATGGTCACATGCGTTTATGTTATCATGATTATGCTCTTTTATTTCTTCTACATTATTTATGTGATTTTATGTGTTGGCCTTAGTGCTTGGTTACCTTACTCAATACGTAGCGTATTGATCACCCTTTTCATGGGTGCTGCTCATTCCCACTAGTAGTATGCCCTTCTGACTTTGTGCAGGTGGGCAAGACATCTAGCAGGGCCGAGTGTTGAGCTTGTGGTTGGCTCAAAGTTCGAGAGTGTCATGGCCGTTTTCACTCTTCTTGTTATTTTATTTCCCTTTTGTTAATTATCTTTGTATAGGATCAATCCTTTTCAATTTGTTACCGTGTATTGAGCTTTTGAGATAAACCGTTTAATCGTTATACGATTATTTCCCTTTTTGGACATAAATTATAATTCTTTACACGTACTCTAATTTTTGTTTTACAACCGTTTAATACTTATTTGGAATTTAGATTGTCTTGATTTATAATTGATTATTACTTTTCTTCTAGCCTTAGCACTTGGTACTAGAATGGTCAGAAATAACCAATCTGGTATTAAGTGTGGCGGTAACATCATCAGAATACATGGGTTTTAATTTAAATATTTGTATTGTAATTTCTTCCGCTTGAAAAAAAAGTAGTGAATTTTGGGATGTTACAAATAGTTTCTAATAGGTGATTTACAATGCTTAGGTAGCAGTATGATTGATCATTAGTAATTTTTCCACCTATATTGGATGAACTTATCCACCTGGATCCTTACTCAAAAAAATTAATAATAATTTAAATTATCAACAATTGAAGTATGTTTGTATATATATAGGTTATAGGATGGGTTATTTCATGATTACTAAATGATCTTGTATTAAAAAAACTTGGTGATAAAACCCAATTAATTTCTTATTACTTTTATAATATTTCATGTGTAAAATAATTATGAAATCTTAATCCTGAAGGGTGATCATTGAATAAATAATCATGCTTGTCCATGAATCACATTTCTAGGCTTCATTCTCAAAATAGTTGGGCCATTTTAGCATCCTTACATATATGTATGGAGAAAGTTAAGGAAATGAATAAATTAAGGGAATGATTTAATACTTAGAAGTTTTTAAGTCTAAGGGCATCAAGATAAAATTCTTTTTAGAGTGTAATTGGTCTTGCCAACTATGCAAAGTATCTAAAAATGATGAACCAGAAAGAAGTTATGCCATCTAAAAGGTTTGCAGCTACATAAACTTTTAGTTGATGTCGTGAAGCCAAGGGGTTTTCTGGTAAGAAGAAAATGGTTGAAAAGGAGATCAAGAAGGATAAGAAAAAATTTGTGGAAGACAAAAATACCAGCAAGCAGTCCAAGAAATCCCTTGACAAGCCCACATCAAATAATGAAAGTATATTTCTATCTGATCATTTTCTAAGGGTTTTGTATACATTTTCACCACGAGTATTCATGCTCACATATTTTTTATTTTTTATCATTGAATTGCTGGATTAAATTTTCTTTTTTTTTAAGGATTGAAAGTCTCCTCATCTCATAATATGAGTTTTAGTCATGTAGAGATTCAAGATTCTTGACAATATTTGAGCTAATTATATTACAAGTGTGTGATATGCAGCATTGTCCTAACTCTTTAAACATTAATGTCTTCCCCTTGGGCAATGTGTATTTAAATTATATATTTCACATATTCACATAGGAGTATTCTCAAAATTTAATTAGTAGATTGCAATTTTCCCCTTTCTCTTTCTACCTTTTAGGTGAAGGTAAAGCAAGCATGAAGACCAAAACAGATCCTAGCAAAGAAGAGTTTCATGTTATAGTTGTAAATATTTTGAAAGAAGTAGACTTAAGCTATTATTTAGCAACAACAAAATAGTGCAATTTTCTACAATGATATTGCAAAAGAACAATAAGAAGATAAAAAGCTATATATAAGTCTTGCATCGGGTTTTTCTTATATTCATTAATTTGCTTTTATTGTAATTGAATTGCAAAAGAAGGGTATAAAATTCAGACTAGAATTAAAGATGTATCAACAAACATGATGCTTAAAGAAATGATAGTTAAGTAGACATCAAAGAGCTTAGCAAAAGTAACATTTGTTGGAATCCATTTAAATAAAGTATAGGTTATGTTAAACACACATCCTCTTCTAGATGTTTAGGCCTATCCTGAGTAAGATGTGGGTTTATAACCTAAATCTATAGATAAAACATTTCATATGTGGTAAAACATTAAGAAATTTACCCTTTGATAACATTTCTTATTGTTTGATTCAGGCTATGTTATCTAATATCTTGCATCCACTTGGTATGACTAAAACCTTACTCATCCCAAATCACCTTGTCCCCCAACCTAAGGGTGGGGGGGGGGGAAGAGATACATACAAAACTAAAAGAGGCACCTTCAAGGGAATTGAAAAAATTAAAGAAAAAAAGGATTAAGTAGAATAAGACTTACCATTTCATGGCTATAAAACCATAATGGAGCCACTGACAATGGAGGAAGATGAGTGTCGCTGAACAATACCTGCACCTGCAAAATTACAAAACTAGAGAAGAAAATTTAGGAGAAAGCACACCAATTTTGTAAGAATATTAACAGATGAAGCGAATTGAAGAATACGGACTAGAGCAAACAATTGTGAAGGATTAGGGATAAGACGATAAATGAAAAGGAACTGGTCTCCAACTCCTTATGTTTTGTTTATTTATGTGTAGGTAATAAGTTTGGTGCTAGTGAAATTTTTTTAACGAGCCAAAAATTAAACTCATAGCCCAAAATTAAAAATTAGGTGCCTAAAATAAACTCTTATCCCCCTTATTTAAACGAAATTTTTTTTAATAAAACATATTTGAACACATTTTATAAATTTTGAGTTTTCATTCTACTATATAATGAGCACATTTTCTAGTTTTATACTAGAAAAATAGTTTCCTTAATATATTAAAATAAACATGATTTCTCAAATTTCATTAGAAAATAATTTCTGAACACAAAAGTTAGAAAATGGAAAATTATTTTCACATACTAAGTGCACCCTAAAGTGATGGGTCTAATATTTTCAATAAGCACTTACTGAAACTAGGCTACAAAAAAATAAAACCATGGCCCAAAATTAACTTATGTGCGACAAAAAATAATATTGTGGTCTAAAACTAACTATGGGTGACACAAAATGCCTTTGTTGCCATATATTTTCTCCATTGTTACAAGGGAAATGATTATAAACATTTGTTGCCCTAATCCAAAGAAGGGCAACAATATGTTTTCAACACCCAAAATACAACCAAGGGAAACAAAAGGGTTTGTTACCCTATTATCATAAAAATTGTCACCTAAAATCACTTTTATTATTGTGATAACAAGGTATGGATAACAATGAAAAGTGTCAAGGTATTATGCACACAATGATGTATGAATTAATTAATTATCTATGTGTCATGAAATATTACAGAGCTTACTATTGTTTTTTTGTAGGTTGCTTAAAACTTAGATTCTCACATTGGTTTGTCTGGTTTGGTTTATGTTCGAGTTTAGGCAACTTCATCTAATTTAATCTCCTTTTTAAGACATGTCTGGTTTGGTATTATAAGTTTTAAAATGTGTGTTTATAGTTTTTAATGCATCCATTTATGTCTATGACCAAGATTTTACTCCATCGTTAATCACAAATGTTCTCACCTTTTTATCACCACATAACAAATGAATTCTTAATCACCATACACTTTAAGTACCCAACAATCTTCTATTAGATTACCAACATTATTCTTCTAACTTCAAGCGTCTTTACATAGGTCTTGTAGTCTACATCATTTTATTAACTTTTTAATGGCTTTATCATAATTGCTAAATGGTATAATTCTCATTATAACAAATGTTGTGTAATGAGCGGCCTTAATCCTCTAATGTTCTCATTAACCACATCATAAATAACCAAATTTCCATTATCTAAAAGATAAAATTTATACACCCTAATTTTTATGAACCAAAAATTCTCTTTTGCTGAGTTAAGCGTGGAAGCTAAAATAATAAAAATGAAAGGTGTTGCTGCCACACTTGGTACAAATCTAGTTACCCTTACCATTCTCATACCAAGTGCTAAGGCTAAAACCACTACTTTTCTTAGATTTATAACATGATTACAATAATTAGAATAAAGAAGATAAAAGATAAGCATTGTGTTACATAAAAGCAACATTAGAGATTTATAAAACTTAGAGGAAAAGAATAGAGAAGGATACAAGCTTCCAAAATACTACTGAAATAAAAATACTAAAGGACATTATATAGCCCTAGGCTCTCTCAACCGAACTACCAGCTTCGAGTGAACTTAAAAGATCACCTGCAAAGACCACTACCTATTGAATAGGTAGGGGACCATAAAAGGAATCCTTTAATACAATGATATTAAGCAACCCTTTATACTAATCAAAATGAAAAAACCCCAGCATAAAACACATACAAGGAGTCATAATAATACATGTTATAAAACCTCAAACTATACATGTGTCAATTAAGCATTCATATAATCACATACCACTAATACCCCATACCAACCATACTCATTCATCTAGAATTAACTGAAACTTACCAACAGAATATTCAAGGGATGCTCTCTATAGTATAATTAGAAGCAACATCAACCTCAAACACAAGACAACAACCACATGTCACATACCTCATCATTAATCCTGATAAATCTCATAACACAGGTAGACTCACAAGAACGGATCAATAACAACTCATCATATCACAGGTAGGAACAAAGGTAGCTACCAAAAAACAAGTAGGCACAAAGGCACCTATCAAACCACAACTAGGTACAATGGCTGCTACCGAACACAAGTAGGCACAAATGCGACTAACCGAACCACAAGTAGGCATAAAGGCTACTACCGAACAATCAAATAATCAGATAATCCATCAATAATTTCCATTTTTATTTACTCAAGGGGAGATCACATCGAACCTAGAGACACTAAGGTACTCTAGTCATACTGACATACTAAAGCAACACAATATCATACTGACTATCAACCTAAGGATGAAAAGGTACCCTAGTCGCACTGGTACACAATGTTAACATAGTACCCTATCAACAAGGACACCAATTCCATAAGTATGCATACCCCCTATCAATCTGCATAATAGAATAGAGTAAGATATAGGATATGGCTGGGGCATAAAGGTGCACCAATAGAATTCTAGAATCAATCATAAGTTAAACCATGTATTTAGGGTAGTGACCCCCCCCAAAAAGTCACAATTCCTGATCTCAAGGTCTTTCACTTTAAGTATGAGTATTTTATTAAGGTGACTACAAAACGCATACAAAGAACATAAATCTAATTTCCATACTTTAACCATTTTACTCACTTCCAATTATCTTGAGACAACCAAAATCAAGATCTTCACCAAGGTCAATCTTAAAAATACACTAAGGCTATCCTAGGTTGAATTATTCATTTTTGGGCGCATTAAACCAAAAATGAACAAAATTCCCCTGAAGTCAAAATTATCACATTAATATTCTCTATAATTACTAAATCCATTTTATTTATTGGTTTATCTTAAAAACGCTAAAATATAATAATTAAACCAATTTATCATACCGTTAGATTATCATATAAGTCAAATGACCAATTTACCCTTACTCTAGATTTTACATATAAAACCTTTAACATATGTATCTAATCATCCATGATCACGTAATATCATACTACCAACATATAATATAATATAATTTAAGTATGCTTCTAAAATTACCAAAATACCCATATATATAATACATCACACTTACCCAAAAATAGCACAAATTCATGCTGCACATGTAGTGTGAGCCATGCACACACAAAGGGGGGAGGAGAAGGAGTTGGTTGGCTGGTTGGGTGAGGCAAAGATAAAGATGGTGGTAGTGGTGGAGGCTGGTGGTGATGGTGAAAATGGTGATGGCTATAAGTGGAAATTAGGTCGAACAAGTCGGGTTTGGGTATAGTTATAGCAGATCGAGTTAGGTTATTTGTGGATCGTTTTTCTTTCTCAGGTGGTTGTGGGTTCGGTTGAGCCATTTTAGATTACCTTATTGTTCAGTTTAGATTGGGTTTGGGTTTAGGTTGTTTCATATCCGGGTTGCATCGGGTTAATTAATCGGGTTGGGTTAGGTTTGGGTTCAGATAGTTTGGTTTTGAGCCAAGTTGGGTTTGGATTATTATGGGTTAGCATGTCGGGTCAGGTCTAGGGATGTAGACAAGACGGATTTTACCTAAAATTTGATGTATTTTATCAGTCAGATACTTAAACGGATATGGATAAATGGGTATGGATGATGGAAAAAAATACTAATCGGATTCAGGTACGGATATAGGTTTGGAATATCCATATTCGTACCTGTATCCATATCCATATCCATACCCATTTACCAGATATATAATAACCCTTTTACCCTTAATTTTAAATAAATACAATATAATTAAGGTTAAATTTGTCATTTGGTTTAACTCTAAATAGGTTTATCCATTGAGTAATAGATTTATTCGCTAGATAATAACCATTCATGGGTAAACAAATTATCCGTCGGGTAACAAATATCCAAGGGATATGGATATGGATGTGTTAGTGGATACCTATTCAGGGTACGGATATAAATTTGGGTATAGATTTTCTTATCGGATGTAGGCATAGGTATGAGCATACCCACCCTAAACTTGTTCTGTTTACATCCCTATCAGGTCAGGTTTGGGTAGAGCAAGCTTGTATATGAGTGATTTCATGTTGGAGTGAATTTGACAGGTTAGGTTTAGGTTAATTGAAAATTTGGATCTTTTTAGATTTTAATGGGTCGGATTAGGTTTGGGCCGAGTTAATCATGGATTGAATCGTCGTGGATTTAGGTAAAATCGAACATTAACCACCAAAATTAATCTAATTCATTAACCTCATAGGCAATAATTAAGTTTAACTTCATGTCATCATGTGATTAATAATATATTATTAATTACAATTTATAAATTATTATGACTTTTTAATGCCATGTTTTTACATGAAAAAATCGATAAAATTAAAATATCGTTGGTGAATAGTAAGTTCACAATAAATGTAAAAAAATAAGTAAATTTAAATAATAATATATTTTTAAAAGCTTTAAATAAGTAATAAGACATGTTTATTTTTTATTATTATCATAACTGGTTAATACCAAATTTGTCATTACCTAGGGGTAAGGTGTGGTATGGTTTACTGCAAAGGAGGGTTGAGGATTAACGAAACCTACCAAAGGAGAAGAAAATAAAAGCTAGGATGAAAGAGGAGAAGAAAGGGAAGGTTGCAACGATAGGGAGGAGGAAAAAGAGGAAGAAGAAGAAGAAGAAGGTTGTGGTTAGGAATAGTGAGGTGTAGGCTGCTAGGTGTTGGTGGTGTGGTGTTGCGATGTTGCGGTGGTTGAAGTGAAGTGCTTGTCTATGGTAGGAAATGGAGGGAAAAGGAATGGAATTAATTTTCGTTTCCTAGAGGAGGTGCTACAGGGGAGTGATCCAAGGAGTTGGAGATGGGTTCAACAAAACTTGACAGAGGGAAGGAGAAGAAAGAATGAAAATAAAAGAAATGGGCAATAAGAAAGAAGAATAGGAAGGAAGGAAGGAAGAAGAAAGAAGAAGAAGAAGAAGAAGAAGAAGAAGAAGAAGAAGAAGAAGAAGAAGAAAGAAAGAAAGAAAGAAAGAAATTAGAGGAAGGGGAGGGTGGGTGGTGTCTACATGTAAAGGAAATGGTGGGGAGGTAGGAGGTTGTGTTCAAATGAAAAAAGAGGAGGGAGTGTGTGCATATAGAGAATAAAGGAGAGGAGGGATTTTTATGTATATACAGGTAAGGTTGGGATTTATAGGTGTCTATAGTTTTATCATAGGTGGAAAAGGAGTATGGTTTAGCAGAGAGTGAAAGATGAGAGGTATGGGAAAAATGTGAGAAGGGGAGGGAGACAATGAGAGTGGTAGGGGAGGGATATGGGGCACACAAGGGTAGGAGAATAGAGGTGTGCAGAGGATAGTTTTAGGTGGGTAAAAAGGTAAGATAAAAGGAAAATAAGTTTGTTTTTTTTTTAGTTTTAGGTTTAATTTGGCTAAGTTAGGATATCAGGTATGAAAATAATTGAGGAAAATTAATTAGGTTTAGAATAGGTCTAGAAAAAAGGAAATGAGTAAAAATAATTAGAAAAAATAAATAGGAATTTATTTAGGTTATGGATCAAAAGTTGTAATTAAAATAATTAAGCTAAGGTTTAAGGATTGAATAAAAGGCTAAACATCCGAAAACAAAGGTTAGAAAATTTTGGGGTGTTACAATAATCCTCTATTATATAAATGGTGGTTGGAAAGTATATCTAAAAAAAATATAGCAACAAACCATTCTTCCTCTTCTCTCCATACATTCTAATCCCCTAGGTTTCTCACATTTTTATGTGGTTATTCATTATTTTGAAAATTATTATTTTCAATCTTGGATAATTCAATAAAGTAACTACTGCTCTATCAAAAGGTGTGTAGTGTTCTAGTGCGACAAATGTTAACCCTAAAAATTGGAGAGTTGTAGAACTTTTAGATCATAAAGGGAAACTTTCTAACTTAGGATAGTAGAATCTACAACATCTCTAATTTATTTTTGTATCTATACATTAGTTTTGTTATTAAGATAAGTTTTTCATACTCACTATGGTGTTATACTACAAAACTATCGAAGTTAGAAGTTCTATCTTTTATGATATCTCTACGCTACAATTCATTTATAAAATATTCTATGTATTTAATTTTTTTTATGCCTCCATATCTTATTTATCTGTGCGTCAATTTTTCTCCAAAATTTTAGTTATTGTATGATTGCTTCAATTTGATATTGTACTTCATAATAAGGCTAGAGGGATGCTTATATTTGTATATATGTGTTTTTTTTCAACCACCTCAATTTGTTATTAGTGTTATTTTTTATTACATCATCATCTTTTACATATAAGTGGAGCTTCAAATGTACTAACATTGAGTTCTATAGTAAGGCATATATTCAACTTTTTCCATTAAGTTTAATCTGTAGGTGGATAGTACATTTTATCCTATCATCATCATCATCATCATCATTATCATCATTTACATATGAGTAGAGCTTCAAATTTACTACCATTTAGTTTTGTTGTAAGACATATATTCAACCTTTTCCATTAATTTTACCTTTTAGGTGGTTAGTACATGTAATCCTATTTACTTATCAAGTCCTACATACTTATGTGGGTATTTAAAATTATTTTGACAAGATTAATGCGACAACATGTAAGCTCTTTATTTAAGGGTAATAGTTTTGGATATTTGTCTTAGGGAAGCTATTTATTTATACAATGTATTATTAATTAAACTTTTACTATTTTTTTACAATCTAAAAGTTATTGTTTATAAAATTTTAAAATTTTAGTGCTGCCGAGAATTATGCATCAGCGATGATAACTAGATTAATTTGATCGAGAGTGTGAGAATATCATCATTTATGATTGAGGTTATCAAGTGCATCTTGATTCACTAGCTAGATACTACTTGAAGTTACACTACTAGTAGTGCTTTAGTGATTAATTGATTATATACTATCACCATGTCTAAATTTTATAGTGTGATAGTAAACCATCTTTTGTGTATTATCTCACAAGTGATCAAATAGTTTACCACTTTATATGCCTAATGTTCCTGGATTTTGAAATTTTATTTAAACTACTCTTTTGTGTTTTTTTGCTTAATTAGTTTTACTATTTGATGAACTTTGACACTAGTGTTAGCTCACAATAAGGGGAAGATATAGTTGATGAAAGATTCCCAAATTAATCATTGAAAATTTTATCTTATGAATAACTTGTTCTATTGAGCTTTGGTCATATGATAGGGTATTATAACTTGAGTGTTATTAAGGCTTATACAAAATTAAGTATGCGCTTGGCCATGTTAGAAATATCATCCCTCATGTCCACTTGATTGTCTTCTTCTTTCATTTCTTTTGGGATAAGGGATCATGTCTTAATTCCTTTATGCAATATGGTTTCACTATTTCCCATTGTTAAATGGTTTTATTTACAGATCAAGAGAACTCACTTATCTCATTTTCCAATATTCTTAATGGGAGAATGTATCACTTGTTGATTGCCTTAGACATGACCCTTGAACTGATTTTTTACTAGATGTTGGATTGTTTTATGTTATGGCTTATTGGTTATGGAGGGCATACCTATAACATGGTTATGTCCCACATTTGACATGGGATGGAATTTTGAATGTTATCTTTCAATGTTTGTTATTTGTGGATACATTTCTATTGTAAATAGATACCAAAATTCCCTTAGACTAGAAACCATGAAAACTAAAAAATTGATTGAACTATCCCAACCTAGTATAAATTGAAAAAAAGCAAGGATTATTTGTCTAATGTTGTTTTAGTCCAAAGCTCAAATAATTTGAACTAGTTATATTGGCATTATACCAGATCAATTAATTGGTTGAATAAACTTTTGAACTAACCATGGTCAGATTGATTAGACTAGGTATTAACCACTACACCGCATTGATTCTCTTGTTAGTAAATAAGACACTAGTTGAAATCTTTATCCATGTGCATCTCATGGTTGTTACAAGGTAACTAGTTAATGTTTAACCTAAATTTCAACAATGATTGTGCTCCATATTGCACATGTGCGAGTTTAGTGCATATATGGTTTTCAAGTGTTGATGATCAATATGTTAATTTATTATGAATTTGATTGATGTACTATTTGTGATGTGTAGATGCTATTCATAATGATGATGCTTTTATTCACTAGTTTTGAAGTACATTTAGATGAGGTAGTCTGAGTAGCTTGTCTTATATTCATGAACCTTCAACATAAGAAATTGGACAATATATCCAGTGACATGAAAATTATTTTCTTACTATCTTGAATAATTTAAAAATATGGGGATGTTTAATAGAATTTGCGTTTACAAACTTTATGAGAGTTGATATTATCTCTAAGGCTATTGATGTTGCTTTCATTAGTCATGATTAAATAGTATTGTGATGCATGTATTGATGTTATGTTTGTTTATATACTTTAAATATCATTTCTTGTGTATTTATAATTAAGAATGGTGCTTATGATAATATGGTAACTTTATAGAAAAAGCTATATGGAACAACATTATGGTTTTGTGGTAATGGGCTAGGAACACAAAGTGTAGACTTATAAGGTATTTATATGGCCTCAAGCATACACCTAAGTAAGGGAATAAAAATTTTGATAGCACGATATTATCTAATAATTTTATCACATGTGACTTATGCATCTATGTGAAGTCTGATTCCGATGATTGTTCTATCATTTCATTATATTTCAAGTACATGTTCATTTTTTGCACTAATATATTAGTTGCTGATATAGCTAAGATCATCCTTAAATCAGCTTGTGATAATAAAGATCTTGGTGAAATTGATGTGACATTGGGTATGAAAGTAGAAAGGATTGAATCTGGCTTTAGAATTATTCAATCATATTATGTTGAGAAAATCTTGAAATTCTTTATTGCTATGATGATGAGCTGGTATTAGTACCTTCAGATCCGAGTGTGACTCTAAAGAATAATGGCTCTAAAATCATTGATCAACCAAGGTAAGATAAGGTCCTTGGAAGTGTTATGTATCTAATGACCTACTCTAGATCTAATAGGTATACACATCCCCAAACTAATAATATTGGAATGCTCTTACACGACTACTATGGTATCTTAAGAGTTCCATGGATTATGGATCCTATCATAGGCATCCCCTAATTTATAAGGGCTACTGGGATCCTAACTGGATTTTGAAGAATGATGATATACACTCTACCAATGGATATGTATATACCTTGGCAAGATTAGAAGTGTCTTGGAAAACTTCAAACTAAAAGTGCATAATGAAGTCAACAATGTAGGTAGAGTTTTTTTTTTTGTTAGAGCTTGCTAGAAAAGAAGTTTAGTCATTTAGGAATGACCTTGGTAACATTCCTACGTTGGAGAAGCTTGTGGCTTCATTCTCTCTTCATTATAACTCATAAGTAGTTATCCATATAGATGATAACAAATCCTATAATGGTAAGAGCAAAGTTATTCATTTGGGACATTGTAGCATCTATAGTCTAGTCAAGTATGGTGTTATTTCTATTGATAATGTTAGATTATGGAAATTTTTTATAAATTTGTTGCTAAAATTGCTTCATAAGAGACTAGTTTTTCAAACTTCTAGTGAAATGGTGATTTGTCCATATACGTAGAGGCTTATGATAGATACCAAAGCTGGTTAGATTCAATGAGGTCATACCTAATCTGGTACAACAAGTTCAATGGGTCAAATGAAGTCATATGCTTACTACTTCTTATATTTGTGTGCATGAATAAATTTCATATATGTATTGATTATATTGTGTTTCTAATTATTTGTACTATAATTTTTTAGATTGTATGTAAAGTTATTAATGAGTCCTAAAGTCCTAGTGTGGGTGGTATGAGCAATACGCACATGATGGACTCACATATGTGACTGTGGACTCTCTAGAGAAACTATGAAACCAAGTTATGATGAGTTATAATTTGTTTGTAAGAGACATCTCTGTTTTGTTTTCCTTTATCAAGGTTAAGACTTAGTTAACTTGATAAAAACATTTTCAAAAAGTTTTTCAGAAAGCATTAACCTTTTTAGAGAGTCTTTCAAGTTTGGATCATGTGGGGGATTATTGGTTTTTTATAGGTTGGGGAAAACATAGAGTCTCAAATTGTTAGTTGATGTCACCCATCTGATCTGGTCCATGTTTAGGTTTAGATAACTTGATCAAACTCAATCTCCTTTTTAAGACATGTCTTGTTTAGTGTTATATGTTTTAAAACTTTTTTTAATGGTGTTTCAATGTCTCTATTTCTATTTATAACCTAGCTTTTACTCCATCCTTAATCACCATCAGTCATACCCTTTGATCGCCATATAATAAATGAATTCTTAATTGGGCATTATAAGTAACCAATGGTCTTTTCCTTGATTACATATGTTATTCTTTTAACTTCCCCAATGTATTATCTAGTCGTTGCAGTCTATGCTAACATATTGATACTTTAACTACTTTATCTTAATTACTAAACATTACAATTCTCATAGTAACAAACATTGTGTAACGGTTAGCCTTAATTCTCCATTATTCACATTAACCATGGCATTAATAGCCAAATTTCCATTATCTATTGGACTATAATCCAATTATATATAAGCAGTGGTTGGAAAGCATATCTAAAGAAAACATAGCAAAAAAGAAGTCTTCCTTTCCACTCCATACATTCTTACTTCCTAGATTTCTAACATTTTTATTTGGATTTTCATCGTTTTGAAAGTTTTAATTTCCAATCTTTGAGAATTTAGCAAAGTAGGTATATTACATTATTAGGAATGCAACATTCCTCTAGATAAAGACATTAATCATGGGAGTTAAATACCCGTAATTCTTTAGCTCTATAGAGGGGGTATGTTTGATTTAGGATAGTGGAATTCACGATGTATGTATTTTGGTTTGTATCTCAATTCATCAACTTCTTTATCTATATAAGATTTTAATACTCACTTTGGTTTTATACTACAAAACTAACACATACTTTTGTCACTTACAGAGCTCTATTAATCTTGTTGGATATGAAGTCTTGAATGAACCCTACTTATGGTGAATGCTCTTATATAAAATGTGCGGGTCTCATACTATAATCTGCATTAATATAAATAATACGCACCATGGGTTGAACTCATGCAAGAGTTTCTCTCGAATATACCTTCTTTTCAAGTTCATTATTGCCATTGATTTAATTTTAGCAACCATCCGATGATTATATAGTTGTAAAGAATTTTCAAGGTAAGGGAAATAAAGAGTGTTTTTGGTGAGCTATTAAATAAAAAATTCTAATATCATCCATTCTAAACAATACTTGGTAAAGCACTATACATATATTTTTTTTGATAATTTGAGGATTACAACAGCTAAATAAAAAGAGCACTACAATACACCCTAATGCAAAAGCACCTCACAGAAAAGCTTGTACATTATGGACCACCTCATCTATTCTATAAGGAAAACTGTCTCTTCTATACTTGATCCAGAATCCAATTCTTTGCTTTATAAGTAACACCATCCAACTTCTGCAGATTTGAATATTATCAAAGATAGCCTTATTTCTGAATTTCCAAATAGTCCCTATTATGGCGAAGAAAGATGTTGACCAAATTTCACCCTGTAAACATTTCTCTTTATCTCCTAGCCAAATAGCAGCAGTTTCTTCGGTAGATCTCGGCATCACCCAAGACCGTCCAAGCCAATCACATATCTCGTACCATAACTTCCCTGTCACACTACAATGAAGAAAAACATGGTTAATCGATTCTTGAGCATCTTTACAAAAAGGGCATCCTGCATCACTGACGTTTCCAACCCGAAGTCTGATCAATCTATCTCTCGTATTAAGTCTTTATTGTATCGCAAGCCATGTGATCAGCTCGATTCTCGGTGGTGCCAACCCACACCACACCCGTCTACAAATATTGTTGTTCAGACTCCCCCTAGCCACATTCTGATAAGAAGCTTCACAAAAGGATTTGACTGAAAAAATACCCCTCTGATCATACTCCCAACTAATACCATCCTGTCTCCCCCTACGTAATTCAATCTGATAGACCAAATTCTCCATTTGCTCCCTTTGTCTTTCCTCCCAATCGAACAAACGCCTCCTCCACAAGAATTGCCAATGCCATTGATCCCCATCCTAGAAGCCCATATCTGCTATATTTTCTTCCTTCTGGTCAGATGCCATAAAAAGTCTTGGGAACATTGTCTTTAGCGGACCATGCTCCATCCATTTATCCTTCCAAAAACTAACTCTACTACCCTCTCCAATGATGATCTTCAAACCAGAGCTGAGAATGGGATCCGTCATACCTGCTTTCACTATGTCTACCCACGGTGTCCACCCCCTCTTCTTTTCTGGAGTCTGTAGGGTACCAAAGCGATCCTCCGAATAAATAGATTGGATAACCCTCTTCCATGATGCTCCCTCCATCGTAAAGAACCTCCACCACCATTTAAATAAAAGAGCGTTATTTCTCATGGTTAAATCCCCGATGCCCAAACCCCCTAGACTCTTGGGTCTCTGTATCACCTTCTAGCTAATCAACGGTAGCTTCTTTCTGTTTCCACTGCTACTCCAGAAGAACTTCCTTTGAATGCTAATAATCTCCTTGACTACTCCTTTTGGGATCCTAAATAGGCTCATATAATACACAGGTAGACTGTTCAAAACACTCTTTATTAACACTAGTCTCCCTGCTCTTGAAAGAAGTTTTGATTACCATCCTGCCAACCATAATAGTTAAAAACCATAATAGTTAAAAAAAATTATCGTACTTGAGGAAAATAGGTTATTACCAAATGATATTTTACAAAGTTAACCAATATCTTATAAAAATAATATTTAACAAACATCGTAGTGGTCTAATTATAGGCTATTACAATAAGTATAAGACACATGGTTATGACCGAGAGTCTAATTGTTTGTATTAGTTTCATCCATATAAATCCCTTCTATGTAAAGACACTGTTCCCTTATCATTTCTATCTAGTAACTTTTCCACAAACATATGCATTCAGTTTCAGATTTGCGTCAACATTATTATCTCCATATTTCCATAGCAATATAGTTAACGAACCCCCAACGTTATCGACATCAACTTTTCTCATAATGTCAAAAGCAACAAACCCCCAATCTAAGTTGATCTCACCAATGCATAACTTCAAAAGAAACGAGTAATAACATTAAGTGATTAATATCACAAAACCGACCCAAAGCAAAACATAACCAACAGACCTCCAAAGAATTATATTAGCTAGCTTTTTTAATGAATTAAATATATATTAAATGGAAAAGGCATATATAAAGGTTTCATAAGGGACCTCATTCGAAGCTTCTTCACACTTGCCCTGTAGCCCACTATTTACATCAAATCTGAAACAACTGGAATCCTCATTACCATTTTCTTCTTATCGGCATATAAAATAAGACGTTACTTTTAAAAATTATATCTAGCTAGCTTCATACGTTATCTATGCAAATTATCATTTCCCAGTAACATACTATCCAATCCCTGAGTAACGCGCATAAACTTGAATTAGCTAAAGTCAGCAACTAAGTAAGATAAGCCGCCATACTTATTACTAAATAAAACATCATCATCATAATTAATGTCCAATATTAGTTACCACTATTGACAATGAAGGCACTATTCCTCGGACATAATTTCTCTGAACAAGTTAAACTCAGAAATAAGGAAAGAAGTATTTGCGCCAATGAAAACTTAGAACTATTAAAGAAAGAATGTAACATAAGATACTTATGTGTCTGCAGAACCTTTCTTGAATGCTCAGCCCTTTAGAGCATACCTTAGTGTCATCAATACGACCCACTCGAACCCCATCAAAGCAAAATGGCGTGTACATACGATTGGAAAAGACCTATAAGATCTAAGTTTACCAATTAAGCCATTAAATATACAATAACTTTATAGTTTCCGTATAAAGCTCCTACGACAACTTGAGAATTGTTTTACTCTAGAACTTGTAGACATTTATATTGACCCCAAATGAATATACTCAAGAACAATGATCGATGATGTCCTAGAGGTACCCGAATATACATGAAAAAGAACTTTAAAGATCCTTCTTAATATGAGATCATCCCAAAAGTCTTACAAATACCCTGTTATACATTATAGAACTCACAAAATTCTTATTGGTCTAAAAAATTGTGCTATAATAATCACATATAAGCATTGTTCTGCACTATAAATATATGATATCCTTAGTTATCACACTTGTGAGTGATACAAGATCACTTATCATGTAAAGTCCTACTAAGACTTAGTTTAACACCAACTAGGACTTACAAAATGCTCTTATACATTTTTTATAACTCCTTAAAATAAAATAAAATAAAAACTAGTTGATGTTACATGTTGTCAACCACTTGAGTACCCTAGTATAACTAGCAAACCTAAAATAGATCATAACTAGATTAATACACATTTCTAACTTTATTACTACATAGAACTAAGTCCAATTGGATTACAATAAGCTTTTTCTTAATACAAAATTGACCACAAAAGCACTACAACTATAACACCTCAAAATTTAGTACTTAAAAATTTTATTTTACGAAATCAATGAGTAAAAGATAATGGGTGTTACTGCCACACTTAACATAAGTCTGGTTTCCTTACGTTCCTTATACCAAGTGCTAAGGTTCAAAATAAGTCATATAAAGACAAATCGAGGAAGGGAAAGACAATACATAAATAAAAGTTTACGGATACATTTTCGATACAAGAGTAAAATCATTTCATCCAATTATTCCTAAAAAAAGTTCCAAGGCCAACTCTTAAGTTATGTAATCCGATTATTCACCTTGAGATGTAATTTTATCATGATGACCAAAATGACCTCTAAATCCTAATTACCATATTTTTGTCTACTTTATTGCCATATTTTATTTTTACAAGATAGTTATCATGAAAGAACTTAAATATAATAATTACAAAATACGTTATCATATAAGAAATTTTCACATTATGATAAAAGATAATATCACCTCCAAGCATGGACATAACATAATACACATATATTGTAACACCCCAAATTCACTACTGAAAAATTTCGTTTAAAACGAAAGGTTTAACGGAAGCGTACAATTTAAAACCATGAATTTAGGGGTATTACCGCCACACTTAGTACCGGACCGGTTCACTTCTACCGTCCCGATACCGAGTGCTAAGGCTAGATCAAAATTTCGTGAAGTGAAACCAACAAGCATAAGTGCATAATCAACATAAAATATCCAGAAAAGTAAGGTGCCAACAGCAGTTAAAATATCGTTAGGATTACAATTTAAGAATTCCATTCCAAAATACGAGCGTAACATAAATACGACTCAGTACATGATAAATGACAACGGAAATAATAAGATGTCCGGCCGGCTCACTCTCGGCCCCAACCAAAGTAGACTCAATACTCAGCCCCACCCGATGCCTCATAGGTGTCGTAGGCATCGAAAACCAAATCTCATACCTGCACAAGGTCAGAAGGGCCCTCTGCTTGTGGGAATGAGCAACACCCATGAAACGGATGTTCAGTACGCTACGTACTGAGTAAGGTAACAGACGAGCTAAGGCCAACACATAGCACACAAGGCCCATATCCATCACATAAATAATAAACGATGACATGCACGAATAGGTCTAGTCACTTTCTGATGTCTTACTCTGTATTCTCATTAATGAATTAAGTCCATTTCACACATCCTTCAATAATCCATGTGAGCACGGGGACCCCACTATTATAGCCGGTGGACCGGAAATAAAAACACAGGGCAGAACGCCTCTGACCACTATTCTAACCGGTGGACTGGACTGGCCCCGCCTCAACATGGTGTTCCACTGTAAGTACTTAGTATTTTTCCCTTGGTTTAACTTATTTACTTTGGGTGTATTGAGCCGAGATCCCCCATTATTATAGCCGGTGGACCGGAATAAACGCAAAGGGCAAAACGCCTCTGACCACTATTATAGCCGGTGGACCGGCACGAAACGCACAGGGCAGAACGCCTCTGACCACTATTCTAACCGGTGGACCAGCATGAAACGCACAGGGCAGAACGCCTCTGACCACTATTCTAACCGGTGGATCGGACTGGGCTCGGCTCAATAATCTTTCACTTTACGTTATTAGTGTATTATCCGTGTCTTATTGAATCACACAACACCCTTGACATGCATGCTGTTAATACCCTACTACTTTCCCCTCCAAAGGGACCGTCCCATATTTTGAGACCCGTACCTCTTCTCACATCCTACATCCATCCCCCCGTAGACTTAAGCATAGTGGCATATAGTAAGGCACAATCTCCAAGAATACAGGCTACCCCAACACCTACGACATCGACTCTGTATGTCCTCATCCCTCTAGGGTTCCTCCTCGGAGACCCTAGTCGGACCTATGTGTTCCAACTCTTCCTTACTTACCCAAACGTTACTTTATCCTCTATCTCGCACCTCATTTTTATTAGGAAACTCCCCAAATATATTACTTTATCTCACAAGTTCACGTGTGACCGACAAAACCCTAGTTGGCCACCCAAAACCCTAGCACTTTACTTCCTCAACAAGTAATCTCCCTCTTTCACCCCAAATCTCTCCTCTCCTTTGGAAAAACCCATACTCATCCTTTATATAGTGAATTCTCACTCTCACCCCATACTCCATCCTTCCTTGATCATTTTTACCCTTGTACCCTTCAAATTGCTCATTTCCTCCCGAAACCCTAATTGGAACCCTTAGACACTCTTACACCGACCCACGTAAAATTTTGCACCCAAGTCTCCAATGGGTCCATAACCTTGGCATTATTTTATTCACTTCCTAATTCAACTTTCCTCACGTAAGATTCGTTCCCATGCATAATTTAAACACCCCATGCAGACTCTCCAACACCCACTTACACACAAACCCTAATAAGGTCTTTTATGCACCACCTTACGTACCATTTTTCATACTAAGTCTCCAATCATCCCAAGACTCTCCCAAGCTCTCACTTATAACCCAAGTCAACTTTTCATACGTAAGAATCATGTCCATGCAAAGTCTAGTTCCCCCCATGCAACTTCCTGAACGTTCACCTCTCCGTTATTCTTTCATTATCATTTCATGCTACCTAAAACCCTAGCATGCATGTCCTAGAGGGCCATAACAAGCCACATTATCAACATCAACAACAAACATGGAACATGGCATACATGTATAACATAAGGCACACACCACATACCTCATGATCCACGCTGCGCTACACAAAACAGGTTATTCATAGCACATACATAATACACATCAACATGACATGCTCATCATTCATCAACACATTGCAACACACATAACGTAAGGCCATAGCTTCGTCCTTACCTAAGTAGGCACCAGGCTTGGAGCACGCTCCTCTAGCTCCTTAGGGCTCGGATCGGGGTCACCTATGAAAAGGGAAAAAGCTAAGTATTAGTTTCTCTTATAACTACTATTAACCCTTATTCTAGTCCAAGGTTAGGGTTCTTATCTCTAGTAGGGGTGTTGTACAAAGCTAGGGTTTTGTTTTAATTTATGCTAAGTATTAATCATTGATATATCTTTAGTTTCAAGATACTTCACATAAGGTTGGGTTAAATAGTAAAAACACTAATAGTGGTAGTAGTCTTAGCGATAGTATTAGTAAAATAATAATACCCACAAATGATTAATTATGTTAAAAGTTAGGGTTTTGGGAAAGATTATGGCTTGTAAGAATAACACTCTTAGGATACAGAAATTAATAGTGGTAATAACAATAATAAAAGGTAATAATAATAGTAGTATTAGAAATGCTAAAAATGAAGAAAAGGGTATTAGCCCTAAGTCAAGTATAATAAGGTTTAGGGTTAGAAGGGGTGATGGTATGATAGCATTAAGGATAATACAGAAATGGTATTAGTAAATAAGTTAATAATAATAATAATAATCATAACAGTAATATTAAAAATAATCATACTAATAATAAGTGAAATAATAATAATAATAATAATAATAATAATAAGTGTGATAATACTAATATTAGGTATAAACCACTATAGGTGGCATAAGAGGGGTGTTTTAGGGTTCAAGTGAGTGGAAGACCACCTGAGGACGGTGGTGGTCTGGCGGCGGCGCGGCGGCGATGGAGGAGGAGAAGAGAGAAAAGGTGGGGGAAAGTGGTTAGATGGGAGGAGGAAAAAGGAAGCTAAGTGTGGGGGAAGAGACAGCAGGGAGAGGGGAGTGGAATGAGGGTGGTGGCGTGAGCAGGGAGGCGGCGCACGGTGGTGGGCGCGGCGGCCGAAGGAGGAGGAAGGTGGTGGAAATGGTGGAGGCCAGTGGAGAAGGAAGCAGGGGGTAAGGAGGGTATGGGCAGGTAGGGGAGGACCTGCTGGTCACTTTGGGAGGTGGAGCGAGGATTAATTACGGCGGAGGTGGCGGCAGAGGGCGGCGCAAGGCGGCAGTGGCATTTTTCGGGGTGGCACCTTTGCACGATTGTGGTGGCTCGTGCGGGGTAGGAACGGAGGCAGCGACGGTTTGGTTGCGTGGAGGGTGGTGCAAGGAAGGTTTTGGTGCGTGGCGGTGGTCGCGGCGGCTGCTAGAGGCGGCGGAAAGGGCGTCTGATCTGGCGGCGGCAAGGTAGGGTTTCGGAAAGGTCCAGAGGGGAGGACTTGCCTTGACCGTTCGGGGAGGGGTATTTATAGGCAATTGAGGAGGGGAAAACGACGAAGGGGAGAGGAATGGCACGCGGGGGCAGGTGCGGCAGGTCGTCGTTCGGTGGTGGCAGCCGGTCGTAGGTCTGGGGTTTGGCAGGCCTGTTTGGCGGTGTGCGGGAAAAAGGAAAGGAAGTCAAGACGCGTGAGGGCCAGGACGATTGTGCTGGGTTGATTTGGGAAAGAAAGGGACGGAAATGGAAGAGGGAGGACGGTCGAACGGCAGGGCTATCAGCGGCAGCAGGCTGCGAGTTGCAGGCCTGCGCGAGGAAGAAGACGACGGGCGAGGGCGGACCGGCGGTCCAGGGAAAGAAAAGAAAGAGGGGGAAAACCGGCCGGTCGGCAACGGTTATAAGGTTCATAACCTCGACGCGTCGTTTCATTAATTATACGATCGAAACGCGTCGTCATGACGTTGGCTGGCAAAGGTTATAAGGGTCATTGATCGTGACGCGGCGCTTCGGCGGGTTGACGGGCAAAACGCCGCGTTGCACGTAAGCGTCGGCCAGCGGACGACGCTGGGCCGCGGGGAAGGGAGAAAGGAAGGGAGAAGAGGGCTGGGCCGCGGGGAAGGGCCCAACCGACGGGGGAAGGGAAGAAAAAAGAAAAAAAGGAAGAAAAGAAAGGAAAATGAGGGAAAAGAAAAGAGAAAATGTTTTATTTAGGATTTTGGGTTTTGCATAAATTATCTAGAATATTTTTGGGGTTGTCTAGAATATTAACTATTTATAAAATATTAAATAAATTTCCTTTTTACTTAGTTAGACTATTTTAGACAAATTTCCTTAACCTCCATACTATTTAGGAAAATACCCAAATTTTCATCCAATTAAATTCTTTATTATTCCCTCTTAATTTTCCTTAATTTATCCCCTACATTTTAAGTAATTAAATTTATATGTTTTATTTTCTACTAATTCCTTATTTGACCAAAATTTCAAAATTTAGGATTTTGGGGTATTTCATATATAACCCTAGTATGTAATTCTATCATATCATAGTATCCACACTAATTTTATATAATAGTTTTAGATATGAATCACGGTATGTAAAAGTTTATAGTTCTACCCATAGAACATGGGACATTGAATCATCATAATTTAATCATATTTATGCTCTAAAACCAACATGCTACACATAGAAATCTATTTAAAATGTAAATGCAATATATTTAACTCATGAGTAGGCTTGTCATAACATACGAAAAAACTCTGATGAAACCCTAACCCTAGACATACATATTATTTCTAGCTAATTTATGTACCAACGTAGCCATACATCTCCATTTTTTAAATATAGCCAAGGCATATATTGATTATTAATTTCTAACATGGCAACATATAATATTTTATATATATCAAAATTTTACACAGAAATTTAATATTACATACTTTCATTTTCTGACAAGAATACGAACTTTCCAATAACAAAAACCTAGCATGATTTTTATTCTAGAAAATCAATCTTTCATATTTACGTAGAAATTTTATCATCTATGGAGTAGTTGGATTTACCTCTAACCTACACAAATTGTACCACAAAAATGCCTCTTCCTAGACAACCTTAAGCTAGATTGGGATTACCTAAAACCAACAACACAACACAACACACAAAATATACATGTTAGTACGTATACTAAGATAATTAGATAAAATTTTAGAGGCATTATGAAATAATAATTTGAGATCTAATGGGCAAAGTGTCATAGTTTGTGACTTACCCTAAGCATCTTGTACAAGAGCCATACAAATATGGGTGTTTTCTTATTGCCTGATGGTTGCTAATGTTGATATTATGTCTTAGGTAAGATTCGGTATTCCTTCTATACATCTCCATGTGCTATTATTGTGGAATGTTGTGCATATTTGGCATGATACTCAGCAGGATTATGTGTTGGGTGAGCACTGGAGCCAAAACCTCTGAGCACTTATGTAATACCCCAAAAAATTTCTTAGTCTAATCCCGCGTCTTTAGCGTCCTAATTTGTATCCAATATCAATAAATTCTATGTTAGCCTTAACTTAAATCCTTAATCCCAAAACTTTAATCAAATCCAAAACCTTGATTTAGATAAACCGTAATTTGTATTGCTTTATGAGTTTGATCCAGTTGGAAAAAAGATTGAAGGAGAAAGAGAAAATTGATAAAAGTATTGAAGAACATATTGATAAAGAAAGAGAGCATTGGAGGGAATTACTCACAAGAATCCTTGTTATTGTGAAGAGACTTGCAAAGAATAATTTGCCATTGCGTGGAGATAATGAGAGGTTGTAGAAGGAAAATAAAGGAGTTTTTTTTTTATAGATGATTAAGATGATATTAGAGTTTGATCCAATAATGGATGAAAATGTTAGGCGTATTATGAAAAAACAGACTCATTACCATTATTTGAGTCATAAGGTTCAAAATGAAATAATTCGGATCCTAGCAGGTGAATTAAGAAACTATACCGTGGCTAGAATCAAAGAAGTACTTTTCTGTTATTCTTGATTGCACTCCTGATGTTAGTCATGATGAAAAAATGTCTCTTTTGGCAAGATGTGTTAATATATATACATATCCCATAGTTGTAGAAGAATTCTTTTTGGGATTTTTAAAGGCGCATGATACATCTGGGTTTGGCCTTTTTAAGGAGCTTACAAGTGCATTAGAATCTCTTGGGCTTGACCTCGATGATATAAGAGGACAAGGGTATAACAATGGAGCCAATATGAGAGGAAGACACAAAGGGGTGCAGAAAAGACTATTTGAGGTAAATCCTAGAGCACTATATACACCATGTGGTTCTCACATTCTTAGTCTTACAATTTGTGATATGGCAAGTTGTTGTGAGAAAGCCGATTCTTTTTTCGGAGCAACACAAAGAATATATTCATTTTTTTCATCTTCTACAAAAAGATGGAAGATTTTTAGAGATCATGTAGCGGGGCTTACTATTAAGCCATTGTCTGAAACTCGATGGGAAAGTCATGTTGAAAGTGTGAAAGCAATAAGATTTCAAGATCCACAAATACGAGATGCTTTAGCACATTTGAAAAAATATGGTGATGATTCTAAAACAAGAAGTGAAGCTAGTGCCTTACTAACACATGAACTTGAGAATTTCGAGTATATATTTGGCATGGTTATTTGGTATGATTTATTGGATCATATTAACATTGTGAGAAAAATTCTTCAAGCTAAAGATATGCACTTAGATTATGCTATCAATAAATTAGAAAGTCTTATGTCATGGTTGCTTAACTATAGAGAAACTGGTTTTGAGATTTCTCTTATTGAAGCTCAAGAAATTGTAAGAAAGATGAATCTTGAAGCTACACTTTGTGAAAAGAGAATCAGTAAACCAAATAAATGGTTTGGTGATAATGACGATAATAACACTGAAGAGGTGACACAATCGATAATGGAATCATTCAAGGTTAATTACTTCTTATATATTATTGATCAAGCTCTTTCTTCACTTCAAAGCAGGTTTGAGCAATTTTAGAAATATCATGCAGATTTTGGTCTTTTGTTTGATTTGAAGGAGTTAAAGTCTTCTGATAATGAGACTTTGATGAGTTTTTGTTCAAATCTTGAAAGCATATTAAAGCATGGTGATATGTCAGATATTGATGGGTTCGAGTTGTTTATTGAACTATGTTGCCTAAGAGAAGTTATACCATAAGAAATAAAAAGAGTTGTTGAGGTGTTGAATTATTTGAAGGATTTTTGGGCTTATTATCCGAATGCTTGGATTGTTTATAGAATTCTTTTAACAATTACTGTCACAGTTGCCTCCGCTGAAAGATCATTATCAAAGTTAAAGTTGATCAAGTCTTACCTTCATTCAATCATGTCACAAGAAAAATAGAACGATTTGGCTATGTTATCCATCGAAAAGAATGTTGTTAACAAGCTCAACTATGATAGCTTGATTAAGACTTTTGCTTCAAAAAATGTAAGACGATTGATATTTCAGTAGTATTTGTAATAGTTGTAATAATTTTTTTTAAAATATTGTATTATGGTTGTTTATATTGGTTTGCAAATTTAATTTTATAAAACTATTTAATTTTTTTTACTAGACAAAATTTTATTTTTATAATTTTTTTATATATATATAAAATATGAGGCCACAATATTTTTTTCGGCCTAAGGCCCCTCAAATGTCAGGGTCGGTCCTAACACTAACTTACTATTAAGGTAATCCTATATATAGAATTCAATAGATTAACAATGTTATATGAGACAAATATAGTATAAACATCTTATATACAACCGATCAAAATCTTTATGTTCACTAATATTTATAATTTATATATAAAAAATGATCTTAATTCCCAAAATAACCAAATAGATTTAGCTCCATGTGATAACAAAATTAAATTTTATGTATCAAAGCCTGAAAACTGATCCATCAAAACTGCTGGAGTTTATCGAGAGTGGCAAACACCAAAGTAAATTACTGACAATTTATGAAGAGACATGTCAAATACCAAACAACTAATGGGTTAGGTTCCTACAATGTTATGCCTCAAATTGCACTATATTGATCACACTATTATCATGCACGCAAATAGTATATCATGAGTGGGAATTCAACTGTAGATGAAACAAGGCCTATCATTGAAATCAGCAAATGGAGGTGGACACGACAGGATTGTCGTCATCTTTGAGTCAATATTCAATTACATTAGCCGGAAAGATATGATAGAAAAGGAAGATAAATTTTTATCATAAGATTTGATTTAATGATAAAACTTATTTCTTAAATAAATATCTTAGCTATTAATTTATGTTTTTTTCTTTCAATATTATAAAATATTTATGATATCCTCATATATATATATGTATATATTACTCCATCTGTATTTAAAAAAAGTTATTTTATTAATTTATATTCTTTTAATAAAGTAATAAAATAAATTTTAAAATTATGTTTAAATATTTTATTAAAAAATATCAAAACATTTAATATAAAGTAAGGATAAAAAATTACTATAATTTTTTTAAATAATTTTACTTTTTATTTAAAAATAATAAGGCCGATGATTTGTACAATAAATTTGAAGCTTTAACTAATGGTTTACGGGTTCATCTTGATTACCATGGAAATAGATTCAATCTAACATATAAAGTCGTATAAACGTAGACGGGGAAAGGAAACAGAAATAATAAATTTGCGGAGTCAAACGTATATGTCGAAGCAAACGATCGTAGAGATACTTGGGTTCAATAGGGAGTTTCATCAACGCTTGGAATGTCAATCCAGCATTACCTGTGCGGAGAGAATAAGACGGGCTTGACAGTGGCGTTGGCATCCATTGGAAAACTAGGATCCATTAAAATAGGCTTGACAGCGGCGCTGGCATCCATTGGAAAACTAGGATCGATTAAAATACTCAAAACATAATAGCAGAAAGGGAACTGAAAGGTTTGGTTTTGGGAAGGTCACAAGTTATTAATTAATAAGATAAATGGATATTGAGTCCACCAGTACGCGTAGATTTTAATTTGGCTCATCCGTTGCCAAAAGGTGGAAATAACCACGGTGTTGAACATGGTAATTTATAAAACTTTATCGATTATGTTTAACTGTGCGGTGTTAAGTTCATAAGTTATAAATTACTACGTTGCCACATTTTTATAGCATGTCAATTTTTTTTTTGACATTTAAACTAATCGAATTTACACCACCGCAGATTTACTACTCAGATGAGTCTTTTTTTTTACACATTTTTACATTAGATTCCCCTATTACCCATCTACTTTCATATCATTTTGTAGAATACTATGAGGGGAAAAGAGCCATATGATCTTATTTCAATCTTTTATTCCGATCTACCATATATTTAGAATATAAATGCAGGCATAATATACTTGGTAAGGTATCTGTTCTATAATAAATAATTCAAATTAGATTTTATTCTAATAGTACTTGAAGGTGATCAAATTTGAAAGATACTGGGACTCAAATTTGAGGAATTTAATTATACTTTTATTGAAAAGCTGTACACTATATTCTATTTTATGAAGTCATATTAATTTTCTTTATGATTTAATGAGTTGAAGACACAATTACACTTATACAATCTGTGTAAAGCTAGCTAGCTTCGATAAAATGTTAATACAAGTATACAACAATGAGGAAGAGGCATATATACCAAATTACATATTGGCAAGTTAAAATTTGAATATTAGACCAAGTGGAAATTCATACATATATAAGGTTTAATTATATGTGTTTGACAATTTATTCCTCTAAAATGAAACAACATTTGACTTTTTTAGGCATACAATAACCCATTATAAATTTCGTCACTAACATGATGAGATGGATCTGTGTATATGTGTTCTCACTTCTATTAACTTATCCACAAGTCAGACCCAACTATTTCCCCAAAAGAATAATTTTTTTTGTTGGAAAAAGAATTAGACCAATAGAGTAATAAAAACATATTTATTTATGTATAGTACTAACTGGAAGTTTTTATAGTAAAATAGTAATGATGAAGATTGTACTAGTAAATGGTACTTTAATACTATTAATTTATTTTGCAAATGCTTCATTACAAATATATGACATACCAGAATGAAAGATTGAAGTAATGTCCTATTGGCTCTTTTTTTCCATAGCTTACTACAAAAGGATATTGAAGATGATGGGTAATAGGGGGATCCATCTTAAGAATGCCAACAAAAATATGTAGTTGCAAATTTGAGGTAGTGTAAATTCAATAAGATCATATGTTTAGGTAATGGTGTAAATTTGATAAGTTCAAATGTTGTAAAAGGTTGAGTTGTTATAAAAAATTGTGGTGGAAACTACTTGCAATGATAACATAAAATTACTATAAACATATTAGAAAACTATAGTATTTAAGTGCTAGAAAGAAAAGTGGTGTCATTTTTATAAATATAAGATGTTTATATTTTATATTAGAAAACTACCTACAATAGGTGGTAGAAACTACCTCTAGTAGATAGACAAAACAACTATAAATTTTTTAGGAAACTATCATAATTGAGTGCTAGGGAAAAAAATTAACAGTGTCATTTTTATAAATATTATATATATTTATGTTTTAGGTTAGAAAATTATTCATAATAGGTGGTGGAAACTACTCTCAATACTTAGAGAAAACTACTATAAGTTGCTTAAAAAATAGGATGGTTATTAGTTCTCATCATAAAAATTAGTTATTATTAGATATTTTCAGAATCAAATGTCATAAAACATAGCTTATAAGTTCATAATTAGATTTAGCAAATAAAAATTGTGAGAGATACACATTAAAATAACTAAAGAAAATTAACATATTTTATTGATAAAAAATTCACAAAAAACTCACGAAACTAGCATAAGATGGATGAAACAAGAAATAGAAATTATAGAAAAGAAACAATATAGTTCTTATAACTTTAGTTTTTCTTTATATTGGTGAAAGTACAAATGAGAAGGTAATTTATTATATCATTTATTTAATCATATTATGCTACATGTACTTGGGTGATAAAGTTGTGTTAGTATAGATGTGTGAAATATCAAAAATGCTAGATGTAAAGATGCTAGTTGAATGTGAAAGTAGATTGAATCAAATTTCCAAGAAAAATAGAGGAGACACATAATGTTAGGGTCCTCTTGACCCTTGAAGATTGGTGGATGAAGGTGTATAGCTCTCTTGAACCAATCCTTTGGAACTAGTGCTAGTACTAGTACTGGTGGCGTGAGTGGCAAATTTGGAGCATGAATTTAGCCTTCCATATAGGCACCAACAATCTTCATGAAAGTCTCAATTAGTGACCATAGATTCCTAAAGACTAGGATTAATCAAAAGCAACCAATTTATTGAGCACTAAGGGCTATACAACATTAACCACACAAAAAGACTATCAAAAGCACATTCCTAAACCCACACTCATTCTCACTCTCAGACTATTTAAGGTTTTAACACATGAAATTTTAGATTTAATATTCAAAATAATTTATAAATTATAAAAATAACTTGCGGTATCAGCTCAAAACCTTTAAAAATGAAGGAGTTTTTAAAAATAACACTCTGGTACCAACCTGTAACATCTCCATTTTTCACTATAAAAAAAAAGTAATTTTAAAATAGTTGTAGAAGTGGAAATACTCTTAATAATAAAAAAGGGTGTTATTGTCACACGTAACATAGGATAGACATCATCTATCTATCCCATGTTAGATACAAGGTTAAGTTTCTAACCAAAAAAATGCAAAAAATAGAGTGCAAAAAAAAACACATCATAAAGATAATAAGGGTTAGGATTTATAAATAAACCCATTGCAAGACCAAAACAATTCAAATACATAAGAGGGAAAATTAGAAAATGGGGCAAAACTAAAAAAGTTAGGTCCCTCAATGGCTGACAAAAGTCCATACTTACTTACCCCATTCCCAAACATATACCGAGCCAACTACTAGCCTCCCTCAAACACCTGCACCTAGTCCTTTAATCATGGGATCGAGCAAGTAACCAAACAAATGGGCATATTAGTACTGAGTAAGTTAAGTTAATTCCTTAATGGAAATTATGATACAATTAAGTTCATGGAAAGATATATAGGTCATATTAGAACCCATTCTCACACTCATACAATAGCATACCAAATTATGTACTAACATGGAATTCTCATCATGGTAAATTAAACATGATTATGGAAGAATACAGTATCATGCTCAGCAATAGGTATTGTAATATTCTAAAACATTCTTTTAGGATTTAAGAATAAAATAAGGAATTATTGGATAAGATTTAATTATATGTACCATCTTTAATAAAATAATAATAAAATAATAATAAAATAATAATAATAATAATTATGGCAATAAAAGAAGAAAAATGATGTAGAGACATAATTAATAGAGACTAAATTTATTTACTAACCTAAGATAAATTATAGACGAATCATAATAATTTATAAATTAATAAAAATTATTTTTTTATTATTATCATTAATTTTTATTATGCTTAAAACTACAAAAAAAAAATCCAAACCACCCTACCACCCCATTTCCCTTTTTTCTTTTCCCCTTTTTCTTCCCTCCTTTTCCTTCTTTTCTTTCTTATTTTCTTCCTTTTCTTTTTTTTTTCCTTCCTTCCCCCACCTTCGGCCTACTGAGCTGCGCCTAGCTGCAAGCCAACTCCCCTCCCCCCTCTTTTCTATCTTTTCCTCCCTCCTCTAACCTAGCTTTCTTTTTCATCCCTCCTTGATTAGCTCAAGCCTGCGTAAATTACCCCCTTTTTTCCTTTTCTCTTCTTTCCTCTTTCGCCCCTGCCTCCTTCTTCCCTAATTAGCATAACCTGCGCATGGCTACTTCATAGCTCCCCTTTCCATCTCACCCTCCTCCTTTCCCTATTTGGCTCAGTAGGGCATGTTGCAAGCATGAACCTATATGGTCCCCCTCCCTCCTACAAACCCCGTAGCCCCTCACCTACTCCCCCTGCCTTACAAACCTACCCCAATGTCCCTCCTGCCGCACTACTGCTCTAGCCTACATGCCGGCCAGCAACCACCAACCCCCTCCCCTTGTCTTCTTCCTTCTCTTGTACACTTCCCCCAACCCCTACACCTATAAATACCCCTCCCCACTCCCTTATTTCCTCTATTTCTCTCTACCAATCCACTCTCTCCAACCTTACTCGCATCACCCAAACAACCACTACTACCACCGCACCGCCATCGCCACCCCTCCTTTCCTCTTCCTTGCATCACCCTACACCCAATGAACCACTCCCCTACCCCTCCTTCCCCCTTCATCTTCTCTCCCCACCTATGCAAAGTGGGCAGCTCGAGCTAGCCTTTTGCACCTCCCTTTGCCACCTACTCCAACCTTCACTGCCACCATCGCAGCTACCACCACCCTTACTGCCTTTCTTCCTATATAGAAAACCCTCCCCTGCCTTACCACACCACCACTTCCCTCTTTCTCTCCTCTCCTTTCTTTTCTTTTCTTTTCTCTCCCTCTCGTCACCACTACTACCACCACCGTGCTGCAACCTTGAGGCTACCACCACCACCACAAGCTACATGTCCCATGGAACCCTACCATCTAGGAAACTCTAACTTCCATCCTATTTTCCAACCCCAAAATCCCTCTTTTTCACCATCCTCCACCACCACCATCGTGGCACTGCCCTCTCACCTGTTGACTATCTGGTTGTACCCTTCTCCCTCCTATTTACTTAGTATTTTTTATTTTAATAATTTATTGTTAGTAACATTATCATCATCATCATCATCATCATCATTATTATTATTATCATCATTATTTGATTAAGGAAATAAAGAAAAAGGAAAAAGAAGTAGAAAGAAGGTGAAATGACTAGTGATGCTCTTTTTATAGGTTTTTAACAAACCCTTCCCCATGAGGAAGCATAGGATTGTGCTTCAAGCCCAAAGTCCAACTAGGTAAGGATATCCTTAAGGCTTTGGGTTATGTTATAAATCTTATGTTTATGGATATATTGGTATACTATATGTAAATATGTAGGTATGTGAACTAAGTATGTGTGTAGTGCAGCTTGGCTTGCAAAGAGTTAAGGTATGGTAAGAATGGTTTTTATTATGTGATGTATATATGGTTTTGACTTGCTATGTATGGACATGTCTTATGTATTATTTAAATGTAATGTTATGTATCCCTAGATGATTGAGGTGATTTGTGGAGAATGTCCTAAGTGTCTTATGACATACTATAGATAAAATGAAAGGAGAAAATAATAAAAGGAAGGGTTAGGGTAAAATCTTACATGGGGAGTGTGAGTCTTGCATGGGGTGTATGTGCTTTGCATGGGAAAAATATTTACGTGGAAAAATCTAGTTTGAGGGTTGAACATGGAGATGAAAGTGTATTTTGGGTGATCCGTGTACTTGGGAAAGATTTAGTACGTGAGTTGATGGAGATATACTGGGGACCATAAACTAAGGTTTTTGAGGAAAAACCCTAAGGATAGGGATATTGTGGGAAAGGTTAAGGAGGTTGGTTGGACACTAGTGTTGTGATGAGGGGTGTGCCACATGGAGGGGGTTAGTCAATTCAAATGGAGGGTAGATTTGTGTGGGAGAATAGGGTATGGAGGAAAAAGGGAAATATTAGGGTTTTGGGGGGGTGACCAACTAGGGTTTCATTATCATATGTGGGAGTTGTGGAGTTGGGCTATGAGGTATGGAGTGGGTTGAGTATGGTGATGGTGTTGGAATCAAGGGAGAATGTGGGCTGAGTAAGAAGAAGAGAGGCTAGGGCCATATAGACCATGTTAGGGTTTCAAGGAGAAACCCTAGTGGGCGATGGTGAACATAGGTGGAGAAATGGGGAAGTGGGCCTTGATCTATATATGTGGGGGTTCTAAATTTTTTTGTGAGTATCCAGGCTCAGACTTAGGATATTTATTGTTGTTCCACCGCTTACAATAGTGGCCTGGAGCGTATTGCCCTTGATATCATTCTACCAGCTATAATAGTGGTAAGTCACGTTTTGTCTCGGAGTAGTATTCTCGTTCCACTGGTTATAATAGTAAGATTTTCGAGCTCAATAAGTTAAACCTTGGATAATAATAATTCATGAAAAAGATAATAATTAATTATAGTGGAACACCACGTGGGATGGGACCAGATTTAGGATGTTTACCATTCCGTTAGTTATAATAGTAGTTAGGAGCATCTTGCCTTGGATATGTTCATGATTACTATTCCACTAACTATAATAGTGGCCAGGGACATTCTGCCCTAGAGTAGTTATTTTTGTTCCATCGGATATAATAGTGGAGTCTCCATACTCACGTGGATATAATTCAAGAGATGTGTAAAAATGGTACTAATGGCTTAAACTCTGATAGTGGTGATTAATCGAATAAACCTACTGCATGCATTATCTGTATTTTATGTGTTATGCTTTGTCTTAGCTATGTAGTTATCTTACTTAGTACATAGTGTACTAATCACCCCCTATCATGGGCTCTTTTCATTCCGATGAGCAGTGACCCCTTCTGAGTTTGTGCAGGTAAGTGATGAGGCCCTTGAGGATTTTGATGTCTATGATGACCTGGTCAGGGTAGAGTGACATTCTAATGTTCTAGGGATGAGGGCAGAGAGGGTGTTCTCTGGACTATTTACCTTTTTATGTTTCTATTGTTTTTATTTCCCCATAGCGTGACGCTATCTTGTATTTTATTTCACTCATGTATTAACCTTGACTATTACCCACTTTGGTTTCTATATTTAATATTGAACTGCTTATGTTTTCAATCATCTCAGGTTATTACTCATTGTATCCTTTAGCCTTGTGGTTTGTATGAGGCTAGCCAAGGGTTAGTCTTATACTGATTACAGCGGTAGCACCCCCCCCCCCCATTTTGGTGTATAATTTTCTTTAATAAAAGAAAATTTTCAACTATAAATTTTAGGGGTGTTACAAGTATGGAATTCACAAAGTATCATGCTTATCATAAATATAGAAATCATGGACGAAAATATATGATCATGCAGGTGACAAGTGAATGATTCAAATAATTAGATAAGTTTAAGCTCTATTTTCTTCAAACGATCATGAGATCCAAATCACCATTTTATATAATCCATTAATTTAATTATTCATATTTCCTTTTTATTTGAGCAGTGAGTTGAATTATCTCCCTATGGTCTCTCAATACCATAGAAATCAAACCAATAACTAATGGGCATAAAGTCTAGCCAAAGCCAAGAGATTCATTAATGGTCATAAAAGTCTTGTAAAAGTGTAATAAACTACCAAGACCCTTTAGTATATATAAATTCTAATACATCATTAGTGTCTATAGTTGGTAAGTTACTAGGATCTCACCTAAAAGTCATAATAAACGCCCAAATATAAACTAACCCCTGGTAGCTAATTGAGTGTTAGATAATCTAGACTCATGTAATGCTCTATGATATTCCACTTTAAGTAATTAGTGTCTTATTCATCAAGTCATGTACCAAAAAAGGTCTGCAAGTCACACTAAATAAACCATATCCACATAATCATTATAACTTAACCATCATAAACACCCCAACACTAGATGGGAATTCCATCAATGCTTCACCAAATTTAACCTATCAAGTGAGCTAATTTATTTAGGCCAAGAACTAGATTTTTATTATTCAAGAGTCATACCATAACATATTTATTTCCAAATTATGCATCAAAAACCTCCAAAGGCACTTTGTGATGATACCATTAATTATGGAATAATTTAATTCATCCAATAGGTTAGTTAATACATGCCATAATATGGGTTTTTTTATCATCAAATAATCATATTATAGTGTAGTACCAAGCCTTAAATCATACTAATGTTAAAAGGAAACAAATAGCACTCTCTAGATGAACCAGTTGATTTGTTGTATGAACTAGATGTTCGGTTTAGTGCAACCAAACCCAATAGTCCCTTGTTAAAAGCATACGATCAATTTATCAAACTAATCCACTATTCAAAGACCAATGGATTGGTTCAGACAAACCAACTGTTGGGTTCAATTGGAGAACAACTAGAATGAATCACTAGATGATTATAATCTTGTATACTTAATTATTTAAGCTAAAATAATATAGAATTAATGGATTTAAATTATGAGATTAGTTATTAAATTATTAAATTTTATTTTATTAGTAAAATTAGAAGAAAGAAGAAGATGGGATAAAGTACCATCAAATGAAAAATAAGGCCCAAAGGGTAAAGAAATAAAGGGCTCAAGCCTAAGAGATAAGCACACAAAGAAAAAAGGAAAAAAAGAAAAGAAAAATGAGCAAGCATGGCATAAAAGAAAGGGGAGAGACTAGGAGTCACTGGGGAAAAAATAAAGGAAAAGACGGCTAGTAGGGGCATAAAGAGAAGAGAGATGGAGGTAGGGGAGAGAAGGAAAGAAAAAGACAGTGGGCAAAGGTAGGAAGAGAAGAGAGGGGCATGCACAAAGAGAGATGGAGAAAAGGAAAGAGAGGTAGGAGGAGGGCAAAAGGAACAATGCAAGAGAGGAGAAAATAAAAAAGTTGACAAGTAAGAAGAAGAGAGAGAGGACATACGATGCGATGGGGGGAGAGAGAGGGGAGATTAGGAATAATTTATTTTAGATAAAAATAAGCAATTTATCATTCGATTAAATTGCTAAAATTTTCATCCATATTTAATTTTTGGCTATTTCTTTCTTTATTTATAATATATATTTTTGTGTAATTAAATTGTTTATTATGAATGGCTAAATAATTATTGCTGGGGAATAATTGAATCCCTAGACTATAGTTTGAGATGTAATATCAATTTCCTTTGTTTAATGATATTATCCTTTGACTATAATTTAATTCTTATAACTTATATGTGTGATTTTATTGAGTATAATTTATATAGTTCATACCTCGTTATGTCTTCCTCATAGTAATGGTATATAGGATTATATGTTTGCTAGGTGGCTATATAAATATGCTAGAATTCATATATATAAATTACAGTTAGGTTAGATAATAATTCGCCTAATACTTTTGTGATTCTAACAAAATTAGTAGAACATTTAGATAATTATGGGTGAAAGGAGGGGAATACAACTAGACACACTTGAGATACTAGTTTAGATACTTGGACTAACATCCTTTTAATTATACTTAATGCTTTAAATCTAGTTGAATATAGGAGCCTCTCGTTACTACTATACTGCTAGAATTTAATAGGATTTAGTATTGGTGATTTGTTGTAGTAATTATTTCAGGGAATTAATATAAGTTATATAAACTTACTTTTGGCTTACAACTTTGTCAGTCTCTTTTTTTGTGATTAAAAGGTAACTTAGAAATTGTTGTTATACTTTGACCTGGTTTAATGTTGGATTTTGACTTTCTTAATACATTTGTTATATTGGTATTTTTCAATATGTATTTTCTTATTTGGTTTTATTTAAATTTTATTATTTTCTATTTGGAACCCTCATAATTATGATTTTCTTATTAATTATTTTTGTGTGATGTAGAGTATTTTATTTTATTATTAGTGAGCTAGCTAAGTTTAGATGAGCCCCCTCAATCCCTAGCTTATAATGATATCCTTATTTACCAATATTACAATTGACAACAAAAAGGTTTAAATTACGTGTTGCCTATGTCCATACCACCAGAGAAGTAATGGATTGGTTTGGCTAACCAGTCAATTGTTGTAAAGATCATTTGATCGATTTAGTTGAACTAGTCGATCATTTGCACACAAAAACACATGCTCATATATTTCTAAACACAACTTCAACCCCAACTATCAACCACATCATACCCATATCATTACCATTTTAGAAAACTAAAATTAGACATGCCCAAATGCTAAAATCATGTTGCATTTTTAGAGAATTATCAACACCTTCCCACAACCAATATTTCCTCAAAATACTTCAACTCATAACATGTTTTATGAAAATAATAATACTGCCATATGATCGTGTAGAAATTCAGAATTTTCGACATACACTAGCTCACATACTCATTCGCTCCACACCTCAAAGGTAAGATGACTTACATATCAAAGTTTAACAAGACAACGCCAATCATGGAAAGCTATAGCTAAAAACCCCAAATAACGAACACCTTAAAGAGAAGAATAAAAACTAATAAAGTATTTATTTAAAAAAATCATATAAACCAAAACAATTACAAATTTGAGGGAAATCAGAAAATACCACCTCCTTAGTGGACTCTAAGTAAAACCATCTAAAACCTCAATCTTTTTCTAAATTTGACTCTATCTTGCTTAAAGGTAAAATAAGGAGTTAGAAGAAGGATTGGAAGAGGTAAGGGAGATCAAAAATAAAAAGCACAAAGGGAAATAAGTTGAGACACTAGTGCAAGAGAAGTAGGGTAGACTTTTTGGCTAAAAGAAAATAAAAGGAAAGAAGAGTTACGATTATTTATACACCTAGAATTTGCTAAGAAAGGAAGACGAGAGAGAGGTCTAACCAAAACCCTAACTATCCCGCTCAAATTTGGTCTATAAAGGGAAACTTTATTAAGGGATGGTTGACTTTTACTTAAGATCAAATGATAAATGCTAAGAAATGCAGGCCAATGCATCTTAGAAAGTTTTGAACATAAGAAGGGAAACATAGATAGATCGATGTGGACAACAAATCTCTAGGACTATAGAGATTTTCCAAGACGGAGATTGTCCATCTAAACATTACACATAAGAGGGAAGAAGAATATGATAAAGGATGAGGTTATCGTTGCGCTTTTGTCGATTTTAGCCTTTGAATCCTTTCAAGGTGGAAGAAAGGCTAGGTTTAAAGGTCAAAAATCACCAAAGATTGTTTAGGAAACCTATCAGTGCCTATTTACTAAGATTCAAATTTGTTAGAAGAATCTTTCCATAAAAATCAAGTTAAAATATTGCACAGGTTTGACAAACTGGTTGATTGGTTTGTCAAACCAGTTGACTATTCTAAGGATCGGTCGATTGGTTTGACAGACCAATTGAATGGTTTCCTCGAACCATAACCTAAGATAAAAATGATAGACTAGCTGATTGGTTCCTAGAACCAATCACCCAAAAATCATTTTTTTTAAAGGCTAATTTTTTTTCAATTCCTTTTAAAATCAAATCCAAAATACATTTTCAAAGCAATATCAATGTCAACAAAAACTTGTTACACAAAATAATTTCACAATATTTAGATTTTAAGTTTATGGGGGATTACATCCCATGTCATAGGTTGAGCCTTAAGAGATTCGTCGTGTGTATGAGGTAGCCTATAAGGTAGGTTCAGGCCAAGTACTATATGGGTCTAGTAATGTATCAAAGATAAATCTTTAGGCTCGAGAGTCTCGTTTGGAGATAACCTATAACAATAATAATATTTTATAAGTAATTCTAAGAAATAACTATAACCTAATCACAATTATAAATAAATGATTAATAAAAATGATATTAATAATAATAATATATTAGTATTAATGGTTAAAAATATAATAATAATAATAATAATAATAATAATAATAATAGTATTAATAATATTGATAATAATGACGTATAAAATAATTCATAAATTATAACTTATTTTCATAATATTTGATAAGGGTATAAATCTATAATATAACCAGAGTTAATGAGAGTGAGTAATATTAATATTATTATGTAATGATCATATACACATTTAATAATAATAATTTATTATTAGTGCTCTGTTAAGATAGTATACTATAAATATTATTGATTAATTATTTTGGGTTTAAAGGTATATGGGGATAAGGGTAAAATAGTAAAAGTGCATTTATTAAATATTAAAATAATAAATAACTATTATTAAAATAATACTTGCCTAACATTTTTATTATATATAAGTAATAACAATTTGTTTTAGTTCAAATAAATTAAGAAACACTTTATTACTTTGAGATAAATTTATGTACAAATTTATGTTTACTAAATGCTCTATTGTATTGTTATTTTATATATTATTACTCTAGATCAAATTTAGATTGTGTATTATAACAAATAATAGTACTTTTGTATTTTTATATGAATATGACTAATGAGGTAAAAGATCATAGAGAGAGAAAAATAAAAATAAAATTGGTTATAATTACAATAATATAATTAATATTGTTATGGTAAAAATAATATAATAGAAAAGTTAAATTTAAAAATTAAATGATTCTTTCTGTATTTGAAAGGAATTTTTTTAAATATAAAATTTTGTTTAAAAAAATCTTTAGACAGCCTTATTTTTATCTTTCTTATTTTTTACATTAATTGATATATTATTTTTTTTAATAAAATATTTAATTGTAATATTATGATATATTTATTACTTATATATATAAACTGATCACGCTGTCCAGAACCTTATGAAACTTTGTAAGTTATATAATGAACCTAAAATATAATGATCAACTTTATTAAAAAATGATGGAAACGATCACGCTGTCTAGGACTCCAGACGTCAGAGTGAATCAATAGCAAGCTTTTCTGAATACACGTTGACGAGCTTACGAGTTACGAGCAGTGTGTAAACAAATGCAACTCGATGTAAAAATAAAATAAAAATGTATGGGACGGGGGATGCATTCAGTCAATGACTCATTTTGCTTTGATTAAATTGGCTATTTAGAGCTGTTTGGCCGCCACCTTCGCCATCATTCCCCCCATCCATTCAAATCATTTCCGAATTCCCCACCGAGTTTATACCCACGACCCAACGTTAATTGCATCATCCTTGCTGCTAGCTTAACTCAAATATCAAACAACCGACAACAATGATGGCAGCACCACCGCCACCGACGCCAGCAGCGGCGTACACAGCGCTCCCGAACCCAGTTGTGGTTGTAGGTCCACAGTTCCTGGCAGGGTACCCGGTGGATCTGGTCATCACCAAGAAGCTAATGACTTTAAGGGAAGGCCAATTTACTGTGACGGATGTTAATGGAAACACCATGTTTACCGTCAAAGGTTCAGTCTTCAGCATCCGTGATAATCGCGTCCTCCGCGACGCTGCTGGTGTTCCTATTGTCTCTTTTCGTCAAAAGGTTTGTCAATTCTCGATTTTCGCTCTATTTGCTTCCTGTTGGCGTATCTACCTGATGATCCGGTTCTTATTGGTTTTGTTCCCCGCCTTAAACTCCCCTGCTAGGATATTGTACCTAACATGAAATATGTATTTCTCTGTCCTGAGTTGACCGTTTTAGTTCCTTTCTTTGAAATGCGTGTGAGTTTGGTACGATATGCAAAGAAACCCAACTATCAGCATTAATCTAATACTATTGAAGAAGAAAGATCCAACATGGAGACCTAATGAACCAGGGGCTGAAAATCAACCGTGGCATTAACAGGTTAACCTGGGCTATGTCAGGTGAGGTCTAACCGGTTAAACGCCATAATCGTTAAGAATTGGTTAACGGATGGTCGAATCGATTAAAACTGCAGAGCGACTTGCCGCACGAGTGGTATGAGTAGTGCAAACCATTTGTACAAGGACCGGGGTTGTACAGAAAAACGGGAATGGGAATGGGGATGGACAACGCGGACTTTGGAATCGGGAAACGCTGGATGGATAGAGTCTCGGCTGTCAGCAATACCATAGATTAGGACAACAAGAGAAAACTTGTTTAATCATTATAAAAGTGTGAATGTCCTACCAGTATCGATTCTGTTTTTAAACTATGGTCTAAAGTCAACGCTTTTTCTTTTCCTTTTTTTTTTAAAAAAAATAATAATCTTGTATATAGTAAATGGAAGTTTGCTATTTTTTTCTTGGTCAAATACTATCGATATTTATTTAATATTTTTGACCCTGAGCATGGTAAAAGTTAAATGCACGGAAACAAATGAAAAGTCAATGAGGAAGTCACTAAGTTTTTTAATATAAAAAACATACTTTAAAAAAGTTAAAATTTATTTTTTTAATTTTATCTTTTTTTATTTATTATTATCTATACATTAAAATTTTATTATTTTTTTAACAAAGGAGATAAATATAATTATAAAAATATTTTGATTTGTTTGTTAAAAAAATTATACTGATTGATAGAATAATTTATTTTATACGAAAAATTTAATTTATTTTTGGGTCAAAATCAGATATGTGCTCAAAGCTAAGCCGATAAATGAAAGTTGATGGGACGTTCAAGGTTTAAGGTACGGAGGTGGTTTGTCTTAAATTCTAATTGAAATTAGCTTATAGATTTGTCAAATACACACATAATCAAATTGAAATAACCAAATAAGAAATAAATAAGATTTAAATATTTTTTATGTCACACGAGGAATAATATTTTTTGTTTGAAATTGGGGTGCATAATGGCACTCACTATTGTTATAGCTGCACTTGTAATAGTAATGCTTTGTTCTTTGTCGTTTAATTTTACAACTTATAAGATTTCATTGACATTAATCATATTAGATCAAAGCCAATAATATTATATTTGATTATCATAAAAATCATCATCAATAAGTATTATTATTATTTTCATTTTAATTATATAAAAATAATATAAGTAGTAAATAATTAATAATAATGTTAATATTTATAATGTTATCGTTATTATTATAATTTTTATTATAATTACTATGAATTTAATTGTTAATATTACAATTATAATTATTATAATAGAAGGATTGTTATTATAATAATTAATATCAATTTTCATAATTAATTGTTATTATAGTTAATAATAGTAATAACATTATAAATATTAATATTGTAATTAATGTTCGCATCATGAACACTAAACCAATCATATTAGTTCAAATGATATTATAATAATATAAGATATTATATTATAAATTGGGGTATCAATGTCCATAAGTGGGAGCGGGATTGATATTTTATTGGGTTCTCGTAACCATCACATTTGTTAAACGGTTAACACAAGAAGTTCCTTTTCTAATATCTTCGTGTGTTCGTTAAATCTTGCTTATTTATTTTGCAAGTTCATTATCGGGGACAGGGATAACACTGCTGTGAATTCTTATCAATGTCTCATCTCATGCATCTAAAAACCTCGTTTAGAAAGTGAAGTACTAACCATGTAGGAATTTCAGTCATTGACACTATGAACTCTCTCTCTCTCTCTCTCTCTCTCTCTCTCTCTCGTTCTTACTCCATATATCTTGATGATATGTGAGCTGCTAATCGATTAACCGCTCAATCTAGTTGATAGCTAGGACAAAGGAAAGATCGTCGTCTTTTAAACAACCTCTATCGTTCACAGCTTATGGGAAACGTCCACTTCTGATTCTTTTTAAGGAACCCTAAGTAGGGTCTAGGGCCACCTACTGTTTGGTCACAGCATCTTTGAAATGAACACAATGCTCTCTCCTATATATTGCAGCTACTTTGTCCACGTCAGTACATTTATTTAGAAGAAAAGGCAACTCCTGATATCGATGCCATTATTGACCGATTATGGAGAGGTCAAGATGAGATGCATTCATTCTCACATTTATGAGCTATGGGTCGGTAGCTGTCTCTGATTCTGACATAACCAAAGAGAATATAATGTGATAGGGAGATTAGAATGTAAGACCATCGTGCAGATTTTTTAGTTATATCCACTATCTACACCAACACCTCTGCTTCCTATAGATTATATTATTTAGTTTTGTCAATACAATTGTATTTATACATTCTGTTTTGTGTTAATGAGAGTGGGTCCACCATTAACTAAGGTACAATATGATACGGATCCCGTCTAGCCAGTGATTTGGCTTAAGAACACACTCGTTCTTTCCGATTCAGAACCCCAAGAAATATTCGTTCAGACATGCAATACCTTGTCATCCTTTAATATTTTCAAACATTATAATATCGATCAGGTGTGCTTGCGTAGGAAAGGTACCAACAGCTCTAAAGTTAGCTCGAGCGTGGAGGGTTGAAGCCATATAAAATGCCTAGTGACCCCTCAAAAATCGATGTGAGGCAGGGCACAATCCTTCTTAAGTGATAGCATACACCACTTTGCTGAGGAAGACCGCCATAGAGAAAAATAATAGATGGTTTAGAGTAATTAAGTTACTTAAGTATATGAGAAGACAGCTAGATTACATTGATTGGAGCCTACCCCCGCCCAGGGTTCTCAAATAGAACACACGCACTTCAGCTATGACGGACAATGGAAAGAAAGCGATCAGTGGCATTGTTAGAGGTGGGTCATGGAACTGTATGTGTATTTTCTTTGATCCTTGATATCAAATGGATATTAATGAAGCTGTGGTGTATGATATTTTTGTTGCTCTTCTGGTATCTGGTGAAAAGAAATGGATTTCTAGTGAAGAAGGGGGGCTATGGAGGGTTTATTTCTTCTTGATTTTCATTGGGAACTTCAAGACCAGATGTCGCAGAATAGAGGATATTTATCAAGGGAAGAGTGCTTACCATATTGCGACTGGACTAGCTAACTATGGACTCCCGATACTAATTAAACCTCTTCTTGCCTTGGTTGTGATTTTCTTAATTTCGACACCAGGGTTGTTTTTATGATGATGAGAATCGGTTCTATTGTGCTTTTTTTTTCCTTTTGCTTTTTTTTTTTCTTTTTGGTGTTTCAGATCCTTGATGTTCCTGCTCGTGTCTTGTGATTTGCTTACCATTGATGTTTTTGTGTTGCTGTGATGCTATTATTTATTCAGAACAAGGGTTTTCTAGAAAGAAATTAGAAATTGATTTCTATTTCTTGCTGCTGCTTTTTTTTCACTCATTCAAAACAAGTTCTTATTATGTACCATTTTGTATAAGCAGATAATGACGATGCACCGTAGGTGGAAGGTATTCAGAGGAGAAAACTCGGACGATAAGGACTTGCTCTTCAGTGTGAAGAAGTCCTCGCTGCTCCAATTTAGAACGAAGCTGGATGTGATCTTGGCTGGCAATACACAAGAAGATGCTTGTGATTTCCATATTGAAGGAGCCTTTATGCAGAGTGGTTGTACCATATACCTTGGAAACTCCTCCACTGCTATTGCCAAGGTAAAATATTATTTATGCAAAAACCATTATGCAAGCATATAATTTTTGCTTAATTGTCATGTTTTCATGCATACATGCAGATGCACAGGAAACACAGCATCCAGAGCCTGATTTTGGACAAAGACACTTATACTGTCACTGTGTATCCAAACGTGGATTATGCCTTCGTAGCTGCGCTAGTTGTGATTCTTCATGAGATCAATGCGGACAGAAGTGGCAAGGATTAAGCGAGCTGGCTACAACCACACTTTAATTGCTCGTTCGAATTAATTCCGTTTCGGTGTGCATGTGTTTTGCAATTCTCTTTACTAATCGTCACTTCTGTTTTCAAGCTTAAAATCGAAGGTTGAAAACAATGAATTAAATTACTTCGATTTTAAATCTGTTGTTCTCCTCAGCTTTGACCACCTTCATTGTTCGTTGAAAACCAGATGCCGATGTAACATTTAAAGTTTGATAAAAACAACTGCCTATATATCATTGGGTTTTGTTTTTTCGAAAAATTATTTTTACGTTGTGGAATTTTTTCTCCCCCAAAATATCCCATTTCACCGGCATTTTCTTCCGCTAATCATTGATTGTCCAATTCGATTTATCTTCACTCATTTTTTTTTTTTTAAATATTCTAAAAAAGATAAATATTTGTAAGATATGGATACACATGATAACTATTTATAAAAAATACATAACTTTTATCGGTAGAAATACAAGATATATGTATATGTAATTATAAGGGATGGCAATCTTTGTTGTTTTCTCATCATCCCACTATCATTTCATGTCGTTTGATCCTTCCTCCCATAGGCACTTTGTGTCGTCTCCCTCTTCTCCCTTTGTCATTTTTTGCCCAATTGTCCAACTAGATTTATGCTCACACATTTCGAAAAAAAATATTCTAAATAAGACAAATATTTACAAGGTAGGCATGATAAATATTTGTAGGGTACGGGTAGATATGATAAATATTTGCCGAGTATGGTACATATAAATTTTATCAATAGAAATACAGAATATGAATATATATATATATATATAGATAGATAGATAGATAGATAGAGAGAGAGAGAGAGAGAGAGAGAGAGAGAGAGAGACATTTAGTATCATATACATATTGTATATAAAATACAAATGTAGGAATGATTTTTAACTATTGGATCCGGTAGATCTGATGGTTGAAAATCATTCCTACACATTACCACGCATTGTGTAGTATTCAGCCGGCCGTTTGTCCTATTTTTTCCCGAGCTTACTTCCGTCTTGCAGCCTCCCTTTTTCCACTGTGCTCGACTGCTCGACATCGCCATTGCATCCTCTGCATCTCTTCGTTTTTGTCGAAATATTTCACTACTTGTCTCTCTGTCATCCTTCTCCTTCTACATCTCTCCATTTTAGTTGAAGTTCATTGAAGCTACTCTATATCTTTGTTTTTTCGTGTCCCTCTCTCCTCGAAGTTGTCCCTCGCTATCGACTTTCAACCTGTGCATCTTTCTATTGCCGTCAAAGTAGCTCGTCGCTCGGAATTCTTCTCTTCATCGCTTTGTATCTATTCGTCGAAGGTGCGTTTGTTTATTTTAAAACCTATTTCTAATTCAGCAATGAAAATGTGATTTGTGGACATTGAGATGTGATTGTGTTTATCGTATCGCATCACTCGGTGTATGAATGTGGTGATTGTTGTCCGTTTGTTCATTTTTAATTTGATTTTTGTGCTGATTGTTCTGGTATTGCTGATTGATTTTGTTCATTTTGAATTTAATTTGTGTGCTGATTGGTTTGGTATTTTCATGTGATTGTTGTCGGTTTGTTGTATATTTTGCATAATATCTACTGATATGGTGCTCGTATTGACGATTGATGTCTGAATATTGGGTTTGTTGTGTGATATTCACCTTCACCTGCAACATTCGAGAATCAGTTGGAATTTTTTTTGTCTGCCAAGTGATGTTTGTTCTTTGTTGATTGTTTTTTGTTGCTATTCGACACTTATACATGACTTGGAACATTGAGGCATGAGCTACAACATTTCAGTCCTGTTGTTGTTTGACAATTAAGCATGGGCTTCATTTTGCGATTCAGCAATTTAATGTCATATTTAGAAGATATAATTGATAAAAATTATTATAAAATAACTAATTAAAAAAATAGCCAACAATTGTTGCATATGGTAGAGGTCGGCAATGTTAGTGTAGGTATTTTTAGATGTAAAGTAGATGACTATTGGAAAAATTAGAAAGGAACTCAAACTAATGGGCAAAGCATACCTTCCAACTTGTTAAAAAAAATAACTAAGCTCTTAGTTCCAGTTTCCTTAATTAAATACAAAAATAATTTGTTAATTAAAGATCAAACAAAAGAAAAACATTTGATTTATGTTGTTTGCTAAGTGATTATTATTTTATAGAGCATCATTTGGATCAGATTCAATAATAGGAATTAGTGTATGGATAATATTCAAGAATGGCTAAATGTTAGCATGCGTGTGTGTCTCATTTGTAAATAAGAATTTGCTGCATTCTTGAGGATTTTATGGATAAAAGAAAAGGAAAGAAATGAATTACTAGTAGAACAATAAAGATATACAACAAGCATAGCACTTAGTAGATTGTCCATCATAGAATATAGCAATTATGATCATGATAAGTATTTATGGCTGATATATTAGTGAATTCAGAAGAAAAATAAGAATAAACAACCTATTTTAGAATAAATAATTATGGTAAGAATTTTGACATTCATAAACTTATACCAAAATATCACAGACATTGCGTTCTTAGTTTTATCTACCTATACTTATTTCCATCTTAATATTCTTGTTTGTGATAGATTTATTTGTTTTATTGTATAGACGTTATGAGTGACAAACATGATTCTTCTTCTCCCTCAAAGTTAAAAGATGTTGATAGTGGTTTGGTGACTCCCAAGTCAATACCTCACACATCTCCTGGTGGAACAACAAAAGAATGGATACCTTGTTGTTCACTAGAAATAGCCCCTTTTGTAGGAATGAGATTTGAATCTTTGGATGGTGGAATTAAGTTCTACAAGAATTATACATATACTTCTAGTTTTAGTGTCTGTTTGTGAAATGCCTCGAAAATTCTAATTTTAAGAATCATAGTTAAAAAAGGTTTTATTAGGAAAAGTAATTAAATAATTGATTTTTATTAAAATAAAAGGGAATTAATTTGGGCAAATCAAGAATAAATTTATAAGTATTTTAATTAGGAAGAAATTTGGGTATTTTAGCTAATTAAGGATTTTATTTTTGAAATCAATTAAATAAATTATTTTTATTAAATAAGAGGAAATAAATAGGGCCAAATTAATAGGAATTTTATAAATAATTAAATTAGAGAAAATTAGAGTAATTTGCTAATTAAAATAGAATGTATGAAAAACCTTTTAAAAATCCTAAATTAGCCTAAAAAGGGATTTAAATATTATTTTATTTAAATATTATCATTTTTAAATATCCCCAAATATCCTAATTAATTTAATTAACCTAACCCATTATTTTCTCCTTTTTCCTTTTCCTTTTTCCTTTTCTTTCTTCCTTTTTCCTTTCTTTTTCTTTCTTTTTCTTTCTTCTTCTTTTCTTTTTCTTCCTCCCCTCCCGCAAACTGGGCCAGCCCAGCGGCCCATTTTCCTTCCTTCTTTTCTTCTTTGGAGCGGCACAGCCGTTTCTCCTTCCCGTGGTCCATTCTTCCTTTTCTTTCTTTTCTTCTTCTTCAGGCAGCTCAGGTGCTGCGCTTTATCTCTTTTTCCCCCTAAACGTCGCATTTCATTTAAATTTTCCCTCCACCGCGCTGACTGGCCTGGTTCCTTCCTTTTCTTTCTTTTCTTTCTTCCCCGGACCGCCGGTCCAGCCCCCTTTCTTCCTCCTTTCTTATTCCTCCTTCCCACCGTTGATATGTAACTCCACCGCCCACCTTTAAAAATGACACCACCGATCTCGTCGTTTGACCGGCCATTTCCCCTCTATTTTTCCCTATTGATTCGTCGACCCCGTCGTCCAACCACTCTCCCCTCTCCTCGCATGATTTCCATCATCCCTGCCCCTACTTAGATTTTTGCTGACCAAATGACGCCGCCAGAGAATCCTAACCCTACTTGCCCTATTCCCTTGTCATCCCACAAACCTCACCCTATCATTTTAACCCTATAAATACCCCTAGATTGAACTCTATATCGAGCTTTGGTTGCTTTCCCAAAAAACCTACCTTGTGCGCTACTGCCATCGGCCAACTCCGCCACCCACTCCCCCTACCTAAGCCTTTCCTACATTGTCCTCTACCCAACTAAACCTCCCCTATCCCTCAATTTTCCCTACACAAGCTACCCCGGTTGTGCAAAGTTTGCTTCCCAATCAGCCCTCTCTTCCACCTCCGCTACCCTTCAAACCACCATTAGCCACCTCTCCTATCGTAGCCATTGCCCCCTACACCTCCCAATCTATTCTGTAGACCCTCCTCTATATTCTCCTACCTTTCTTTTCCTCTTCCTCCCTCTCCTCATCTTTTTCTCTTTCTCTTCCTCTTTCGGCCACCATTGCCACTACCGTGCGCCGCCACCTTTGGCTGCACCACCACCTTTATTCTACTCCTCTCCACCTGGGAAACTCTAAACACCCCAAATCCCACCTCCATTCTACCTCTCCTTTTCTCAGCATCTAACTTTTTTCCTTTTCTTCCCTTTTTCTAGCCACCGTCGCTGCCACCGTGCACCACCGCCAATGCCGCCTATCACTACCAGCCTAAGGTTGAACCCTAAACCTTCTCAACCCTTTTTCCCTATTTAATTAAGTTTATTTTATTTCAATTTTAGCCTATTATTCAATTATTATTATTATTATTATTATTATTATTATTATTATTATTATTATTATTATTAAGTTCAATATTATTAGTATTATTATTTCTCATTAGGGCTGACCTTATTTGGCTGAGTAGATTATTAGTATTAGTATTATTAATATTATTAGTATTATTATGAGTTTTTATTTTATTTATTAATGTTATTATTATTATTATTATTATTATCATTATTTTGAAATTATTATTATTTTGAAATTATTATTATTATTTCATTATCATTATTACAACTATTTTACTATTAGTGTTGCTATTATTATTATTATTGTTATGCGATTATCATCATCATCATCATCATCATCATCATCATTATCATCGATGTTAGTATTATTATTCTATATAGAGCTGAAACCCTATTGTGCCTATTTTGATATGTAATAGTAGTATTATAAATATCAAGTCTTATTATTATTATTATTATTATTATTATTATTATTATTATTATTATTATTATTATTATTATTATTATTATCATCATCATCATTAGCATTTATTATTATTATTAGTGTTGTTATTATTATTATTAGTATTATTATTATTATTATTATTATTATTATTATTATTTATTAGCATTTATTATTATTATTAGTGTTGTTATTATTATTATTATTATTATTATTATTATTATTATTATTATTATTTAATAAGTTTATTATTATTCAATGTAGGGTCAAAACCCTACTTCATTTTATCTTCAATTATTATTATTATTATTATTATTATTATTATTATTATTATTATTATTATTACGTCATTACTATTATTATTACTATTTTTATTAATAATGTTCTAATGACTTTATTAGCATTATTTTGGTGAAGGGTTGAAGCCCTTATCTCACCATCTGTTTTGAATAATATTAAAATATTATTAGTATTTTTAGTATTATTATTACCGTTACAATTATTATTATTTTACAATATTATTATGGTTTTTATGTAATACCCCGAATTGAGTGGAGTGTTATAAGGATTGATTTGGCTACTTATATCAACATGTTATACCATCCTTTTGGTAATTCCATCTTAAGAACTCCACGGTTAAGCGTACTAGCCGTGGAGTAATTTTAGGATGGGTGACCTTCTGGAAAGTTTTGAAAATTTCTCGGAAAGTGCATGAGTGAGGATAAAGCGCACTGAAAGGACTTGTGTTGATATGTGGAGCCAGCCGATCAATCCGAAAGCACTTCAAGGTAGCCCCCGCATGGTCGTATCGACTTGGGGTATTACAAATGGTATTAGAGCGAAACCGCGATCGTGAGCCTAACTTGAATGAGCCAGTCAGCCACCTAGCGGGACGATTCTTGGGATAAACTGTATTTAGACAGTTAGTGGTTGAGGACGTTGCATTCTTTGAGTGGAGGTGAATGTAATATCCCAAATTGAGCGGAGTGTTATAAGGATTGATTTGACTACTTATATCAACATGGTATACCATCCTTTTGGTAATTCCATCCTAAGAACTCCACGGTTAAGCGTGCTAGCCGTGGAGTAATTTTAGGATGGGTGACCTTTTGAGAAGTTCTGAAAATTTCTCGGAAAGTGCGTGAGTGAGGACAAAGTGCGCTGAAAGGACTTGTGTTGATCTGTGGGGCCAGCCGATCAATTCGAAAGCACTTTAAGGTAGCCCCCGCGTGGTCGTATCGACTCGGGGTATTACATTTTATCATTATATTTATATTCTATTTCTATTATTATTTTTTGTATTATTATTACTATCATTATTATTATTTTGGTAAAGGGGCCGAAGCCCTTATGTCACTTTGTTTTTGAGTAATGCCCTTTTTTTTATTGTTACTATTATTATTATTCTTATTAATATTAACATTGATATTATTTTTAGTATCTTTACTATTATTATTTTAGTATCATCATTATTATTATTAGGGTAAAGTCTTCAACCTTATATTATCAACTTTTATAATATTACTATTATTTCTTATATCTTTAGCAAAGTTAGTAATTAGTTAATGTCATTATTATTAATATGTTATTATTTTGTTAAAAACCTAGTCTTAGAATAAGTTAGTAAATAATAGTATTTTTGGTATGAGGGAATCTAATTCTAGTTTTTCCCTCATATAGGTGAGACCAGTCAAAGCCCTAAGGAGGCGTAGGAGCATGCTCCAACACCGGTGTCGTTTTAGGTAAGGGTGTTACTAAGGCCTTATATGTGTTGGTGTGCATTATATGCTTTGTATGTTATGCATCCTATGTTAATCATTATATTGATTTCATGTGTGGCATGGCGTGGAGTTGAAGTGTGTTCATGTGTTGTTATATAGCATGTGTATTATGTATATGTGATAAAATATTGTGGTATATGATGATTTGTTTGTGACCCTTTAGACATGCATATGAGTATGTATAAAAGCGGTATTGTGTGGGAGAAGGTTGAAAAAGAAAAATGGAAAATAAGTTGACCAAAGGGGAGTAAGTTAACCAAGAAGAAATGAGTTGACCATGAGATGTGAGTTGACCTAAAAATGTTAATGATCCATCAGCGGAAGAAGAATAGGGGGTGAAAGTAAAATGAAGGAATGGGAGAGTCTATGGTTTTGTATGGGAGAATTTAAACTAGGGTTTTGTATGTATGGACTTTGGGTTTTGCATGGCAAATTCTATGGTGTTGTATGGGAGGATCTAATCTAGGGTTTCGTATGGATTGAATCTAGGGTTTGGTATGGCTGAATCTTGGGTTTTGTATGGTTGAATCTAGGGTTTCACGTGGGAGTTTTAAGGTTTTGCATGAAAAGTTCGAAAGGTTGCATGGGAGATGTAAAGTTTGCATGGGAGTGAAATTTACGTATAGAAAGTTGATTTGGGGTATAATGAAGATAATGTAAGTGTTGTTTGGGTGTTTGAACACTTTGGATGAAAAATAGTATGTGGAGCAATATAAGGGTATGTAGGAGACTGAGCTAGGGTTTGGTGTGGCTACTTAGGGTTTTTGTGGTAGCATGTGTACTTAGTTATTAAAGTGTAATGATGAGGGTGGAATCTATGAGTTGTGATGTATGGAGTGTTAAAAATGAGTTGGGTTGTGTGAAGTGGAGTAAAATGGGACACTTAGGCCTAAATTAGGGTTTTTGGGGAAAAACCCCTAGAGTAAGAAAATAAGTGGACTTGGAGGTGTATAGTAGTGGGCCTTGACCCACATACATTGGGAATAGACTTCTAGTGTGGGTTAGAGTTTAGAGGAAATGTTGTTTGGGCAAGTTAGGAGGTGCATAATTTCATGATATGGTACGAGTCTTTTGGAAGATAAGCGTAGGGGGAGTGATTTATGCATGTCTAGGGTAAAGTTTTCTGAATAAGACACCGTAATATATTAATCATGTAAAGTGGAAGATTATTGAGCCGGATCCCACCGATCCACCGGTTAGAAATAATGGTTAGGATGCTTAGTCCTATGTATATCCGATCCACCGGCCGTGATCGTGGTGGATTCCGAGCTCAATAAACCAAACACTAAAGTTTGCTAAAATACATAAAAGACATTAAGTACTTACAATGGAACACCATGCAAGCCAGGGTCAACTGATCCACCGATAAGAAATAGTGGTTAGGGTATGTTACCCTATGCATAACCGATCCATCGACTAATAATAGTGGGCAGGTGCATTGTGCCCTATTCGTCTCCACTCCACTGGCTATAATAGTGGGGGCTTCTGTACACGCATGAACTTGATAAAGAGCATGGTGTGGAATGAATATCCCTAAGAGCTTAATTAAGTAATTAATCCAGAATGGAAATGGGCCTTTATGTAATTACCCGAATGATTATATGATATTATTTTATCATGATGGTCTTTATGTTCTTGTTATTCTTCGGCATGTATTATGTGATTTTATGTTTTGGCCTTAGTGCATTGGTTACCATACTTAGTACGTAGCGTACTAATCACCCTTTTCATGGGTGCTGCTCATTCCCACAAGCAGAAGGCCCTTCTGACTTTGTGTAGGTGGGAAAGACATCAGGCGAGGTTGAGTGTTGAGCTTGTGGTTAGCTCAAAGTTCGAGAGTGTCATAGCCGTATTTACTCTTTATGCGATTTATTTCCTTCTGTATTTCTTTTTTATCGTATTTACCCTTTTATGATTTATTACCTTATATTGAGTATTTCAAATAAACATTTTATCGATTGTAAGATTATTCCCTCCGAGGAATTTTGATTTCACACTCTAATTTCTATCTTATTATTGATTATAAACTTTTATGCGTACTCTGATTTCTATGTTATGATCTTTCTAGTTCTTTTTATGAACTCTCGGTTTAAGTTTGAAAATAATCCTTTTTAGCCTTAGCACTTGGTACTGGAACAGTCGGAGAGAAACGATCTAGTACTAAGTGTGGTGGTAATATCCCCAGAATTTACGGGTTTTAATTTAATTACTTCCGCTTTTAGAAAAATTAGTGAATTTTGGGGTGTTATAGTTTTTCTGGTGAAAAGAGAACCGTGAGTAATATTGTGACATTAAAATATCTTGTTTGTACTAGGGAAGGGTTTAAACCATCGAAGAATATATGTTGTGCCCAAGGTAGTAGTGAAGGTTGAGCTAGAAGGAGAGTGGTTAATAGAGTGGGATGTAGAGCTAGAATATGTCTTAAGCGTAACATTGAAGGGTTTTATGTGATTTCAAATATTTTTGATGGACATAATCACCTTCTAGCTACCCCTAGTGTTAGACAATTTCTAAAAGAGGGGAGGAATTTGACTATAATGCATAAGAAGTTCATTACAGATAATGCTAGGATGAACATTGTCGTATCCAAATCATTTTGGTTATTCAAAGAACATATGGGAGGGTATGAAAATGTAGGTGCTCTATTATAGGATTTTAAGAATTATTCTAGGGATGTGAAGTGGTACATTGGAGATTCTGATTCTGATATGTCTATGGAAATTTTTCGTAAGAAGATAGAGAATTAGAACGGATATTATTTTGATTATATGGTTGATGATAGTGAAGTGCTTGTTTATGCTTTTTGGGCTGATTCTATATCTAGGAAGAATTACTCTCTATTTGGTGATATGATTTCATTTTATTGTACTTATGGTACAAATAATTACAATTTGATTTTTGAGCCATTTATTGAGGTTGATCATCACAAAAAAGTGTGTTACCTTTGGAGCAGGGTTAATAGCTCATGAAAATATTGGTTCATTTTAGTGGTTGTTTGAGACATTCTTGAAGGTTATGGAAAATATTGAGCCTTATTGTATAATAACTAACCAAGATCCAACAATGAAAATTGCTATAGAGAGGGTTTTCAAGAAGACTCACCATAGATCTTGTATGTGACACATTATGAATAAATTGGCCAAAAAAATTGGTCCTTCGATTCGGGACTCTAATTTCATAAATAGGTTATCTACATTTGTGTGGAGTGTAAAGCTCGAACCTGAAGAGTTCGAGTGTAAGTGGATGGGGATAATTGTTGAATTTGGTTTGGAGGAACATGAATGGCTTGCTCATATGTTTGATATAAGAAACTTATGGATACCTGCATATTTTAGAGACTTGTTTATGGGAGGGCTTCTATGAACAACTTCAATATCAGAGAATGAGAATAGCTTTTTTGGGACTTTCACTAATAATCATTGTATTTTAGTTGAGTTTTGTATGTGTTATGAGAATGCATTGGATGGACAAGGGTATAAACAATTGAATGTAAATAAGGTATCACAGTTGTCATATCTCGAACTTAGGACTCCTCTTAAATTAGAAAAGTATGCATCTGAGGTTTATACACATACTATATTTTTGAGTTTCAAATTGAGATTTTGTCTGCTTCATTTTCATGTGTACTTGATGATTTTATGAGAGAAGGTGATTTAGAGATTGCTGTGGTTGGTGAACTTAGTATGTCAAATTGTAAGAGTACTTTTCGGGTGGTATATAATATAATAAACCAAGATATTTAGTGCTCTTGTATGATGTTTCAAAGATGCGAGATTCCATGTAGGTATATAATTTGGGTTTTGAAAGAAAAAGGAGTAGACCATATTCCTACTCAGTTGGTAGTGAATCGGTGGACTAAAGATGCCCTAAAAAATCCAATCTATGATATAGAAGGGAACCCATTGGTGATGATATGAAGACTAATTTGATAAGGTTATGGTCTGAAATGTTTGAATGTGTCAGTCTAGTTGAAGGGAATCAAGAAGGTATCCATCAATTTATAAAAGTTCTTGAAGATTTTAAGAAGGAATGGAATGATAAGAATAGTTGCGATAAGCCTTCAAGTAAATCAGATATCATTGAATCCTTAATTGGGATAAGTGCTCCAAGTGAAGTTACCATTCAAGTCCCACGTCAATCCAAAAATCAAGGAAGTGGAAAGAGGATCAAAGGGGAGAAAGAAAAGACCATTGAGCAATAAAAGAAGATGATAAGAAAGTGCAAGGCATGTGGAGAGTATGTAGGCCATGATAGTTGGAAATGTCCCACAAAATCAAAATTGAAATCAAAGGTAAAAGAAATTATTTTACTTCTCCATCTAAAGTTGCAATATTTTTTTAATTCCTTAGTTCAAATTGTAACTAATGTCAGTTTTTTATATGTCAATGACTGATTTTGGAATGAAAGACGGGAGTTGAATGTAATTTTTTTTTTCAACTTCATGAAGGTATTGGTCCTTGATGCTTTTTTTTTTTGTAGTTTAGATGATAGTGGAAGGTTTCTTTTTGAAGTGCTATAAGGTGCAATTGAAGGAGTTGTCAAATTTTGAATCATGGAGGATTTTTTCTCCTTGACATATTGTATAATTAAATGAATATATATTTCATTAGTATGTGTTTTTTGGTTGGAACATGCATGCATTTGGATGGAAATTAGAGGGTTTAGGGTTTAGAAGATTTGGGGTTTGGGGTTTTGGGTTTTGGGGTTGTAGGGTTGTAGGGTTTAGTGTTTGTAGGGGTTAGGGTGTATGGTCTAGGGTTTGTAGGGGATTGGGGTTTAGGATTTGGGGTTTGTAGGGGTTTGGGGGTTAGGGTTTATAGGGTTTAAGGTTTATGGTTTAGGGTTTAGAGGGTTTGGAGTTTAGGGTTTTTAGGGTTTAGGGTTTGTGGTTTTAGGTTTAGGGTTTGTAGGGTTTGGGGGCAGGGTTTAGTGTTTCGGGTTTTGGGGTTAGGGTTTAGGGTTTATGGTTTGTAGGGTTTAGGGTTTGGTGTTTGGGATTAGGGTTTAGGGTTTGGGGTATGAGGTTTAGGATTTATGGTTTAGGGGTTAGTATTTATAGGGTTTAGGGTTTAGAGGGTGTATGGTTTAGGGTTTGGGGTTTGGGGTTTATGGTTTGTATGGTTTAGGGTTTAGGGTTTGGGGTTAAGGGTTTTAGAGGTTCGGATATCTGGTTTGGATATAGGTTTGGGTTAGTTTTTCAGTTAGATAGTAATAAAATCTTGATTGTTGATTAAATTTTAATCTAATGGATGTAATTGGTTCTTATGTTTATATTTTAATGGGGGTTTGTATGTGACCCTCACCTTATATATATATATATATATAATTATGAGGTGAGGAAGGAAAACTTAATTTTGTTGATACAAATTGATGGTTCTACTCTATGTCATCCAAGTACTTATATAAGTTTCTTTCATTTTTATTCTTCGTCATAGATAAATCAACAAATAAGTTTCGATATACATTTTTCAATAACCAACTTCATTGCTTAATCTTTCTATAAAATTTTAAATTACTTTTTTTTAAATACTCACAATGAATAATGAATTTGGAAGCCCTTCAAATTATGATGAGTATGTAACTCCGACAAACTACAACAAGTTTGGAATCCTGATGAACTACAATGATGGATTTAGAACTCTAACATATTTCAATAATGGATTTAGAATCCCAGCAAACTATAAATATATAGAAGAAATACATAAAATTCTCCAAATATTAATTACAACTTAGATGAAGAGGTAAAATAATTTATTATTATTGTTGTAAATTGCCAACTCTTTTTTCAAGATATGAAACGTATGAATGAATGTTTTAGGATCCAAAATTATAGGAGATTTTTTTTATAACAAATCAAATATTTTTTTTATCATGAAAAAACTGTATTTTGGGTTAAACAAATAGGTAGAAGTCATAGGATAATTTTGCTCATCAAAGGTTCTAGAAAATGAAATAATATAGGGGAAGGCTAAAACTTTATAAGATGTAAAATAAGTGAAACATACATATGTATTAGACCTATAGATAATGAAGGTGCATTTAATATAAGTTTTAAGAATATTGATTGCCCCTTTTTTTATTGTTGGTGTTGAAAATAATGGTGGAAGATAGCAAGTGGTAGTGAGGAATGAGACACACAATTGTGAATTAAAAAATTATGAACAATTACATGTTATTTGGATAAGTTGACATAAAATGAAGTCTAATTTGTTGATGAATATATCACAACTAACGTAAAACTAAGAAAAATCATACCACTTCTTTAAACACAATTTGAAGGAAATGTAAGTATGATAAAAACATATTTATAATCCCCGACAAAAGCTTAGGTTTGAAGAAATGGATGGTCAAATAATGTTACAACATGCTATGAGTATGTTGATTAAAATTATTATTTTTAGTGGCATCGAATTGAACCGGAATTAAATATAATAAGCAAGTATCTATTTATACATCCCGTATCTGTTAATATTTTTATATGCATTTTTTACCGTTTTACAAATGGATTGCACATACAATATGAATAGATATGAGATACCCTTACTTAAAATTGTTAGACTAGCACCAATACAATTGAATTTTAACATTGTATGTACATACATGTCATTTAAAAAGGAAGAAAATTATTCGTGGGTACTCGAGAGGTTTCATATTAATAAGAATATGGAGGAAATATGTATGAAAGTTTCTGGTTGTTCATCATTTACACATGGTTGTATGTCATAACGAAAAAATGTAATAAATGTCATGGATGGACAAACATACGAGGAACGAGTCTTGTTATTGGAGGAAGATTAAAGAAATATGTCTAGCCTAATTTCGTATCTAAAGATGAGTTCTCTACAACCATATCAACTCAAAAACTAACAACATAGAGTGCACAGATATACAACACAACACCATATACATGATAAATATATATGATGGAGTTTGAATAAGCAAGACAAAAATAAAATTTAGAAAATAGAGATGTTTATACAAAAACCTTAAACTTTAGCGAAAAGATAAAAATGAATAATAAACATACTCTGAGAAGAGAGAGAACAAGGCATCGACAGTGAATTGAAGAGGAGGAAAAATAAGCAAGACATTTGGCAAAGAGAAGAGAGAAGACCAACCATAGTTGTAGAGCTTTGTCGCTTTGAACGGAGCTATTTGGATATCAAGAGGTAAAGTGAGAAGTTGCAGGCGGTTCTAGGTTAAAGAATGACGAAGTAAAAAAGGGGGGAATGGTATACATGATGATTATAAGGTAAAGCCGTCATATATATTCTAACAGTATAGAAGAGTATGCATGATATTTATAAGGTAAATCTGTCGTGTATACCCTTTAAAAAGGTAAATATCGGGTAAGGATATATACAACAGTTTTACTTTATAACTGTCGTGTATACTTTTTTGCACTATTAGGGTATACATGATGGTTATAAGATAAAATCATTGTATATACCCTTATTCGATATTTATCTTTTTTGTTAACGGTATATACTTTCCGCTTAAAATACCAAAATATGCTCTCCGTATTTTTATTTTTTTGGGGCAATGGAATAGACATCGGTTTAGTTACAAACCACTTTATACATGCAGAAGTTTAATCCAATTCGTGTACTAGTGGGGAATCAATAACAAGCTTTTTCGAATACGCAGTAGTAGGGCTATAAATGAATCGAGCCAAGCCGAATATTCTTAGACTCGAACTCCACTCATTTGACTAAATGAGCTTATAATAAAACTCAAGTTTGACTCTTTTAACTAAATAAATAAACTAAGTCATCTTTTTAATGAGTCAAACTTACGAGTCAAAGTCATAAAATGAATAAAAAAAGTTTAAAACTTAGATTTAACTTATAAATGATTCTAAAAATAAAACTTAAATTTAAATTATTTAATTAAATTAATTTAATTTTTTAATAAATTATACTGAGTCAAAATACCGAATTAACATACTTTATTTAAGGCACTAGTTGATAAGCATACGAGTCGGTGCGTAAAAGAAATGCAGCAGGATTCCGATAAAAGGCAGAGAATAAACATAAAAGAAAAAAGAAAAAAAAAGTATGCAGCAATTTAGTTGACCAAATTGGCCTCCACCACCACCATCATTCCCCTTATTCGTCCAAATCATATTCTAAATACCCACCGAGTTTATACCCGCAACAACTCATGGTCACATGCTTCTCCCTTGCTAGCTAGTTCTCCGGAATTAAATCAAAATATTAATCAACCAACAATAATGATGGCAGCACCACCGCCACCGACGCCAGCAGCGGCGTACACAGCGCTCCCGAATCCAGTAGTGGTTGTAAGTCCACAGTTCCTGGCAGGGTACCCTGTGGATCTCGTCATCTCCGAGAAGCTAATGACTTTAAGGGAAGGGCAATTTACTGTGGCGGATGTTAACGGAAACCCTGTGTTTACTGTCAAAGGTTCAGTCTTCAGCATCCACGATCATCGTGTCCTCCGCGACGCTGCCGGTGTTCCTATTGTATCTTTTCGGCAAAAGGTCTGTCAATTCTTAATTTTCGCTCGAATTGCTTCCTGGTAGTATATTATCTTTTTCTCATCGATTTGTTCCCCTAACATTTTTCCGGATCGATTTCAAATTTACTGCTCTTTTTGTTTCTCGGAGAAAATCTTTTAGCTCATTTTTTTTTATTTGCAAATAGAAATTATTTTTAAAAAATTAATTTTTATTTTTTTTCTTTTTATTTTATGTATTAATTCTCATATTAATTTTTAATGAATGATATAATTATTATATAAAAAATATGTTTAGTGTATCTTATAATAATGTATAAGTTATTAAAAATATCTTTTTCAGAAATGGCAAGAGTAACATATTATATGCGGCACAAATTATACGGTCCTTCCTCCTGAGTTGATCTTTTTGATTTGTTTCCTTAAAATTCGTAGAAGTTTGGTCGCGCTAATATAAATAAAAATAGTTTTCAATTTTTTTTTTTACCTTATATATATATATATATATTATGTTTTTAAATTTTTTAATTGTATGTTATATTTTTTTTTTTATATTTAATACATAAAGTGTTCGCGGACTGATAATATGATCATTGATAACATAAATAAAGGTTTGTTTTCTTGTTTAGATTTTTATTGATCACGTATGGTTTGACATAAAAATAATAATATATTTCTTATTGCTATGGTTATTATTATAATTTTGCTGATAAGATTTGGAGATAAGGTTAGAATAAGGTGTAAGTGTTATTAAGTGCATGTTAATTGTATAATAATAATAACTATAAAGGCCAATTTAAATTCCAAAATATTAGCGAACTATATTCCCTATTCTTAGTTTCTATAAGATATGAAAAAAAAAATATTTTTGTTAACTATTTTCCTTGATTAACCGACTTTGTGCTACTCTTTATTCATTAGTGCAAATAATGAACTTTAATTTATAAAAGAAGAAGAAATACTATTTTTTTCATATTTGTTTTTTTTTTTCTGCCAATAATTTCTTCATACCGAAATTATACCTATATTTCTTTTTTCTTTCCTATTAGCAAATTAAATTTAGGCAACCCTCTTGATTTATTGCTAGCGTAGAACAATAATACATAATTTTTTTTCTCTTCAAAAATATTAATTGCTGAATTTTAATATCAGCCATTAAAATGACACACTAATGGTACATTGGTAACCCATTGATAACATATTAATATCAACAATTATTAATTTGATGGTACTACTTATATGATACAAAATGAAAGCAGTCACACTAAAAGCAAATAGGTAGCCGAACCAAAACCTAAAAAACGCAATTTTTTTATTATAAAAATAAACATTTTTTACAATAAAAATGAATATATATATATATATATATATATATATATATATATATATATATTTTGCAAAACTTAAAACACGCATGATAAAAAAAAAATCTAATGCAATGTTAAAGAAGTCTCATTATATTTTTAAAACAATATTATTTTTAAGTATGTTATTTAGACACTAATTTGTCAAACATAATTTTATAGTTTGAAACAAAAGTCTATCTTAATGAGCGCTTATTTATTATTATTAAAAAAAAAATATAAACAAGTTTAAATAAATTCAAATTGAGTTATGGTATAACATTTAAAAAAATAAATAATTTCAAATTAAAAATCATATCGAATAAATATGAATTCAATCAAGACACAAAAATACTAAACCAAACTATAGTAATTTACATAAATAAATTTTATTAGATAAAATTAGAATAAAATAATTATATCTATAATTTTTGTCTTAACAAAGCACTCGAATCTCATACTAATTAGAGTTGTCTATATTAGTGCGGAAATTGGAATAGCGAAGATTGAAAAATAAAAATTTCTGAAAAGATTTATAATTTTAGTTCTTTTAATTAATAATATAAAATTATTTTTATTTATTTATTATTATTAATTAAATAATTTATATGACTTTATCTACAAATTAAATAAGTTTTGAATATTTAAAATTAAAGGTCCAGCTTTATGTCTTAATGGTTTCATGCAATCATTACATTTGTCGAAACAATTTGACATGAGACCAACTTTTTATCGCATGTAATGGTGGTTGGTGCTGTCAAAACAACATTGCGTCAAATGAAATTGTTCACTATAAGCATATTATGTGATTCTGAATTATCAGTTCAATCGTTTTTTTTTTCTTCTTCTTTTTCCAAAGTGATGATCCAAGAAAGTGGAATTTTTGTGTCCAAGTAATGACATGACACAGTAAAAGTATTTTTTTAATTATCTGCTCACTCTCTTTTTGTCCGAATTCATGATCCAAGAAAGTGGAATAAAGCAATAAGAATTTCGGACGCTGAAATCCCATGCATCTGTACGGCTCTTATGTCAGTTGCTAATCCATTTAAGCATCTTTAACAACAATTTAATATTTGGAGATCAATATAATTTTCAATAAAAATATATATTTTTTTCTCATTTTTGTTTATATCCAATTTTATAACTATAATACTTCTTTCACTTTAGTATTAAAATATATCAAAAAATTTATCTTTTTCTTTTTATCCTTTTTTTCTTCCCGTCCCCTCTCTCTTTCTCTTTCTCTCCCCTTCCTTCTTCCAATTTTGTGAGCTTGTTGCCTCACATTACATATTTGATCTTTTAGTTTTAAGTGGGCTGATCAGTTTACTGTTGTGGACGTTCTTAACCGCTCAGCTTTGATAGGACAAACAGGGAGCGTAGTTCTCTAAGATTTGTGATTATAAAATTGGATGAGACAGATTGGTCCAAGACTCCAAGAAAATAAGGAAAAGTTCATCCATATAAAATTATTTGACTTTAAAATCTGCACACAATTAGTTAAAAATTGGGTTGAAACGAATAAATAAGTTTAATTTGATATATCTTACTATATTATTTTTTTCGGTAATAAAAATACTTATTTACGTTTGAAGGAATCGATACATTGATTAAGTCGGTTGATTTGAGATTTAATTAAATTATATCGGATAAATTATTAAATAAAAAAATAATTTTTAACTAAAGTACGGTTGAATTAATTTTTCTTTATATTAAAAGATCCACTGGATTAATTTTTTATCCTATATTTAAAAGACTTGTTCCGAGTAGGACTCCATCCATGTGTAGCAGAGCACTAGCTCGCATTAAAAAAATAAAATAAAAAAATCTCACCCCACGTAGTTATAGCTAGCTTCTTCTACGGTAGATACTTATATGAATATATTTATTCTGTACATATATTAAAATGGGGCAAATATTTTCTTTTTACCTTTAAATTCTATTGAATTTCGAATAGAATATACTTCCTTTGCGTCCATATGCCAAGGGATATAAAATGAGGCTTGCTAGATTATTTTGAGGTACAAACTCTCACAAAAGTGATTGGCTATCTAATTTTGTTTTGGATAAAAATTTTAATTTGATATTGATAAATTAAACATGCAGATATTTATTTCCTGTAGATAAATAACTTAATTTTCTATCCGTTAAGAAAGCCTTAAGTAACTCTTATTATTAAAATAAAGTATATTTTCTTTTCATTGATACATATAAAAATTATGAATAATATTATCATGTAATTTTCATAATAAAAAAAATAAACACAACGGAATGAAAAGACATTTATTGTAGATTAAATTGATGAGATATACGTTCATAAAATAATATATTTTTACATAAATTTGCAGTATATAATTGAATAGGAAAAACCTTAAAAATGTATATGGGATACAAAAAATTACTTTTTAAAAATTGATGTGCATAATGGTTTGAGTCCAAAATGAAGTACACAATCGCATGTCCTCATAGCTAGATTACGAATCCATACCTTGTCCACTGCAACTTTCAAAGCGGTGTAAGTTGCCGTTACTTGGGCTGCGTTGATATAACTCTATCATGCATGAGAAGATACATCCAGAAAATTGCCATTTTAATCTCGACGCACTCGACCTACTATGTTCTTTCTATCCTCCTTTCTAAGTGATGCACGAGTATTTCATTTCAAGATGCCTTATCTCCTCGGACATATAGCGGAATCAACCTCCCGTCCTTTTATCCATCAACCTTTTCTCAACAATATTAACTCCTTGAGAACGGGAACAAAGCTATCATATATAATTTATGATATCACAACAAATAACAAGCATATATTTAAACATAAAATAAAATAATAATAATAATAATAATAGTAATAATATAATTAATATTATCCATAATATATAGATATTCATTTATAATCGTATTCGTTGGGGTTTCACATTTTGAAAGCTAGTTATGATAGTTTTATTACTAATAGTATCATAAACATCTTTTTCAATACATAAAATTAGATAATTATGTATCAATTTATCAAACATAATTTCGTAACGTTTTTTTATTTATTATAAAACTCATTATTAAAAAGGTTCTTTCAATAGTTGAGATAGCTATCGACAAAATTAAAGCTAACTTCACAAACATATAAAACAAATGATGCATTGTGTGCTTCTTTGTTTCCAATAATTTACTTGAAAGATCGCTAAGTCCTTTTAATTCAAAAAATATATCATTAGATCGAACATTAAAATATAATTTTTAAGTTAATTGTCTAGTATCACAGGATCAACATAAAAAAGCTCATTGGGATAAAACTTTGTTAACCTAATCAATGCCTATTTGTCAAAAGTAGAAAATAACTTTGATGGATTCAAGCATACTATAAAAGGCTTCTGTGTAGTGCCTATCACATCAAAACGTGATTCAAGCTCCCTTAATTGCAAATCTAATATGCCGTAGAAACTTATAATGATACATATTTGTAAGAAATAGAGGCAATCGTTGTGACTTTTTTTCTTAACATACCGCTCATCCATATTTGCCCTCATAATATTTTTAATGTGACAAAATAAAGAAACTTAAATTATAAGATCTTTCCATCCTTCATCCCTCATGGTTTAAATGCATTTTTTAGTATGTTGAACAAGTCTCATGGCATTTACAATATCTTAATCACGCTTTTGGAACACCCGAGATAAATCATCTGTGATGCCTAAAACCCTTTTTTTTTTATCAAATGTAACATGAAACACACTTAAAGGATATTAATAGAACTTTGAAGGGTCTTACCTCACCTTTATGTCTACTTTTTGAATACTTTTTTTAAAAAATCAAGTATTTCAATTACTAAAGAAAATAACTTAATCAAACTTGAAATAGACTTAATATGTGACCCCTAATGAGTATCTCCAACCTTTGAAAAGGTTGATTCTTAATTCAATCCATACCCACGTTCTATCTCACCTAGATCAAATGCTTCTTTTAATTTGAGAGCATGTTTATCTCGATGTTTGTTAGATGATTTAATTACATTAACAACACTAATAATATATTTAATATTAATATTACTATGAATAATATTAACTTTATTATTAATAGTATTACTAATTGCTAATTAATATTAATAACAATGTTATTATTAATAATAATATTATTATTACTTAATAACAATATTAATATTTAAATCAATAACAATATTAATATGAAAGTTAATAATAATATCACTATGAATATTAATGTTAATTATAATAATAATATAAAATAATACTATTAGCTATGTTATTGCTAATAATATAATCATTAGTATTATTATATTAATATTAGTATTGATGATGATGATGATGATGATGATGATGATGATAATAATATGATTAAAAGTAATATGTACATTATTATCATTATTATTGAAAATAATATTAATATTATTATTGAATTTTCAATTGGAAAACATATAAAAAAAACAAGGGCATACATTTATATGGAAAACTCATAAAATATAATATAAGTTATTTTCCAATTTTCTTCATAAAGTTGGGAAACTGTATTTTCCAACAATGTGAAAATTAGGAAACAAAAGTTATGAACATATTTTCTTAATTTTCTGAAAAATTGGAAAACGCTTTCTTGGAAATAGCCTTATTTTCTTAAATTAAATGAACACTTACTTTGTTTACTCTAGTTTTTATTTTCCCTCATCAATAATTCAATTACGTTTGATTATTTTGTCTCTGTCTCTTACATTCCAAAGCAAAATTTTAGATAGCATATATAGTAATGTTGAATCACACATTAAGTTTTGTTTAATATTTAATTATCGTTATTAAGTTCTGATGACATAACAAGTGCTAAATATTAAGCTTCTATATTCCTAGAGATTTTGATAAGCTCTCAATTCGGTTGGTGTTGTTTTGTTTTATTTTATACCTGACACACACTAAGTGATTGATAATTGTTGTCAATGGAATTTTCAAATACCTTGTGTTGCACATGTTGTTGATTGTAATATTATTCAACTACTATGGTCAGTAGATGTCTTTGTTGTATTTGCTTCTACTACTATTTGATAAGCTAAAGTTTGGTTTTCAATATTTAGTGATATTATTATGTTATCGCAAACTTGTTTGTGCCTTCAAAATTAAATTGCTCTACTTGGATTTAATATTATGGGATTAAATTTTGTTGAGTTCGGTACTATAATGCTTTATTTATTTTGGTGTTTTGGTGCTATTCGATTTCTATTATTAGCAAGTAGTGTTATTCTATTGGTATGGCTATTACTATTCCAAAAGTTATACTAGATATGTCGAAGCTTAAGCCACTTGATGGATCTAAGGTGGTCTCAAAAACTTATGATGTAGTTCAAAACCTTGAAAGTTGATTATATCTTACTCATAGACCATCCATATGAAAAAGAAGCAGATCCTACTACTCTTACTATCATTCAAGGCCCTTATGCTACTAAGAAAGATGAGGTATATGCAAAAGAGAAGTATGATAGAAATAACAAGATGGTTCAAGGTCACTTGTTACCTCACATAAGAAAGAAGTTGTTTGATTTATAATTTGGGTTCCTATCTTCAAAATAGATATGGGATACTTTGAAGAATTGTTATGGTTTAGATGAAGCTGAGAGGAAAAAAATGTTGTAGGAAAATTAGTGAAGTTTCAAATGGTAGATGACAAGCTTGTGATGGAGCATGTCTATGAGTTTGAGAATTTTGTTGCTGAAATTCTAGGTGAAGGCATGAAGATTTATGAGACATTTCAAGCGAATGTTCTATTGAATAAGTTCCCTCCCTCATGGAGTAATTATTGAAACCATCTGAAGTATAAGAAGAGAGATCTAATACTACCGAATCTGATTAGTCATATGAGGTCAAAAGAGGCAAATCAATTGAAGGGTACCTATGTCTTATATGCCTCTAGATTGGTGGCTACAAATGTAATTGAATCTAATGTTGTTAAAGATAAGTATAAAGGATAGGGGAAGACACAATTTATAAGAAAAATGTGATTTGTTATGTCTGTGGGAAGATAGGTCACAATGCATATCACTACTACAAGATCTAGGGTCAAGCTAACTAGACAGAAAAGGCAATTGCACCTCCAATTCCATAAGCTAACATTGTTAAAACCGAGAGGGTCATAGATGGTGTTGTTGTGGAACCAAATTTGGTTGAAAAAAACATTGATTGGGTTCTGAACACCGGAGCTTCCAAGCATTTATTTGCCTACAAAGGTCTCTTCTACCAGTTTGAGGATATTATGGATGGAGAGTATGTCTTCATGGACAACTTTGCCACTACTATAGATATGGAAAAAAGGGAAGATTTTTCTAAAATTCACTTCTTGTAAAACTTTATCTTTAATTAATGTTCTGTGTGTGCCCTCCTTATAAAGGAACCTAGTTTTAGGAAGTTTTCTAAATAGGGATAAATTAAATTTGGTTTTGGAGGTTGATATGGCCATTTTGACCAAGAATGAGGTCTTTTTGGGAAAGGGGTACTTATCTTATGGTATCTTTGTTTTAAACATTATTTATGTTAATGAAATTGCATTTACATTTTATATCATTGAGACTGTTTCATTATGGTAGGCTAGGGTATGTAAATCTGGCGTCCAATAAACTAAAACAAATGAATTTGATTATGAGAAGTGTGTTGTTTATGTGGAAGCTAAATATGGTAAAAATCCCTTCAAACCTCTCACTAAGAGATTGTCTAAATCAATAGAGTTGATTCATACTAATTTAGCTAACGTTAAGAATACTATAAGTAGAGGAAGAAAATAACATTATGTGAAATTTATAGATGACTATTCTAGGTATTCTAAAGTTTACTTCCCTAAGTCTAAAGATGAGACTAAAGGAATTTTCTTCTAAAAAATATAAGGTAGTGGTTGAAAACCAATTAGAATGTAAAATAAAAAAGGCTAAGGTTTTATAGGGGTGGTGAATATATAATTAGTTTCTTAAAGGATTTCTATGATAGTCATGGGATTATACTTGAGTCCAGTTCCCTTTATACCACTCAACAAAATATTATAGCTAAAATGAAAAATAAGGCTATAAAAGAAACTAGCAATATAGGATGAAGCTGTGTTGTCTACTCGTTATGTTTTTAAACATAGTTCTTCACAATAAGCTAAATAAGATGCCCTAAAAATTATGAAAAGGCTTTAAGACTGCTCTAAATTTTTTGAAAGTGTGAGGGTGCCTAGCTCATATTGGTTTACCATACTTTAGAAGGACTAACTTGGGAGTAAAAACTTTTGACTGTGCATTTATTAGATATGCTCAAAATATAGATTTTTGTGTTTGAATGATAATTCTATATGTGAATATAGAAATACATGATTTTTTGAGAATGTGCTTCCCATGAAAAACAATTCAAGTAATATTGCTAGTTCTTTGAAAGCTCTTTCTATGCCTTTTTCTTTATCTTCTTCATCAAGTGGTGTAAATGAAAATGTGAATGAACCTAAAAGAAGTAAAAGATGAAGAATAAAAACTACCTATGGACCCGACTTTATTACTGCTTTCCTAATTGAAAATGATGGTATTGATATGATAAATGCAAACCTTTTATTAGCTTATCTGATTGAGGATGATCCCTAAGTCCTATAGGAAAGTTGTAACCTCTATTGGTGCTAGTTTTTGAAAGGAGTTAATAAAAAATGAGTTAGAGTCTATTATTTCTAATCATATATGAGATTTGGTTGATTTACCTAAAGGTTATAAACCAATTAGATGTAAATGGGTCTTTATAAAGAAACTGAGAATTGAAAGGATCACATATAAGTTTAAGGCTAGATTAGTAGCTATAGGCTACAAGTAGATAAACAATGTTGGCTATTTCGATCCTTATTCTCTTATTCCTAAGATTGTCACTATTAATTCTTTAGTTGCCTTAATTGTTATCTATGGACTTATGGTCCATCAAATGGATGTAAAAATTGTGTTTTAAAATGAAAATCATAAAGAAAAAATTTGTGGAATAACTTGAGGGTTGTGTAGTTAAGGCTACGAGAATAAAGTATGTAGATTAAGAAAATTTCTGTATAGCCTTAAATAAGCTCCTAAATAATGGTACAAAAGTTTGACGAAACTTTAGTGAGTGATGAATATGTTGTGCATGCACCTAATTCTTGTGTTTACTCCAAGATGTTTGAATATAATTGTGTGATTATATATTTATATATTGATGATATGTTGATTCTTGACACCGATATAACAGTAGTCAATAAGACTAAATAATTTTGATATAAAAGATATAGGAAAAATTGTTGTGATTCTCGGTGTCAAAATGAGAAGAAACTTATTGTGTGAACCAAATAATAACAATGATAATAATATATACTATTGGAGCGAGCTCAACTTCTTGTTCAAGACAAGTTATTAAGCATTAATGTATGATCAGATAATGACGATGCATCGTAGATGGAAGGTGTTTAGAGGAGATAGCTCGGACGATAAGGACTTGCTCTTCAGTGTGAAGAAGTCCTCGCTGCTCCAATTTAGAACGAAGCTGGATGTTTTCTTGGCTGGCAATACACAAGAAGAGGCTTGTGATTTCCATATCGAAGGAGCCTTTATGGAGAGTGGTTGTACCATATACCTTGGAAACTCTTCCACTGCTATTGCCAAGGTAATTGTCAGACTTCCATGTACACTATCGTTAGTGGCTACCAATGGCTGCACATGTCGCTCAACCTTGTTAATTCAATTGATGTTGCAGATGCACAGGAACTACAGCATCCAGAGCGTATTTTTTGACAAAGACACTTATGCTGTCACTGTGTACCCAAACGTGGATTATGCTTTTGTGGCTGCGCTAGTTGTGATTCTTCATGAGATAAATGCGGACAGAAGTGGTGAAGATTAAATAACTTAAAAACTTCATCATGCTGTTACTATGTACTCTTCTCTGTATTGAAGCTTAAAATCGAAGGTCAAAAACAAAGGATTAATAACTTCGATTTTCAATATGTTGTTCTCTGTTCTTGAGCTTTGACGAAAACTTGACGCCGATGTAAAATTTGATGCTTGCCAAAACAGCGGCATGAATATGACAATTATTTAATGGGACCATAGAGGTTCCTAATAGTTAATCTTAATAAATGGGACAATAATTGAAAATCTTCTTATATGATTGTATCTAATAAAATAATAAATAATAATCTCCTATTTATTTATTTTTATCTAACGGGGCATTGTACAACGATTCTTCTATTTAATATCGTAATGCAAAAATAAGACAAAATCTCTTTATTTAATTAAAACACACCTCCCGTAGTCAAATTCTTTGATTCCGAAATTCGTCCTGCACATAGGTTCTCCAATTCGAGTGTCGCCGGTCATTCTCGCTGCTAAGCTCATCGGTATTTCTCGCCACTAGCTCGACCTTTGATATTGCCGGCCATCATCATCACTTATGCTGTCTTCATCGTCGTTGTCAAAATGTTAATGTCTTGATTCTCTAACTTTGGTAAGTTTTGTGTATTTCTAAATCTTTTTCATCTTTTTTCCCTAATATTTCTTCTAGGTATAGTATTAATTAGATTAAAAGCCAAACTCACTTTATATATGGGATAAATCATCATTTCTCTTCACTTTAAAAGTGTAATCAATCCCATCTTGATCAAAAATCGTAGCTGCTATGATATGAGTTTTACTCTTCAGTTCCTTCAATATAGTATTATAGAGTTTTAATTTCAGTTTCAATCAAAATCTATTTGCCGAAATTTATTTTTGTAGTTTGATTTCAGAGTCAATCAATGATGAATGGGGACGGGACGAAACAGGAAAACGCCATAATTCAAAAAATTAGAAAATGGGGACGGGAGAAAACGTTAATATACATAAATATTAAATTAAAAACATATATTAAATTAAAAGTTTACACAACTAAAATTTAATTCTCAAACTCATATTAAATTACTTAAAATATACACTCAACACTATTAGACTAAATGTTCATTTTTCGTTAATGACATCAACTACTTCTACTTCTTCATCTTCAATCCTTGTTTCGGAAAAAACCACGGCCTCTAACTCGGGTTCATCAAGAGAAAGAGAAGCAATATCAAGTAATCCAATATCTTCAAAAGAACCAAAATCATCACCTATGCAAAAAAAAAAAAATTGTCATTTAATAGTTGTCACAATTTATAATATAATACAGAATTAGTAAACAATGAGAAAATATTACCATAGATATCCTACATCATTGATTTTCGCTCCTTATATTTTGGAAGTCTCCTTGCTAGGAGACGATGATTGTTATGAACATACATCAAGTCTTTGGCACGCTTAAGAAGCAACCTATTCCTTTTCATAGAATGAATAAAACCATATGTACTCCAATTTTGTTCACTGCATGAAGAAGAAGATACTTGACCAAGCAATTTGAGGGCAATATCTTGAAGTAATGGTGCACTTGAGTCATGAACTCCCCACCAAGCCTTTGGATCAAGAATGTCTCTATCATAAATAGAATAAAATTCTCCGAATGAACTGTGTTTAAGTGCAAAATTCACAAACTCTATATTAACTTTGGAGCGAGCTTCATGATTAGGGAAAAGCCTTTTAAAACACTTGTTCCTTTCGATGGAAACCTCTTCATCTCTAGAAGGAGCAACTCTAGGTGACTTAGTATCTAACCAAATATCAGTGTAATGCCTTCACTCAAAGGAAGAAATCAAAAAAATTATAGATACTATTATTAGTTGTTAAATTAAAGAAATAAGAAGATAACACTTTAATAAAAACAAAATAAGGTTACCTTAGGTTCAATGAGTATGTCAAACAATGAAGGGGCGTACCACTTTTGGTCCAACGGGTTGTGAGTATAGTATATACCACTTGAAAGAAAGAAGGCACGTCTCCAACCTCTTTAAACTCATGCTTATAAATGACATTTCTCACTTCATCAATCATTGTGTCCCATATTTCATAGATAAGGTAAAGGGTTGGTTTATCGGCATCACACTCTCTAATCATATGGTAAATAGGCCATATAAACTCAAGGATATAATCAACCTTCTCCCACCATAAATCATCAAGCAATTTTTCCTTCACAAACCTTGATTTTCTAATATTATCAATTTTATAAGAAAACCACTCTTCACTAATTACCATAGCTTGAAGGCTATATTTTATAAGCTTCATTCTTTTCAATGTAACAACAACTTGAGCAAAATGAGTATTAGCAAATGCAAGCAACTTTAGAGAAGCAAACCTATTGAACATGACTAATCTCATGGAATGCATCATTATAAAATTCTTGATTTGAATAGCATCTTCATGAATCTCAGTTATCCAATGACACTCCTCATATGTCTCAACATTATTGTTCATATTTTTTACAGCACAAATATTTTTCAAAGCAAGATTAAGGGTATGAACAACACATGGAGTCCAATGAATATGAGGATAAATTTGTTCAATGATCTCACTGGTCGCTTTACAATTAGATGCATTATCAGTGATAACTTGTGCAACATTTTGAGAACCTACTTCATCAATGACTTCTTTCAACAGTTTATAAATGAAGTGTTTGTCTTTGATCTCACCCGAAGCATCAATTGCCTTTAAAAACATAGGATCCGAATCACAAATTGCAATAATATTTATTAATGGTCTTCTTTGTGCATCACTCCAACCATCAGACACAATAGTAACACCCTTTTCCCTCCATGTCTTTTTGATTGGTTCAAATAATCTCTCTATGTTCGATTTTTCTTGTTGAAGTAACATTGTTCTCAAATGATTATAACCTGGTGGACCATAACCACGTAAATTATGGCTAATAGCAAAAGCAAAAGCTACAATAAAAAAGGATTTATTGTTAATTAAATGGAATATCGCCGGTGTAAAACATTCTAGCAATCATTGCATCTAATTGAGAATGCAATTGATTGTTAAAAGCTTTCTCTATAGGATTTATATCACTCACTCGTCTCTTCTTCAATAAAGATATATCCATGCTTAAATTAGGTAAAGGCACATTTTTTGGCAACATTTGTTCAACTCTTTTCAAAGCTTCATTTTCTAAAGTTACCATTTCAAGTTTTTCCTCTGCCCTCACTTTCTTACAAGTAGCAATACCTTTACTAGGAATAATCAACAAATGAGATATCACCCTTATATAGCTTTCTTGCTTTGTTTGATTACAAAAATTACACGCCCACAAAATAGTTCCCCCTCCACTAGTTTTCTCACCTTTAGTAACACAATTCCAAAGAGGAGTATCATTTACGTCCGTAGAAGATACACTAGCACTCGTAGAACCCATATTACTATTACTACCACTAGAAGTCATGATACAATCACGGCGCCACAACGCCACAAGCCCACAACGCAATACAACACCAATAACATAAATCACTGCAAGTAATATATAACAAATGATCAATGACTCTATTTAAATCATAACAACAACACTATAAACCAAAATTAACAATCACAACACAACAACAATAATAAAATCAGCATTCACAACACAAGAACAACAACACAAACCGAATTTTACAATCACAACACAACAACAATAAATCAACATTCACAACACAACAACAATACCACAAACCGAAATCATAATCCACTATCACAACACAACAAAAACAATCGAAATCGGTAATCACAACACAACAACACTAACAACACAGCAATAACAACCAAAATTAACAATCACAACACACACCACTAACCCAAATCAGCCTTTCATTTCAACCATTCTTCACATTTTTGAAAGCCTTCAATGGGCTTCCATTGCCCCTCATTCTTTAAGAATTAGAAAGAGTGTTTTCATTTCAAGTTTAGCCAAACTTTATCAAGTAGTGAAATTACATTATAGATGTTATAATGCTTAGATTGCGACTAATCTTTTAATTCCTTCTGCTAGGTGTTGTTTAATAGTGTTAAAATAAACCAAAGTTGGGACATGATCATATGTTATGATACAAAAAGCCTTTGATGCACATGACCAATCCAAAGCCCAAAAGCGCAACACAATGTTGCAAAAATCACCATGCTTAGCAATAATTTCAAAGCTTGCAGGAAGAAATATAATAGGCACATTTTACTACTTGTAAGATAGCAAGGTGATAGTAAGGGGATAGAAGGGCCTTACCATGGCTGTGGGAGCAGCGAATTTGAGGCGTTGCAGAGCCCAGCAGTGGCGGAGCAACAAACCATAACCGAAACTATGCACTTTAGGAAACAATGCTACTAGGTGGGGAGGGAGAATGGAAGATGGATCTTTGGTCGATGGTCGTTGGTCGCCGGTGAGTGCGAGGTAGGGAGGGAGAATGTTGCTGCTGTTGCGATTCATTTGGATCAAATCTAAGTAGCAGCTGGAAGCCGTAGCTCGTAGGTCAAAAGAAAATGCTCAATTGGAAGTGTGAAGGGGGAGGACAGGGTAAGTGGGCAACTGGGCTAGGCTTCATGCGTGCACTCCTACGGTCATGGTAGAGGGGATGGGGCAAGTAGCTTCAGTCGACAGAAATCCTCCAAAACGACGTCATTTTGGAGGTTTTTTTTTTTCTTTTCAAAATCAGCATCCCGTCTAGCATTTTGTCCCTAGAAACATCCTTGGGATGTGAAACGGGCGCACTTTAGCATCCCCATGCTTTACTGGTGTCAATATATGACAGGCAAGTTTGGTGACATAGGGTTTTACTCTTATTTATTGATTTTAGTTTAAATCTAAATCTAAGTTTTAGCACAATTCAAAGCATTTAGTGAATTTGATGTTATTTGACACTTTAGTGATAATTTATAACTTGTTTTCTCATGGTTGGTGCATTTGGCTAGAGTAAATCTAGGCCCTCAATGAATTAGACTATACGAATCTGACTAAGGTTGGAGTATATTATATAATTTTGATTTCATTCTTTATTTATGTGGGAAATGTCAGAAAATTTTCACATGAGTTTGTTGGGTGGTTATAATGCAAGCAGTTTCTCATAGATGCAAGACTTGCACAATTTAACTTGGTTCTCCTTTGATGTCTGTTTTTATGCAAGTAAGCATATATTCTTCTTATTGTTGTGTATGAGACACATTGTAAGAGTCATCTAAACGGTTTGGAGGACGTGTGGATATTGTCCACCTTGATGCTTGGCCAGATAACTATCATGCTTTTCAAAGAAACAAGGACTCACATGCATCTTCATTTACTCGCATTAGGGAAGGCATGTAGTAAATTTAAGTGCAATATACAAAATTAATGAAGAAGAAAAACTTATCAAGCATTTTTTATTATACTACAAAATAATTGCTTCTTTGAAGCAAAATATCGGCTAAACTTTTGGTGGTGTAATTTCAACGCCACTTGAAATATCCCGAAAATTATAATTTTAAGAATTATAGTTATATAAGGTTTTATTAGAAAAATTAATTAAATAAATTATTTTTATTAAAATAAAATAAAATTAATTAGGGTAAATCAAGAAGGAATTTATAAGTATTTTTATTTGAAGAAATTTGGGTATTTTAACTGATTAAGGATTTTATTTCAAAAATTAATTAATTAAATTAGTTTATTTAAAATAAGAAGGAGAAAATAGTTCCAAATTAATATAAATTTTATAAATAATTGAATTGGAGAAAATTGGGGTGTTTTGCTAATTAAAATGGAATTTATGGAAAATATTTCGAAAATCCTAAATTAGCCTAAAAAGGGATTTAAATATTATTATTTTTAAATATCCCAAATATTCTAATTAATTTAATTAACCCAACCCATTATTTTTCTTTTTCCCTTTTTCTTTTTTCCTTTTCTTTCCTTGTTCTTTCTTTTCTTTGTTTTTTCCTTTTCTTTTCCTCTTCTTTTTCCCTCGATTGGGCCTGCCTTCCTACGGCCCAATCCTCCTTTTCCTTTCCTTCGGCCGGCCCAGCCCGCGCAGCTGTCTCCCCTTCTTCCTTCCTTCTCTGCGCTCCACGTTGCTTCTTTTTCCCCCAAAACGCAGTGTTGGATTTAACCGCATCCTCATTGCCCGGCTGGCTTTCCTTCTTTCCTTTCTTTTCTTTTTTCTTGGCCGACCGGTCTAGCCGCCACCTCCTTCTTCTTCTTCTTTTCTTCTTCCCCGGCTTCGTCGATGACCTGCAATCGCCGCCCAGCTCCCCTGGTTTTTCGCAGCCGGTTACGGCCATTTTGAACGGCCGTTTTCCTTCCTCTCTCTTCCCCCTGACTCGCTAGCCACGCTGACCCAACCTATCTCCCTTCCTTTTTGCGCACGTCCCTTCTTTTTTTGCGCATAACCCCCTACCCCAATTAAAATTTTGCTGGCTTTGTTGCAGCCGGTGACCCTAACCCTAACCGCATTATCCCCTCACCGACCCACATAACTCTAACATCTCCTCCAAACTCTATAAATACCCCCATAATTAGCCCTGTTCAAGCTTTTGATTTCTTACCCAGACCTTTCTCCCTTGTCACCACCACCCTTTTAGATGTCGTTTCCGCCGCCTCCGGCCAACTTTGCAGCCCTCTCTGCCCACCCAACTCATCCTTGCACCGCCCCCTAACTAACTACGCCTCCTATATCCCTCGATTCTTCCTACACAAGCCACCCCGGCTGTGCGAAGTAGCCTTCCCGATCAACCCTCTCTTCAACCTCCGCCGCCCTTTGAACCACCATTAGCCACCTCTCATGCCCCTGTCGCCGCTCCTCTTACCTCCCATTCTGTTCTTCAGACCCTCCTCTACCTTCCCCTACCTTTTTTTCCTCTTCCTCCCTCTCCTCCTCTCTTTCTCTTCTTCTTTCTCTTTTGGCCACCACTGCCACCGCCGTGTGCCACCACCTTTGGCTGCACCACCACCTCCATTCTATTCCTCTCCTTTTAGGCAACCATAATCACCTCTACTCCCACCTTCATTCTCCCTATTTTGTTTCCAGCCTTCAACTTTTCCCCTTTTCTTCACTTTTTTCGGCCACCGCTGCCACCACCGTGCACCACCGCCAGTGCCGCCTATCACCACCAGCTCAAGGTTGAACCCTAGACCTTCTCAACCCTCTTTCCATATTTTTTACAAGCTTAATTTTATTTTATTTCATTTATTTGAAATATATTATTATTATTATTATTATTATTATTATTATTATTATTTCTATTATTATTGTTATTATTATTTTTTTTATTAATGTTTTCATTATTATTTATATTGAGGGCTGAAGCCCTATTATATTTTTTTAATTTAATTTAATTATCATTATTATTTTTGTTGTTATTATCTTTATTATTGATATTAATATGTTATTATTATTATTATTACTATTTTGAAATTATTATTATTATTTCATTATTATTATTACAAATATTTTACTAATAGTGGTACTATTATTATTATTATTGTTATGTGATTATTATTATTATTATTATTATTATTATTATTATTATTATTATTATTATTATTATTATTATTATTATTATTTTCATTGTTGGTATTATTATTCAATGTAGGGTCGAAACCCTACTTCATTTTATCTTCAAATATTATCCTTACCATTATTACCATTATGATTATTATCATTTTTACAATATTATTATGGTTTTTTATCATTATCATTATTACTATTTCATTATTATTATTATTACTAAATTTTGTTATTTATTTTACTAATGTTATTATTATTATTATTTTGGTAAAGGGGTCGAAGCCCTTATTTCACTATGTTTTGAGTAATGCCCTTATTATTATTATTGTTACTATTTTTATTATTCTTTTTAATATTAACATTGATATTATTTTTAGTATGTTTACTATTATTATTTAGTATTTTATCAAAAACCTAGTCTTAGAATAAGTTAGTAAATAATAGTATTTTTGGTAGGGGGAAACTTGTATGTGATGAAATATTGTGGTATGTGTTGTGACCCTGTAAGACATGCATGTGAGGATGTTAATATGGTTTGTGTGGGGGGGGGGGGAAAGAATGAAAAAGGAGAATGGGAAATAAGTTGACCAAGGGATGTGAGTTGACCTAAGTATTTTAATGATCCATGAGTGAAGGAATAAAATGGAAAATTTAGGGTTTCGTGTGGGAGAATCTAATCTATGATTTTATATGGGAGAATCTAATTTATTGTTTTGTATGGGAGAATCTAATTTATAGTTTTATATGGGAGAATCTATTTTATGGTTTTGTATGGGAGAATCTAATTTATGGTTTTATATGGGAGAATCTATTTTATGGTTTTGTATGGGAGAATCTAATTTATGGTTTTATACGGGAGTATATAATTTGTAGTTTTATATGGGAGAATTTAATCTATGGTGTAACATGGGATAATCTAATCTATGGTGTAATATAGGAGAATCTAATCTATGGTTTGTATGGATTGAATTTAGGGTTTTGTATGAAGGAATCTTGGGTTTTGCATGAAAGAATTTAGGGTTTTTGTATGGATAGACTTAGGATTTTGCATGGTTGATTCTATGGTGTTGCATGGAAGGATTTGATCTAGGGTTTTTGTATGGATTGAATATAAGGTTTTGTATGGAAGAATCTAGGATTTGCATGGTTGAATTTAGGGTTTCACGTGGAAGTTTTAGGATTTGCATGAAAAAGTTTAAAGGTTTGCATGAAAAAGTTTAAAGGTTTGCATGGGGAGGTTAGCATCTGTATGGGAGTAAAGTTTACATAAGAATAGTTAATTTGGGGTGTGAGGAAGGTAATGTAAGTGTTGTTTGGGTGTTTGAACACTTTGGATGAAAAATAGTACATGGAGCAATATAAGGATATGTAGGAGACCAAGCTAGGGTTTGTGTGGACAATTAAGGTTTGGTGTGGTTACCTAGGGTTTTTGTGGTATCATGTGCATTTGGTGATTAAAGTGTAATTATGAGGATGGTATTTATGAGTTGTGGTGTGTGGAGTGTTAAAATGATTTGGGTTGTATGAGATGGAGTAGGATGGGCCACGTAGGCCTAAATTAGGGTTTCAGGATAAAACCCAAGAGTGAGATGTGGAGTGGACTTGGCAGTGTAAAGTAGTGGGCTTTGACCATATACTTAAGAGTTGGATTATTAGTGTGATATAGAATATGGAGGAAAGGATGCTGGGGTAAGTTGGGAAGTACATAATGCTGATGATGTGGAAAGAGTCAGTTGGAAGATAAGTGTAAGGGGGTGAGCCATGCATGTCTAGGGTAAAAGCTTTTGAATAAGATACTTAAGACATTAATCATGTAAAGTGAAAGATTTTTGAGCCAGATCCAGACCGGTCCACTGGCGAATAATAGTGGTTAGGACATGATGTCCTATGTGTAACCGGTCCACCGGTAATAATAGTGGTCAGTCTTTGTACCTGTGCATTTATGGTCCACCGGCTATAATAGTGGGGGATTCCATGCTCAAAAAAACCAAACATATTTGTACCAAGACATGGGAAAGACACTAAGTACTTACAATGAAACAGCGTGCGAGAAGGGGCTAGACCGGTCTACCGGCGAATAATAATGGTCAGGAGCTTTATGCCCTATGCATTTTCGGTCCACTGGCTATAATAGTGGTCAGGAGCTTTATGTCCTTTGTGTTTCCAGTCCACAGACTATAATAGTGGGGTTCCCGTACTCTTATGGATTTAATAAAGAGCATGGTGTGAAATGATTTCTAATAAGAGATTAATTAAGTAATTAATTCGGACTATAAATGGGCCTTTATGTATCTACACGAATGATTGTTCGATATTATGTTATCATGATGGTCTTTATGATCTTTTATTCTTTTGCATGGTTTATGTGATTTTATGTATTAGCCTTAGTACACGGTTACCTTGCTCAGTACGTAGCATACTGATCACCCTTTTCATAGGTGTTTCTCATTCCCACGAGTAATAGGCCCTTCTGACTTTGTGCAGGTGGGCGAGACATCAGTCGGGGCTGGGTGTTGAGCTTGTGGTTGGCTCAAAGTTTGAGAGTAGTGTGGCCAGATCCGCTCTTCTTGTTATTTTATCTTCTTCTCCTATTTCTTTTGTATCGGATTTTCCCTCTTATGATTTATTTCTTGTATTAAGTATTTTAAATGAACCTTTTATCGGTTGTAAGCTTATTTCTCTTTTAGAAATGAGTTACAATTCTTTACGCGTACTCTGATCTTTGGTGTTATGATCTTTCTAGTTATTTAATGAACTCTTGATTTAAGTTTAATAATAATCTTTTCTTAGCCTTAGCACTTGGTACTGAAATAGTCGGAGAGAACCGGTTTGGTACTAAGTGTGGCGGTAACATCCCCAGAATTCACAGGTTTTTAAATTTTAAATTCTTCCGCTTAAAAAAAATAATGAATTTTGGGGTGTTACACCGTTTGCCTCCAAGATTAATATAATAATCTTCTACATATACACTCAAGATCGAAGATTTTAAAATATATAGATCTTTATCTAGAAATTAATTTTCACAGAAGTAATATATATATATATATATATATATATATATATATATGTATGTGTGTGTGTGTGTGTGTGTATTTCTCTCCAGCTTGGTTTTCCTTTTAGTTTTATAGAATAAACGGTATTAATTGTTGGCCATTAATCCACATGACCCGGTTGTGATAAGCGGAAAAACATAGTGGAAGAATAAATTATAAGCAACGAAAGAAAATTATTTTTTTGAATGAAGAAAAAAATTAAGAGAATTTTTTAACAAAAAATAGCATAGGACCTGATCTAATATGTCCGGTCTGGCGCGGCCAGCTGAATAGATGACGGTGGCTAAGGAGGGCGAGAACGCACTTGTGGGTTGACCCAACACCAAGTCCAACCATAAAACCATTCGTATTACTAAACTCAAACATACCATTAAGAAGTTGAGTATATAAACACTTTATAAACCATATTTTCTATCAATGTGGGATTATATATAAAGATAGAAAAAATAATATTTTCCATTACTCCTTACAGTCTCCTACAAATAGAAAAATAATCATAAAAAAACTCATAAGAGATTCGGGTAAAGAAGGCTTGACACTTAAGTATCAATATTACGATGATTAAATTGATACACAGTGAGGTGAGACAACAACCGTGTCTAGGGAGTGAATAAATCTTGAACTTCCCAAACTTTGATTGAGGTCCCTACAACACATGTTTTACCTTAAAATCTGCACATTCCACAATAATAAATCAAGTACTTTTAATGGCCATGCACATACCTTAGATACTCATGAGTGCTCTATAAATATAAGGAGATCCATATTCACACTCATTTAGGTGAATCCATTAAGTGCATCCCTCAAGCACTACTATACTTGGCTATGGATTCATTAACAACATAAGAATGATCAACCTCATATACATCAACTGGTGAGTTCATCAAGTCCGTCTCACTAGGACCACCTAAGAATAAGGCTATAAACTCATTAAGAGTTTAAGCTCAGCCTGTCCATATAGCACTACCACACGCTATAGGGATAGAAATTTAGTGCAATAGAGTAATCATATGACTTTGTTTTACCATGAATGGTCTCTACCATACTTTCCTCAACTCAAAGGCTTAAGCCTCATCTCCCTCTACGATTCAAGGATAATTCTCCTCGTTATATCATTTGTAAGAAGGTCTGCTAGATTTCTCTCTAATGTGATAAATTTCAAAGAGATCATACCGTTCCTCAATAGTTGTCTCATAGGACTATGTTTAATATAGACGTGTCTTCTCTTACCATTATACACACGGTTCTTGGCAATATAAATAGCTGCCTGTGAACCACAGTGCAAGGAAATCGACTTATTTGGTTTCCTCAACAAATGTACATCTGCCAACAGGTTTCTTAACTAATATGCCTCTTAACTGGTAAGTTTAAGGGAAATAAGCTCTAACTCCATAGTAGAGCAAGCTATACAAGTTTTCTTAGCAGACTTCTACAAAAAAATTCCTCCATCTATGGTAAAAATATATCCACTAGTGGAATTGACCTCATCATCATTAGAAAGCCAGGTGGAATCTGTAAATCCCTATAACACAGTAAGAAATTTATTAAAATGTAAAAACTAATATTTAGTACCTATAAGGTGTCTAAGTAAACGAAAAAGGGCAGTCTAATGGTCACTGCCTAGGTTGTGAGTATACCTACGCAGTTTACTTATTGTATAAGCTACGTCAGGTCTAGTATAGTTTATTAGAATTATCACACTTCTTATGATTTAACATATTCATCTTGAGATACATTAGAGCCTTAGTTCTTTTTCAAAGTCATGCTAGAGTCATAGGGAGTTTTCACACGAATATCATCAAAACAATCAATTTTTTTTTCAAAATTTTCTCAATATAATATGACTGATACAGGGAAAATCCATTCTTGGTTTTTTTTTATTTTAACACTAAGAAGTATACTAGCTTCTTCTAAATCCTTCATATCAAAATGACAAGACAAAAAGATCTAGTCTCATTGACCACAGTCATATTGGCGTTAAAAATCAACCTGTCATTAACATACAGACAAATAATCAAACATTCTTATCCAAACATCTTAGAGTAAACACATGAATCAGATGCATTAACCCTATAACCATCACTCACTAATGTTTTGTAACAACCCCAAAATTTACAATTGAAAATTTTCGTTTGTTATGGAAAATCATGTATTGAAAATGGGGGGTGCTACCACCTTGATCTGTACATTGACCTTTGGTCAATATCATACTAACCACAAGGCTAAAGGTAAGAAAATCATTAACGAGGATGGTTAATAAAAATCATAATAGTTCAACATTAGTTAATAAAACCAAAATATGCAAATGTTAGAGTTAATACAGAACAAAAATAGAGTACAAAAAATGTCCACTACGGGCGAAATAAAAATGATAATGAACCAGAAAATGACAAGTCTGGAGAACACCCTCTCCGACCTCACATCAGGTATATTGGATAGTCATTCTATCCCACCTAAGGCATCTTACACATCAAAATCAGCATAGGCATTACCTCCCGACTACACAGACTCAGGAGGGGCCACTACTCATAGGAATGAGTATCACCTATGATAGGGGTGATAAGTACGCTATGTACCGAGTAAGATAACCATATAACTAAGACAGAGCATAACATATAAAACGTAGATAATGTAAGCAGTAAGTCAGTCAGATTAATCACTGTTATTAGAATATAACCATTCAATCTATTTTTACACATCTCTCAAATTATATCCATGTAAGTACGGGAACCTCACTATTATAGCTGGTGAATCGAAAATATAACTCCTGGGCAGAACGTACCTGGCCACTATTATTTACCAGTAGATTGGTCTCTAGGGTAAAATACTCCTTGCCACTATTTTTGCTATTGGTTCAGTCTAGCCTCGACTCACATGGTGTTCCAATATAAGTAATTAGTGTATTTTCCATGATTTGTTATCATCTAATGTTTGGTTTATTGAGCTCGAGATCCTCCACTATTATATCCGGTGGAATGGAATACATATCCAAGGCAGAACGCACCTAGACACTATTATTGGCCGGTGGATCAATATCCAAGGTAAAAATGCTTCTGACCACTATTCTCACTGGTGGATTGATCTAGGCCCAACTCAATAGTCTTCCACATTAAATGGTTAGTATTTTATTCATGTCTTATTCACTAAGTCACCCCTTTAATTAGGCATGCATGCCGGCTCATTATCACTCTTCCGCCCTAGGCTTCCTAAATAATCCTATCCTATAGCTTGGGACCTCTACACTTCCTAAGACTCCATAACCCCCTTTCACAATCCGCCATACTCACCCTAAAGTCCAAAACTCCTGTACATGTGGGCCAAGGCCCACTTTTCCATTTCTCCACCTAGGTTCACTATCTCCCACTAGGGTTTCCTCTTGAAATCCTAATCTAGCCTATATGGCTCTAGCCTCTCCTTTTCCTGTACAACCCATACTTCCCCTTCATTCCAACACCATCACTCCACTCAACCCACTCCAAACATCACAAACCTACTCTCCAACTTCCACATGCGATAAAGAACTCTAGTTAGTCACCCTAAAAACTCTAATTCACCCCGTTTCTTTTTCACCTTCCCCCTATACACAAACTCTACCCTCCTTTTCACTTGACTCCCACCCTTCATGTGATACACTCCTAATCACAACCCCAAAAACCAACCAACCTTTTTAATTCTCTCATAATACCCCTATACTTAGGGTTTTCCCTCAAAAACCTTAGCTAGGCTTCCATGCATACTTCCACCAACTCACGTACTATCTATTCCCTAAGAACTCCAATCACCCAAAATACTCTTTCCTCCCTATGTTAACCCTCAAACTAACTTTTCCCATGTAAGTTTTTTTCCCATGCAAAGACTAAATAGCCCAAGAAAGACTCACTCTTTCCATGCGAGATTTTACCCTAACCCTTCATTTTATTACTTTCTTCCTTTATTTTCTCATCCATATTCCATAATACACTTAGGCTTTTCACCACTTCTCCTTACTCACTCCACTCTCTTTATTTCTTTTAATTTCCCCACAACCACTCAAACCCCCTAAGGCTTTTAAGCATGCATGTCATACCATAACAAGTTATATCATAGGAGCATGTCATACATAACAAGTCATATCACCCATATTACACATAATATAAATCATATACAATATACCTTATTTCCTTGCAAGCCAAGTTGCACTACACACATAATTAGTTCACATTCATATATAAGTACACAACACACACCATTACACCCATAAGCACATAATTCATAACAAACCTAAAGCTTTAAATATATCCTTACCTAATAAAACATCAGTCTTGGAGCATGAATCGTATGACTCCTCATGGGAAAGGTCTTGATCACAACCTATAAAAATGGCATACTAGTAATTTAACCTTTTTCCTACTATTTTTTCCTTTTTTATTTCCCTAATTAAATATTAGTAGTAATAATAATAATAATGTTAATAAAAAAAATATTTAAAATAAAATATACTAAGTAAGTAAAAGGGATAAGGGCACAACTGAAAGGGATAACGGACAAGGGGGTGGAAGCGGCGGTGGCGGTGGAGGTGATTGAAAAGGAAGGGTCTCAAAGTTGGGAAAGAAGAGAGGAGCTAGGGTTTCTTAGGTGGCTGGATTTAGGTTAGAGGGGAAGTAGTGGTGTGGAAAGGTAGGGGAAGGTTTTCTAGGGAGGAAGGGAGGTAGTGAGGGTGGTGGTTGCTATAGTGGTGGCAGCGTAGGCGATGGTGAGGGGTGCAAAAAGGAAGCTCGAGCTACCAACTTGGCCCAAGTAGGAAGAGAAGAGGAAGGGGGAGTGCAAAAGGGATGCAATGAAGAGGAAGGGGGTGTGGCGACGGCGGCACGACACGATGGCGGCGGCTGAAGGGGTTGTGTGAGTAAGGTTGGGAGGTGTTTGATAGACATAAAAAATAGAGGATTGAGGGTATATGGGGTGTATTTATAGGGAAAATGGTTGGGGGAATTGGACAAAGGAGGGAAGAAGACAAGGGAGGGGTGGTTGGCTACCAGCCGGCATAGCTCCACAACAAGGGGATAGGGCAGGGAAGTTGTAGGGTTTAGGTGACGGAGTTGAGGGTCATAAGAGGGAGGTGACCAATGTAGGGCAATGCCAACTACACACTCTGCAGGTCTAGTCGAGGAAAGGGGAGGGGAGAGAGGGACGGAAGTGCGAAGCAGCCATGCCAGTGGCTTCAATCAGGAGGGAGGTTGAAAATAGGGGCAAAAAGGGACGAAGGAAAAGAAAGAAGGGATAAAAGTGGAAAATAAGGGGAAACAAGCATGGGCGCCCCTATTGGACCGTACAGAGGAAAAGAAAAAAAAAGGAAGAAAGTAGGCTGGGGGAGGGAAAGGAAATGAGAGGATGGGAGGGGGAAGGAGGGACATGGACAGGGCCTGCATTGGGTGTGGCCCAATCGAGCGAGGGAGGGGAAAGAAGAAAAAAGTAAAAGGAAGACAAAGAGAAAGAAAATGAAGTAAAAAGGGAAAGAAAAAGGAAAAGAGAAAAAATGAAAAATGGGGTTGGTAGGGTGGTTTGAGATTTTTTTAAAACATTTTTAAGAATAATAAAAATTCTTAATAATAGTAAAATAATTTTTTGATTAATTAGAAATTATTACTATGATTTACTTATAGTTTATTTTAATTTAGCAAATAATTCTAGCTTCCACTAACTAGATCCCTAAATCATTTTTATCCTTTTATGGCCTTAATTATATTATTATAATATTATTTTATTAGAAATGGTATATATAATTAAATCTTATCTAATAATCCATATTTTATATTTAATTTCTAAAATAGGGTTTTAGGGTATTACTCGTTTGATCAAATTTCTCATACCATTATTTAGGAGCTTCTTTAAGGTCATATAATGACTTTATCAATTTACATACTTTATTCTCCTGACCCTCAATTATACAGCCCTTGAGCTACTCCTCATAATTTTTTTCTTTAATATCACCATTTAAAAACGTAGTTTTAACATCCATTTGATGGACTACGAGTCCATGGATCGCAACCAAGGTAACCAAAGAACATATAGTGGTAATCTTAGTCACAGAAGAATAAAAATTTAAAAAGTCAACATCTTTCTTTTGTTTATAGCCTACAGCTACCAACCGAGCCTTAAACTCATCAATGGTTCCATTAGTTTTTAATTTATTTCTAAAAACCCATTTGCATCTAATATGTTTACATCCTCTAGGTAAATCCACTATGTCCCATGTGTGATTTACTTTAATAAAATTCAATTCGTTGTTAATTGCCTCTTTCTAGAAAATAGCATTAATGGATGTAACAACTTCCCTATACGCTTTAGGATCATCCTCAATCAAAATAAGCAGAGACAATTTCCAAATTAATCTTATCAATATCATCATTTTCAACTAGAAAAGCCGTAGCAAAATCAGGTCTAAAGATAGTTTCTATCATTCGTCTTTTACTTTTCCTAGGTTCTATTACATAATACCATTTACCTCCTCTACCCTCGGTATTCTTAAAATTTGCCAAGTCTATATGAATTATTTCATGCAATTTTGCTGATCTCATTGTGACTTGTTTAGAAGGCTTCTTAGTAAATTTTGCATCTATACACAAAGGTCACTTCTCATAATCATTACTATCTATCACATTAATTTAGTTCATATATTTTCATTTATCGATGGAAGCCATATTTACATGCCCAAGCCTACTATGTCACAAAGTAAGAAACTCAGCAATATAAGCAGAAGTAGATGCATTTTCATTAACTAAAATAGTGTTCAAAACAAATAAACCATTAGTTATGTACCCCTTTCTCACAAAGATCTCATTCTTGTTTAACATGACCTTATTAGCCTCAAACACTAATTTTAGTCTGGCCCAATTAAGAAAGCTACTAGATATAAGGTTCCTACACAGAGAGGACACATATATAATATCAATCAAACATAAATATTTGCCATAAGTGACTTTCAGAATAGCCTTTCCTTTTTGAAAAACTCTAGCAGTGGTAGAGTTACTCATGAAGACATTGATGTATGATTCTAACACAAATGGCATTAAGCTAAGTATTAGTGTTGAAAGTGGGGGTAACTTTCAAAAAAATTTCAAAAAGGTAGAATGGAGATGAGGAAGATTCAAAACTTGAAACTTGGTTTTGTGACCTATAAACCCAAGTACTTACATCAACCAATTAAGATTATGACTCTTAGCATAAATGGTGCAAGATTTTTTTTCAAAAAATACACAAACTAGTGAGACATTAGGAAAGTTAAACAATATAATTTAAACAAGCTTAGCTAAATAAGGTAACTAAAAGATGGCAACCTACTCGATTGATGGCTGCTAGACATCTACCGAGTAGGATATTTTGTTCTTCGCAAATTAAGCCTATAGTGGAGGGTCTTGAATTTCTTATCTTCCCAATACCCCTAATCCCCAAAAAAATTATGGTGAATAAGGCAAGTCTTGATTCTGCTGAAATGGGTGGAGTATGGAGGTGGGTAAAGGTGGAGCCATATTTGTGTTGTTTGTAGTGGAGCTTGGAGAATCCATGCAGCAACTATATGAAGCCATGTTTACGTGGGGTGGTGGAATGTGCATGGCTTGTATGCCTGCTAGATAATCTAGCTACTTATTGACCCAAATTAGAATAGTTTTGAAGTCTTCAATTTTAGAAAAATTAATAAGTAGATTACATTTAGTTTGGAAAAATTGGGATGCTTCTACATCAAACATGCTTCTCCATTAGTGGCATCCTTGAACTAGTGGAAAAGTTCTTTATTGGCACACAGATACTTGAAAGTACCAGTGTCCAAAACCCAATCTATCTTGTTGTCAACCAGATTTGCTTCCACCACCACAATACCTATGACCTCCTCAGTCTAAGCAACATTTGCTTGTCCGGCAGCCTTCTGAGTCTAGTTCTTGTTTTGCTGACCTTACCTCTTGTAACACTAATATGCTTTGTGACCTGTCTTCCCACAAACATAGCAAGTCAAATTCTTCTTCTGAATTTGTTCACCCTTCTTGAACTTTGACTGACTCTTCTACTAGTCTTTCCCTTAGGGCATCTTCCCCTTCCCTTTGATATGTTATTAATAATAGAAAACTCCACTACATTTGTAGTGACTAACCTAGATGCAGAAGAGTTGTGGTTGTCCTTCAAAAGGTCTATTTCTTCTATCCTCATATGACTGATTAGTTTTGGTAGAGTTAAATCCCTTTTCTTGTGTTTTAGATGGTTCCTTAGGTCACTCTAGGAAGGTTTCACATATCTTCATTCCTTCACCTAAGACTTCGGTGACCAAAATCTCGTAATCATGGATCTGATCCATCACTCGCTCATCATTAACCATCAGGAACTTTATAAGATTTCCTACGACATATTTCTCCTTTTCCACTTCATTCAAACCATATTTTTTCTCTAGAGTATCCCAAATTTCCTTTGATGGTTTAACACTGAAGAGTATATCAAACAACTTGTTGTTTATATGTTGTAGGAGATGACCTCAAACAGTCTTGTTATCCATTTCAAATGATTGTTCAGTAACATCATAAGCTTTCATATCCAAAAGAGGAGAAAGAGTTGTGGTCTTTCTTGTAGAAGATGTGTCGTTACCTTTCTATGCAGGTGGATCATTGAACAACACATACTCAACCTCAAGAGTCCCAAACAATATCAATAACCTTTGAGACCATCTATGGTAACTAGATCCATTTAATGGCTCAACCTTATACATGTCTGAGATTATCCTTGGAATAGTTGCAGCCATAACAAAAATTATCGAATACTAATTGTAACAACAAATAAATCAACATCCAGTAGCACATAATTTGGACAAATGATCACCCAACTAATTTTACTAAGCCGAGACTGTCAACTCACAATTATTTGTAGCAACTGAATATTGTATAGTAGCAAATGAAAGTAATTAATGTAATCTAAGATGCCTTCTCATGGCTAACCTCAATATGGAACAAAATATTAATGTAGGCTTATCCCAGCAATAATTAATTAATATAACCAGAATCGAGCAACATCGATACTAAATGATAGTAGAACAAACATATATTGCAAATTATATTTCACTTCAATATGTAGTAAAATTTAAGTGAAGTATATAAAATTAATGAAGGAGAAAAAACTTATCAAGAATTTTTTGTTGTACCATGAAAGAATCATCGCTTTGAAGTAAAATATTGTCCAGACCTCCGGTTGTGTAATTTCGATGTCGTTCGCTCCCAAGGATAGCACAACAATCTTCTACCTTGTGCACTTAAGATCAAGGATTTAAAAATATTCAGATCTTTACCTAGAAATTTATTTTCATAGAAGAAAAAACCTTATTTCTATTGGCAAAATGTGTGTGTGTATATATATATATATATGTATGTATGTATGTATATGTCTCTCGAGCTTAGTTTTCCTTTTATTTTTATAGAATAAAAGGTAGTAACTATTGCCCATTAATCCACATGACTCGATCATGATAAGTGGAAAAACATAGTGTAAAAATGAGTCATAAGAAATGAATGAAAATTTTGTTTCAAATGAAAAGAAAATTTTTAATATTTTTAACCCAGCACAAACTAGCCAACCAAACAGATGGACAGGGACAGTGATGGGCATGTGCATGTGTGTGTAGGATGACCTAAGGACAAGTCCAACCATAAAACCTAATGCAGAACCAAACACTCAAGAATTGCATTCATCATTATGGAAGAAATTGTTCTTCATTTAGAAAGGATCTCCCACAAAATTGAAGATAAATGAATGGTCATGTTGCTAGTCATAGATGAAATGTACCATATAAACTACTAGGCATACGTGCATGTGCATGGAATGCATGGAGTGCATGGCTACGTACATGGGGGGAATAGAATGTAGCTTGAAAGTGCATATTAGGTGATTTAATTAATTAATTAATTAATTAATTAGTAGAGTTAGAGATTAGCTAGAGAATAAAGTAACATAAATCTACCTTTTTGAAGAATATTCTATATTCTAGTATCTTTTAGTATATTCTATATTCTAGTATCTTTTAGCTATATATCTTTTGAAGAATTATACTTTTTAGGAAGTATCTTGTAATCAGTAGCCTTGAATATATAAATCCATAGAACCCACAATTGGAGATAGATTATTGATTGAATTGAAGTTAATTGAAAATTACAAGTATTGAATTCTCTATGAGTTCATCTCAAGTTTAATTGAATCTGTGTGAATGATTAATCTTAAAACCCTTAATCTCTTCATCAGTGTAAATTATATATTAAATACTTTCTTTTCTAAACTCCATAACCCACTCCCTTCTAGCCATGTTCATCATCCAAACACAGCTCAAAATCAAAACCCAAATTCGAAACCCTAACCCTAAGTTTTGAACCAAACCCTAACCCTAACCCATGAAACCTTCTATCATTAAACCCTAATTGTTGAATCATCATCATCATCTCATCATTATCAAATCATCATCATCATCTCATCATTGTCGAATCATTATCATCATCATCTCATCACTATTGAATCAACATCACCATCGTTGGATCATCATTTTCATTATCCTACCTTGTTCGAATATCTACATCATTAATTCACCATTTTCATATCACCCTCTACCTAATTACAACATTATTGAGCATTAGTTTTACAAATTTGATAATTCCATATTCCCACACATATCAAAACCATCTATACTATTCAACTCAAACATACCATTGAGAAGTGGAGTATATAAACACTTTACAAACTATATTTTGTACCAATGTGGGATAGTATATAAAGGTAGAAAAACAATATTTTTCCATTGCTTCTTACAAGGTGCTTATGTAAGAAGGCTTTTATAGTTTACCCTAGTTTTACTCACATATCTTTTCTTTGTAATATGTTGTGGTTGTATGTCTAAAAGAGTACTATATTTTGATATTTATAATTCTCAACACCAATTATGTGCATTGTTAAGTTTCCAATTTGTGATTTTAGCATGCAATATTAGGCACAAAAACAAAAGAAGTTTAGCATATTCTATGAAGACATACCGTAAGACCACCCACCCTCACAGGATAAATACTACTCTTTTTTATTAATTTTTCCTCCTTTTGTGTGTCTATATGTTTGTGGCTTATTCTATGGAAACATTATTATGGAAAACATACATGAAACTTGTGGTGTATGCGCATCATCAAGAGCTTATTGTAGTGTGCACCTCATGCAATTAATCCATTATAGATGTATAGTTTTCTCTTAATTAATTGATGAGTGTTATCATGTGTGTGTGTGTGTGTATTAACTGATTATTCTAGCTAGGATAAGAAATTTCTCATACAAAAATATGTAAACTATTGATGTAGAAGCATCCATGATCCTAAAGATGATAGTGATTTGGAATATTTGATTATAGAATCGATCACATTATGTATTTTTAATAATAATACTATGACTGACCTTGATGATATTAACTTAAGTCATTCTTGTAGGTATGTAACATATTTGTAGGAAGAAGATCAGTCCATTTAAAAAGTCAAGATACCTAAGATTTTCAAGTATTACAAGCTATTACAAACGAAGTTATTGTGCATGAAGGTCAATCCTACAAGTTAAGAAGGCGTAGTCAACATTTCAAGTCAACGTCATTATTTTAATTAGGATTATTGTTAGTTGTTTTCATGTACTAATTAGCTTACTTTTTTTTTATAATAGTCTTTGTTGAGTCATGTATTACATAGGACACATATATATTGTTAATATTAGTTTATGTTCTAGTTAGCCATTTGTGCATCATGTGGCTAAATTAGTGTGCTAGTTAGTAATGTCCTATGCCTATATATATATGATGTCAACAACTCTTGTAACATGTTGATGGTTGAGTATATTGAAATCTAATACAAGTAATTCACTTGGTTAATTCATTTTTTGTTATTGAATAATCCTTTCTAAGATTATTTGGAGTATTCTTAGATCAGTGGCATTTGAAGTTGAGTTCTTTGAGTTCTTGTTGAAATCTTTTTAAATTTTTGCTTGAATATCTTCATTTATTTTTCTAATTTGGAAAACCACCAATCCTATTTTATTTCAATCACACAAATCTTCATTCATCTTTGAAGACTTGTGTGAACTATAGCATGTAACATATAACTAGTAGTGTGGTTTATTTGTGTATCATTCATTAATTTTTTTGAATTAAATTTACTTACTTGAAGCATTGCTCTTCTGCATCATAACTCTATTTGAAGCAAAATTTAGGGTTGGATTTGATGTTATTTAGTGATCATTTTTGCTATTTTACTTGATACTTGATTCTAATATTGCTTTAACCAAGTATGTTGTTGGTGATCTAATACTCTTTCAATATTATGTTAATAATAGCTATTTATATTGATCTATACTTAATTATCTCTCTAAACCATAACCTTTTATTGTTATCAAAGCTTTGACAATAATTTCCTATGACCTACTATTTTTTTCTTCCTTTCACAATTATTTGTCATGTAAATAGAGACAACAACTTTATATATATATATATATATATATATATATATATATATATATATATTAACTAGACTAAATGGAGCCCACTATCATGAACCGCTTATTTTTTTTTCAATTTTTTCTCGGAAGGTTTTATAATATTTTAAGGTTGTGTAGACTCTAGTAGAATTGTGTAGATATGTCAAGAAAGGTGTGGATCCTTATGTAAATATCTAGAGACATCCTAGAATAGTGTGGAACTTTATATAATCCGAAAAGCTAGAAGAATCATAAAGAGATCTATAAGACTCTTTTAAAATATCATGTAATTTAGAAGAATCTTTAGAAATACCCAAGGATTGTGGAAGGTCTGAAACCTTCCTCTAATGGGGAAAAAGGGAGGGGGACCTCAACTATAAATAAAGGACCAACCCATTTACTCCCATCATCTCCCAAGTTGTAACCTCTATCATCTCTCGTCAATAAAGTGTTCTCTTCTTATATACAAACACTCTCTCACTCTCTCTAAGTTTCTTAAGATCTCTAAGTACTCTTACTCGTACTTAAAGGCTTGGTAATAGCCTTAGTATTGGAAAGGCTAACTGAGTGAGCACTAAAGGAGTTGTACTTCTAAGTATCACACAGGAAATACTTAGGTGAAAAATTCATCCCATGACACGTGGTATCAAAGCCAGGTTAAGAGGAAGCTTTGGTTACAAGGGATTGTAGCCATGGAAAATGACGAGTTTTCAAAGAACCTAAGTGAGATGGTTGTCTCTATGGAGACCCATGGAAGGGATCATGAGAAGAAGAGCAAGGGTGTTGCCAAAGATAAGTTGGTGTCTAAGGACCGACTCTCTTCACTTGAATAAAGGGTTATTCAGGTGGAGAGAAGAATAGATGAGTTGGTGGAGATACTCAATGTGTTGGATGAATATCTTGTTGAAGATATTTGTGGGGAATTTCTTGGTGGCATCAACCGCTTGTTGGAGGAATTCCGTAGTGATGTTAGCACCCTAAGGGAGGAGTTTGGCACCCTTAGGGTGGAGCATGTTGTGTTGAGACGAGATCTTAACCAAGGAAAAAATGCCAATCATGTTGGAGGATCAAGGATCCAAGGCCCCAAGCCACCCAAATATGGAGGTAAGTGTAACACTAAAGAACTTGATAATTTTATTTGGATGGTAGAAAGATATAGGTGTTGTGAAGGTATAGATGATGACGCCAACAAGATTGATACTGCCACACTCTACCTTGAGCATAATGCTATGCTATGGTGGAGATGTCTTATTGATGATATTGAAGGGGTGTGGTGACTATCAATACAAGGGAGGACTTAAAGAAAGATCTTAAGGTCCAGATCTTAAGGGGTGTGGTGAATCCTCCCGAGCTTCTAAAGGAGCTCCCACCTAGGAGGGAGGTGGATCATGTGATTGAGTTGGAGCTAGGTACCAAGATTCTATCCATGGGTCCTTATAGGATGGCCCCGCCAAAATAGGAAGAATTAAGGAAGCAACTCAAGTAACTATTGGATGCGGGATTCATAAGGCCATCCAAAGTCCCGTTTGGTGCCTCGCTATTATTCTAGAGAAAGCGCAATGGAAGCCTCCAAATGTGCATCAATTATAAGGTACTAATAAAGGTTACCATAAAGAACAAGTACTTGATCCTATTAGTAGCAGACTTGTTTGATAGGCTTAGAAAAGCCCAATGGTTTTCCAGGCTGGACTTGAGGTCGGGATACTAGCAAGTCTGCAAAGCTAAAGGGGATGAGACCAAGACCACATGTGTGACCAGGTATAGATCTTATGAGTTCTTGGTTATGCCCTTTGGCCTTATAAATGTACCTGCTGTGTTTTTTACTTTGATAAACAAGATCTTCCAACCCTTTTTAGACAAGTTCGTGGTGGTCTACTTGGATGATATCATAGTATACACTTAGAGCTTGTGTGAAAATATTGAACATTTAAGGAAATTTTTCCAAGTAATTAGAGAAAATGAGCTCTTCATAAAGTTGGAGAAGTGCTCATTTTCCTAGGTGGAGGTAATGTTCTTTTGGCATAAGATTGTGAAAGGGAAAGTCTTGATAGATGAGGCCAAGGTGAAGGCTATTATGGGGTGGGAACCTTCTAAGGGAGTGTTAGAGCTAAGGTTCATCTTGGGTTATTCAACAAGGTACATACCCTTGACCAACTTTCTTAAGAAGAAAGTCACATGGGAATGGATGGAGGAATGCCAAAGGTCCTTCAAAGATCTTAAGCAAGATGTGATGGAAGATTCGGTCCTAGCTCTTCCTAATTATATGAAGTCATTTGAGGTGCACATAGATGCATCATATTTTGCTATTTGAGGCATCTTAATGCAAGGTAACCATCCAATAGCCTAAGATATTTGGAAGTTGAATGATACAGAAAGAAGATATCCGATGCATCAGAAAGAGATGAAAACTATTATACATTACCTTCAGGCATGGAGGCACTACTTACTTGGGATTCAGTTTGTGATCAAGAATGACAATGTTGCTTCAAGCTACTTCCAAAGGTAGAAGAAACCAAACCCTAAGCACGCACGGTGATAGGACTTCTTGGTGGAGTTAGACTATACGATGGAGTATAAGCTAGGAAAAGCCAATGTTGTTGCAGATACATTGAATTTAAAAGCAGAGTTAACAACTATGAGCCAGCCACAATGTGACATTATAGATCAAGTCCGGGATGGTTTAACCCAATATCACTTGGCTAAGAACTCGGTGGAGATGGCTAAGGAAGGGAGGACTCAAAGATTTTGGGTAGAAGATGGCTTGCTCTACACTATTGGCCGATGCCTCTATGTGCCAAAGTGGGGTAACCTAGAAGATAATTATTGAAGGAGTGCCATAACTTGAAGTCGGATGGTTATATTGGTATGATATAAACCCGTACACTTCTTGAAAAATCTTATTATTGGACTAACATGTAGGATGATGTGGAGGTATACGTGAAGACTTATCTTGTGTGTCAACAAGACAAGGTGGAGTAAAGCAAGCCCATAGGTCTACTAGAGCCTCTTCCTATTTTGGAGAAGGCATGGGAAAGCATATCCATGGACTTCATATCAACACTCCCTAATTCAAAAGGGTATGGTTCAATCATCATGGTGGTGGATCAATTTTCTAAATATGGAACCTTCATCCCTACCCCACGAGATTGGACATTTGAAGAAGCCAAACTATGGTGAAGTATTGGGGTGTTCCTCGAAGTATTATCAATGACCAAGACCCACAATTCATAGGGAACTTTTAGAGGAAGATGTTTAAGCTCATGGGCTCGGATCTCTACTTCTCCATAAGTTTTTACACATAAACTGATGGGCAGACGAAATGGGCGAACCACTTGTTGGATATCTACTTGAGGCACTTTGTGAGTACCAACCAGATAGACTAGGTAAAGCTATTGGACGTGGTCCAATTCTCTTACAATCTCTAATGGAGTGAGGTAACATGGAAGATTCCATTTGAGTTTGTGATGGGTCATCAACCCACCTCTTTGCAAGAGTTGGCTAAGGGATACACAAGGCCTAGCACTACAGCCTTCAGATATGCAAAAAGGTAGGATGAGCAGTTGGATATGGCCAAGGAAAACTTGACCAAGGCCACTAAGAAGATGAAGAAGTGGGCTGATGAGAAGAGATAGCCCAGGGCATTCCAAGTGGGAGATGAAATCATAGTGAAATTTCTAACCTAGCAATTAACCTATAAGAATGTGCACAAAGGCTTCATATAAACTAGAATTTCCAAAGAAGTCCAAGGTTCACCTAGTATTCCATGTGAGTCTTCTGAAGCCCAACCACAAGGATAAGGATGACTCGAGTAAAGGTGAGTCTCATCGAGTGCCACCCGCAAACGTTAAATCTTTTGAGAGGGAGGTTGTAAAGAAGGGAAAGAGGGTCACACGGAAGGGAAAGGGAAGGGAGAAAGAAGCGGGTTGGCCCACGTGAGAGAGAAGAAGAAAAAAAGGGAAGAGGGAGGCTTGGGCTAGCCTAAATAGGAAGGAAGAAAAGAAAGAAAGAAAAGGAAAGAGAAGGAAATGGAAGAAAAAAGGATAAAGGAAAAAAGAAAAAGAAAATTATATTTAGAGGTAGGAGTAAAAATTAGTCTAAATTTGGCTAATGGATAAAATATTAAATTAATTTATCCAAAATTTAAATTATTAATTTAAGAAAATTATTTTTGATAAAATTATGGGTTTGGAAATTTATTTAAATAAAAAGAGTGAGATAAAGTGATAAAAATATTTGTATTAATTTATTAAATAATTCTATCTATTTTTATAAATCAAGAATTCACAAAATAATTTAATATTAAATTATTCCAATTAAAGGGTTAAATATTAAATTTTAGATTTTAAAATTTTGGGTTTTTACTATAACCCCTCTACACCAATGAATATAATGTATAGGAAGACACGACCTTCGTTGTAAACCTAGGCTTATATCTCTAAGAGGAGACCCTAGCACCCTAAGGTCCCCACAACATGAATTGCTCCTGCAAAAAATCTATCACTGCCTTATACCTTTCCAACATATCCATCCTAGGGACAACGTCGAAATCTTGAAGGCCCATCTCAACCAGATCTATCTCTAAGGCCACATCCATGTAGAGCTTAGTACAGTTCAGTCTATCTCTAAAAGGAAACATCATAGAAATAGATACAGAAGAACATGGAGACAAGGTAACTATAGCAATAAAATAAAAAGATACAAATCACAAAGAAGCCTCGAATCAAATAACACATAAGTTGGTAGTGACAGGATAAAGAATATTCTAGTAACCGCATCTAATTGCCTATTAACCTCTACTTGGATGATGACATTTAGGCGCCCACCTGAATGTCTTCCCTAATATCCTCCACGATACCCTCCAAAACTCAAGGAGGAGAATAGACCCCTACAATTTTCCTTTAGCCTCTCTAGGCTGACTAGTGGCTGGGGCAGGTGCCCTATGTTGCTTTTGTTGTTGTGGTTAGTAAGGTCACTATTGATTGACTTATTGTTGAGGTACTAGTGATCCTTACTCCTAGAACTGACCTTGTTGATGCTGGCACTCAAAATACCAGTGGCCTAGTTACCAATGCATCCTACACTGAATTGGAGTGCCTTAGCAACCTCGCCCTGGATGGTCCTGTAATAACCCAATTTAAGAGGAGTATTATAAGAATTGATCTAGCTACTTATATCAACACGGTATACCATCCTTTTGGTGATTCCATCCTAAGAACTCCATAGTTAAGCATGCTAGGCATGGAGCAATTTTAGGATGGGTGATCCTCTTGGGAAGTTTCAAAAAAATTTTAAAAATTTCTTGGAAAACGCGTGAGCAAAGACAAAGTGTGCTGAAAGGACTCATGTTGATCTGTGGGGCTAGCCGATCAATCTGAAAGCGCTCCAAGGTAGCCCCTACATGATCATATCGACTCAAGGTGTTACAAATGGTATCAGAGCGAAACCGTAACCATGAGATAAACTTGGATGAGCTAGTTAGCCACCTAGTGAGACGATTCTTAGGATAAATTGTATTAAGATAGTTAGTGGTTGAGGTGCAATGAGGACGTTGCGTTCTTTGAGTGGGGGTGAATGTAATACCCCAATTTAAGTGGAGTATTATAAAAATTGATCTGGCTACTTATATCAAAATGGTATACCATCCTTTTGGTGATTCCATCTTAAGAACTCCACAGTTAAGCATGCTAGCCATGGAGCAATTTTAGGATGGATGGCCCTCCTGGGAAGTTTTGAAAATTTTATGAAAATTTCTTGGGAAGTGCGTGAGCGAGGAAAAAGTACGCTGAAAGGACCCGTGTTGATCTGTGGGGCCAGTTGATCAATCCGAAAGTGCTCCAAGGTAGCCCCCGTGTGGTCGTATCGACTCGGGGTGTTACAGGTCCTAACCACATAATCGGCACATGAAGTGCCTTAATTGACCCCAAGATCTACCCTAACATCCCAACTAATCTTGGTGTCAAAATTGAGCTCCCTAAGGCTAGATCTCGCCTCATTACTAAAGCCCTAGAGGTCCACTTCCCCAGAATTGGATTCTACCTCTAGTACCCTATGTCTCTAACTTCTTCTTTCCCAAAATGAAAGTCTGCTTCTGAACCAATGTACTGGCTATACAGGCCCTCTCTTATAATGTGGCCAAGTTGTAAAAAGTCATGACACTCATCATCCTTCAAATGCTAAGGTGGAGCCCCTGTTTAAAATAGAAGAATGCCATTGACTCATTAGCTGCGATCTCTAGTGCAACCATTAGTAACTTAGTGAATCGGACATGGTACTATCTCATAGTCATGCTCCCTTGAGTTAACTACATGAACTCCTTCAGCTTATCCCTCTTAAGATTCTTGGGGTAAAACTTAGCATAAATCACTACCTTAAAGTCCTCCTAGGACATTTGTGGCCCTCCCTACGCACGATGACCTACCCTCCTGGCGTCAGCGACTCCTCGCAAGAAGAAATTTGTAATGATCACCCTCCCAAGCAGGGATATTCAATTGGCTCATATGTCCTATACATGTGCCAAATCCATCGCTCGAGGATGACTAGGTCCTCATCACTAGCGTAGGCCGGGGGTGATGCCTCATAACCATCTAAAGCTAGTCTTCTCTTATTCCCTCCTGTGGGTAATGCTAAGGTGGTGGTGGCGGTTGAGGCTAAGGCGGGTGTCAGATAAACTCAATGAATGCCTCAAAGGTCTCCTCTAGACCACCAACATAGTCGTTAGGGACCATGTTGATTCAACTACAAAATAGGAAACACGTTAGGAAATATACTCTTATCTTACTAACACATAATCACTTTCAAGGCCCCCCAGGCTCCCATTCTCTATTCCTTACAAGTTAATCTGAGTTTTTAAATAATTGAGTTTTCCTAGAAATATAAAACAAAATGGTGAAATTAGAGGAGAAATCACCTAATAACTGAATTTTAAAATGCATCAATCACAATATTTATAGAGGAAGCATAAAACTAAAATATTGAGTGTTACTATCGCAATTGATGCAAGTCTGGTTTATCATACCATCCTCGCAATAATCACAAGGCTAAAACCATTAAAGGTGGAACATAATAGATAGAAATTGGAGAATCTTTATAAATATTAATACGAGTTTGGAGATTAACTACGGGGTACAATAATATAATACAAACTAAGATATACCATAGATCAAAGAGTTTGAAAGTTATTATAGTAAAAAATATCATCCGAACAATATAACTCTTCGCCCAAACTCCCAATAAAGATAAAAGTCAATCCTTTCCACACTATGTATCAAAAGTATCAAAATCATCTAACTAGTCTTTAAAGACCTACACAAAAACATCAAGGTCCTTTACTTATGGGAATGAACAACACCCATGAAAATAGTAAGTATGCTACATACTAAGTAAGGTAACCATACTATCGAGTCAGGGATATAGATAAATGCATATATTCATAGAATATGATAAGTACACACACAATTTATGAAAAGTATCACAAGGCAAATACCAATCAAGGCCTCTTTATTAGATATAACAATTTTCATTCTTTTATTTACGTTGAGTTTAAGGACCCCACCATTTTTAAACTAGTGGAACATTCGAAGCACCTATTAAGGATAATAAAACTAAGCCACTATTATCATCCGGTGGAACATATCCATAAAAACACCTTCTTAGGGTACAATGCTCTCGAGCCACTATTATCATCTAGTTGAATGGATCTGAAAACATGACCTTAGTCTTAACTACATACTTTTCTAATTTAAATCATTAATATATTATCCATTAGGTTACTCAAATCATATTCTTATTCATGATGAGTATAAGGGCCCACTACTCTTAATCTGATAGAATGAGCTAAAGCACCTCTTAGGGACAATACAACTAAGCCATTATTTTCATTAGGTGGAATAGATCCATAAAAACACCTTCTTAGGGAAAAATGATCCTAAGCCACTATTATATGTAACACCTCTATTTTTTACTTGGTGTAGAAGCCAAAAATACTAAACATACTTAGAAAGAATGGGGTGCTACCACCGTACCAAACATAGGATAGACATCAACTGCCCATCCCATATAAGATACAACCTAAAAACCAAACCAACCAAATTAAAGGAGAGTGTGTAAGATCATTTACATAAATATTTAAAATAAACATTTACAACATAAGACCTTAACGGACCCTAACATCGTTAAACATAGGGAGAATAATCAACTAAGAATAAGGGACCATTAGAGTAGAAAACAGGTTGGGGCATGGCCCCAAACCATGGTTTGTCACAAACTACATAAAAACCTCAGATTGTCCATGTTCTCAAGCCCTGAACACAAGTTGAGGTTGGCCCACTACTCCCCATTCCCAAAAACCTGCGCATGACCCTCTAGTCATTAGAATAAGTAGGTGATCGAGCAAATAGGCACATTAGTATGCTACATACTGAGTAAGCCAAGTTATCTCCTCAATGGAAGTCACAAGAATACAAGGTTCTATTATGTCATGGAATTCATACTTAACATATGTCATATCAATGTCATATCAATGCCATATAATTGAGTGTACCTACTCTATCATGGTCAGGTAACACATCAGGATTTACTATCATGCATAACACAGGAAAATCAGAATGTATCATGTTCATTTTCATAGTACAATATCATAGATAATCACACACACACACAAAGAACTAATCCAAATAAGCTCTAGGGTTTATGTTCCAATTTGCTCAATCAAGTAGGTTATTCCTTTGCAATCATTTTCCTCTTTTCCAATCCTTTTCCTTATCTTCTAACTCTACCACATCCTTATTTTATTATCATCCCAATTACTTATTCCATTTATAATCTATATAATTATATAGGTCATAATTCAGTTATTTATTCCAATTATTATCTGATTATTCATTCAAATCATTACCCAAGTATTCATTCTATCTTTTATCATTATTATTGTCATCCAGCCATTCATTCCAATCATTATTTAATTGTTCATCATCGAGCAATGGAATGTGCACCACCCCATGGTCTTACATACCATGGTACCCTATCCAAACCAAGGGACATATAGTCCAAGTCAAAGCCAGTAACCACAATAAACATAAGTCCAAGCTAAAGCTAACCACAATGGACATAAGTCCAGGCTGAAACTAACCATTATGGACATAAGTCATGGCTGAAGCCAACCACCTAGGTAACCAAACCCTTTAATATTGATATCTTCTAGTACATCATTAGTGTCTAAAGTAGGTAAGGCACCGAGATCTACTAGGATCCCGCCTGAAGGCACCAATAACCTCTCTAAGGCAGAAAAACCCTTGGTAGATAATCGAGGATTGGGAAACCTAATCCCATACATAGCTCATGTGATCACACAAGGCCGATACAAAGCGTGATCAAGACATTCGCATATTTCTTCCATTATAATGCTTTCCATCCCCAACCATATGTAGGATTTCCATTTATGTTTGTTCACTATTAACCATACCCATCATATTAGTCCATCCACAACACATTCCATATTTCATTACCTTGTTTTTCCAAGAAACTATTACATTTCATATGTGGTTCACCCATTAAACCTTTACATCACCCATTGAGTATGTGGTGAATCATTATCCATTCAATCTATTCATTAGGTCATTAATCCATGGTAATATATTATATGTATTTTATCAATTAAATAGTCTTATAACAATCCCATGTACAATCTCAAAGAATATCCAAAATAATAAGAATAAAATCACATAAACTAGCAAAACTAGTCAATTGGTCTGGCCCAACCAGTCGATTGCTTCGAGCCAACCAATTAATCAATCTAGCTCCACTAGACCAGACTTCCTTTAAACCGATCGATCGGATGGGGAAAACTAGTCAACTATTCATAGATCAATTGATCAATTCTACCCAACCAGCCGAGGGATTTAAGCAGAAAGCAAGACTAAGGTCTCTACAGGCTTACTAGTCAATGAGTTGGGTCAACTAGTAGAATGTTCTAGGAACTAGTCAATTGATTTGACCTAACCAATCGATTGGTTTACCCTCCAACAGTACCAAATAGTTATTTTTATGTAGATCATGCTTATTATCCTTTTTCATACTATATTAAAACATGTTCTAACACCACATAATACATTTCTAGCTTACAATAGTTGCATGTTTCACCATTAATCATCACAACATACTCTTTCCTCAAGATTCATGATTTTTCTCTCAACATGCACAGTCTAACCATTTAATACCATTTTTGTAAGGCTATCTACACATACCAACATATAATATTAAACTATAAGATTTCTATAACATGCAAGATTAATCATAATACATTTCAGAAGTAAGAATGAATTACTTGCTATAATAAAAAACTTTACTCAAATAAGAAAACTCAACTTGTGAAATCCTCAACTTTCAAAACCTTAAAAATAACAAGTTTAACTCAAAATTTTTTAAATAACTTTTACAAATCCAAAATTGAAATATAAAGGGAAAGATGAACATACCACACCTAAAGGAAAATAGAGGATAATTTTTTTGAACCACTCAATATTTTTCCTAAATCTAACTCTTTATTGCTTAACAATTAAAACAAAAGGAAGCTAGAGAAAGGATTAGAAGATCAAAAAGAGATTTGAATGCAAGTCTCAAAGTGAAGAGGGAGAAGGTGGATGCTAGAGAATTAGAGTATCTTGCTGGCTAAAATAAAGGTGAATAAAAGGGGTAATTTGGGCTATTTATAGCTAATAAATCAATACAAATCACAAGTGTGGTCAGAAATAGATCCAAAACTCTAATTCTAACCGTTTGAATTTGAGTTGAGTAGATAAATTTTATGCAAGATATGCCGACCTATCCTCTAGATCTAAAATGGTGATTTTGGAGGAGTGCGGGGTTGATTGGTCTAGAAATGCAATACACAAGAGGGGAAATGGTAGGTCGGCATGGAAGAAATTTCCTAGCTAAGATGATTCGAGTTTGTAATAGAAGCAATGATCCCAAAAATATACAAAGAAGAGAGGTGGAAGAAGAAAAAGGTGAGGTCATATCCCCCTTCAATTATGCCAATTGACTCCTCAAATCGATCTATGGTAGTATTTTCGGGCCAACTACATTATGAAAAAAGGTTAAGAATATTTTAGAAGCAATTTGGAATAGGTTAGCAATGTTCCATTTGAGTATAAGAAATTTTCCTAAAAAATTGAGTTTTGAAAATATACCCAGCTCGACAAACCTAATTGATAGGTTCAGCCTACTAGTCGACTATTCTATAAACTAGTCAATCGGTTCCTCAACCAATCGATTGATTTGGTTGAGTAAAAACTAATTTTCTTAAGTGATGAACCAATCGATCAATCCACTTGAAAACTTTATTAATTTAGTTTTCCAACCACATTTCAAATCCAAATTTACATCAAACTTAATCATAGTTCCAAATCAAAATAAAAAAACCAATAAAGGGAATAATTTCACATTCAACAAATTTATAAAAAGATGAGGTATTATATTATCATTCAGTGGAACAGATTCAAAAACATCACCTTGGCCCGACTCACGCGATCTTTCACTTTAAATGATTAATGTATTATTCATAATTGATTAATAGGTATATAATACATTAAAGCAGGTAATCATATCACATAGGACATAATGTCGTTCTCTAGAGTTAAGATCCTTATAATCCCTAAAAACCCTAATTTCATACTTTTATCATAACTCTTATCATGTTACTCTTTTAACCACCAAACATAGTACCACTTCTTCAAATATTATTATTATTATTATTATTATTATTATTATTATTATTATTATTATTATTATTATTATTATTATTATTATTATAAATATACTCAAATTTCAAGTCCTAACTCTAAGGTTGCACATATGATAATAACCCTATCCTAAAAGGTCGCTATTTCTAAGCCTTGCAAACCCTAATTTTAAAAACTCGACCATAAATTTTCATGTAGACCTCAAACACCTACCAGATTTAATATACATCCCCAAAACAATGATATTAACAAGTTATTGAAACTTCTTAGTCTAACTCTACCATTTTAACATGTGATAATAGTCTCCTCGTTTTAGGGTTACTATTCCCAAATGAAATCATTTGCAAACTTTATTTAAACTTTGGTCTAAACACTTCATATAAATTCCTTAGCACATTTGGATGATATAAAACCTTAAAATACCATGATTCTTATATCTAACCTATGTCGACCAAAATGTCCTTATTTCAAGCGAATCTTATGTGTTTAGTAACATTATTTTCAAATCCACATTTTTCTTCAAAGACCTTATCATGATCATTTCATATTCATCAGACCATTAATAAACCCATGATACATCTATATTTCACAACGAAGGCTTTTCACATAAAATAACAATATCACATGAACTTTACTTGCTCATTTTCTATCATATGATATCAAACACATGTCATAGTATAAACAATCATATATTAGTTCACATAATCACAATAACATGGTATAACATAAAATATTGTATAACACTTAGCAATTAAAAACCCTAGGCTATAACAAGTATCCTTACAAAAATGACTCCAGTCTCTAAACTCACAAAAACTATTATTCCTCTTCCATGATCATAGGAAAAATCACCTAAGAAAAGAATAATAAAATATCATTAGGATTAAACTATCTAAGCAAGGAAATAATTAAGGAAATAAAAGGGTGAAGGAAGGAAGAAAACCAAACCAAAAAGGGTATTGTTTGGGAAGAACTTGCGTAGCCAAGTAAAGGAGGAAATGGTGGTAGCTGTGGGAAATAGAGGGTGAGAAATGGCATGACCTATCGTTGCTAAGGAAGGTGCAATAATGAAGGAGACCAAACAAGGGGGAATGTATTTCAGTGGTGGAAGTTAAAGCAGGTGGTGTGGTAAGGTTGGAGGTGCTAAAATGGAGGAAGGGTGTTGTAGTTGTGGTTGCTGAAATAGAGGGGTGAGCTTAAGCCAATGCTGTTGAAATGAAGGGCGAATCTTCGACCAATGTCGCTGAAGAGGAGTGGGTTAGGTTGCGGTGAAAGTTGTTGCAAGAAGGAATGGACAAAGGAAGATGATGTTGCGGTGGAGTGAGCCACAGAAGAAGGATTATATTCCGTTGTTTTGGCCGAAGGTATAGGGTGATGTTTAGTAAGGGTGGTCAAAGGTGGTGAGGGAGAGATGGAAAATTTTGCCAGTGGTGGTATGGTTATCTCATTTTAGCTTGTTGGTGGTGGCTTTTTGGGCTATTTTTGTGACAGTAAAGAGGCACTGAAGGAGGGGAAATGGTGTTGTGTTGGTTGCAGAAACAAAAGGGATAGAAGGGAGGTGGTAGAATTTAATATCAAGCATGTGTGTGTGTATATATGTCCATGCACATGCAAAGACGGACGAGAGGTGCAAAGGGAAAGTTTTTAACCCCAACCCTCATGCGTAGGAGGTGGGAGTTGATGGAAGTAGGGAATGCCTTGATAGGTGGTAGGGAGTGACGAGTGCGTAAGTATTGTCAACGGACAATATTCCACAGAGGGAGAAGAGGAAAAGGAGAAAAAGAGGGAGATTGGCGAAGAGGGAACAAGAGAGAAAAAAGAGAGAGAAAAGAATAAGAGGTGGATATTTTTAGTTTTCGATTATAACAAGATAAATATAATTTGGGTAAGAATAATAAGGTAGATTAATCATTGATAAATCAAGATTATATTAAATTCTAGGGTTAGAGAATTAGGATAAGATGAAAATATTTATTCTTTGAGATTAGGATTAGGTTACGATATTAATTACTCAAGATTAGGGTTAAATAAAAATTTGAGTTATTACACTTTTTCCCTTTTTTTCCTTTTGGATATCTAGGTTAATCCAGTTATTGTTAAAACCCACAACCACATAGAAAACCATTAGTTTGTCTTATCCTAGAGGAGGCAACATTCACTTTAGAAAATGCTACATGAGTTTCAAGTAGTGATGTTGAACTAGTGGAATGTGATTGATGGTTATTCAAGGGTAATTGATTATTTTCCTCTACCAAAATTAGATATGAGAGTGTAAGCTTTAAAATTACGCTCTTTATACTCATACCGGAGGACAATATTTTAAAAAGGTAGAGAATGTATTTTATATCATCTCATCATTTATAACATGTTTCTCACACAACCTCAACTTTGAGATAATTCAAAACATGTATGAATTGTACTTATTGACTATTTTATAATTCTACAACCTCATGTGTATCCACTTAAATCGAGCATGAGGGGGGATAACAATTTTTAGGTGATCAAATCGATCTTTAAGACTCTTATAGAATTCTTTTGGGCTCTTAACAAATATTATATTGATCTTTAAGGCTTTCATGTAGATGATGGCATATGAAAATCATCATCTTTGTGCAGTTTTTTTGCCTTCTTTCATAATTTCACCGAAACCAAGATTGGATAGATGGATCTTCGCACCTAGAAACTAGGATAAATAATTCATTTTGGTCACATCTAATGCGATGCATTCCAACTTTTTAAGGTCTGCCACTTTTTTTTTCAAATACAAGGAAGTAAATTAATAGAAAAAATTATAGAATAATAAAATTCTTATAGAAAAAAAAAGTTAGCTTGGACCCGAAACATTCATACCTTTATTGACATTTGTGTAATCACTCAATTGTGCTTCAAGTAAATAGGAAACATTTAGTCACATCCGGTCTCTCTCTCCATTAGCTTCAAGTAATGGAGGTTTACATATATTAGATTATATATACATGTTTATTGGTCATCTAATCAACTTCCGCTGATGGAGGTAGATATATAGTAATGGGCGACGAGACTACCAATTCATCCTATTTTTCATGTAGATGGTGATAGACAATGAAAACACCAATTTATTATCCATTTTTGCCAATCTATCCCGTTTCTCATGTATGTGGTGAAAGGCGATGATATCGACAATCTATCACCCATTTTTTTCTTTTTATCCCCAGTAATATTGTATATACAATAAATATTTAAGATAGAATAAAGCTAATAGAAAATAAAATGCGTTTCATACATCAAAAACAAAAATGTATACTAAGACATGTAAATAATATTATCATACTTGCACAGGATATTAACATGACATACAAAATATAAATAGATAAAACATATTACATATTCTCCAAATGTGAATTGATAGTTCAAAACTATAACCCATGACCACAAATATAACATGTCACACAAATATTATGCAAAAACAAAATGATAAGAAATATAACTTTAGAATCAAAAGTTGTATGTCAAAAGGTCTAAAGAAAAGGTTCAATAATGGACATATAAGATCCTAAAATTAATGAGAATATATCATAATTGATGCCATGACAGGCTGATATACACAAACGAACGAACAAATATAAAATAAAGGGAGGCGACAAGATAAATATAAATTTTCCAGCACATAAGATCACTAACCAATACTAGTATTATTATCTGTAGCTAAGCATATATTATGCCGAGACTTTCTTCTTATCTAGAGCACTTGTGAGAAGGTTGTAGAAGAAAAGGGAGAATATTGCTCATTGCACTAGTGAAAACAAACCATCTAATTAAACAATATGAGAAAATGAGAAAGTGAATATAAATCTTATCTGAACATCTTATTTCACAATTTATTTACATAAAATATAATATAAAAGAAGTGAAAGGTAATGAGTTATAAAAGATTATGGTATATTATCACACACATTATAAGCTATTATAAGAGAAGGAAATAACCATTACAATAAATTTATGATACAAAATGGGAATAATAAAGAGCATTTGGAAATATATACTTGCTCTTCAATCCATAATTATATAATTATGCACTAACTAAAAGGCCGCATCATAAAAAACTTCGCAATTTACCCCTCCGGCCCATTACTGATGCCACCGCGCAGAGCTGCACGCAGTCCCGTAAGTGATAACTCCAATAATCGATTACCCATCCGATCCAACGAAATACAAAATTGAATGAACCAGTGACGAACGTATTCTATTTTCGTCAGTTCATCAGCTCCGATCATTGGTAATGGACCAACCAACGTCGGGCAATTTTATACTAGTTACCCGGGAACCATCCGGTATAGCTAACGTGACAATTAATCGGCCTAGGTCGCTGAATTCGCTAACCAAATCGATGCTGACTGACCTTGCCTGCGCCTTCAAAGGTTTAGATGCCGATGATTCAGTGAAGGTAATTGTGCTGTCAGGAGCAGGAAGAGCGTTTTGCTCGGGAATTGATCTCACGGCCGCGGAGGACGTATTCAAGGGCGATGTGAAGGATGTCGAGGCTGACCCGGTAGTTCAGATGGAACGGTGTCGAAAGCCTATCATAGGGGCGATTGCTGGTTTTGCTGTCACTGGTGGCTTTGAAATTGCTCTTGCTTGTGATATTCTAATTGCTGCCAAAGGAGCTAAGTTTATTGATACACACGCTAGGTATTGTCTCTTATCTTTCTCTTACTTTCTGTAATATTCTATTGAATAGTGTTGTTAGGTGTCTGTCTTCATCTGACGATGCTCGATTACGATTCAATTTTGTTGTTTTGCTATTCTTTGTTTATGGCTATGGAGTAACATTGTCTGGGTCCAAAAGACGTGCCATCTTTGCATAATTCATTTGATCTACTGATTGTTAAATTGATGAAGTTGATTGCTTTGAACCTATAACGGTGCTGCAAGTTCATAGTTTGATCTGTGTGCTTCTTGACGATACAAGGCTGTTATTTTTTGTGTTGCTATTGTTAATCACATCCTATGCTTCCTGTATTCTACTCAAATCTGGAATGAAGCCTCTAAGTTTTTGGCTAGAATGTTTGGTTGTGCTTTCAAACTGGATAATTGACTTTGTGTTTCGAGGTAGGGAAAAGTGGCAAAAGAAAGTGGTGTTTGTAGCTTCGTGTACGAAGAAAAAATAGTTTCTGAGTGATAAGTATGCCTAATCCTTGGTTTTTGTCGTTGGATTATGGAAGTTTTGAGTTCTCCCATCACGATGGCGCATTTGAATTTGTCATTCTGTGCCTACGTATGCAGGTTTGGAATATTTCCTTCATGGGGTCTTTCTCAGAAACTTTCGCGCATCATTGGCATCAATAAAGCTCGTGAAATATCACTAACGGCCATGCCTTTGAGTGCAGAACAAGCTGAAAAACTGGGATTTGTGAATCATGTTGTTGAAGGAAGTGAACTCTTAAAGAAAGCACATGAAGTAGCTGCAGCCATTATCAAGAATAATTATGACTTGGTGCTGAGATACAAATCAGTGATGAACGATGGTATCAAGCTTAACTTGGGTGATGCACTTGCCTTAGAAAAGGTACTTGTCTTATTTGTTTGACCTCTAAAATTGAATTTCTTAGTTATTAATTGTTGGGGCAACTCATTGAAGTACCAATCATTGCCTGCTGTTATGAAAATTCATCACAGTAGCATTGTGGGCCTTTGTTTTTCTTTTTCAACAGTGTATGAGAGGGTGGGAATGGGATGAGAGGTTTGAATCTAGTTTCTAAGTTGTAAGGATCTAGGTGAGTGAAATCATAGTCTATCAGGGAGGATTAGGGCATTGTTCCAATGGACTTTGGACAATGGATGTTTGCGCAGGTATCAAATCTTCAACTCTGAGCCCTTTGTCAGTCTATCAGGGGGATTGGGTATTGTCCTGACAGACAGACATGGTAGGGAACCTCTACCTTGAGTTCTTTTTAGTATTCAGGATAGGTTGTGGGGTGAATTTTATGTGCTGCCATTGAAGGACTGATCTTATTTCTGTGAGAAACTATAAGATGGTTGGAGCAACTGTCATCACATTGCGAGAAGTGATACAGAAAATCTTGTATTAGTTTGTTTGGATTTATGTTTCTCTGGATTTAAGCGTATATGAAAGTGTGGGTGTGTGTAGTACTTCATAAATTGAAGCATGCCCTTTTCTTCTCAGGACATGGTCAATTCTGATTAGATTATATAGCAATGACTATTATAAGAAATGGCAAGACCATACACTTTGCTTCTGAGTTGAGCAGATACTGCCCTGATTCTATTTTGAACTGAGATAGTGAGTCAATGTTGTAACTCTATCTACCACGCCATTGTTATTAAGGTGGAGTAGGTCCATGGTTTCAATAAGTTCATTGATCTTATAGGCTAATGAATGAGCCCTAAATGTCATTGATAGTCCAACCTTCTTAATACCTGAGGGTGTCATGCACTCGCTAAACAAACAAATGTGCCATACTAGATATCACTTATTTCTTGATTGTGGGGTTTGTAGGGTGGGGGGAAAGGTGAAGATATAAGTGTAGATGGATCAGGCATAATGTTTTAGCAACTTATACCATAGTTTTCTCCTTTTGTAAGTGATTAGCATGCTAACTGAATGAGGAAAACTGACTTTGTGTGGCATCTTGGTCAATCCTCATCAAAATATTATGTTTGAAACAAATTAAAACAAAGGGAAAGAAAAAAAAAATGAAAAAAAAAGAAAGAAAAGGAGGGAAAAGTAGTGTCACTTCAGACATACGTTTTGTAATAAATTAGTTTGTAATTGTTGTCAGACATTTCCCACCAGAACCTGCTTGGGGTTAGCTCAAGAGTCAAGACAGCGACTCTCCTGTTCTGTATCTTTGTTGCCCGTAGATGCAGCAAGCCAGCAACAATATAGTATCCTTTGCAAAATGAAGCACTTGTCAATGTATTCACATACCTTGTGATCTGATTTTGATTAAAAGTAAAAAAAAAAAGTAAAAAAAAAATACACTCATGATATTGGAATATAAGAAACCCATCAAAATTGTTAAGAAAACACTGTAGGTTTGCTCCATTAAATAAGAAACCATTTGTAGCCTTTTTCCATTTAATCATGTAAAATTTAAAATTCACCCCTTGTGAAAAGTCTAAAGGCCATGATGGTCGTGAAACCTTGAAGAACTGAAATGGGTAATTGGTTGCTTTTACGCTTTTTTTGTGCTGTAAAAAGGATCATTGATGGTTTCTTTCTTAGAGAAGTAAGGTAAACAAATAAGGTGGGTTGAAATTATTTTAATGCTTATGGATGATTTATACAATTCAAATTCTTAGGGATGATCTTTTGCTCATCACTCGATGATTTAAATGGACAAATTGATAGTCCTTAAATGGGTGGTGCATGCCTCCTTAACATATTGTAAACCCTTAGGTTTGAGACCCTAATGCAAGTTGCTAAGTATAGATTTAGTAGTTCTTAGGACCCTTTTGGGAAATTGGTGGTTGTTAATTAATGTTGTTTGCCAACATTGTTTCCTTTTACTTCTTGTCATTATTATTGGAACGTATGTGTTTTGTTACATTGTAACTTTTGTTATACAAATTTACCAATATAGGTAGTAATTGTTTGTATAAATAGTGATAAATTTATTTTTATATTTATTTTTCAATTCATGTCTATAATACAATCAATAGAGAAATAATACATTATGTTAAGTAAATTACATGAAGTAAGAATATAATATAATGATAATCTTTCTACATTTAAGAACAAATAAAAAATAAAAATTGTAGGGTTTTGATTTTATGTTCCACCATTCTAGTAGTGTTTTCCTCACCGAGATTACATATTTGAGATATAGGTCTCGTTTCTTTATATGGTTTTTGATATAAGGTTATATGCTAGCCTAAGGTTTCAGACAAATCTTACTAACGCTATTCATCATCGAAAATAGTAAAAATGACAAGATGACAGGCCTTAACTATTAAATGATAAACCTAGATCCTAAATAGCTATGGAAAATAATAGAAGATAATAGTAAATAAAGATTAAATCTATCTAATATCTAACTAAATTTCCTATACCTTTATCCATTTTACCAAGAACTAAATGGGTTAGGACTTCGGGCCTAAGAGTGAGGTGGAGTAAATATTGCATCACACTAAGTGGTGGAAAGTTCAACCTCAAACTTTGAATTGAGGAGTACACCATTGACTCATTGACACCACCATCCTTATCATCACTGGAATACTATAATATAGATTTCTTCACCAATTCCTTTGTCTAGTTTCTTCTCTAGTTTCCTTATCTATTAGAATGCATATTTAGACTTTGCCTATACCCTTCTTTGAACTCCTTGTGTTGTTTTAGGTACATGGATTAAACCATGTTGAACTTACTAGAAGCTTCGCATCGGTTTGGACAATGCATGTGAATATGATCAAGTTGATGACAAGGAAAACATCTAGTTGATATTAGAGAATGGCTTAGGTAGATTAGCGGGTCAACCATAAAACCTTGCAAAAAATTAACCTCCATCTTTGTATCTCAAGCGAAGGACACCGTAAGTTTAACAATGTAAAAGCTTCTACCCAACAGGTAACCTGCTAGATTAGAGTTTCCTCAAGAGCACAAATGATAGAAAATTTTGAAACTTTCAGGTATACCTCAATATCCTAACTCTCCACAAATAGATTAAAAAATCTAGAGCACAATTCCCACTCCTAATATACAGGAGAGGACTTGTCAATCGCTGGCTATCATAGATGACTCTAATCAACTAAGGGAACTTGCCAACCACTTGACTCCAATCAGTTATTAGATCAAGCTTCTATACCATATGATGGTAGTTTAGGTTATTCCACCAAGTACTAGTATAGTTGGCAAAGCAAGTGGCACCCATAACAACACAATCTTCAATAAGATCCTATCTTAACTTGAGTGTCTTTCACTTTAGCTAATAAATCTTAATCAAGAAATTAAGTCCAACACTTAAGATAAAGGTCTACACATGACTCGTACACCACTAAAGTTCCATCATTTATTCTCTTTTTATGCATTGACATGGATTCTAAAGGTCAAACCGAAAGTTAACCATAAAGGTAAACTAAAAAGGAGCACCATGAAAATCTTAAGCCAATTTGCCAATTGGTCACACAGACCAGTGGATTGTTTTGGGTAGTAGACAACAATCAAAACTCATCATAATTTACAAAGGTATGAAGAACCTAGTCTAACTAGTTGGGTTATAGGTGGAGAACAACAACTAAAGAACCTAGTTAACTGGTTTTGGCCTGACCAGTTGACATGTCTTACTAGAACGCTAAAACAAATAACATAGGCATTTTGCACACAATTATAGTACATTTATACTTAGGATTTATTCTCCTCAATTTATTTTCAGATCTTATAAGATTAGATCCAATTAGAAATATGAAATTTTGAAATGAGCAAAATTTTGTCAATGATAAAAGAAATATAAAACTAATGATAGAAATTATAATTATGATGACAATGATAACAATAGTAATAATGCTAATAAGAAAAATATTAATTATGGCATTAATGATAGTTAAATAGGAATAATAACTTATTGTAAACTATTATTCAAATTATGTTAAGATTATATCAGGAAAAACGAATTTGTATATTATTTTTTTTGGATTAAATTTCGCTTTAGTTTAAGTCAAGTTCAAGTTTATGTTAAGGTGCAAGTTTGAGTGTGGTTATATTTCCGTCATATTATTTTGAGTGTGGGTCATCATTTAATATAATAACTTTGGGTTTAAATATTTAGGTCAAAATTGGATTTGAGTTCCGATTATTTAGATCGGTTTATTACCACTAGATCAACTTTGTCGGGTCTATTTTTGAGTTTTCCATTGGTTGGTCTCAAAGAGCATTTATATTAATAGTTCGATAAACTTGGTTGTAGATTACTTTTTGGTATACAAAAATATGTTATGTAACCAATTAAAGAACCAATCCAATTTAACTTCGGCATCAATGGTTTCAATTTTCAATTTATATCTCAAATACTTTATCTATAATGATTATAAATTCAATACTTTTATATTCATTAATGGTTACTTTCTGCTCTTTTCTACAACAAAATTATTTTTGGAAATGGTTCTTGCTGAATAACCAAGGGTCTTAGGTTCTTATTTTTTCAGGATTTTAGAACTCTAATAAATATTTACTACTAGTTCCTAAGGTTCCTTAAATTTCATGGAATCTCCAATGCAATTGTTCGAAGAGGACATTTGTTACCTGAATTTGTTAGTTCTTCATTCATTTTTGTTGATGCAGGATATTACTTTTTATAGAATTTAAAATTATTCTTATAAATTATCCCATTTTATAACAAAATATTTTTAAATAATTATTAAAATACTTATCTTACAAGGTTAATAAAAATCAATTAATTTCATTCTCTGTTCAACAATCAATTTATCAAATATAACTTAATATGTTAGGCCCAGCATTTTCCTCGCCTTATAGTTTAATCCGATCATATCAAATGAACACTAATCATATTAGATCAACACCAATAAAATCAAATCAAATTAAATAATAAAAATTATTATAATATTATTATAATAATAATTAATAATTAAATTATTATAATATAACTATAACTATTAATATAATAATTATAATTAATGATATAATTATTATAATTAATTATAATGATAATTAATGTAATTATTATCTTTATCATTATACTTATTATTAAAATTAAAATTATTCATGGTTATTCTAATTATTACTTTTATAATTATAATTAGCATTATTATTATGATTATTAATATTAATAATACTACTAGAATTATTATGAAAATTATTCTTATTATAATTATTAATATAATTATGGAAACTATTATTATTATTATTATTATTATGATAATTATTAATTTAATTACTTATTAATATTATTATAATAATAATAATTTTGAATATTTATGATTTTATTATTCTCATTAACATTAATCAGATGAGATTAAATCGTCCCTAATAAGATGTACCTTGAAACATTAGGCAAGAAAACCCGGACCTTAGACCTAGACTTTTGCCTTACCTTTACCAAACAGTTGGTTCTTTATATCGTGTGTTTGAACGCGCCTTTTTGAAGGCTAATATGTCTTCCTAAACTGCTTAGGCTATATTGTGATTACTAGTTGTATTTATTTGAGATATATATAATAAAATACATATAAAATTTCAAAAAGGGATACTGAGGTTATGTTATCTTCGTTGGATTTATGCTGATTTGTTTTGGTTTGATCTAAACAAATCTAATTTAGGAAAATTCAATGTGTTATAATAATTATTATTTTACTAATATTATTGTTGTAATCAATATTTTTATTGCTATTATTATTGTTATCATTATTATAGTTAATATTATCATTAATATTATGTTATTTTTATTATTATGATAATTTTGTTTATCTGATTTGAACCCATACGATCTGATATAATTAGTTTTAAAAATAAGTTGAAGTCAACATAGCCTGGAACGTTGCATTTTTGAAAGAAAAGAGCTTTCCAAACCGAGCCTTCAGTGACACCAAAGTTCGTCCAACACGTTTTACATCAGGCACCGCCCCTGTGTGTCTGCCCGGCTACCTAAATAGAAAATTTGCTGCCTTTTTCGCCCTTTTAATTTAAAAATATGCCACAATCTCAGAAAGGCTGTATCTGAGGAGTTGTAGTTTTGCTCTCGTGCAGGCAAGGGGTCATGAGTACTACAATGGAATGACCAAGGAGCAGTTCAAGAAAATGCAAGAGTTTATAGCCGGTCGTGGCTCTAGCAAAGCTTCTAAGCTGTGAATCTTGTTCTCCCACCGAGTGACTACGGTTGTAAGATAATTTCACTAGATTCCCTGTTTATGTCAAAAGAAAAATGCTATATCTAGAAAATTTTCCTTTACAATTTACTAATATTGCACTTTGCGATGCACAGGGTGACAAAGGTAAAAGTGTAATATATTTATCTAAGGATTAAAATAATTATTTGTAAGTTAATAAAAATTAATAGAGAGTACAACATTTCTTAGCTTGCAGAAAAGGGAAAAAAGAAGAAGCTATCCATCATCATTTAAGAAATATAGTGTTTATCAAATTAAGGTTTTCCTTTCTTAAGATAAGTGAAAATCTAAAAATTTTTACTTCCCAGTACCATAATCTAATTTTAAGATTATTAAAATGTTACAATTTCAGCAATTTTGATAATTATAACTTATTCATAATACTAAGTTTTTCCTTATAATTTGAGAAATATATCCTTTCTTAGGTGGGGGGGGGGGGGAGGACTCCATCAATTAAAAAGTATATATCACTTTCAATTTTTTAAGAGAAGTGAAATTTGAAGGCCAGAACCACTACAATATATACTCTACTGAGAATAAGTTTAATCACTATATAATCTAACAACACTACATATGAAAATATATATATAAGAACATACACTAAATTGGAACATATCCTAAAGTTTTTTTTTTTTTTTTTGAGAAATGGATTTGAAAATTCTAATAGTCTAAATCATTGAGAGCCTCATCTTGGACTCTTAAATTGCACGCAGTAGCAGAAAGTTGTTGAGCTTTTCACCTACAACCAAAGGCTCCATCTTATCTAGATCTTGCTTCCTTTATCATTGTTGTATTTCAAGCTTGAGCAAGATGAAACAAAGAGGATAAGTTAAAACAAACAAACTATATAGAAATTAAATATTCAACCGTTGTATTTTAATCATCAAATCTAATAATCATCCAAAACCTCAAACTTCTTAGTATCCACAACAAAGGAGCAAATAAATAAATTCAATATACATTTTAAAATTAAAAATATTTTTTTTTGCTTCTTTTAAACCCTAACTACACAACAAAGACTCAATAATATAATATTAAAATATACTATCTTATCAATCTATACCTCACCACAAACAACTAAAATATACTTAATTAATTATATTATTTATGAATCATTTTATTTTTGTATGATTGAATTTTTTTGAGCTGGATCAATATTTTGCACTCTACCATAGTTTTTGATTCTTTTGCCTTGCTGTTGTAGTGTTTTGCACTGGATCAAAGGGTGCAAAAATTTTTTTACACCTCTATTGTAGACAATCTTAATGAAATAGGTGAGGAAAAAGCTAGAGGATAGAGAAAGGCTTACATGAATTAATTGTCAACAACATTCAAATGTACCTCTGTTGTGAACAATCTTAATGAAACAGGTGAGGAAAATGCTAGAGGATAGCGAAAGGCTTACATGAATTAATTGTCAGCAACATTCAAATGTAAGACTTGAATGATTAAATTCAAAATATCAGAACATAAATGATGCAGGAGCATCTAATGAACCTACTGATTGTCATGTTCATATTAATTCTCAAGGTAAGGAAGATTTAGCTTTCTTAATGTTGGAACCTATCATGTTAAATATTCTTGATAATTTTTATATACTTAATATTGAAAAACATTCAAGTTGTTCTTGTAGGTATGTCACATATTTGTAAGAAGAAGATGCTAATAACTTTAATGTGTACAAGTATTCAAAGCATGCAACAATATGGCATACATGGGATGATACTTTACAACAAGAAGATATAGTGATGATATTCATTAGTTGTATTAACTTGTTGTAAACCCTAACCCTAAGTGTATTTTATATAAGTTAGGGTTTGATATACTTTTATGTATGTATCATGGTTAATTGTATAGCTTTATAATATTAATTCTTAATATCATTTAACCAATGATATTATGATTAGGATTAAGGTTATATGGGCTTAATTCAACCATAATGAATGGGCTGAATTAATGCTAAGAACCAGCTGGAGGGCTTCGAAAACTCAAGCTGGAACTTACCTATATATACCTCACTTGTACGCATGATTTGCATAGCAGAATGAATAATAATTTTAATCAAAATTTGAGCATTGTTAGCTGAAGACTATCTCTCTCATTTGAATCAACATTGAGTAAGGAAAGTCTGGGACATTGCCTTCCTCCATCAACACTCAAACTTGACACATTTGAAGCTTGTTCAAATTTGTTGAGAACAACTACCCTTTGTCACTTGATTTTTTCACCTATAATCATTCTTAATCATTCGTTTCTTTTGCATCATTTCGTAGGTGACATCTTCTACCATAAATCTTCAATCCAACATTCCAGCCACTTTGATAAAACACATCATTTTTGGTATCAAAGCTTCGATTGTTTGAAGTTGTCGTACGAACCAACCTTACAGACCTGGATAATCGCATGTGTGTTCTTGCATCAAGAAATCCACTATTACTCAACATTTTCCTTGAATTATTGCTTCTTTATAATCTCCTTGAATTGTTTTTGAAGTTCTTGCTCGAAGTTCTTGCAATCTTGCAACAATCTTGTTGCATTTCCCCCATCATTTCCATATAAAATGTCGATAGATTGCAGTCCAAATCTTAACAGTTCTGTGTGTCGCCCTGTGTGCCACGATTTTGTGCCTTCCCAGCACCTCATTCCTCCTTCATTCTACTCTCTATTGGTGCATGATCTAGTGTGAATCAACCCATTTCAAGTTCCCTTCGTGCATCAAACAGAGAAGACCACAAAAGAGTCAAGACCTGGACACCATCTTAGAATCGACCGAATAGACTAGAAGTTGCAGACCCTCTATTCGAACCATTTCTCCTCATTTTCTCTCAAAGAATCACTAAATCCTCTCCCTCTGGATCTCCTCTACATCTTCTATGAAGCAACCAACACGATTCTCCCACTTGAAGACGTGCATTTGTTGTAGACAAGAATCAACAATCTATGATTTTATGTGGTGGAATTTTACACCATTTATAGAAGACCTCTCCCATCTTGTGTGTACCTGCGTGCAGTGACTGTTCTTGGGGTTACAAGATCTCCTTTGTGCCTAATCAAGGACTGTAGGTAGTGATTATAATTTGATTGTGAATTAGCAATTAGTTTGTGCCTTGTTTGGTTGCAGGAAAAACAAATCCAACACCTACACTTTGTGGAACATATTGTGTGCATCAAGAAGAGTTGTATGTTAACCTTCACCATGGCTAGTGAAGAAGTGTGTGCCTTGGTAGAATCCATCAATAGCCTTACCACATGTATGGATGCTCAATTACAAACTCAAATTACACTGCAACATCAACTACAAAATGTGGAAGCTAAATTGGCTAAACAAGAGAAGCATAAGCCATGGTAAGTTCGCATGGAAACCACACATGATAGTGTGGAGGGAAGATTGAAGCCTATCTACCATGCCAAGAGTGGACGTGGACATTTTAATATGCCTCATAATGAAGATGGAGAATAAGAGATAAGTCCTTTTGGCTCAAACAACCAAAGAAGACCACCTACATTCCAAGTAAGAAATGCATACCATGAAGATCAAGGTATTAAGCTTGACCTTCCTGAATTCTATGGTGATTTGAATGTGGAGTCATTTTTTGAATGGTTGCATGAGATTGAGGCTATTTTTGAATTTAGAGAATATGATGATGAGAGAAAATGTAAATTAGCTACTCTAAAGTTCAAAAAGTTTGCTCGAATTTGGTATGATAATTTAAAGCGAACAAGAGAAAGATAGGATAATTATAAAATAAAATCTTGGAAAAACTTAAAAATCACTTAAGAAAGAAATTTGTGCCTAGAGAGTATGAACAAGATATGTATGTTAAAATGACTACTCTAAGGTAAGGTTTATTTAGTGTAGAATAATACACTAGAGAATTTGAAAGACTAGCCCTTATTTGTGATGTTCATGAAAGAAAAGAACAAAAGTGTGCTAGGTACTTAGGTGGCTTGAATAATTTAATAAGAGATAAGGTTGATATGTACTCTTATGACTCTTTTGATGACTTGATTAAATTGGCTATGAAAGTTGAAAGACAAACCAAATCAACTAAAGCCTATGTTAAGTTTAATTCTTCAACTTCAACTTCAACTAAACCCTATTCTAACACCTTTACACCTAAATCAACATTTTCATATGATAAAAAGAATAATAAAGATGATAAACGTAAAAATAAGGTAGTTGAAATGGCAAATAAATAATGTTTTAAATGTAAAGGATATGGACATTTTGCTAGAGATTGTCCTAATCAAAGAGCCTTAACCTTACATGAAATAGAAAACATGGAACCATGTAGTGATGATGATGAATTAGAAGTTGAATCTCCTAATGAAATATTAACTATGGAAGAGGAAGAAGGAGACCCATGCTTTATAATTCAAAGAGTTTTACAAATACAACCTAGTGTTACACCTACTTAAAGAGAGAAATGTTTTTAAACTAAGTGTAAAATAGGTGACATGGTTTGTAGACTCATAATTGATAGTGGCTCATGTACCAATGTTGCTAGTGAGACAATTGTTAAGAAACTTGGTTTGGAAACTGCTAATCATCCTAAACCCTATTCTTTACAATGGTTAAATAAGGATAAAGGAGCTAAAGTAAACAAAAGAGCTTTAATCATATTTTCTATTAGAGACTATCATGATGAAGTTCTATGTAATGTTTTACCTATGGATGCTTGTAGATTAATTTTGGGTAGATCATGGCAATATGATAGAAAAGTAATTCATGATGGAGTAACTAATAAATATGTGGTGAAAAAAGAAAAATAATTCTATAGGCTCACACCTTCTTTATGTGATCATATGCCTTTGAGTGATAACAAAAATAGATTATTTTTACATGAAAAGGCTATGGAGAAATGTATAAAAGAAGAAGGAATTTGTTATGCTTTAGTTTCTAAAGATTCTAACCCTGAAAAACAACAACTTGAAAATCCTAATCTAATTAAGTTACTTGATGAGTATAATGATGCATTTTCTGATGACTTACCTCCTAGATTACCACCTACAAGAGGTATAGAACACGCCATTGATTTTGTTCCTGGTATGCTTATTCCTAATAAACCAGCTTATAGATGTAACCCAGAATAAGTTAAGGAATTACAAAAACAAATACAAGAGTTTATGGATAAGGGATTTGTGAAAGAAAGTATGATTTTTTGTATACCTATTCCAAATATTGCTTCTGTCAAGTTTATGAGTTATTTTTGAAAAACTTTATGGCATATACTTGGTACTAAATTGTTATTTAGAACTTCACATCATCCGCAAAATGATGGTCAAACTGAGGTAACTAATAGAACTATTGGTACATTATTAAGAGGTTTAGTTAATAAAAATACTAAAGATTGGGATGTTAAGTTAGCTCATGCAGAGTTTGCTTATAATCGTAGTCCATCTAGTACTACTCAAACTAATTCGTTTAAGGTGGTGTACGGTGTGAATTCTCACATGCCTATTAACATGATTTCGTTGAAAAAAGGTGAATTGCAAAATTATGAAGCTAAAGATAGAGTGCAATTTTTTAAATAGCTTCATGAGAAAATCAAAAATAATATTGAAAAAGTCAATTCCAAGTATAAAGCTCAAGCAAATAAGCATAGAAACTCTTATGTGTTTTCTCCTAGTGACTTAGTTTGGTTACATTTGCGTAAAGAAAGATTTTCTGATTTATGTAAAAATAAACTAATGCCAAAAGTTTATGGTCCATATAAAATACTAAGAAAGTTTGGAGATAATGCTTATGAATTTAATCTTCCATATTCTTATGGTGGAATTTTAAGAAATTTTAATATTGGTGATTTGTCTCCTTATTATTCTGATGAAAATTTGATGGCAAATTCTTCTCAACTTGGGGAGAATGATGCAGAAGCATCTAATGAATCTAATGATTGTCATGTTCATATTAATTCTCAAGGTAAGGAAGATTTAGCTTTCTTAATGTTGGAGCCTATCATGTTAAATATTCTTGATAATTCTTATATGCTTGATATTGAAAAACATTCAAGTTGTTCTTGTAGGTATGTCACATATTTGTAAGAAGAAGATATTATTACACTTTAATGTGTACAAATATTCAAAGCATGCAAGACTATGGCATACATGGGATGATACTTTACAACAAGAAGATATGGTGATGATATTCATTAGTTGTATTAACTTGTTATAAACCCTAACTCTAAGTGTATTTTATGTAAGTTAGGGTTTGATATACTTTCATGTATGTATCATAGTTAATTGTATGGCTTTGTAGTATTAATCCTTAGTATCATTTAACCAATGATATTATCATTAGGATTAAGGTTATATGGGCTTAATTCAACCATAATGAATGGGCTGAATTAATGCTAAGAACCGGCTGGAGGGCTTCGAGAACTCAAGCTAGAACTTACCTATATATACCTCACTTGTACGCATGATTTGCATAGCATAATGAATAAGAATTTTAATCAGACTTTGAGCATAGTTAGTTGAAGTCTATCTCTCTCATTTGAGTCGACATTGAGCGAGGAAAGTCTGGGACATTGCTTTCCTCCATCAACACTCAAACTTGATACATTTGAAGCTTGTTCAAATCTGCTGAGAACAACTACCCTTTGTCACTTGATTTCTTCACCTATAATCATTCTTAATCCTTCGTTTCTTTTGCATCATTTCGTGGGTGCATGACATCTTCTACCATCAATCTTCGATCCAACCTTTCAGCCACTTTGATAAAACACATCAATAAATTTGGGAATTGGGTTTGCTTTAATTGTCAAATATCACATCTGGAGTCACTGTTGCCGTAGTTGCTATCGCTACCATTCTTTATCTCTATATGTGTGTATTTTGAATATCCATATTTTTGGACTGTCAAGATGACAGAGCTCATGACAAGACAATCGTCTATCGCATTTTTTTTTCTAGGAATCCTTGGCATATAAGAGTTGTAAGCCTTTTCTCTTTCCTACATAACTTACATGAGAAGCATTTCCCACTTCTCTAGTAGCGTACTTCAGATGATTGAAAAATGCTATTCATCCAAATTTTAAATTCAAATAATAAACTAAAATTTATTAAAAATATGCATATTAGTATACTAATTTTATTTTTTATTAATAATTAAGTAATACAAATTAATAATAATACAAAATAAAAAAAAATTGTGGCACAAAAAAGTGTAAATCTTTTTTTATTATTATAATAACAATAATAATGATGATTATAATATAAAGAATGCTAATAATAATTCATAGTATTTTTGTGTCATAATTTTCTTTTATAATTTATTATTAATAGTTTATGTTATTTAATTATTAATAAAAATTAAAATTAGTGCACTAATATATATACTTTTAGAAAAATTTTGGTTTTGATTTGGCTTTAAAATTTGGATATATAGTATTATCATGGAATATTTATGTTTTAATGCACTACTCTCTGTGTTTATTTTTTTAATTTGTTTGTACCAATAGCTATTTAGCTTCTATTTTTAATGCAACTTTCTCTTTTGTTTTTTCATTTATTTAATGATGAGTAATTTTAGTGAGGAAGTATATGTTGCATATAATTCTCTTTTTTATGTGTAGAGAGATGGTTTTATGTCACTGCATTATTGTAATATCCCAAATTTTACTACTGAAATTTTCGATTTCCAACGGAAATATATAATCAAAATATGGGTGTTACTGTTATAAATGACATAAGTCTGATTTACCAAACCATCCTTATATTAATTACAAGGCTATAAACATTTGTAGTAAAATAAAGTAATTAGCAATGAGAAAAACTTTTATAAATATAAATATGAGTTTGGAGATTAACTATGAGTTACAATAATAGAATACAAATGAAGGGATGCTATTAATCAAAGAGTCTATAAAGGTATCCGGTTAAAATTATCATAACATAACTCTTTACCAAATAACTATTATAGATACAAGTCACTCCTTCCCACACAAAGCATCAAAAGCAGCAACCTCATCTAGCTGGTCCTGAAAGACCTGCACAAAATCATCAGGGTCTTCTGCTTATGGAAGTGAGCAACACCCATAAAAATGATGGTTAGTATGCTGTGTACTGAGTAAGGTAATAACACTATCAAATTAGAGATATGGATAAATGCATGCATTTATAACAAAAGATAAGTACATATACATTTTACGAAAATTCTCATAAGGTAAATATTGATCCAAGCCTCTTTATTATATATAACCATCTTTATTCTATTATTTATGTTGAGTTTAGAAACCTTAGTATTCTTAATCTGATGGAACAGATTGAACCACCTTATGAGGGACAACACACTTGGGCCACTATTATCATTCGATGTAATGCATTTGAAAACATCACATCCTCGGGGGAAAACGCTCCCAAGCTACTATTATAATCCGATGGAATTGATATGAAAGCATCACCTCGGTCCTAATTCATGTACTCTTTCACTTTAAATTATCAGTGTCTTATTCGTTAGGTTATTCAATTCATATTCTTATTCATAATGAGAATAGACCCCGCTATTTTTAATTCGGTGGAATAGACTGAAACACCTTCTTAGGAACAACACACATAAGCCATTATTATCATCAGATGGAATAGATTTAAAAACATTACGTTCTCAAGAAAAAATGTTCTTGAGCTACTATTATCATCTGGTGGAACGGATTTAAAAACATTACATTGGCTCGACTCATGCGATATTTCACTTTAAATGATTAATGTCTTATTCATGATTAATTTTAAGAATACGAAACCTAATTAAGACAATAAATACACCAACATACAAATAACAAGACTGACTTAAAGGTTAAGATGCTCATTTTTTCCCAAAAACCATAAATTCACAATTTAGGCATAACTCCTCTAACATTGATCATTTACCCATCAAATTTAGTATATCTTCCTCAAATATTATTATTAATAACATATTTGAAATTCAAAGTATAACTCCCCCATCTTACACATGCGATAATAACCTTATCTCAAAAGTTACTATTTTTAAAGCTTCCCAAACCCTAATTTCATAGGTAAGCCATAAAATTTTCCCATAAACCTCCTAAGATTACCAAATTCAATATACATCCCTAAAATTCTAATATTAACAACATATCCGAAATTCATGGTCTAATTCCAATGTTTTACACGTAATAATAAGATTACCGTTTACTGTTACTATTCCTAATTTAAGCATTTTTCTCATTTTGGGGAAACATATGGCATTCATAATCACTCCAAATGTTACTATTACCATAATTTAATACTCCAAACACATTAAAATACCTAAATTTTCATATTATCTCATGTCGACCAAAATACCCTTATTTTACATAAACTTTATATTCTCAATATAATTATTTCCAAATCCTCTATTTATCATCATATATATTAAATATCTATTTTCCACTTATCATACTTTATTAGGCCTATACTCCACTTCCAAAATTTATATGCATTCACAAAAATACAACGCAGCGAAGTACATCTTGCATTATTTATACTCTCTTTCTATCACATAATCCATATTACCATATCATATCATTAACAACATGCATTTAACCATATAATAATAATAATATCATGATAATGCACATATCAATGCAATACTTTAACACAAAACCCTAAAACATCGACAAGTATCCTTATAAAAAAGGCTTTAGTCTCTAAGTACGCTTATCGTTTCTCGTCTTTTCTGGACATCTGAAGTATCACCTAAGAATAATTAAGAAAACATTATTAGAGTTTAAATCATATAATTAAGGAGGGATTAAAGTAATAGAAGGATGAAAGAGTGGGAAAAACCAAATCGAGGTACCAAGAAGTCTTGGCCAACTTGTGTGCAACAAAAGGGGGGATCAGTTGAAGGGAGAGAAATAAGGAGGGTGGCAATGGTAGGTTTTTCTAAAGGGGGTGGTGAGAACCGTTGGTTTTGGTTGAAGGAGAGCGGTGAGATGTGGTGGAAATGGCCAAACGGAGATGTTGGGTTGCGGTGGTTTTTTACATAGGTGGGGTGCGTTTGGTTTGGTGAAAATGGCCGAATGGAAGGGGGTTGGATCGGTAGGTTCTGCTGGTGCTTGGGGGAAAGTTGTGATGGTTTTGGTTGGTGCTTGTGGTGAGGTAATGAAAAAGGTGGATGATGTTAGAGGTGAGGTAATGGAAAATGTTGCTGGTGGAGGTATTGATGCCTCGGTTAGGCTCATCACAGGGGGTGATCTCGGGTGGTTTTGGCGACGGCTAGGAGGGGAAAACAAGGAGGGGCAAAGCCGCATTTGGTGTGTGTAATATTTTGATAAAAAAAAAGGATGGAGAATGGGGTAGATGCAAGCATTAAATGTGCCTTATATACATATATGCACTAAGAGGAGGGGTGAGGTGATCGGGCACTAATTTCAATCACTGACCCTAAAAATAAGAAAGGACGAGTTGATAGGAGGTAGAGGAATAGGCTTAATAAGGGGCATGCACACAAGAAATTAGGCTAGGGTGTTAGGATAATTAAATTAATGATTATTCAAGATTAGATTTAGGTTAAAAAATATACTAATAACCTAAAATGAACATTAGGGTTACACTAAGATTTAGGATTATGGAGTTAAGGTAAGATAGAAATATTAATTTTCTTAGATTAGGATTAGGTTACGATATTAATTACTTGGAATTAGGGTTAGCTAATTTTTGGATATTAATATTATCCTGACATTATCAACTGATTATCTAAAAAAGTATTAAGGATATATGGCGACTGATCATGACAGAAACTGGCAAAAATTAAAATAAATTATGCAATGTATTCTTCTTTATATATATTATGATGTGATATGATTTATGGTTATCTAATTGTGAATATTTGGTTGTGTGTATAACATTTTGACGATAAAAATATGCTCCAAAAGGCAAGAAAAAAATAAAATAAAATAAAATAAAATAATATAGTCGAGAGGCTTGTAAGAAGAAGCGAAATCAAATGGATGACCGAGAACTCGCACAAGTAATGTAATATAATATACTTGATATAGCAAGGCCATAGAAATTATTTTGGGAAACAAATGGCATAATTGTTTGGTACATTTTTTGTTTTTACTGCATAGTAAATGTTGGATAAGTTTATGTAGTTTTCGTTGTTGAAGTATAAGCTTATTTAGACATTTTTTCTAGTTTCATTTAGATGTCATGTATTTTAAATAACTTTATCTAAGTATCATGTGTCAGAAATTGATTTTTATTCTAACGCCATTTAATAAAGTTGAAATGATAAATTTTTTAGAGTACTTAAATTTTTTATAGGTGAGTTGGGGAAAATCATATATTTTGAATATATTTCTTCTTTATTTTTTCAGTTTTCAAATTTATTTCTAAAAAGGAATGAAATTAAAATATTTGAAAGATCTACAAAATCTTAATAAAAAATATATTAAAAAAATAATAAATGATTAAGGTCATCATAATTTAATTTAGCTTAGAAAAATATGTGATATTAAACGTACAATATTTTAGTATTCTATGCTTTTTTTTTTGATAAATTGTGACACTTTTTTATAAAAAAATATATGGTTATTGAAATGATTTGTTTGAAATATAAAGAATTTAAGTGAAATTATGTCAAATTTTATAATAATTAAGTGAAATTTATCCAAAAAAGAAATATGAAAATAGTCTCTATTTGTCTTGCTTTCAACAATTTAGCTTAGAGCTTTCTCACCTACTCTTTTTGCATTGTTGGTATAATTGTATATTCATATTCACTATACTCTATTCATATTTTTCTCACACTATAATAAAAAAAAGAGTAATTTCTTAAATAATTTTAATTACTATTAATAATATATATTGATGATAGAAGAGATTTGAGTGGAACACTAATTTATTTTATTCAGAAACATATCACGTGCTCATAGGTGGATAACTTACCGGACTAAATTTCTCTCTATTAACTCTTGAGTAGTGTTGTACAAGAATTATTAGTGTAAATTATTATACTATGCTCATGGTGCAACAAACTTGTCATATATGACTCATTCTTTGAAAAACAAATCAATTTTAGAGTTGCTCCTTTTCTTCTTTTGTGGATTTTTTTCCCTCTTGTTTGCTTTATTGATGTGGAAGATAATAGGATAATTATTCTTTTATAATGTAGGACATTTTTGTCTTTTTCTTGAAGAAGAATCATGCTCAAATTTGATGTAACCTTTGAAGCTTGAAGTTGTTTTCAACCAAATTTCATGATTTGAGTTTGATCTTTACCAAGATCAAATCAATTCTAAAGAGAAATCACAAAGTTTTTATAGAGAATAATGCCTAAACTCTCAAGATAAACTCACTTGAAGAGGAAGGAAGGGAGGTCGAATTCTCTATTAAGAAGTTGTTGAACTCTTGATTCATTAATCAACCAAATCAATACCATATATATCGAATGTATAAGGTTCCACCATATATATATATATATATATGCACATATATAAGCCTAGTTTATTCTTTACTAATCAAGCCCAAACTAACCTGCCTAATTAACAAAATACTAAACTAGTGCACATCCATATTGTATATATAATGGTTTACAATTACAAATGGTAAGACATTACAAAGTATATATAAAAAATCAAAGCTACATAAGACCTTAATGATGATAATACATTAAATAATCAAGCAATCAAGCTTCATGTCTTATAACTTCATCTTTTATGTAACTTTATAACCCTTACATTGTCATTGTCTTTCACACTAGATATCCTTGGTGAATTCTTCTTCTTACAAATATACATAATACCTACAAGAGTCACTTAATAAAATATTATTATGGTTATTATGAAGGTGTTTAAGATTTTCAAGAACAATTGGTACTATCTCTAAATATGTTGGCTTTTGACCTCCAACATAAGAAGAATGAGATGAAGATGCTCTTACATAATTTATTTTCTATTCTTTCTTCTTCTTTTTTCCCTCCTTGTGATTCATTATTTTAATGTTTATTCTTTCTTCTTTGCTTCAACGACTCTTCAATTGTTGTAAAAATTGGCATTGTTCACCAATTTTATGATGTGCCTCCTAAACTGTGATTTCTTCCTTACACAATTTTTGTGATTATGATTTATACATGATTCTAATTTAGTTATTAAATTTGATTGGTTTTCATATTTTACTTTATCTATTGATTTTAATTCAACCGTAATTAAATGAAAAATGATTTTCCTATTGCAATAATGAATTCATTATCTATTTGAATTCAAAATGTAGGTTGCTTGAATTTTTTTTTTTGAACTTGTTTTGCAATGGTATAGGTTGAAATAAGACCAACTATTTGTTCATTTTTATGTTATTTGATGAACTTTAGAGCTTGAAAGTTGCGTATATATTTTGTGAATCATGAATGTTGAATGATTTCCAAGAGCTTTTTATTAAAGATTAATTTGTAGTTGAATGATCGTTGAATTTTAGTAAAATAAAGTTCAAATATGCATATTATAAGATAGTGGTGAAACATTATGATATATATTAGAATACCCTAAAATTGACTTCTAAAATTTTATGATATTATGAAATCTAAACATAAACTAATTAGATGTTACCATCATACTTAGTACAAATTTTATTTTCATACCATTTTTATATCAAGTATAAGGAAAAACGTTAACAAGTAAAACAATATAATAAGAGAATACGAGTTGAAAGATAAAACTCCAAGTACAATACTAATCAAAATAGAATATAATGAAACTATAGATCTAAGAGTTTATAAAATATTTGGAAAAAAATGCTAGCTACTGGATAATCGAGACTCTATGCCTAAGAATCTAACAATAAAAATCACTCTTCCCCTAGAAGTGCATCAAAATCAGCAAATTCATTAAAGTAGATATAAAAATCATACACATCAACAACTTGATTATGTACTCATGCGAATAAATAACACCTATGAAAATAATGTTAATACTTTTCACCTAAGTAAGGCATGCATAACACATAAGAGCACATTAAGGAAAACTAACACGCACCACCTTCATGATGCAAGATGATTTTAGAGAGATGCTAGACTAGAGTTTCCTTATTAAGTAATCATGAATTTTCAATTTATTAGTTGTGTTGAGTTTAAGGACCCCATTATTTTTATTTGATGGAACAGACTAGTATAAAACCTACAATAAAATGCTCATGACCACTATTCTCATCTAGTGGAATGACCTAATACAACTTCCAAGGTATAACATAACTAACCACTATTCTCATTCAGTGGAATATATTGATATAAATTGATCCTGATTTTTGTGATCTTTCATTATAAGTATTAATGTCTTGTCACACGAATTATTGCTTACCATGGTTATATAAATACCAAATATTGCTGAATTTGATTCCAATAATTGATAATATTTTGAAATAGTTAGAATGCATCATGATTAAATACATTGGGCAAGGTATGATTATATGAAGTAAAGGCAAGACATAAGAGCAAACATTAAGTATGAAAATGAACAATGCACAAGGGAAAGTATCACAATACCCTTTTAAATGCTTACTTCACAATTACACCATACGTCTATCTATAAGGATCTCTAATTCACCAAATTTAACACATTCTCCTAATATATCATTTACAGTATCATATCATAAAATCATAACCTAACCTAACGGAGTAAAAAATAGGGATTGGTATAGGGTATTTATAGGCCAAAGAAGGGAGAAAAGGAAAAATGGGGGAGAGGAAAAAGGAGTAGGGGCCAGGGGCTGCCAGTCAGCAGTATTAAGCCTACGCAGACCCTGTGAATTTCAGGGTTGTAGGGCAGGGGATGGGATAGAGGAAGGGAGCATGCAGGAGAGGTAGGATGGTCTCAAAATGGGAAGGAAAGGGATGGGGGAGAGAGGAGGAAGTAGGTCGGCATACACTAGCAAGGGGAAGGACGGTGGCAAGTAACAAGCGCAACCTGTAGTGCAAGGATGGGGAAAGGGAGGAGGAAGAAGAAAGGAGTTGGGTCGACAGGTGGGGGGAAAAAGAAAGGAAAAGAGAGGGGGAGAATTGAGTAGGTGATGGAGGGAAAAAACATAAAGAAGACGCGGACTAAGCCATGTGGGGGAGAGAAGAAAGGAGGGAAAAGTTGGGCTGCACGAGTGAGGCCCAATCGGGGGTGAAGAGGAGAAAAAGAAAAGGAGAAAGGAGAAAAAGAAAGAAGAAAAAGGAAAAAGGAAGGAAAAAGGAAAAATAGTGTAGTTGGGGTATTTAGGGCATTTTGGTATTTTTGAATATTTGAAAATAATAAAAGTTTTGTAAAATAATAATTAAATTCCTTTTTATATTAATTTAGAAAATTTTGGGAATCTTCCTAAATTTTATTTTAATTAGCAAATTATCCTAATCTTCTCTAATAAAATTCTTTATTAATTTTCTCCTTTTTGTCTTAATTGCTCCCATTATTTCATTAAAATATTATATTTAATTAATCTCACAAATAAATTTCTATTTTATCATAATTTTCTAAATTAGGGTTTTTGGGGTATTGCACGTACGATGGTGGTGTAGGGTGGAGGCAAAGAAGGGGGAAAGAAAAAGAAAGGAGGGGAAGGGTGGCTATAGGGGCGAGTGGGGATTATTGGGTGGTGTAGGGAGGTAGCAGGGGGTGCCAGGAGGTGGCTTTGATGGTTGGTTGGGCGACAACAACAATTGTTGAGGGTGGTAGAGCAAAAATAGGGAAGGAGAAAAGAAGGGAAGAAAGGAGAAAATAAGGGAGGTCTTTAGGGACAAGGGGAGCTCGAGGAGGGGAGAAAATGAGCAAAAGAGAAGAAGGAAAGAAGAGGGTGCAGGGTGTAGGGGCGGTAGGTGCATGGCCTACAGTGGTAGGGATGAGAAGAAAAAGATGGGGAAAGGAAGGGCATACGGGGAAGTGGTGTAGGGGCTTGCGTGGCTAAAAATGGAAGGACATGGATGGGGAAGAGAGGAAGAGGCAGGCTGCAAGGGTAGGGTTGTAAGGATGGTCGGTTGCAGGTTGCTGTAGGCTGCCATAGCGTGGAACGATTGAAGGAGAAAGAGAGAGGAGGGAAGAAGAAGAAATGGAGAATATGTATATTGTGTATTATTATATTGTGTATTGTAAATTTTTAGTAATGTGTATTATTATATTGTATATTGTGTATTGTAGAAATGGAGAATATGTATTTTAGAACTAGGACATGTGTATGGTTATGAAGGATGTGTATTGTTGTAAGATGAATATGTATTTTGATACATGTGTATTTTCCTTTTTGTGTATAAAATATATCAATATGGACACACACTCACACACACATATTTATGGACAAAAATATGTAGTACTTTGTAGATGAAAAAATATTTTATTAAATAAAAATTTTGAAGTTAAATGAATTGAAATTAACTTATGAAAATGTTTTTTAAATTAAGAGATCAGTCAAGTAGTGTAGATAAATAAGTTAAATAGTCAACCTATTCTTTGCTTTTTTGGTCCATTAAGACTAGTCGATTGTTTCATTAAAATTAGTCTACTAGTTCCATTAAAACTTTACTCTTCGCACTTGTTTCGATTTTTAAACTTTATATATTGATATTGTAATTTTATTATCTAAAAATTTTGGATGAAGCATAATATTTAAGGTTTGTATGATTATTCTCTTGATTTTAGGATATTAATATAAATAATTAGTAAAAATTTATCTAAAAGTCACTTTTTGTTAAAAAAAAAAGTCCTACCTAATACCCTTAAGTCCATGTCCTCTCCTTTATCCTCTTTTATTTATTATGGTAACCTAGGGGATTGGCCTACTAGTGTTTCTCATGCTCCATTTTCCTTATTATGGTTCTTCACACTTGATCCTTGCATCATTATAATCATCATCATATTATACCCCCATGATGCCATTTTCACACAAGTATTTGGCAAACAATACTCCCTCTCTCTTAACCCCATTTGTACATCCCTATAGATTAATGAATTAGATTTTTTTAATTCATTAGTTCCTTTCCTTCACTTTTAATTCTCTCATTTTCTATTAAAATTTCTAAGTGTTGAAAACTCTCTTTTATTACCTTTTATTGTACCCAAGCTTATTCTTTGTTTCCTCTACCATTCCTTTTATTTATTTTACTTTCAATCCCCTACCAATTTTATGTGTGTGTGTGTGAGATATATATATATATATATATATATATATACTACCCATTTGAGAACTCCAGAGCATGTAATTGGTAAAGTGTTGTCAAAATTATATGATGTACAAGAGAAGAGTAAGATTTTAAGATGTCACTTTTTTGTAGTAAGATTAAAAAAGGTGGCTATATAATTGGTAGAAGGAGTGTTGTCAAAATTATATGATGTGTAGGTGAAGAGTAAGGTTTTAAGAAGTCACTTTTTTGTAGTAAGATTAAAAAAACTAGCTAAGATAAATCATTGCTGCTAATACCCCTACCAACCTCTTATGATTTATTGTTTATACTTTTTGAATTAAATATGGAATTAGTTGAAGAAAAAAATCCAAATATTATGATATTCATTTAAATAAATAAATTTTAATAAATTTTAATAAACTATAAAAATTATAAAATTATAACATTTATAAATTGTTTTTATTTAATAAAAGTTATGAGTTAAGGTTGGGTAGCATAGCCTTATGGAGGCAAAAATGAAAGAAATTTGAGCTCGAAAGATAATTGAAAAACTAAATACCAAAATGAGTGTATCTTACCTCAAAATTGAAATGAGACTTAAAATAATATTAAGAGTCAAATATTCTTAATAGAGAAAGGTTAAGAAAAACCTCAAATCAGCTTATAAAGCTTTACAGAAATAAAATTATAAAATATATTATTGAAAACATTAAACAACACTTTTAAATATTAACTTTATATCGTTCACCTTAAAAGATGCACATGAAATTATAAAAATTGGAAACATTAATCCCATATTGATATAAAAAACAAAACAAAGTATTTATAGTGCTTAAAAGTAGTGATTTGTTCTGTGATGAAAGATTGTGTATACTCTAAGTTCTTTTCAATTATACTTCAATAGAAAAGAAAATAACTACTAGGAAACTTCAAAAAAAATTCATTTTTTTTAAAAAAGAGAAATTTTAGAAAGGAGGAAAAATAAATAATTTTAAAGATAAAAAAGTAATTTATAATACTCTTAGTAAGTGATATAAACATAAAGGAGATATGAGATATAATTAATAGATTTCCTAGTACAATATATCAATCTGAAATGATGAAAAAAATTAGAGAATATAATTTTAAAAATTTTAGGGAATTCCACTATATATTCCACACATAGCTAAATCAATAAAAAAAATAAAAAAAAAAGTATACATGAATTAAATAAATAAGGAAATAGATTAGAAGATAGAACTAGTGTGTTGAAGATATAAAGAGTCAATTGCTGGATCCAAATGATCACAAAGCTTCAAAATTAAATCTAATGGTTTTTTATATCAAAGGGTGATGAATACAAATATATACAAAAATAGAGAGCAAATTGAAGGAAAGAGAGCGTCCAAAATATGCCTTAGGTCATGCTAAATTAGGTCTACAAAAATCCGTTACCTAATGTAACCATCATATCCTTTAAAATTGTACTAAAAAAATTAAAACTGACACCTACCATGGTCAGGCTATGTTGGGGATTAGAGACTACTTATTCATACTGAAAGCCTACAAAATCATGTTGATCAACATTGGAAGGATGTGTAAGGTCCAGAAACATCATTTTCACCACAATTTCTTCTATACTTCAACACTCCCATGTTGTTAGACACTAGGAGGCCATGTAGTTTCTTCCCATGCTTCTCTTGACTCTTGACTTGCTCCAATTCCTTGCTTAGCTCCAACATTTTCTGCATGACACATCAAGAGAGCAATAGCACAAACCAAGGAGATAAAATGGGCTAAAATAAAAGGAGATCACATTAAAACACAAGCAAATGAGGGTAATAAATTATTTAAAAATTGAAAGTATTCGAGTTTATCAAGTCATCCAAAAATTAGGTTATGGTGGTAATGTTAGGGTGCATGATTGTGGTTTTAAAGGGGCTATATGGTTCCTTTGGAGTGATAATGTCATCAAAGTTTGAGTTTTGTGTGCAGCAACACAATTGCTTTATACCCATGTTTCTTTGAGCTTTAGTCAAGCCTTTTTGTTCACTAACATCTATGCCTCACCAATGTAGGTGAAGAATGACGTCCTATGGGAGGATTTATTCTCAATAGATGACCACATTAATTCTCTATGGCTTATTGAGGCCAACTTTAATGGCATTCAATATCTCTTCAAATGAAAAGGATGTAGTGTGAGACGGACTAATTGTTGTATTATATTCAGTTACTAGCTATATACTTGTGTGACTATTAATATAGGTTCTCTGGGCTAAACTTTACTTGTCATGGTACAACATTGAGGCATAGAATCAATTCACCCTTTAATCAAGTTTTGGCTAATGAAAACTGTTGTCCCTTGTTTCCTAAATCACGGGTTCAACACTTAGCATGTTTATACTCTAGCCACCATTTGGTTCTCCTAAACCTATTCAAACATCATTTTAAGTTTTTGGTTTCATGAGCTTGGGGTGGAGTAAGTAGTGAGACATGGTGCAATCATGTGACAACCTTTCTTTTGTACCCAAAACCTTGCTACATGGAACTCCTCAGAGGTTGAAAATATTTTTATAAGAAAAAAGAGACTTTTATCCCTCATAAAAGGGTGCATTATGCTATAAGTCTTACCGCTTCAAATAGAATATTGAGAATTGAATAAAATCTTACCCATGAGTATAATGAGTTGATCCTTTAGGAGCAACTATTTTGCTTTCAAAGGGAAAACGTTGAGGCACCTACCCTACAAGATAGAAACACATGTTTTTCCACCATTCTACTATCAATAGTGATGGGTTTTCCTAAATGAGAATGCTCTAGCTGTCGATCAAAGGTGGACATCTAGATCGTGTCAACCAAAGACATAAGTTAGAGTTGTCATCATGGTATGGGAATAGAGACATTTTTTATGGCCAAGGGAAAAATGCAAAGGGTTTTACACTAAGGGACCAACTTTTAGGAGCATAATTTAGGGGTTTCCATCCAAGGGAATAAGCTGAGGGTGATTGCAAAGGCTAATGAACCAAGGGCAATTCCATCGGTTAGAAAAGAGTGATAGTTCTACAAGATCGTCTTATAGAATTAGTTGGTTAAGGAGAAATTATGGTCAATACTGAGGCATAATATTTAAGTGAAGAATAGATGTCGGATAATGGTTAAAAATCCCTAAATATATAAAGGATTTAGCGCTCATCAACATGATAGCCTATAAGTTAACAAGGGTCAATTATTAAGTTATAACTTTTACGCTTCCTGTCTATGACTAGAAATATATATAAGTATGAAAACCAATGATGATTGAGTGTTAGATAAATTAATTAGGGAGGGTATAAAAAGGCCCTCTTCTAGTCATTTAATGGGAGTAGCAAGCAGAATTGCGAACTCTCAATTTTCTCTAGATCTTCATACTTAATAAAATTCTCCAACTTCTTATTCCTATAAATATATACATTCTCATTTTCTTGTTCTTACAATTTACTCCTACATTTCATTATAATTATGTAATTATCCAAGGGGATTTTATTCATTTACTTTCCCCAAAAATGGTATCAAAGCTATATTAGGAATCATGGTAGCTAGTAAACTAGCCATGGTGATGTTGAATAACATATATGACTTGGAAGAATAAGATGGAAGATCTAATCTACATAAATAGAACTAGCATATCTAATTAAGATTAAAGGATTCATGCTTGAGCATATATAATAAAAGGAAGGGGTATGGAAGAATCTGGATAGAAGAGCACGTGGTTATATCTATCAATGGTGGATGACAATGTCATTTATCATGTTAAGGAAGAAACCATAACCTATGGGGTGTGGTCTAAGCTAAATTTGATTTATGCAAACAAGACGATTGGAAACAAGGTACAACCTCATAACAAAATTATATAAATTGAGGTATGAAGATGGGGAATCCATTGTAACATACCTTAATGATTTCCAGAATATATTCATCAAGTTAAAGGACATGAAAATAGTGTTTGGAGATGAATTTCAAGCTCTTCTAACCCTAGATTCTCTACTGGATAGCTAAGAGACTCCTTATGTATTTCTAAAAAATTACTCCCTAGATAGAAAAGCTCATGATAACATTAGTGACATTATTACATCTTGGATAAAAGGTGAGAAGATGAGGTAATGACATTATCATCAAATTTTGAGGCACTTGTGTTGGGCCAAGGGAGTGCCAAGGGCGAGATGTAGAGGGGAAGGTCTAAGAGCATACCAAGGAACTCAAAGAAGGATAAACCTTGCGTCCATTTGGGAAGCTCAGTCATTGAAATAAGGATTGTTAAGAGTTAAATAAGGGTGAAAAAAGGGAAAGGCAAGATAGATGAAGAGACGACAGTCATCGTCAATGATGAACTAATTATCATCTTGGAACTCCTAAATGCTTGCATAAGTACCTCATGTATAGACGTTGACTAAGTAGTTAACACTAGTGCATCCTACCATGTCACCCCTCATAAGAAGTTCTTATCCTCCTGCACATCTAGAAAATTTGGTGATGTGTAGATAGGTAATGATGGAATCTGAAAGAGGGTCAATATAGGGAGTATACGACTATAGAAGAGATTAGGTTATACCTTGAACTCAAGGAATTCAAACACATACTAAACTTGAGGATAAGCCTCGTCTCATCTAGGAAGCTTCATAATGAGGGCTACATAAGAAATGTTTGAAAGGGTCTGTGGAAGTTGACAAAGGGAACCATGGTAGGGAAAGTGATTCTCACTATATCGAACTCAAGCAATAGTGTAGCTATCAGCTGAGGTGAAATTTGTGAAATAATCTTATAATGTATCGAATCATATACTTGGCCATATGAGTTAGAAGGATGTAAAGATGAGGTGCTTTGCCAAAGCTCCAAGAAGGTAAGGTTGGTTGAGGAACTCACCATATATTATGTAAGAAAAACCAAGCCCTCTTTGTTAAAGGTACTGAAAGATAGTAGGAAATTTAGTCAAGTCTTATTTGACATATGTGGTCTGATGAAAGTGAATTCATTAGGTGGAGCATCACATTTTATGACATTCACTTTTCTAGAAAAATCATGGTATATTCCATGAAGACTAAGGTTCAAGTTTTGATCAACTTCAATGTATTTCATATTAAATTAGAGCATCCAACTAGGAGGAATTTGAAGTGTATTTGGATGGATAACAAAGGAGACTACCTGTTTTGTTTGACAAATAATGTAAGGCTCATAGAATCTAACATGAGCAGATCATTCCTAAAACCCCTCAATATAATGACGTAACCAAAAACATGAACCACATATATATGGAGAGGGTAATGTGCTTACTCTCACATGTAAAGCTTCCAAGATCATTCTGGGTAGAAGCTATACAAACGATATGTCACCTTATCAATCTACATCCATTGAATCCTCTAAATGGTGGTGTGTCCAATGGAGTTTGGCTTGATAGGGAAGTAAGTTAAAACCACCTAAGGGTGTTTGGATGTCGAACATTTGTCCACATACCAAGGGTCAAGAGGGAAAAATTAGATGAGAAGGCTCATGAATATGTGTTCATCAAATATGGTGAAGAGAATTTTGGTCACAAGTTGTACTACCAAGTAGCCAAGAAGGTTATATAAAGTATGGTTTTTATGCTCTTTGAGGAATAACACATCAAGTATTTCATTGAATATGGGAGGTTGGAAGCCTACATAGATGATCTTGCAAAATTCAGTGATGATTCCAAAACAAAAGTCTCGACAAGGAAGGTTGATCCAACAAGGGTGGCTAGGGCACATTTTAAATTAGATAAGGAGATGATATGGTAGTAGGTAAAGGAAATGGAGAGTGAAGATCTTGAGCTTGAGGAAATGAAAATCTAAGAGTCCAATGACCCTAAAGCCCCATAAGAAGTACAAAGATCCATAAGAAGGTCGAGATCAATTAGCATGTACCCTACAATGGGATATGTGTTACTCGTATACATTGGATAGCCTATATGATATGATGAAGCCCCTGGTGATGCTTATAAGGTGAAGTGCTTATTTAGAATGAAGGAAGAGATAATTTCCCTTCAAAAGAATAATACTTGCAAAATTATGGAGAGGTTGAGGGGTAGAAATATCTTGAAGAATAAGTGGGTCATCAAGATCAAGCACCAAGAGGGAAAAAAATCAAGTTGAGGCCAAAAGGAAAGGTTAGTAGTCAAGGGATTTAGCCAAAGAAAAGGGGTTTACTATGATGTATTTTTCTTTCTAGTGGTAAAGATGAAATCCATTTGTGTAATTCATGGAATAATTGCCACTCTAAATTTAGAGGTGAAGTAGCTTGACGTCAAGATAAATTTCCTACATAATAACCTCAAGGAGGATGTATACATGAAACAACCAGATGGATTTGAGTTTATGGGTAAATAGGATATGGTGTGCAATCTAGTAAAAAGCTTGTATGGACTAAATTAGGTGTCAAGGTAGTGGCATATGAAGTTTGAGTCATTCATGGCTAGAATATGGTATAAGGAGACGTCAAGAGGCCACTATATGTTCATGAAAAAATTTGTTGTCAAATTCATTTTCTAATTTTATATGTGAATGACATGCTAATAGTAGGGCAAGATTGGTAATGGATCTCAAAGATGACAAATAATTTGGCCAAGATTTTTGAAATGAAAGACTTGGGCCATGTCAAATAGATCTTGGGCATACACACTATGCATGACCAATTGTATGGAAAGCTATGGTTATCTCAAAAGGAGTACATAGAGAAGATAATAAAGAGATTCAACATAGACCAAGTAAATCCAATCGGTTATCCCCTTTCTCCTCAATTTAGGCTAAGTAATGCATCATGTCTGATAAACGAGAATGGAAGGAAGAAGACGAGCCATATTCCATATGTGTTAACCATTGAAAGTTTGATGTATGCAATGGTATGTACAAGGCCAACCATTTCATTTGTTATCACCATAATCATTCAATTCATATCTAATCCTAGTAAAGATCATTGGAAGGTAGTGTGAAGTAGATATTAAGGTATCTACGAGGGATTTCTAATATGAGACTTTGTTTATGTAGGGTTGATCCAATTTTGGTGGGCTCTACTGACTCAAATATAGTAGGAAATATAGATACAAGATGATCAACATCATGATTCCTATTCACCTTTAATAGGGGAGTAAGGAGGGATGTAATAAGATATTGTGGATGAAAGTATTATTTAGGGAAATTAGTATAAAGCATAACAAGTTTGTAGTATTCAATGATTTAAGAGTGTCATCCATTTCAGCAAGAATGCTCGCTTCTTCTCAAGACTCAAGCATATATTGGTTAGGTATCATTGGATAAGAGATGTATTCTAAGAGAGACAACTTTATCTAAAAAATTTCATACTAATAAGAATGGATCAGATATGCTTACAAAACCCATGTCCAAAGGTAAGCATATCATATATTGCACCAAGGCTAGGTTAAGTAGGGTGCATAGTTCCTACTCTAAAAAAGAATACGGAATAAATTCTCCTCATATCTCACAAAAGGGAGAATTGTTTGGATTTCTTCAACAAAGGAGAATGCTTTAGCCGTTAGTCATTTGTTAGAGGAAGTCATCTAGGGCATGTCACCCAAAGGCATGAGTCAAGGTTGCAACTAAAGTAGGGGAAGAGAGATATGTCCATCAGCCAAGGGCAATGACCAAAGGTCTATGCACCAAAGTGGCAACTACTAGGAGCATCAGTAGGGCTGCCAACCAAGGACGATTGCTTGGGGCAACATGTTAAGGGCATGCCTATTGGCTAAAAAGGAGAGATGGTTCCAAAAGACCAGCTAATGGAATCAATTGGTTGAGGAGGGCTTATGATGAAGACTTAGGGAGAAGGTGTGAGTGGATAATAGATGTCAGAGAATAGTTAGAAAATTCCTCCATATAATGATTTTATCACTCATCAACATAGTAGCTTTATAAGTTGACAGATGTCATCTTATAGGGTCAACCATTAAGTTTTAACTTGTATGTTTCCTGATTATGACTAGAAAAAATATATGAGTTAGACAACCAATGATGATTTAGTATCTTGGCTAAGGATGAGGGAGGGTGTAAAAGGGCCCTCTCCTACTCAATGTAGTGGGAGTAGCAAATAAAAGTAGAAGTTCTTAATTTTTTTTCTTCTAAATCTTCATACTCAATAAAATTATTCTACTTCTTCCTCCCATAAATATATGCATTCTTAGTTTCTTTTGCTTAAAATTTACTCTTAAATTTCCTTTTAATTGTGCAATTGGTTGAGGGGGTTATTATCCACCTGGTCAAGGGGATTTATTCATTTATTTTCCCAACAAATAGACTATTCCTATAGAATGAAGAAGGTACTTATGTTCATGAGCAAGGGTGCCTAAGGGAGATGATCACTCAATTCTTCAAAGACTTACATATTTTCATATCCCATATTAATTAGGATATGATTCTCTCTTCATACTTCACCTTTCTTTTGTTAGATGAAATAGCATTGTTGGGTGAAGTGACTTCTTCTAATGAGGTTAAAACAATTATCTTCTCCTTAGGTTCGTATAACAATCTGGGTCAATATGGTTTGAACCTAATCTTTTACTAGAAATTCGGGCTAGTGGTGGGCATAGATGTGTATCCTCTAGTTAATCATATGTTCAACTTTGGTATTTTCCCATCTAGCATAAATTAGACACTATTATCACTTATCCCTAAGGTTGATAATCCTATGTCTTTTCATGATTTTTATTCCATTGGTCATTGTGAAGTTATATACAAGGTAACCACTAAAGTGTTGTCACTAAGGCTCAAACCGATGCTTAAAAAACTCATTGGGCTAGAAAAATCTAGCTTTCTCTTAGGTAGGTACCCAAGGAATAACATCATCATCACTCAAGAGCTGCTTCACACTATGAGAAAGAAGAGAGGTAAGACGAGATATATTATCATCAAGATTGATTGCAAGAAGGCTTATAATAAGCTCTCATGGAGGTTTGTGGAAGATATGCTTAGGCATTTCAACTTACCACAATTAATTATTCAACTTATTCTTCACTATATCCATACTACATATATTTGATTTTAAACGTTTATTGGAATAGTGATGCTTCTCAGGCTTTCTCACCGTCTAAGGAGGTTAAGATAAGGTGATTTTTTCCTATAGTTTTGTGTGCATTAAAGGGCTTGCACATATTATTCACTTTGTTGTTGAGTAGAAGAAGTGGAAGTTGATACCTTTTGCAAGAGGAGGTAGTAAGATTTCACACCTCTTGTTCTCTAATGACCTCCTTCTTATTTGGTAGGCTAATATCACCCAGTTAAGGGTGATTATGCAATGCTTGAAATTTTTTGAGGTAGTCTTGGATCAAAAGGTTAACAAACAAAAATCAACAACCACTTTCATGAATGGATTTGGTGTTAACTTTCACCGGTAGCAAATTTTATGAATTGATAAATCTCCTTAGACTATGGTCGTCATTGTTACCTATAGGTTCCTTTAGCGTTGGCATAATAAGAAGGTGTTTTGTTCGCAAAATAATGACCAATTGGGTGAAGCTAAATAGATACAGAATTTTGCCAAAGATGAACATCTAGCTTAAACTACTATTTCATTTCTCTAGTCCCCAAGGCACTCTTAGACTCAAGCTTTTGGGCGGTGTTATTTGCAACAATGTGTTGTTAAGATCAAAGGGGATGATGACAACACTCCTTCAAATCTTGGATGACTAGCTGTAGTTGGTGTTGCCTGTGACTATATGGGCAGATGACTACATGGTTTCTTGACAAATTTAGGGTATGGTATGATTCTTATTGTTAAGCTTTAGGTTGTTTGCCATGGTATATCTTAGGCGTCTATGAGCGTGATTTTAGAAATATCCTCTTCCGCTATGGCTCTAGTATAGTTGTCAAACTTGTTACCCTTCATCAAACTTCTATCATTATGCATTAAGGCTTCTAAGAACCTCATGCAAAAGTTTGGTTCTTGTTTGGTGACGCATAGTTAAGGGAGACAAACTAAATAGTAGAAACAACAATAGCTCAGTGGGGTCATGATCTTTTTTCTTTTTTTTAAAGTTGGTAATGCAGTATCGTTCGAATCTATTAGTGGAGTGACCCATAGGGAGGTTTATGTTTAGATATTGTATTGAACAATTTTCGAAAGTTTGTTCGGATTTCACCCATCCATGTTATAAAGTTTGTTCGGATTTCACCCATCCATGTTATAATATATATATAGGCTCTCGTACAAATTATTACTTAAAATAATTTACCTTTAGATCAAGAACAAAAAGAAAAAAAGAGAGCAGTAATGTATACGGTTCTACCGGTGGTTCGGTCAGGTGAACTATGGTTTGTCTGGTGAGAACTAAAACCAGTTTTAGAGGGGGAACCTTACAAATTGACTACGCTTCTGCGTGTTACAACCTAATCGATCACCGGCACGATAATTCATGGCTCCCAACCCTGCCGCCAACTGTTCAGGCACTCCCACCCCGCCTCCGAAGAGATCTGTTAGCTTTATTCAAAATGCAATGAAGCGCAAACACAACTTTATTCAATTCTTCGCGATGACCGGAATCTTACTTCTGAGCTTAAGATCATTAGGCCAAAAGTACCGCATCCATGACCTCGAAGAAGATACCTCTGTTCTTAAGGTGGAGAAGCAGTCGCTCGGCGATCGTATGGAGCATATTAAAGACAGTCTGTGGGAAGAGGCAGCGCAGGATTCTAGTGGTGTATTTGCGGCGCGGCTTCGAGCTCTTTTCGGCGATTGTTGAGTAAAGTGTATTGAACCATGTGAGTTAACTTCCAATCGGTTAATTTAATAATTAATTAGCGTCTACTATCTAGGGTTCATGGTTTTGCATCTGCAATGATTTTAGGCTTGGGGTTTCTGTGATATAATGTTTGTCAGGATTGTACAGTTAAAATGTTGAATTGAAGCGATAAATCAACTCTTTGGGGATCTCTTATGGTCCATGACTGTAGTTTTCTATTGGATTCCCCATTTTATGGTGAGTACTCTGAATAGCGTTTCCAATATGAATCTTGAGTAGCCCTTCTTCCCCCTTGGACGGAATTTCTCCTATGTTATCGCACTGAATCCTGATAGTGTGTGTTGCGATTTTTGGCATTCCGTAAAATAACATTAATAAATCGCATGTATTGCTGCTTGATGGGCTTTTATATATTTCTCCTGTGTTCTCCGCAGAATGCTGAATCGTCCGTAATGAGTTTTCCAAAAATCTTGAAATTCTCTGAGCTCGATGCTATTCGCTTCCCCTTCCCTTGTCTTCTCTACTTCAATTTCTCTTCTTAGTGGAATATATGCATCGCTAGCGTGATAGAGAAGCCGAGTGGCTGAGAAGAGACTTTGTTAAGGAGGCCACCTTGTTGGATTAGTAGCAATGTGGTATCAATTTTATGATTAGTGCGTCAGACATCAAAGATATTCTGGCTAGGCGCATTATTGTCGTCGTTTGTTGACATTGTTGTATAAAGTGAGCCGAGAAGCTCCGATGGACGCACAAGGCACGATACTATAGAGAACCCAACGCTCTGAATTCTCGACATAATTTCTGGATATATTCCTGGAAAGCATTTGGTTGGTGTTTTTTTCACAGCAAATTGCCTCTTGATCTTGGTGGTTGGGGTTGCTGTAGAAACCATGCGCTGCTTTTCCCGTAGCTGCTGCAATCATTTAGTTGGAATAAGTATACTGGGGGAGTAACAGTTCATAAAAAAGTTGGCCATTGATAAATGAAACAGAAATTAATCTTCTAAACAGAAAATTATGCCCTGTTTTCAAAATACCCCGGACGTAATCAAACCCCGAAACCGTGTCTAGTAATTATGCAGCAACTGCTCATTCAATTCTCAACTATGGCAGAAGAATCTAATTTTGATAGTGCTAATAGTGACAATTATCGACTTAAAATTATCAATATGGGCCAAAATTATACTCTATATTCTTACACTGATTTTCCTCATTTGCGCACATACTCACAATAGGTGCGTAAGAGGTTTTTTTTTTGCATCAGCACACACATGGGAGCCATACGTATAACCATGCGATCCATGCGCATAGGCTGCGAGCAATAACACACGTAGCAAGAAACATGTGCACACAAGCAATCTTACGCGCGCACATATCACAATTGTTAGCCTTACACACATCAATCTTTAGTTTGAAGGAGGAGGATTCAAATTAATAGCTAGAAAGAAAGAAAAAAAAAATGGTGAAAGAGAATGGGATTATAATTTTTTTTAATGCGTCAAAACATTTGTTTCAAATTGTAGATATGAAAATGTATTGTTTGATTGGAAGTATCTAAAATAATTGACTTTTCTTATGGTCATATGTTGATCTAAAACACAAACCCAACTTAATCCCACTTTTAGCCTATGGGTATGTTTGAAAAAAATAATATTTAATTTGAATTTGATATGAAATGATATACATGAACATTTTTGGATATGTATTTTTTATATTCATTTATTTATCTAAAGTAATTTTTTCATTAAAAATTACGAATAGTTTTGTCATCATCTAAAATTAATCGGTGTATAATATAAGTTACCAAATACACCCTATGAATATAGTTAATGCAACTTAAGTGTTGTTTTAGACTTGTGGAAATCTTTAGGTGGAAAAAGTATTGAACAAATACTTCAATTGAAAGGATAAATATTATTTGAGTTCGTTGACATTTATTCTAATATTATATAAGTACCTTGTGTTTTAAATAGCCTCACATTTTGATTTATTATCAGTTTATCACTTAGATTTGTTCTCACGAATAATATTTCTTTATTCAACCCTATTACTTATTTGAGCATAATAATCAATAATATATGATCTAGAGGCATTTTGGTAATTTTAAATATAATATGGTAATTAGTCTAGTAAACATGCATGATAGGTATAAATTGAAGTTGAATATGAGAATATGGGTTTATCGTCTTGGTACCACTTATTTGAGCATGATAATCAATAATATATGGTCTAGAGGTATTTTAGTAATTATACATGTGACATAATTAATCTAATAAACATGCATGATAAGTATAAATTGATGTTAAATATGATAATAGGGATTTATTATCTTAGTATCACTTATTTGAGCATGATAATCAATAATATATGGTTTAGGGGCATTTGGGTAATTTTTCCTATAATATGGCAATTAGTCTAATAAACCTTCATTATAAATATTAATTAATGTTAAATAGGATAATATGATTTATGTCTTAGTATTACCTGTTCTAGCATGATTAGGAGTATTATAAGGTCTAAGGAGATTTTGGTAATTTGGAGTATACTAGGATGAATATGTTAATGAATATGCATGGTTTAAGGGTAACTTGGTGACTTGGAGTATACTATGTTGTTCTTCTCATAAACATGTAGGAAGTGCATTAAATGTTGATTAAGCATGAGATTGTGTGTTTTGTTGTTTTAGAAGCATATGTTGGGATTATATGTGTAAAATGGTCATTTGGTGTATTAGGTAACTTAACTTCATGATTGATAACTTAATAATGGTGTGTTATCCCTTTTATGACATATTGATGAAATGAAATGAAGTTTGTGATGGAAATGGATGGTAAAGATGTAGCCTTGGCCTTAGGGTCATTTTAGTCATTTTGACATAAAGTGCCTGATGTGGAAGATGATCTTCAATAATCTTCTACAAAATCTAGGATCTTTTCTGGAAGGTTCACAAAGTTAGAAATGCATCATCCAAATTAATTCTCCACTTGATTTTGATGTTATCTCGAATGCTTGATAGGGTGAATTAGATCTATACCAATATCTAACTCTTTCTAATGAGAAATATTCTATTTCTCAATAGGACACTCTTACTACTCCTCAATGCTCTCAATTAAATAAGGAGAAGAGAAGAAGAACACACCTCTCTTGTAGCTCTCTCTCTAATTCATGAATGAACTTTTTTCATTAAGTTGAAATGTGTCGAAATCCTTTGAGTACAAGGTATATATATGCATGTAACCATGCCGACCCTTTCATTAATAAGCACATTAATCAGCCTTGTTAATGAAATAAACCTCTTAAGGTATGGCACACTACATATATTAAAGGTTACAATGACAATTTACAAGTATTACAAAGTATACAACAAAAATAATAAAGCTACACAACTTAATAATGCAATGCATAGATATAATCATATGTAATTAAACTTTGCAGTCTTGTAGCCTTGTTCTTCCTTACACTTTGTAATCCGTGTAATCCATTGTCATTGCTTGGTACATCAAAGATCTTCACTCAACATGAACTTCATGAATTTCTTACAGCCATGTATAATACCTACAAGAATTAGTTGATAAAACATTAGAAGCATAAGAATTTTTAAGCACAATAGATTACATGTCCAAGTTTGCTAATTCTTCTTGTTCAGCATCATTTGAAGAATAAGATTGATAGTTTTCTGGAGATGCTCATGCATCATTATCCCCTTGTAAAGAAGAATTTGCTCCCAAATTGGCATCACTATAATAAGGAGATGAGTCACAAATGTTGAAAGTCTTACATACTTTTCCATAATGTTCAGACAATTCAAGTTCACATGCATTATTTCTAAATTTTCTTAAGATTTTGAATTGACCATCATATTTTAGCACTAGTTTATTCTTTCTTCTTTTTGAAAACCTCTCTTTTCTCAAATGCAACCATACCAAACCTCCCAATTTAAACACTTGTTGAATTATGTTTTTATTAGCTTGAGCTTGGTATTTAGTATTCAATTTTTCAATATTGTCTTTAATTTATTGATGAAGTTTTTTAAAGAACTTGATTCTCTCCTTGACATCATAAATATTTATATCTCCTCTATTAAATGACAACATATCAATAGGTAGATTTGAATTAACCCCATAGATAACATAAAAATGACTCATTTAAGTTGTACTAGAAGGACTTCGATTATATGCAAACTCAACACACTCAAGATTTATATCCCAATCTTTGGTACTTTTATTCACCAACCCTCTTAACAAAGTACCTAGAGTTCTATTAGTCACTTCGGTTTGACCATCTGTCTGTGGATGATGAGAAATACTAAACAACAACTTAATACCTAACATGTGCCAAAGTGTGTTCCAAAAGTAACTCACAAATTTTACATCTCTATTCAATACTATACTTTTGGTAACTCTATATAACCTCACTATTTATTGAAAATATAAGTCTGTTACATGTGTTGCATTGTTAGTCTTGTTACAAGGAATTAATGACATTTGCGAAAATCGAACTACTACCACAAGAATAGGATGTTTACCCCTTCGCATCCTAGGTAAACCCGAAATAAAATCTATGCTAACACTTTTTCAAGGTTGATTAGGCATTTGTAAAGGAGTATACAAACCCTTATGGAAGAAATTTTTACTTTTCAGACAAGTTACACATCTTCCTATAATTGATTGTACAAGTTTTATCATCTGTGGCTAGTAGAAATTTTCTTGTAGTATTTCCATGGCCCTATGAAATCTAAAATGACCAACTATAACCCCCCTTATTTACTTCTTTAACAAATAAATCACGTACACTAGAATGCGGTATATACAACTTATTAAGTTTGAAGAAATAATCATTTTGTAGTAAATAATTACCAAAAACTACCATTCTTTTTGCACATATTATAGATGTCAGCAAAATCTTCATCCCCATCATATAATTCCTTCAACATCTCAAATCCCAATAACTTAACATCCAACATGACTAATTACATGGATTTATGAGATAAAGCATTTGCCGCAACATTTTCTTTACCATCAAAATGCTTGACAGATAACACGAAGGATTGTAAGAAACTAACCCATTTTTCATGCCTCAGACTAATTTTCTTTTGCATAAGTAAATATTTCAAACTTTCATGATTTGAATGCAAAATAAATGGTTTAGGTATAGGTAAGGACTCCATGTTTATAGAATTCTTATGATGACATAGAAATCTTTGTTATGTATGGAATATTTCATCCTCACTCCATTTAATTTCTCACAAAAGAATACAATGGCCCATTTTTTCTATGAGATTACACCTCCTATTGCTATCCCACTTGCATCACAATTAACTTCAAATAATTTCTTAAAGTCGGGTAAAGCTAGCGCTGGTGCATTGCCTAGCTTATTCTTCAAACTTTAGAAAGCCTTAGTTGCATCATCATGCCAATTAAACTCACCCTTTTTCATGAGTTGGGCTATCGGTGTGGTAATGGTAGAAAAATTCTTAATGAATCTCCTATAAAAACTTTCCAAACCATGAAACCTCCTCACTTCATGAATATCCTTAGGTGTTGGCCACTCCTTAATAGTCTCAATTTTAGTGGGATCAACTTTAATACATGTGCTACTCACTATGTACCCAAGGGAAACTATACTCAAAAGCATAAAGCCACACTTCACCATTTTTCCATAGAGCTTAGTCTCCCTCAGTTTATGGAACAATTTCCTTATATTAATTAGATGGTCATGTTTACTTCGACTGTACAAAGGTATATCATCTAAGTACACTACGATAAAAACTCCAAGAAAAGGTATAAGCACTTCATTCATTAGTCTCATGAATAAGCTTGGTACATTACATAAGCCAAAAGGCATCACCATCCACTCATAAAGACCATATTTAGTTTTGAATGTAGTTTTTCACTCATCTCCCTCTATAAACCTCATTTGATGATATCCACTTCTAAAATCAATCTTAGAGAATATCCATGCTCCACATAAATCATCCTGCATATCATCTAACCTTGGCATCAGAAATCCATATTTGATAGTAATATTATTAACAACCTTGGAGTCGATGTACATGCACCATGTACCATCCTTTTCAGGGACTAGTAATGCAAGCATACAACAAGGACTCATGCTTTCCCTCACATAGCCTCTTTTTACAAGCTCTTGGATATGTTTTTCTAAAAATTCAGCCTCCATAGGTAAGGATACACCAGGAATTAAATCTATGGCATGTTATATCCCCCTCTTGTAGAGATTCTTTCATGACCACAACATAACAATTCTCTTCTTTTTAAATACATTTGACTATAGCATTTTCATGCAAGAATAAACTCTTGTTATTCTCGACTATGATCTCCTTATCTTTTTTTCTAGAAGGTTTAAGTTTATGCTTCTTTTTATCCTTCTCAACTAGATACTCATTATTAATACCATTACGAATACCATTTCTGTCACATTGCCATGGTCTATCTAATGAGATTCCACATGCATCCATAGGTAAAATATCGCATACCACCTCATCATGGTAGGTACCAATTTTGAATGATACTAGGGTTTGTTTTATTACGTTTACTCCCTTGTCATTATACAACCATTAAAGAGAATAAGGTTTTAGATTTGGTGTAGTTTTCAACCCCAAATCCTTAAGCATCCTCTCATTAGCTATTTTTTTTACAAGATCCACTATTAATGATAATATAATAAATCGTATCTCCTACTCTCCCTTTTGTTTCAAACATATTCTCCCTCTGAGCAGGTTGCTCAGTATCTTGTGTACTCTCTTTAAGACATAACAAGCGCTCTTTTCTTCCTTAGATTCACAAGAATCTACCTCAAAAGGTTCAAATTCAGGATTTTTCTCACATGTCTCCATGGCTTCAATCTCTTAGATTGATAATACCCTTTGATTAGGATATTCACGAGTGAAGTGTCCAAACCCTCGGCATTTGAAACATTGCCTAGTAGATACTTCATTCAATTTATTTTTCCCTTTCTCCTCTCTATTACTTCCTTGTTTCTTATCAATATTAGTAGAAGTTGAAGTACTCGCTCCAAATGTTTTTGTTTGGTTACTTGAGTATTACTTTGTAAATGGATTACTTTGTTTAGTGTGAGACTTAGTGGATTCAATTTATTTTTCAAATCTTAGGAAAAGTTTAATCATTTCATTTAAAGAATCATAAATACAAGTTTCTACCTTATCTCAAATCATCATGTTAAGGCCTTCTAAGAATCTAGCACAAGTTTTCTCCTTCCTTTCATGGATATCACATACTACTACCAACTTCTTGAATTCCCTGACATACTCCTCGATACTTAGTAGTACCTACCTAAGAGTAGTTAATTTGATATAGTTATCTTATTCATACTCTTTATGGATAAATTTCTTCCTTAGATATTTCTTAAGTTTCTCCCAATATTTCATCTTTGACTTGCCCTCTTGTTCCCTAGTCCTCTTTATATTATCGTACAAGATTCTAGCAGACTTCTTAAACTTAAGAGTTGCTGATTTGCACTTTTGTTCATCTTGATAATCCTTAAACTCAAAGATAGCCTCCACTTCATGCAGCCATTCTAGAAATGAGTCTACATCAAGCTTAACATTAAAGTCAAGAAGAACAAGCTTAATGCCCTTATCCTTCTTTTGATGATACTTAGGTTAACGGTCATGGAGCTTCCTATGACTTCTACTCCCTATAGACTCTTCTAAATAGTATATTATTGAATTCAAATACCTTCTCTTAATTGGATTATTTGACTTCTCACAAATCTATCCTCATAGAATTCTTTATTTTCTTTGGTATTTTGGACCAAATCTTGTTCGACTAACCTAGACTCTAACTTTTGTATTTATGTTTATATAGCAAGTAGTTGTCTAAGCTATGCATTAGTGGAATCCATATTATTATAAAGTTTTATAATAGCTTCAAACATGGCTTGAAAATTTCGTTCCCTTCCATGATTGATTACCCCTAACATTATACCACTCGAGTTCCACTTTAGGTTTTAATTGATCAAAATCGAATCACCTCACCCCACTATATAGTTCTTAGTTGATTCTTGTGTAATAATTTTGATTTCAATGAATCACAAACACAATAATAAAACATACTACAAATCACAACACAAAAATACACACACTAAAACCAATCTTGCTAAATTCTTGTTATAGAATTATGCAAGTTTTTTCTTGAAACCGTACTCGAAACCCTTAAAACACTTATACAGGCATTCAAATGGATCAAGTTAAATTTCATGCAGATAGAAGCAATACTTAGACTACAATAATCCCACTTGATAATGACACACCATAATCAAATACACTTTCACAAATCACGTGATTTACTCCAGAAAAACACAGGCACACATACTTGGCTACTAACTCCTAATCAAACAAAGTTTTATGTCATGTACACTTAGATATCTCTAATCCAATATAAGATCACCAAATGTGACTAATCAGCAACAAAGAAGTCCTAAGCATGCATGTTTCTATATCAAGAAAAAAAAATCTAAACTCACACATTAAAATTCATGTATATCACACGCACAAAATTCTGCATACAAATTCAAGACAAAAACTCATATTCAATGTTGAATCTAACATGCAGAAATACTCAAGATTCATGTAAGAACCGTGCAAGATCCTATAAGATTTATGAGTAACATAACATTTTTCACAAATATTCAACAAGAACTCATCAAGATTTAAAAGAATCTATTAAGATGAATGAATAACCTTACTTGAACTCCAAAGATGGTGATTGTGGTTGTCGAACTTGGATGAATGTTGTACCCCTTGAAATTTCGGCTTCAAAGATGCTTTGATAATACTTTTGATGTAGAAGATTATCTTTAACAATCTTCTAAAAAATCTAGGATCCTTTTTTGAAGATTTATAAAGTTACAAACACATCATCTAAATTGATTCTCACTTGATTTTGAAGTTGTCTCGAATGCTTGATAGGGTGAATTAGATCTATACCAAGATCTAACTCCTTCTAATGAGAAATCTTCTATTTATCAATAGAAAACTCTTACCACTCCTGAATGCTCTTAATTGAAGAAGGAGAAGAGAAGAAGAAAAAGAACACACCTCTCATGTAGCTCTCTCTCTAAGTTGTGAATGAACTTTTTTCATGAAGTCGGAATATATTGAAATCCTTTGAGTACAAGGTATATATATGCATGCAACCATACATGACCTTTCATTAATCATCCTTATTAATTAAATAAACCTCTTAAGGTATGACACACTACATATATTAAAGGTTATAATGCTAATTTACAAGTAACACAGATTATACAACAACAATAACAAAGCTACACAACTTAATAATGTGATACATAGATATTAGATATAATCATATATAATTAAACTTTTTAGCCTTGTTCTTCCTTGCACATTGTAAATCATTGTCATTACCTTGTATATCAAAGATCTTCAATTAACATGAGCTTCATGAATTTCTCGCAAACATGTACAATACCCACAATAATTAGTTGACAAAACATTAGAAGCATAATAATTTTTAAGCATAATGGGTTCCATCTCTAAATATGCTAATTTTTTTTTCTTCATTTGAAGAATAAGATTGAGAGTTTTCTAGATATGCTCATGCATCAATGCTTAAGTGTGAGTATTTGAGCCAAGGATGGCCTTAGTGAACTACTTATGTTGACATAGACAATAATCTGGATTATGATTGCTTCATAAAGTTAGAAACAAATAAAAATGGTTAAGTATGTTATTAATGTATGCTTCTCGTGGTCACCCTTATTTAAATACTAATACTTAAAGTGAAAGATCTTGAGATCAAGAATTGTGGCTCTTTAGGAGTCTCTACCTTAAAGACGTGGTTTAACCCATGATTTTTTATATTTTGCTAGTGTGCCTTAGTCCCTAAGTCACGCCCTACATCTTACTCTATTTAGCTTTACGAACCTAAGTAGGGGATATGCACACTTATGGATTAGGTGTCTTTATTGGTAGGGTGCCATGTGCCTTCATGTACTAGCGCAACCAGGGTACTTTTATGTCCTTGGGTTGATAGTCGATAGGAAACTTTATTACTCTTATGTGCCAGTATGATCGGTATACCTTAGTGTCTCTAGGTTCGTGATCTTCCCCTCGAGTAAATAAAAATATAATTGTGTGAAATAAATGGAAATGATTGATAGGATATTTCGGTAGTAACCTTTGAACCTACCTGTAATTTAGTAGTAGTATTTGTACCTACTATGATGGATTGTGTATGATATTGTATTGATGGACCTGTGGACCTACTTATGGATTGAGTGGGTTGTGCTATAAATAGCATGGCTTTCTAATAATACTACAAAGAGAATCGCTTGGATGTTCCATTGGTAAGCTCTATTATTTCTAAGTGAATGAGTATTAGTGGTGTATGTTCATGATGCATGTGACTATATGAATGATTATTGCATTTCAGCTTATATATGTATAATTTCATGTTTATATTATTGATGTGATGCATCTAATGTGTTGTATACAGGCCTTACATATTAGTCTCGTATAATGAGTTGCTTAGTACCATAGTACTAAAGGGTTTATTTCATAGGCCCCTACTTATTTAATGGGCAAATGCCTTTACATGTTAGCTCGCAAGCGCTATTAATAATTACTCATTAGGTTAATAGCATAGGACTGTCACGAAAAAGTCTACGGATTTTCCTTATAAGTTTTGCACTTTATTTTCTAATGACTTTATGTTTTAATGACTTTATTCTATAACCACCATTACTGGGTTATATTTCTTGTATTCTAACTAATGTGCTACTCTATTTTATGATTATATCTTTGAGCTTGGTGAAGTACACTTTTAGTCTTAGCATTTAGTATCGGAATGGTAGAGGAAAACTAACCTGGTATTAAGTGTGGTGGTCGCACCCAACATTTACTTTATTTGATTCCACATATAACTTTTAAAAATAAATTTTTTTAGCATTAATTTTTTGAGGTGCTACATCTATCTCCACCAATGTATTAAATTTTACAAGACCAGTGAACATTAGGAGTTGGTGGAGAAATTCATAGCTAGACTCTTTGGTTGGAAAACAAGATTGCTTAGCTACATAGGACGTCTCGAACTAACAAAATTAGTGTTATTTGGTGTACATGCTTATTGAAGCTTAATGTCCTTGATCCCTATGCAGTTGTTGTTGGCTATTAGTGTGCAATGTCAATCATTTCCATGGTCTAGCCCGAATCAACTTTCGAAGAAAAGTCTTGTTGCATGGAGTAATATGTATGCATGCCGAAGGACAAAGGGGGTTTGGGTTTGTTTGATGTCGAATGGTGGATTGTGGCTCCATTAGGAAGGTACTGATGGTACGTTACTTCAAAGAAGGGTGTTGTGTGGGTGAAGTGGGTACATAGTTACTTCCTAAAGAATCGAGATTTTTGGCATGTTTATGTGATAAATAATATTTCTTGGTGCCAGAAGAAAATCCTACATTTACGTCTAACTCTACGAGGTAATGCTGAAAATCCCACATCTAATCAGATTGTTGTTGACGGTTCATATAGTATTGACAAATGTTATGATCAAATAATACCTAAGGGAGATCTTGGTACTTGGTGTAAAGTGGTGTGGAAAGCCATCATGGTGCCACAGCATAGGGAGGTGTATGGCACGGTGTGTGTTATGTAATCTATATCCAAAGTCACTGGACCATTTGGTTTTTCAATGTGAGTTTGCAAGAGAGGTGTGGCATTCCATTATCCTGGGGCTTGGCTTTACTTGGCATGGTGATTCTCTCTTAGCTATCATGTGATAGATGCAATAAGGAGGAAGAGGGCCTCTAGGTTAGACAATAGTTCTTTGATTATTGTTGGTGCCGCAAGTCATATAAAAAAGGAGAGGAATGCACATATTTTCCATGCATAAAAAAAAGGATCCGGAGACTTATTGTTACATCAGTCGTTAAAGAATTAGCCATTAGATTACAGAGTATTCTTCATTGTAATTAATGTTTTAATAAGTTAATTGTCCATGCCAACTCCTTAGGATAGAGCTTTGGTGTGTCATTTTTTTAAAGTTTTGTTTGGTAATTTAATCTTCTGCATATTTACTAAAAAAAAATGTATTAAAATATAAGAGAGAGATACATGCATGGTACTACTGTGCTGACCGTTGGAACACAAAAGAGTACTTTAGATCCTGAATATTGGAGGTTCATCTCATTCAGTACTAATTATCATTCTTTAGATCTCCCTCGAACGTCAAACTCTCTCAGCGAAAAGATATCCTAAATCTCTTTGTTAAACATGGAAAAGCTTTATTAAAATATATGAAGAGAAATTAATAATATATATGGACAAGCATAATTATCGCCGCAAGTTGTACGACAATTATCTTGTCCCGACGCAGTAGCTAAGTATACATTAGTACTATTTATTTATTTAATGAATCAAGAAGAATTTATAAGTTGTCTAACGTTCATAGGCGCGACGTCATGGACGTCTCCATCCATAAGACGAGAAGCAATGATGACATTGGCAGCGTCGGAGGGATGGTATGGATCCCAGAACACATACTTGGACCTGTCACCGCACACTTTAGATTTCGGACCACAAGGAATTAATCCTCCGTGCCTTCCCGCAACGCGGCAGCATGCAGAGTTTGCGTTATCAAAACCTGCAGCCAAATCCCTAAATACGTCAACGACCGAGGAAAGGTTTTAATATAATTCTTCCACATGGCTGCTACTATCTATTTATTGTGTATCGTAACAGTATATTAGTTTATTGTAGTAATAAATGCGTGTGGACGACGCATGAACCGGAGCCAAACAAATATTCTTTATATTTTTTTTTTATAAGAAGCTAGTGGAAAACTTAAAGAAGAAAGTATGCGTAATAAATATATATACATACCGTATGATGTGTAATTTAAGAGGACGTCTTTAACAATACGGTAAACATCAGCGTAGAGTAGTTTTGATCCAACCAGATCGTGGGTAAGTTGGGCCAAGAGAGGCCTCAACTTGACGTTGAATAGCTGGGCAAGCTGATTGGCGGACGCGACGCAGTCGGTTCCAGCCGATGGGTTTACGTCCCTTTGATACGGGATGCAACCGATGGGTCCCACGTTTGCAACCAAGATTTTCCTCGCACCCATTCCGTATAGCCTCTGCACCGCGGCACGATATGCGTGTCACAACTAATTATTACGTACTCCTCATAAGAGATTAGTTAAGATAAATATAATTACATGCTCATAATTTTGGAGCATGCTCTTATCATGCTTAAATACTTATAATAATAATTTTGGGACAAACTGTAACCTTGAACTCCTTTTAAAATATAAACTATTATAATAATATAAATAATTAAAACATTATATTTTATAGTATTATCTTTTTTATCAATATATATAAATATATTAATCATCAAAAGTATATTATTAAATTATTATAAGGTGACATCATAGAGCATTTTATAATAGTCTTTAGAGACGTCATATGAACCTAAAAATTTTATTATAAGGATACGTACCGTCCGACGTAGTAATAAATTATACACGTACGTACCGTAATTTGAAGCCTAAATCTTGAAATCAATGCGTCGGTAAATGCGTCGGGGGATACCAACTTCCGCTCGGGTATTGAGAAGAGAGGGGTTAAGTAATTGTTGATGAAATCATTAGAGCCGATCGTGATGGAGAATAGAGCGTTTTCCAACAATTTAACGGCTGCCGGATAACCGACGGCGGAGATAATGTCCTGCCTCGTGTTCGCAAAGTTGTCCAACTGCGCATCCAAGTTTATCCTTCCGACCTGCACCGAGCGAGCAGCATTCATTAATGAATTGGCTCAGAACAAGACGTGACATGGGGGACGTTATATTAATTACTAATTAATACTACTACATAGTTATATAGTACTGGTGCTGTGCGTGGAATTTTCCTTATTATTACTGGTAAGTAATCTAAATATTTTTTTCCTTATTTTTTGAAAAAAAAAATTATTTCAAAATAAAAAAATAATAATTGCTATATGTTAATTGCTATATTATTTTTTAGTAAAAATTTATAATTATTATAGTAAACATGTATTTAATATCTTCTAAAATAATACATAAATTATTTAAAAAGTACATTTATTTTAGAAACGAGGAAATATAAGCCCGTGAAGATAGATTAGATAATATTTTGGCATGTTTAAACCAATAAAATACCAAAACAATACTTGGATTTAGTTTCTTGTTTCCAAAATAATTTGAAAATATTTATCATTTTGGAAATTATTTAGTGACGGAATTGATACCAAAATCATTCGATTAATTTTTTTAATTATAAATGATTTACATCAATAAATATAGGTAGTATTTTTTTTTCTCTCTTAATTTTAATAAATTTAATCTATTTTTTGTAAAATTTATATGATGTGTGTGTGTGTATTTCACCATTTTCTTACATTTCAATTTTTTAAATTTTCAAAAAATAAAATTTCTATATTTCTTTCCGTCTTTATTTTTCAATCCCATACAACCCAAGTTTAAACTTTAAATTCAAAAATATTACCTACTTAAATTCAAAATCCTAACCAAAAATCAAACATATCTTAAAATAAATATATTACTACGTTAAATTTATTTTTATTAATAATTAAGTAATATAAATTAATAATAATATAAAAAAATCATGGCATAACAAATACAAAAAAATTATTACAATAATAACAATAGAAATAATAAATTTATCATGTTTTTATGCCATAATTTCTGTTATTTTATATTATTATTAGTTTGTATTAATTAATTATCAATAAAAAAATAAGTGTATTAATATATATATATTTTTAAATAAATTTAGTTTTTAATTTGTTTTTTATACTTTAAACCGTTCGAACTTTGCTGGTCACATCAGTAGAATTCTTAATACACGCGGACCTACCCAATCCAATATTAACGACCAGTCAGACTGAGTACCCGGCCAGATTAATGACGAGACAGAGACAGAGACAGAGTACGCGCGGGATAGTTAGATAGTAGACAACTATAATATTTCTCTTCGTCTAATTTTTATTCATCTAATTATACCTGATTTAAATAATGTAAAAACAAAATAATAATTATTATTATTATTTAAAATATAAAATATTTGCTCTTTTTTTTTTCTCTCTCTCTCTCCCAGTCTATGCTCCTCCAACCTGATTTGATCTACAAATAAGGTAAGTAGCACGTACGCGTAATCATAACATTACAATGAAGCCAAGAGCTACATATATATAGGATTTATGTAATATAGTGGAGAGATTAATTACGTACAAAGATGCTTCCTGTTTCATTAAGAATTCCTCCTCCACCTGAAGCATAGTTTACACCTTTCAGAATCACATTTCCGGTGGTTGATGGAGCCAAGTATGGAGGAGTGAGTTCCGTCAACCCCACTTGCTCACCTGTTTTATTTTTTCATATATATATATATATTAAATATATATGAATGGAGAGAGAGAGAGAGAGAGAGAATTTTACGTATTCCTAGAATATCAGTAATTAGTATTATATATATATATAGAATAAGAAGAAAAAAAATACCTTTGAAAGAAATGAATCTTGTATCGTAGAAAGATGCAAGATGATAGCTACTTAATCAACTAGCTAGCTAGGCAGGCAGGCAAGCAGACGAATTAATTAATTACCTATGATGTCGACGATTGTTCTTCCATTTGTGTATCGGCCTGTAGGACGCCCGAAATCAATGCCATTGGGGATGTAATTAGCCTTGGAAAGGGAAGAAATGTAATTGTTGTTCCCCACGTCTACTAGTGAATCACCGAATATGAAATTTGCAGGAGGTTCCTTGGGCAAGCCAGCGCCAGAAGTGGTATTAGTACTGCTGCCGGCAGCACTACTACTGCTTAACAAGACGATGAACAGCAGCTTCATGTGTAGCGTAACCAGCCGGAAAATCAGGAGCTGCATACCCATTGTGGAAAAACTTCTATGAATGTAATTAAATAATCAAGGATGTATATATATAGAGAGAGAGGAAGAAATTAATCTATTTGGAGTTAATGCGTCTACTCTACTACGTGTATCTTATTATAGCGCAAGTTTTGCGTAGCGTAAAATCAAATGCCGATGCTTGTCTTTTGCCAAAACGAGCAAAGTTATAGGATGTAAGCGAAATAGTACCATAAAGTGATCGGAACCAGGCCTCCATCCAAGGATTTATATGGAATTGGAGGGGGCAACGGCCAACAGGACAGAGAGTGAACAGAATCCAATCGGTTCCCAGCCTCTCGTGGATCTACCCAGACAGCTAGCATTAGCAAGATAGAAAAGGCCGCTTGAATCAGACTCTGAGAATGGGCGTTGGATTTAATGGCAGAGCGCATGAGTACTGTCGGAATTTAAGTGCCTGCATTTAGTGCTCGACTTCAGCACCCTGCTTGCGGTGACAGTAAAGTCGATAATTGGGAGGGGAAATAAATATTGTGGTACTACTTTTATGATACGGTGACTTGAAAGCGTATTACGTTTGGCGTCCGTATTTTTTTGACCAACGGCGTCCATGGGCAAAAAAGGTGGATTCTTAATGTCGCAGCTGTACGTTTCGTCTATTTTTAATTCTTCCATCTTGCGTGATGCGTTTATGGTCCGCTAGTCCTTTCAGTGGCATGGCAGGCTATATATGATTTAAGGGCGTGGTTGGTTGGGAAGCTCGTAGTTTGCTCCCGTTTTATTACATTTAGAATTCAAATTACTAAAATTTATTATGCTCGTGAAAAGGTTGCGAGCGGGTTGTGAAGCTAAAGTCTATTACCTCACGGTAAAGAAAACATCCGATAATGGGGACTTGTTTCGTACGCCGTGATAGGGATTAAAAAAAATTATTTTATTTTATATTTTTATATCAAATAATTAATAATAAAAAAAAAAATTTACAAGCAACCACCAGACGAGTCTCTCCTTGCCATGGATGAGCTCCATTTAGTGTATTGCAATATATTTGGTTTGGCATGATTTTCCCTAAGCACTAAACTTTATTTGAATTTATTTCTATAAATCAGCTTGGGATAAGCTAAATTGATGCTTTGGTTATGTTTATATGAGTTGGATGATGAATTGAGAGGGCTTAGTTATTATGTATATGCTCTTAGTTATTATGTATATGCTTGATTTCTTAAACCTCAATGTTTTTTTTACCTGGTCATATCTGAAGTTTAAATATGTTCGACTAACCTATTTTTGTTAAATTGGCTATACAGCATGTCTTAAAATATATCTTATTTCATGTTAGTAGCTTCAACTTGAGAATTTCATAAAATTACTTGATTTGGGAATTTTGTGCCTCAAGTCCTAATTAGAGACAGGATCACGTGTCTTTGATATTGGCTTGGAGCTTTAGGGTGTTTATATCCAATGTCTTATGGAACATTTTAGAATATGTTTGATTTCATATCCAAACCATCAATTTAATTAATTTAGCAACATCTAATAGTATTTGCATTTTGGGCTAAAACCTAAATTTTGGAAAATGATTTCTCTAAATTGGTTATTCAAACGATTGTATTTATTGACTTTAATTGTTTGGATTTGATCATAACTAGTTCAATTGTAGTTTTAAGTTATAATTTGAAATAATTGATTTTGAATTGGTTGATTTGCAATCCGGGCCTAGAAACCCTAATTGTTGGATTTTAATTGATAAAAATGATATCAAGGATTTCCTAATATGTACTAAGATTATACTCATTGGCTTTACCAAACACAATCAAGTCATCTACGAGAGAGAGAGAGAGAGAGAGAGAGAGAGAGAGAGAGAGAGAGAGAGAGAGAGAGAGAGAGAGAGAGAGAGAGAGAGAGAGAGAGAGAGAGAGAGAGATACAAACATAAGGGGATAAATGACATCCCTATATGATACCTCTGCTTGTCTTAAAAAAAACATCAGGTTCTCCATTGATAAGGTTTGAATAAGAGATAGTAGCGGCACATGCTAGAATCAGATTAAAAATGTTACCAACAATGCCAAATCCTTGAAGAATCATGAGAAAATACACACGAATCCACGTTGTTATATGCTCTACTATTCTCCATCCACTTGAAAACCGACCATATACAGACATAACCTAACTCTGTTTTACATGTATTGTGAGGTATATTGCATAGGTATATTTTATTATTGATGTTTATTATTAAATTTGTTGAATAAATCTATGTTATATTCATTTCTGATTCTGAATTTGTAATGGTATTGGTGGTTGGCATGTAGCTTGCTGTATGTATTAAATTTTATGGATCTACAAAGAATGATGATTGCTTTTATGTTGTGGCACGGGCCATTGGCTTGTAACCCGCTGAGGTGCTGAATTATAAACAAATTGAGCTTGCACATTTTTTATATTAATGTTTGACAATTTATTTTGTGTTTGTTGTGGCTCTTGTATTGTCGGTATTGTACAATTATAGAAAATAATGATATTTGACTCTTTGCAATGTAACTTTGATAATGATTGTTGGCCCCTGAAAAATGAAGGTTTAGGCTTTGTATTTCTTTTCTTTATCATATATTTTGTTTTACAATATGTCAACATAGATTTTGGTAATTGTTGTGTTTATAGGGTTTGAGCTCGTACTTTCTTGATTGCTTTAATTGTTGGAAAAAATATTTTGAGAAAGAAGCTTATAAGATTGTGAAATGACAAGAGTAGATGAATAGAGAATTAAATTAGGAGGAAATTGTAGTTTCTTTTTGTCATTATATTATCTTTCTATAGGTTTTTATTAATTTCTAGGAAAATTGTAGATCATTTGAAATGACTTAAGTTATAGTTTGTTTGGATTAAGGTGAATTGGGGTGAAGGTAATTATTATGATGCTTCTTTATATTTTCTATGAGTTTGATTCTTTATGATATGTTATATGTCAGGTTGGAGATGTTTGGAGATGTTTTCAAGCTCTTATAATTGAAAATATCAATAAAACACTTGGTCAGTAGCTACTAGCTAGCAGCATATTTTCTACTACATTATTTTATAAATATTTTGTTTAATTTTATGTTTTTAAATTGAGCAATAGCATTATTATTTTATTGTACTTTTTCATTTTGTTAGCATCATCTTTTCTAATAATTTCTTTTACTTTCTTATTTGGTGTTATGATGAATAATTTTGTTATTACGTTATACTTAAAAGTCACATATGTTATATTTGTTGAATCTTATCAAAAATGATTTCTATATTATGACTTTGGAGGTTAGCATTTTATATTTTTTTCCTTAATTTTATTTGTTATCAAGTTGTTTTTATTTGTACACATTAATACATCACATATGTAACTTTTTGTTTTTCCTTTTTACTCAACTTGGAATTTTGAACTTTAAATTTTTCCCATATATTCTTTGTTTTATAATGACATTTTATTTTGATTAAAAAAACAAATAAAAAACCATGGTGGTGATTATTAATTATTCATAGTTTTATGTGTTATTTTGCTGCTACCTACTGCTACCTTGTGGTTTTTTTTGCTGTTTTTAGTTCAAACTTGTAATTATGTCAAATTTGGTAACTTCTGATTTTTCTTCTAAACAATGATCTTCATCCCCTGTATCATCGCCATCTACATCAACAAGAAGCTCAAAAATGGCAGATGACCCTAATATATTTGAAGTTCCCAGAGATTCTTACATTAGTGATCGTGATGAGGAGAATGATTTTGAGCCGACCAATGAGCTTGATGAAGATGTTGATGAGCAGATTAATGAGGAGCAGGAGGTGAATAATGAAAATAAAAATGATGATGATGAGTGTGCAATACCGAAGAAGGCTCGTAAGAAAACTTCACATGTTTGGGAAGAGTTTGAAGCGGTTACTTTAAAAGATGGGACCAAAAAGGGCCAATGCAAGCATTGTCATAAACATCTATCAATTCTTCCTAGGGGCATAACCATTCATTTTATCAGCCATTTGGAGCAATGTACTAGCCGACCATCAAAAAAACAAAGGGTATTGTCTCTTTCTAAGTCCATTGGTGTTAGTGTTGCTCTTGTATTTAGATATGATCATGAAAGGGTGATGAAAAAGTGTGCTCATATGATACTCATGCATGAATATCCATTTAATATGATGGAACATGTAGGGTTTAATGAATTTCTTTGGGCCATCTCTGATAAGTATCAGCGGATTACTTGTCATGCTGCTAAGGATGCTTGTTTTACCGTGTATGAATTTGAAAAGAAGAAGGTGAAAAATATTCTGAAAGATGCTAATAAGATTAGCATAACAACAGATCTTTGGAAATTTGATGTCCAAAAAAATCATTACATGGTTGTAACAACCCACTTAATTGATAGTAATTGGAATCTCCAAAAGCATGTTTTGAATTTTTTTCACTTACCTCCTCCTGGTAGTGGATTAAATATATACAATGCTTTATGTGGCTGTTTGGTAGATTGGGAAATTGAAGATAAAGTGAGCACTATTACGGTGGATAATTGTAGTGCAAATGATGTTTGTGTAAGGCATTTGAAAGATCATTTTAGTTTGATGAAGAAGCTTTCATTTGCTGGAAAAATATTTCATGTTCGATGCGGTGCTCATATTGTGAATATGTTGGTGCAAGATGGTTATAAGGAGATTGGTAATGTTATCTCTAATATTCGCACAAGTGTGAAGTATTTGTCTGATTCTGATGCCCGTTTGATGAAATTCAGTGAGATTGCTAGATATCTAAAATTGCCTGCAAAAAAGTTGATTTTTGATGTTTGCACATGTTGGAATTCTGTGCATGCTATGTTATCTGCTGCATTAGAATTTAAGGATGTGTTTCCAAGATATGCAGAGTAAGATCCATCATATAAATGGGCCCCTTCTGTTGAAGAATGGAGACAAGCTGAAATAGTATGTGAATTTTTGGAGGTTTTTAGTGAGGTAACAAATATAATTTCTGGAAGTGAGTATCCAACAACAAATCTGTATCTTCCTGAGGTATGGAGAATTAAAGCAGTATTAGATGAGAAGGCTCGTTCTGAAGAACCATTTATTCAAGGGATGGCTTTAGTCATGAAAGAAAAATTTGATAAATATTGGGGTGAGTGTAATTTGTTAATGGCTATTGCTGCTGTTTTAGACCCTAGATGTAAGTTGTCTTTGGTCGAATATACATTTTCCAATCTTTTTAGTCATGATGAAGCTAACAAGCATATTCGGCTAGTTCGTGATACTTTACGAGTCATATTTGATGATTATGCTCGAGAGTATACATGTAACTTGGAGAAATCTTTAGTGGGATTTGAAATGGGTGAAGGGTCATCTGCTGTTAATACTGGGGCAAAGAAAGGTGCAGGTTTAGGGAGGATGGGATTTAAGCAATTCATTAGGCAATCTGGCACACAACTTCCTGCAAAATTAGAGTTAGATACATACTTGAAGGAGAGTGTGTTTATTTGTGATGATGATTCCGAATCTTCTTTTAGTGCCTTGGAGTGGTGGAAGGCAAACACTTTGAAGTTTCGTATCTTATCACAAATGGCACGTGATATCCTGTCCATATCTATCACCACAGTTGCTTCAAAAGCTGCTTTTAGTGCTGGGTCAAGGGTCATTGATCCGTATAGAGGAGCACTATCTACTGATACGGTTGAAGTACTTCTTTGTGCAGGTGATTGGATTCGTACAAAAAAAGGGCTAAAGAAGAAGGTAATAATCTTTTTATGTTTTCTTTATGTTTTTTCATTATTAATTTTTGATCTCTTGAAATTTTAGGCATTAAATTCTAATCATTCATATATATATATTATTGTTGCTCTCTTAATATAAGCAGGTTGCAGATGCTCCGAGCATGAAGATCATAGATCTTCCATAATATGGTATATTTTTTGATCAAATTTAAGGTATAATCTAATCAAAACTTATGGGATTGAAGTCTTTCTCAAATAACTATTACTAATCTAGTTTTCTTGTTTATTCATAAAATTATCCTTGCAGATATGAAGGTTAGTGGATTTTGGTGCCATATTTTGAGGTTTGGAGTAGAAGTACTTATGCTGGATTGGATGAGACGAAGGTTGCAAATTTGCTATAATTCTGGATATTGGAATTTAGAATTAAGGTTTGAAGAATATGATTTTGGACACATATGAATTATTTTATTTTGTAAAAGCATGTAGGGTTGAAGGCACGATCTTTGAATATTTTGTATGAATGATTTGATACTGTATGGTCTATGGTCTTATTTTAGTATTTATAATCAAGCCAAACAGGTCTTTATTTGATATTTAATTTTTGTTGAAAATTACAGGTTTAATCGGCTAAATTTTCTAATAAACGAGCCGAACAAATTGAGCTCGAATCGAGCCAACCAAATCGAGCCAGTTTGGCTTGTTTAAAATTAAAACGAACCGAGCCAAATCGAGCCACGAGCCAAGCATAACGAATCGAGCCAATTTGGTTCGTTTTCATTAAAAAAAACCAAGTCGAATAGCTCGCGAGCTTTTTTCGAGCCGAACTCAAGCCTCAAATACTTGACTCGATTTGAGCTCGAGCCGAACTCGAGCCATACAAAAAATTTAATGAACCGAATCGAGCTAGAGAAGGTTCGGCTTGATTCGGTTCGTCAACACCCCTAGTCCTAATCAGGGACGAGATCATGTGTCTTTGATATTGGCTTGGAGCCTTAGGGTTTTTATATCCAATGTCTTATAGAACATTTTAGAATATGTTTGATTTCATATCCAAACCATCAATTTAATTAATTTAGCAACATCTAATATTATTTGCATTTTGGGCTAAAACCTAAATTATGGAAAATGATTTCTCTAAATTGGTTATTCAAACGATTATATTTATTGAATTTAATTGTTTGGATTTGATCATAACTAGTTTAACTGTAGTTTTAAGTTATAATTTGAAATAATTGATTTTGAATTGGTTGATTTGCAGTCCGAGCCTAAAAACCCTAATTATTGGATTTGAATTGATAAAAATGATTAATCTTTTAATAGAGATTTCTATAATTGATTTATTGGATTACTTTTATATATGTTTAATTGTATTTTTATCGTGAAAAATTGGACCAATTGTTTGAAACTAACTACCATAGGTTTTGGTTGTTAAACCTAATTTCTTAATGTTGTGTTTGATATAATTGATCTATTTTCTACAAATTTAGCTTAATTTGTATTATTAAATCAATATAAAGTATTCAAATGATTATTAAAAACTTGAGTTAGTCGATGACTTTTCTTTGAAATGTTTTAGAGGTGCGCCTTCAAGTCTTGAATTATGGATTTGTTTTTTTAAAAAAAATTGTTTCTTTGTAACACCCCCTAAATTTATTACTTAAAAATATTATTTTTGTGGAAGCATTAATATCAAATAATAAATGTTATCACCACACTTAACATAAGCCATGTTCCCTCACATTTCTTATGCTATGTGCTAAGGCTCAAAACAAGTTAGACCCTAAAAAAATCAGTAGAAATAAGAGACAATAACACCAACAAAAGTTACGAATAAATATTCTCCATACAACAACGATAATTAAAATGCAATAAGGGACATAAGAGTCCAAATGAAAATGGATTATAACAAAAACTAGCACTCAAAGGTACGTTACCAGTTTGTTCTAACTTTTAGACCCAAAAGCTCATTCTGACAATAGAATCTTTCCCAAGGACTCCACTAATCATTACCACTTTTATACACTTTATGCCACTCCAAGTTTAACACTCTCATTTTTTACTATAAGAAAAAAATTCGTTTTAAAACATTGAGGAAAGCAGAAAAATACGAAACATGCCTAGGAAAACCTAGGTGCAACTGCTACACCTAACATAGGATAGGTGTCAGTTGTCCATTCCATGTTAGATACAAGGCTTAGAAATCAAACCACTCAAAACGAAAGTAGAGTGTGTAAGAAACACGTTATACAGATATTAAAGAAAATATTTACAAAATAGGACCTCAATGACCCCCAAAATATTCACATACACAAAAGAAGTTTAAACTGGAATATAGGACAATAATGAAAGAAAAAAGCAGTAGGGTGTAGCCCCAAACCCTAGTTCATTAAGGACCAAACAACAGTCTCCATATGTCTACATTCATAAGGCCCAAGCCTAAAATGAGGTAGATCCATTACCGGTGATCCCCAAAAACATGCACATGGTCTTTTGCTTGAAGGAATAAGCAGGTGATGAGATAAATGGGCACATCAGTACACTTTATACTAAGTAAGCCAAGTTGTCTTCTCAAAGGGATTTGCAAGCATACATGGTTATAGCATAATGTGGAGATCATACTAAACATATATCATGCTTATGCCATACAAGTAGATATACATGCTCTATCATGGAAATATAATGCATCATAACTTTATGCCATACACGACTTAGACAAATCAGGGCTCATCATTCTTATCAACATAGCATAAAAAACAAGGATAGAAGCATACAATTAACAATTAAGTAAGAAAATTATTGAAACAACATATTAGGTATTCTACCATCCATTCACATAATTTTCCATTGGGTCTATTTTCCAAGCTTGCATAATTTATTAGGTCATTTATTTATAAGCCATTATTTCGTTTTCCCTTTCTTTTCCTTCTTCTTTATCCACATCCTTATTCTCATTCTTATTCATATCCATATTCATATCCTTATTCTTATCAAGTGATGGATTGTGTACCATCCCATGATCTCATACAGTATGGAACCACATCCAAACCAAAGGACATAAAGTTCGGGTGAAGCTAAGTAACCACCAATGGACATAAAGTCCATCTTAAAATTTACCTAGGTGACTAGACCCTTTATTATTGATACCCCTTAGTACATTATTAGTGTCTAGAGTAGTGCGACACCAAGATCTACTAGGATCCCACCCGAAGGCACCAATAAACACCTGAAAGCATACTAAACCTTGATAGTTAGTCAAGGATCAGGTAATCCAGACTCATGCACAACTTTGTTAGCTTCTACTTTAAGTGATTAGTGTACTACTTTCCAATGTTATATTATCACAGAAAGTCAACATTCAAATAACACATCTACATACTCATTCCATATTAACCATTATTATCCTTCAACCATATGGTGGGATTTTCATTAGTGCTAAGCCAAGTTCAAATCAACCCTTCAAGTAAATCCATTTATTCTAAAAATATGGATCATCTCATTCAAAAGTAGCATCATAGCATACTCATTCCAATATACTCATTAAAGTCTTCCAATAGAATATCATGAATTTTGACCCCTTTAATCCATTTAATAGATTAGTTAATTTATGCCAATATGTGTGCTCTCATCATTAAAGGATCATATTATAACATTGTGAAAGGTATCAAAGCATGGAAAATCCAAAAATAACAAAACAATACACTTTGGTTGAGCTAGTCGATTGTTGTGGGCTAAACGATCGATCAATTTGGCTCAACTAAATCTCAAAGTTCCTTTGAACCGGTAGATTATTTTTGTTAGACAATATGGTTGTTCTAAGACTAGTTGATCGATTCTAAAAAATTAGTTGATGAGTTTAAGTACAGAGCAAAAAATGTCACCACAAACCAACCAACCGATTAGTTTAGACCAACCAGTTAACAATTCTAAGGACTAGTCGATTGTTTTAGCTTAACCAACCAATCAATTTTCAAGTTATATAAAAATGATCACATGAATTTAACCACTAGGGATTGGTTAACTAGTTATGGAATTCTAATTCCAATCCTTCCTCCTAATTTAGGATGGCAAATGAAATCCAAGGAAGTGGGTATGATATGCTTTTTCCCATCTAAATGGACCTACCATACGTTTCTCTAATGTTTTTGCAATTGAAGACACACCTTTTGGGATAAGATAGCTTAACATATAATATATTGGTAGAGATGGAAGAGTAGATTTTATTAACACAAGCCTGCTAGAATGGGAGAGATTTTTGTTTTGCTAACTAGCAAGTTTAGAAGTACTGCTACCTAAGAGATTTTGATAGGTTAGGTTGTGGTTATAGTGTCCTAAGTATTTGACAGAAGTATCTATACAATTGACATTAAGAATGGAACATTTTTTTTCCTTCTCAAATTGATGGATACATCTATTGGAAAAGAAAGGAAGATTTGTGGTAATTGATTTTTTCCCGGACCATAATGAATAGATATCAAGGATTTCCTAAGTTTTACTAAGATTTTACTCATTGGCCTTACCAAACACAATCAAGTCATCTACAAGAGAGAGAGAGAGAGAGAGAGAGAGATACAAACATAAGGGGATAAATGACATCCCTATATGATACCTCTGCTTGTCCTAAAAAAAACATCAGGTTCTCCATTGATAAGGTTTGAATAAGAGATAGTAGCGGCACATGCTAGAATCAGATTAAAAATGTTACCAACAATGCCAAATCCTTGAAGAATCATGAGAAAATACACACGAATCCACTCTGTTATATGCTCTACTATTCTCCATCCACTTTAATCATAAAATCGGATCTAAATCCTCTTGACTTGCAAATAGAGAGGACTACCTCTTAGCCCACAATAATATTACATAGGAAAGTACATCTAGCAAGATTCAGAGGGTATTAGAGGATTATGAATCTTAGGGATAATGTGGACAAATGTGTGATTGACTTTGGGCGGATGCTAGACACATGGACCTTCCGTTCATTTCATTTCAAAATGCGAGAAGCGGTTATAATTTTTTTTAATTAATTACTAATCAATTGATAATATTATTTCACGTACTTTATTTGCCGCAAACTAATTATTACCTAAGTCTTAAATAAATAGTAGCTTTTATATCACGTTATACATCATTCATAAATGATAAAACAAATTTTGATATATATATATATAAATTATTAGAGTGAGCGATTTCTTCCTTATCATTTCCACTCCCTTTTGTGTGCTAACTACCGATGTAAACAAAATTAGTAAAAACCTACAACCACAAATAATCCGGTGGCGAGCCTCGAAAATAGAGAGCCCCTGTTCTAACTCAGTGGCGCTTATTTAGTGAAATACGCTTATCAATCTCTGCCTTCCTTTTTTTCTTCTTAATTTTTTAATGCAATCTTTGCCTTCCTATACTATTGCAATAAAACTAACAAAATTTGGCCAAAGAAAAAAAAAGGAAGCAGATCACACATTTGAGTAGCAATTGCTGTTCTTCATATCATATGGGATTAAAAACTTTACTTCCTTGGTTTCCATTTCCTACATGCTCAGCAAGTATAATTCATTTTTCCTTGGCTCTGAGTCTAGCATTCTATTTGTCCATTGACGTCCATATCGTAGGGGGGAGGCCGTTGAAAAATTTACTCGATTCTCCTCTCTCGACTGACAAAATTTCAAGCAACAACACGATTTTGGTTGACATCGATGGCGGCGGCGACTTTAAATCTGTTCAAGCTGCTATCGATTCTGTTCCTAATGGGAATTCCAAATGGGTTATCATCCATGTCCGCAAAGGAAAATACAGGTTTCTATTTTTATTTTTTACCCCTTTTATAGCTTCCATCGATCAAAGAAAACAAACATTTCATGGTGATTCTGTCTGTCAACATGTTAGATGATTAGTTTTGTAGATGTAGTTTCTTTCCATTTAAATAGTGGCTCTGTCATGGGAATAAATTTATTTTGATTGTGCATAATATGTGCGTTGGAGTTGGAGAAAGTGATAGGGAGATAAAATGAGAGGCATGGTCGAAGATGATCGATGACTTAAGGTTATTATATCTCAATCTTTTACATTTTATCATAACCGGACACTAATATATTCATATGCGATCATAAAATAATATAATTTAATATTAAAAGTTTCTTACATATTCAATTATAATCTTAAAATACCATAATGCAATATCAAGTCTCTTGTAAATTTATAAAATATTGAAATTACAAATTACAATACAAAAGAATATATATTTAATTGAACAAAACTGTGCATATAAATTGAACAAAATATATGAATGGATAGGGAGAAGGTACAGATACCAAAAAGTAAGCCCAACATCTTCCTAAGAGGGAGCGGTAGGGAGAACACGTTCCTACTGTGGTCACAGAGCTCAGCGGATAACGTCGAGTCCGCGACGTTCAAGGTCGAAGCCTCAAATTTCGTCGCCTTTGGGATCAGCTTCAGGGTAATTATTATATGCACTGCTACCACCAAACCGTTGAAAGCCCGTCTCGCTCGTAATTAATTATATGTCTGGTGCTTCCATTGTCTTATTATAGAATGATGCGCCAACAGGAGTGGCATGTACGTCACAAAACCAATCAGTGGCAGCGTTTGTGGCGGCAGACAGGGTTGCGTTCTACCATTGTGGATTCTACAGCACCCACAACACTCTTTTCGATTACGAAGGAAAACATTACTACGACAGTTGCTACATCCAGGGTTCGGTTGACTCCATTTTTGGCCGAGCCCGGTCCTACTTCCTTGTGAGTAGTATTTAATGCAGCGGCGATCTTTCATGAGGGCGTGTCATTTCGTCTTAATTACCCGGAACTGCGGGATGTTATTCGTGCCTTTTTTTTTTCTTTTCCTTTCCCCCCCCCCCCCAAATTCAGAATTGTGAGATATTTGTGGTCGCTGACAATAGAGTCCAGATCCATGGATCAATCGCAGCACAAAGTCGAGAAAGCGGCGATGAAGAGAGTGGGTTCGTGTTTGTTAAGGGTGAGGTATATGGCATTGGCCGTGTATACTTGGGAAGAGCCAAAACCTCTCATTCCAGAGTCATCTTTGCACAGACTTACTTCTCAACCACCATTACGCCCGAAGGATGGACTAATTGGAGCTATGACGGCAGCATCCTGTAAGTTAACTATTAATTCTTACTTGTAATGATCGCCATTTCCATTACTACCCTTTAATTTCCTCTGTTCAAATCAGACCCCCCCGTACAATACTTCTGCGCATGGTAATTGAAATTCACTGATTCTGTAATTAGACCGGCCGTATAATCATACATATGCACGGATTGATTTTATCCATTTTCAATTTGTGGAACTAACGATCATACAGAAATCTATATCTTGCGGAGTACAAGTGTCGTGGACCTGGATCCATCACGCTCAAGCGTGCTCCATGGACTAAGATGCTGACGGATTTAGAAGCAGCGCCCTTTCTCTCTGTTGATTTTGTTGAAGGCAAGCAGTGGCTACCTGTTCGGCCGTAATATATGGACCCCGAGTTCTCAATTTAATCTACTGCTGTTTATTAGATGTAGTGCAAATCAGACTATGCAATCGGCAAACTATATATGCCTGTCATGTCTATTTCGTATAAGAAAGTAGCTGGATTTAGGAATAGGGAACATGTGAGTCCCTTCTTCTTCTTCTTCTCCCTCCCTCCCTCCCTCCCTCTACCATCCACCTTGCGCACATACTACTTGAGTTGGGGAGTCATGGCGGGAACATTTGAGTTGATGGTCTTCTTGACTTCCTCTAATAATGTTAATCCTCGTGCCCATACAATTGAATGAATAATGAAGCCATTAGATCCAAGCACGTTGTGCCAATCAGTCTATTTGTTACCATGTAGTCTTTATTTGAGGGACAAGTACTTATTTACCGCTGGTTGTATTTGTTGGGTTTTTTGTTTCCCCCCCCCCCCCCCCCCCCCTTCATTTTGTATCTCACAAAAAGTATTCAGCACCTTTTATTCCCTACACTTCCATTGTCTAGTTATTAACCATTTGAAATTTCCAAATGTTTATTTCCTATACGTTCAAACACTTATGTATTTATTCTTGTATAGGTCAATAATTTAACATTTTCTCTTCATTTAAAAGTATTATAACTCTCACAAATTATGTCATTCAATTATAAGGGATTTTTCGTTCGGTGCTAAGGGAAAGAGTTGGAAAGAGTAGTAGGGTCATGCCAATCGTACAAAAGAAAAGAGTGGTGGGATCATGACAACCGAGACGATATCATCTCATTTTTTATCTTCTAAAATTTATGTGATTTAGTTCAAATAATTTGTTAATAATAATAAAAATAATTTGTTAATAATAATAAAAATAATATAAAATTAATTAGTTATAATGATAATAACAATGGCAACAACAACAATAGTAGTAATAAAAAAAATATGGCACCAACAATAGTACAACTTTAACTATATAATAATGATAGAAAATAATATTTCTAATCAATTCAAAAAACTAATTATCTTTCATTTGGTAATTTCCCTTTTGTATACTTTAGAAAATAAAATAGTCTCACACTTTTTTTTTATCTAAATCTTCTTTGAGCCTTTTTCCTATCCTTTTTATTATTTCTTTGTATGGTTTATCATAAAAATTAAGCAAACAAGCTATAATGTTGAGCATGAAATGTAACATCCTTATTTTACTATTATATTTTTTTTAATTAAAAAAATGTAGAAGCTAAAATAGTAAATAAGGGATGCCATCACTACATCTAACATAATGAGGGATGTGTAAACATCATAAAGCAAAATTGGGTACCACATTATTGAAGACTTTGACGAATTATTCTATGAAAAACATTATAGATACTATAAAACACTTTATGATTTTCATGACTCAATTATAACACAGATATTTCAAATGTGGAAACATAGTTAAGAGCAAACATTACACAAAAGGATCCCATATGAAAAATAAATAAATTACAACATTAGGTAAACCTACTCTCTTATTTAAGCCCAAATGAGGGCACTTGTGACTAATACCAACTTGCACCATATGATTTTCTCACATGAACAAAGTTGAGATCATCATGGTGGACCCAATTCAAGCATAGCTTCAACATGGGTCGCACTAAGTAAACCAAATACACTCCACACCGCCAAGGATTATGCTGCAAACATATCATAAGAATTCGCATGCAATAATATAGTCACATACTTTAATATCTCATTAATAAGGCCATTAAAATGTGTTAATTATATTTTTTTAACGTGACTTTTAATATGCAAATATTGATTTTAATGTTTTTTAAGGTCTTAGAGTTGAAGTGGTTTGGAAAGGATATGATTTTAGAAGAGGTTTGGGTTTCTGATGATACAAGTTAACTAGTTTTGTCCCAACCCAATCAACTAGTTGATCCTTTCTTGAAGTTTTTGAGTATGAAAGAACTAGCCAACTGGTTCTAATAGACCATTAAACTAGTTTTGACATACCACTCAACTAGCATATCTAGATTGTTTACTTTTAGCCTTTTGTGATTATGTTACGCTTGGCTTATAAATCATTTTCTCTTAACTATTGGGGTGTTCTCTCTAGCTTTCCCTTTATTCGTCTCCTTTCCAAAAAGCACTCTCTTCCACTTTGGTCTTCATATTTTTTTTCTTCTCTTTTTCCTTCCTCTAATCCTTTATCAAATTCTCTTTTGCTTTTCTTGAACAAAAGAGGTCTAGATTTAGTAACATGTTTGAGCCATTCTACTCTTTTTTTCCCTATAGTTTAGGAGGAGATCAGGTGTTTTCCCTTATTTTCACTAATTTAATCATTGGTTAGTTTTGCTTAAATTTTAAAAGTGTTTTCTTTTCAATCAAATGGCAAATTTAAAAATCCTATATTCCTATCCTCTTCACTATTTAAAGGATTTTTGTGATGGTTTCTTTTGATGGACAACCAATTAATTAGTTAAGGACTTAACTAGTCCACTACTTACACTAGTTGGCCGGTTAGTCAACCAACCAATGAGTTGGTCACTATGGTTTTTAGTGACTTATTTTCTATTGTGGACTCAAAATAGTCCATTGGTTTTGTGGACTAATCCACTAGTTCTTTAGGGTTCTTTGTGATATTTTTCTTAGCCATTCTTGGATTTTTTTTTACCAAGTCTTAGACCTTATTCTAAGGCTTTTACCTATAATTTAACTTATAAATAAAGGGAAGAATAGTTGAATTAAGTAATGGTTCCCCAAATTTTGAACCAGAAAATTTCATTTTTAAGACATTGCGTAAATGTTATTCAAAGAAAAATTAGAGAGTATGATCATCATCTAACCTATGCTTGATGAAAGAAAAAAAATAAAAATAAAACAACCACAAAAAATGCATGCTCTATTAATAATATAATAATTCTATAATAACAATGATGAGAATAGTAGTATAAATAGAAGATAGAGTTTACAAAATTTAAATATAAGAATCAAATTCATGAGTTTAAATAACTAAAAGGAATCAAAAGTATCCCAACATAGTGGGTAAAATACATCTAACGGGTTAACCTAACTAATGAAAACTCCGAGATCAAATTTCAAACAGACTCAAGAAAATCGCCTGATAATAATAGATACGATCAAAAAGACTCAACCTAGATCAGCCATTGATAAAATATCAAGGGAAGATCTAAGATCTCAGGGCACAATGAAGAATTCAAAGGCCTCTGAGAGATTCTATTCAGAAAAGAGAGAGAAGAAGAACATATCGAGCGAGAGAGTTGCGTGAGTGAGAGAGAGAGAGAGAGATTCAACAAGTAAGAGAGAAAAGATTAGAGAGAATTTTATTTAGCAGCCATCAACCAAAGTGTAACAATAGTAGAAAATGTGGCCTTATATACCCATGGCAAACAAATCCTAAGCCTGAGGATGGTTTGGGAATAAGGTCAAATAAGCTTGGGCCTAATATTGTCTAGCCCACTTATAATTCCCCCCCCCCCATTACATGGACCAAGCAACATATAGATGTGTTGGATAATAACCACTACAAATAGCCCAATTACAAGGAAAATAATACATAAAAATGTTAATTATCCTAATTTCCATCAGCTATAATATTTTGTTAAGTGTATGAATTAAGGGGATGCATAGGCAATAATCTAGCTAACTCGGTATAGGTCGGGTGGCTTCCTATGTGTGCCAACACTTAATTCTGCTAGCACATCGGTCTAGCGATTACATCATATGGGATTACATTTATCTAATACTAGAAAAATCAACATACATCAACATTAATTTCCAATTATTGCAATCATCTGCTATAACTACTTCCTGATTTTCCTAACCATTCACATAAAAAGAAAAATAGTTAAACGTCGTTCATATGTCATAATTAATAGGAAAATTACTTAAGTAATAACTAAAATTAGTTGGATACACATCACTAAGTTTTGACTAAATGGTAATGTAACTCTCAACCCCAAGCATTGTTCAACTGCTTGCTCATAACATCATCCTTAACATACTTTTACTGAGATTCATAGCCCTACAAATCATTATCCTCTCACCAGTAAGGAATTTAGATCATCATAATGACCACACAAATGTTGTGTCAGTAAGGTGAAGTTATAGTAAAAAAAAATAGCCTAAAACATGGTAAGGGATCATATTGCACATTGAAGTCATATAGTAGCATAATAAAAGTATACTAACATGCTATAACACTCTAGCTCATGATAGCAATATAACAAGGCATAAGTTTAAGTAAATCATGGAAGAATAATCACACAGATCATGCATTAGAATCACATAGCAAAAGCCGTGTTATAAGTCTTATTTTAGTAACCACATATTTTCCAATTATTAAGATAATTTGTTCAACCAAACCGTTTCTCCACCATGAAAAAAAAATTCATGGCAAGATACATACATAATGGGATATAAAACCCACCACATAGTGTTAGGATACATTGAAGGGATTTTCTCTAAGGACACCACACCACACCCACCACACATCAAATGTACCTACCACAAGGGCTACCACAAAATGGGATACCACACCCACCACAACTTGAATATCTCCACTATGAGGGCTAAAAAGTTGGGATACCACATCCGCTTAAGCAATGAACAATATAAAGTATCAGAGGGATACACTAAGATACCTCACACACCTGTACTAGGCACCAATTCCATGCTAACCTGCCATAGTATAATACTATACCTCAAAGATACACGTATACCCTCTACTGACCACAACCTAATAGAAAAGAAAATTGGTATCGAGTGAAAAGATAAAAATATAGGGTGACCCACTCATAGCTCTCGGCTAGCTACCTTGAGAGAGGAGAAAAAGGTTGTACCAAAATATTAATCCATTATTTTAGAAGTGGTCATATTCCTTATATGATGTAAGCTTAGAATGTATATTCCTATAGGGAAATGGTAGCCCTATCATTGTTGAAGGATTATCATGAATTCATTATAAACTATTTATGTTTAGGGTTTAAGAATTTTTCTTTGGATTTGGGGATGGATCCTCTTTTAAGGGGACAGTGATGTAATACCCCACTTTTAGAGTATTTAATGTGTTTTAATCTATGCATCTGATTGTGATCTAAGTGAGTTTGATCGTGGGTTAGCTGTATGTTTAAGGTTGGTATGGTTTTTTTATCTTTATTTGGATTATGGAAGATAATTGATTTTATTAGAAAACCATTAAATTGGTTTGGAGGTACCAATCGATTGGTTTGTTCCTCAAATTTGAGTTTTAAAACCTGATAAACCAATCGACTAGTTTGGAGTACCAATCAACAGGTTTGACTAAACTTGTTGTTCTTTAAGCTTGATTTTCACTATGAATCTTTACCCAAATTTTTTTACAGCATCGTGATTATGTCTGAGCAGTTTCTTTATGATTTTTACAAAAACAATTTATCATGCCTAACCAATTTTATCAATTTCAATTGGATTCATAAAGGGGTAATTTCTCATAAGTCACTTTCATCACTTTAGCTCCCTTCTTCCATTTCTCTCTCTTTTGTGAGATTCTTGAGTGGATGATTCATTTATGCAACCTCTAAATATTTTTGAATTCAATTCCCTCTCGTTGTTGTTTTTATTCCCTTCTTGTGTTCAAAATTATGAGGTACATTGCCCTAGAACATTTTAGTTTATACCTTTTTAGCTCAAAAATAGAAACGGAAGCCTTGAACCTCTGAAGTGTAAAATTTGAAGCTTGGATTCAGGCTAGGGTTTATAAACCTCATTACCTTTATTTGCTACCAAAAATCCTTAGTAGTTCTAATAAAAGACTTCAATTTTATCCCTCCTCCCCAAACCTTTGAACTTCCATACTATTCTGCATACATGCTCCACCCACATTTTCTTCCTTTAGCATTGAATTCTAATATTTCTTTCCTTTTATAATCCTTCCTCTAACTCTTTCTTATTTTGTTCATAAACAAGACAGGGTTAGATATGGGAAAAGAGTGAGGGATTAGCTAGTATCTTTTAGGTTTTTCATTTTATTTTGGAGGAGGTGGTTTATCTCTAACTTTTCTCCTTAGCCTGTGATTTTATTTGATTTTTGTATGATGTTAAAAGTTTAATAAGTTTTAATCTTGCTTTATTTAAAGGTGTTCAAGTATTTTAGAATTTTATTTAGCTAAAATTATTCAAAAGTACTTTTGAGGTATTTCTCACCTTATGTCTCTTCTCCTTCACTTTCCTCTCTCTTTTGGCATCCATGGTTGTATTTGTTTACTTTCTACACCTCTTCCTTGACTTACTAACCCTCTAAAATGCATCTCCCCAGTCATGGTCTACCTCCCTTACCTTATCATGTGTTTCACTTACACCTTAGTTCTTAACACTCCACCCAAGTTAGACTTCTCTCGCCCCCACTTGTGTGTGTTGACCAAAACTCTCCCCTATACACTCTATTACTTATTCAATTAACTCCCTATCATCTACAATTGCTAATTTTATCTCTTTTCCTTTGTGAAAATTTTCCAAGTATTAGGAATTCTCAAACCTTCTTCCCTTTTCTTCTCTACTAAGAAAAATAGAGGCTTGCCTCTTGTTTCTCATCATTTGGTCAAATTATTACTTCTTATCTTTCCTGTTAATATTAGTTTTAACTCTCTTTTGTTTTCATTAGTAATTAAGGATTATAGTTTTGAGAAAGGTTGAAGATCTTAACTTCATTCCCCTTGAAATTCTATTTTGAGAAAATGTTGGGTTATGAAAATTTTCTTATGATTTTATCTTAGTAAATCTTGGAAAAATAGTTTTAATATTTTAAATTCTTGATTATCCTAGAAATCGAGGTCTTAGTAGATAGTCGTTAAGTTAGGAGTATTTTATGCTAGAAGATTTACTTGAAGGTAATACTATCTTATCTCAAATACGAATAAGGTATTTTGTTGTCTATTGTAGTTTCATATTCTTGGTATATTTTATGTGTTGTGCGTGAGTTAATTAAGTTATTGGATTTGAGCATGTGGTAAAGTTACATCTTTTAAGTTTAATCATATTTTGAGTTATTTGCTATTATGTATGATTTTGGGAAGTTTTGAGCATGATCTTATTAAGTGTTGATTATACCATGTACTCATGTGGTTCTATCTATGTAGTATGTGTTTTTATGTGTTTTATAACTTAGAATCATACTAGGATTAATATCATAAATTTTAGTAAGGTTGGGTATGTCAATTAGTAGGTGAACAATTGCTTGATTTGGAAATTTTGATGAATTAGTTGCAAGAGTAGTCAATTGGTTTGATGAACTAGTTGACTGGTTCCCGTGAGCAATTGGTCGGTTTTCCAAACCCATCGATTGGTAGCCTTGTGACCATAGTGGTATGGTTTCTGCCTAACCCCATCCAAATTTTCTTGTTTGAACCAAAATAATATCCTAACCTAGTTAACCAATCCTAAAAATCAAGATACTATCAACCTCAACAATCCATTTGTTCTAATTTTAGAGAAAACATTATCAAAGAATTTATGGAAAAAAAGCTATTATTCAAGGATACACAACCTCCCTATGAACCTTGGAGACTTAGAAAAAAAAATTGGTGTTTACTCTGAAAAAACATACCATAAGGTGCCCTACTTATTAACATCAAGACACCATGGAGCAAAGGAAATGAGCAATGTCATGCCATCTCACTCATATTAAGAAAGGAATTTGACATGAGTACTAGAATAACCTACCAAACAACCATCACTTTAACAAATAGACAAATACACCTAACAACTCATAGCTTATTATAATCTAGGAATACCCTACCAATCACTCTATAGTCAAGAATATCGGTTTTGATGCATCAAAAAAACCATCGAAACCAACCTTCATATCCATTCCTAAATCTATAACTCTTACACCACCTGTAATATAATGACTAAAGAAGAAACATTAAGAAAAATAGTTTGGAAAATTTTTAGACATTCTCAAGAAACTTCACTTTAACATTCCTCTTGGGTAATCTCTTTAACAGGGTTTGAATTATGAAAATTTTCTTGTGAACATAATGAAAAAATTGAGATTATGTGAGTAAAAAAGGGTGGTTCTTATTAAGGTTGCAACTTTATTTTACAATGGAAGCTACTATGAAAAATATAAGACCATAAAAGTTTCATCATCCCTTACATGATAGGTGACAAATATAGAGGTAAAGCCTTATATAACATAGGTGCCAATATTATTCATGCTCATGACTATGATCATTTTCAAAAAAACACTAGGTATTAGAGTGGGGTGACCTACAACTATTACTATATAACATCCTTGTGAAGGTGAAAGTGAAAGTGTTCATCTTCCTTGTGGAATTTATAGTATTGGAGTACAAAGCTGAAAAGGAAGTTCCCATTATCTTTGGGAAACCCTTCCTAGGCCCATGTAAAATACTCAAAGATTTCTAGAAGGGAAATCTTACCATGAGAGTAAATGAGGATCAAGTAACTTTTAATGTGTTTAATTTTATAAAAGTACATGATAAGGAGGTGGTATATTGCTATAAGGTGGATATAATGGATTTGGATATTCTTAATGAGTTTGGTTCATGTTTCCCTAATGATGATAATAGGGTATTTGAAAAGGGACATTTGATCCAAAATTATATGTGGGCATCACAGGGTGACGAAGATACCACAATCTATAACTAGATTATGTTGATCTCATAGGTCAATTAACTATTGTTTTGACTATAAAAAACTTAAATATGAATTTGACTTATCTTTTTAAGTGTTCATGTGCATGATAGTAAAAACATAAGTATTCAACACTTAACTAAGTTAAGGGGGGATAATGTGATCAAGCCTGCAAATTATATCTTAAGCACAAGCTAAAGATCAATAAGGAGAACAAAATAAGACTCTAATTCAAGTAATTCAATTTCATATATAGAATACACAAACCATGAAGGGATAAACAAGTGTACTCAATAAACCAAGACTTAATATTCAAAGAGTATGCTATGATCTTAGGTTTTGTGTACATATGATTTACATATTTAGCACTTAATTTTTTCAATGATCTAATATTTCTAATCCTATTCAAAAATTAAATTGAGATATCTTAAAGTGATTTCATGCTTCAAAATTTCTTATAAGCATTTAGACAAAAGGATGTTCAAAATTAAAAATTTTTTATGCTCTTTTCCAAATGAGTTAACTAGGAAAATTCACCATAAATTCTATAGAAATTATTTTTAGGTGAATAATTAATATATGGAAATCTTAATATGTATACTTTAAAATTAAAAAATGGAACTCAATTTTGAGCTTTGTAGATCAAGTTATGGTCTTTTTTGTAAATTTGCATAGTGTTGAAAATTAGTTGATAGATCCATTGGTTTTAAAACCCAATGACAAGTCTCGACATTTCTGAGATTTTTGTCCATTTTAATTCGATCATGGAGTAATTTTTACATCCAAGGACTAGTTCTGATTTTTCTTATATTTTATCATTATATATAAGAGTTTTTAGACTTCAATAAACATCAATAAAGCTGGCATAACTCTTTTAAAATCATCATTTTCACATCTTACAAATAATTAAAGAGAGTTTTAATCTTACACTTTTAAATACAAATCAAACTTCTCTAATTCTCAATTTTTTCTTCATATTTATCTAGAGTTCTCATATACTTATAATTATTATTTTTCTAGCTATATCAAAATATTCACTGGTGATTACTCACTATTAAATGCTATATAGTGAGTATTATTATTATAACCATTCAAACTCATCATCTCAAACACAAGTGAAGAATGATATGTTTGTCTAGCATTTTTGAGAAAGGTCATTGAGATTATAGTATTATAAACCTAAAAATGATAACTAGGCAAATAATAAATTATATCCTAGAGGGTCATTGAGATTGTAACATCATAAACCAAGAGAGGAGTGATCATCATCAAAAAAACACCACAAATAAAGAGAGATTCAAATTCAAAATAAAAAAACCTTTTCATAGTGGATGTAGATAAACTTTATAGAGTTTTTTAAACTACTATAAATTGTGCCTTTATTGTTTGTCATGCTTCTACTAATTTCTTATAGAATTTTAATTTGGTATTATTGTTACAAATTACTCTATTCACCCCTCTATCCAATATCTATATGGGTTTACAATTGATACAAGATATTAGGGCTTCATCAAAATTGATCTAACAATAACTTTAAGGGTGTAGACTTAACACCTTCAAAACCTTTGTTGTTCTTTGGAGAAAATTTTAGGCTTTGGACAATGGCAATTAGAAGCTTATTTAACACACAAATTCAAGACTTGTGGTTCATCATTCAACATGATCCAACTAAGATTCAAATATCCACCATCAATGAATTAATTGATAAATTGGTTGAAGAATGGAAGGAGTTTAACAAAACAAAGGCCTACCTTATATGAAAAAGCCATCTTGATGCTCCATTGTGACCTTTTGAAAAATGTATTTGAGCACTTCCAATAATTTACCACCACTAAAGAGATTTGGAAAATATTAAATATCACTTACGGTGGTAACGAGGAAGAAGAAATTATGCATCCTTGTTTCATCCCTATTAATGTTGGCATGCCAAGTAAAAAGGATGAGGTAACAAATTTCTCACCTAATTCTATATTATTTCACATGATATTGATGATCATTACTTAAATCATTTTGTGATCATCAATTGTCAAAATTTTGACTTAAATATAAAAAAATTTACCGCTTATTCTCAAAGCATGTAAAATTAAAAAATGAAAATTAGTAGTTTGCGTCTATAGTCTAGAGCTTGAAAATTGAATTGGATGCTAAAATTGAAAGGATTAAAAACCATTTCTTAAAGAGAAGTGAAAATCTTAGAAACTTGAAATGATTGAAAATCATACTTTAAAAAAGTGAAAATCTTAGAAACTACCTCAATCAATACAAAATAAGGCTTCATTTCTCTTTTTCAAAAATGATTTAGATTCCAAAGAATTGTATTTCTTGATAACAATTTAAAGAATAACCCCTATTATAACACCACAAATTTTAAACTAATTTTTTATATTTTATATCGGAATCTTATAACTAAAATATCAGGGGTTAGCATTGTAATTTATGCAAGTATGGTTTACCATACTATCCTTACATCAATCACAAGCCTAAAACCATTAAAAGTAAATATAGAGTAACTCAAAATGAGAGAAACATTATAAATGTAAATATGAGTTTAAATATTAACTCTGGGATACAATAATAGAATACAAACAAAGGGACAACATGGATCAAAGAGTCCAAAAGGTATCCAAGTAAAAACATCATCCAGATAACACAACTTTTCACCCAAACACCTAGTATAGGAAAAATCATTCATCCCCATACAATGCATCAAAGGTTGTAAAATCATTCTATTGGTCCTCAAATACCTACACCAATTCATCTGAGTCATCTACTTGTGGGATTGAGTAGTACTCATGAAAAGGACGGTCAGTACACTACGTACTGAGTAAGGTAACAATACTATCAATTTATGGATACAGATAAATACATACATTCATAGAAGATGATACATATACATAAATTCTCATAAGGTAAATACTAATCCACGCCTCTTTATTAGATATAACCATTTTCATTATTTCAATTACGTTGAGTTCAGAGACCACTATTCTTAAACTAGTTGGATGGTCTGAAATACCTCTCAGGGACAACACAGTTGAGCCACTATTATCAAGTGGTGGAACATATCCAACACCACTTACAATAGAATGATCCTAAGTTATTATTCTTAAACCTGTGGAATGGTCTGAAGAACCTCTCAGGGACAATACACCTAAACCACTATTAGCATCCGGTGGAATGGATCCAACACCTTTGTATCATTTCATGTACTCTTCCACTTTAAATCATTAATATATTATCCATTAGGTTACTTATCTCAATCCATATTCTTAATTGAGATGATTATAGGTACCCACTATTCTTAATCTGATGGAATCGAGTAAAGCACCTCCTAGGGATAATACACCTAAACCACTATTATCATCTAGTATAATGGATACATAAAACACCTTTCAATTATGAGCCACTATGCTTAAACCAGTGGAATAGTCTAAAACACCTCTTAGGGACAACACACTTGAGCCACTATTATCATCCGGTGGAACAGATCCAAAAAAACATTGGTCCGACTCATGCAATATTTCACTTTAAATGATTAATGTCTTATTAATGATTGATTCACAAGTACAAAATAAATTTAGTTAAATCACATCATGAAGATGATAAGGCCATTTTCTAGATTCAGGATCCCTATACTTTCTTAAAACCCTAATTTCACATTTTTATCATAACTCTTCTTTTGTTACTCTTTTAATCACCAAACATAGTACCTCTTCCCCAATTATTATTATTATTATTATTATTATTATTATTATTATTATTATGATCATCATCATCATCATCATCATCATCATCATCATCATCATCATCATCATCATCATCAACAACATACTCAAATTTCAAGGCCTAACTCTAAGGTCTTGCACATACGATAATAACTCTATCCCAAAAGTTACTATTCATAGGGCTTATAAATCCTAATTTCATAAATCGATCATACCTTTTCATGTAGGGATCAAAAATCATCAGATTCAATAAACCTCCTCAAAACACTAAGGTTAACAACATATTCAAATTTTGTTGTCTAACTCTACCATTTCATAAATGTGATAATAGCCTCCTTGCTTTAGGGTTACTATTCTCCAAGTAAACAAATTTCTTACTTTATTAAACTTAGGTCATTAACAACTACTCTAAAAACTTTATATAAATTGCTAAGAACATTTTAGATGAGATAACACCTTTAAATACCATGATTCTCATATTTAGCCTATGTTGACCAAAATGACCTTACTGGTAACAAAACCCTTATTTAATGTGAATCTTATCTATTAAGTAACATTATTTCCATGTCCACATTTTTTTTTACCATAGACCTTATCATACTCACTTCAAAATCATCGTACCATTAATAAAGTAATGCGCTATCATATGTACAACAAATTTAATAAATAAATCCTAATTTCCAAATATGTAGTAGATGACAAGAAGGAGTCGAACCCACAAGGAATGGTATATAATTAATAATATTGTAATCAATGTTAAAACCCCGGTTATGCAATAACATTTATTTCTATCACTAAATTCTATACTATGGATAAATAATAAAACACTTTACTCACTAATTAATGAATAAGGATAGGAAGATATTGATTATGGAACTAATATATCAAATAATCATGGAGAAAAGAATGGTTCTAAATGATTTAACATTGACCTTTCGAAACTCATGATAATTCATCTCTTTGCTTTCTCTTAATTCTAATAAATTGAATAAGCTCTCAATTTATCACCTAACCTTACGCTAGATTCAATTAATGGCAAAATTACAAAAGGAAAATAGTTAACTACGATCATAATCACATAAGCTCGAATCATGCAATCGTATGAATTAATATATAAGATTAATAATGAACCTTTTGCTACTTTGGAAACGTTAATTAATAATTACGTATTAATTCCGTTATCTTAGCTTTGATTAATATCTAAAATAAATAGGTGATCAATCTAATTAGTTTAAATTCTTAACCTATGATGTGAGATTATTCAATTCCGTCTATTAATTCAATTAAATTTCATTTAGAATCATAAATTCAAATTACGTTGTCATATGTAAAACCCTAATTCCGTCATCAAATCCTCTTACCCAAAACTATCTATGATACTATCTTTATAATTGCAATAACACAAAATAAAATGCAGTAATCTATAATTAACATCAATGATTATGAATAAATTAACAATGAAACACTAATAGTAAGAGAAATAATAATGCAGTAAAGGAAATTATTTGCATTCAATCAAAAGGCAAAACTTGCAAATAAGAGAGGAATGGAGAAGAAGTTATCGATTTGAATTGTAGAGTGTTGATTGTTCAATTGAATACAATGGAGAGAAAGAGAATTGGAATTATGAATTGCATGTGCTCTCTAGAGAAAATAGAGAAAAAGAGAGAATCCAACTATCAAACTCCCCATAATCAACTTTTGAATATTTAGAACTTCAAAAATATATCAAAGAAAAGTTCACGCGAACAGTTACATAATTTAAGAAAAACACTATCCGTGTTGGGAAACACGGGACCTCCGTGTTTTTCCTTGAATTCTCTACCAAATGCTGAATTTTAAAAACAGAGATTTTATGTGCTGATAGAAAAACACAGGCTGTGTTTATGAAACATGGGGGTACCGTGTTTCTTGTTCCTTCATTATCTCTTTATGAAATTTTAAGACAAGCTTCCCTTTGATATATATTCTTCATTTCTAGTCTTTTGTTCCATTAATTCCATATCTCTTGATGTGTTCTTTGCTTTATTTCCTCTTTCCGTCGATTTCTCCTTTGAATTTCTTCATTTTTATCTTTTCTTACAAAATCTATCCAAAATAGAAAAACTCGAGAAAAGATTAAATCTTATAAAAATAATGAGGAATAAATGACATTTTTACATAAGAAAATAACATATAAATCCCATATATCATAAACTGATGACTCATAACACTTAGAAATCAAAAATCCTATACTATGATAAATATCATTACAAAAATGAACGCGGTCTTTAAGCACACAAATCCTATTTTGAATATTCCAAAAACATGGGAAAATAACCTAAAAAAGTCATAATAAAATACCATTAGGATTAAACTATATAAGTAAGGAAATTCTTAAGGAAGTAGAAGGTGAAAGAAAGAAGAAAATTGAACCAAGAAGGGTAGTAATTGGGAAACTTGATTAAACAAAAACAGGAAAAATAGTGGCTCGTGGGATGGAGGATGAGAAATGGCACAAAATTATTTTGCTAAGGGAGGTGCAATGATAGTGGAGGCAGATCAAGGAGGCTAGTGTTCAGTGGGAGACAAAGGGTGGTGGTGTGGTGTGGTTAGAGGTGCCAAAGTATGGATGCAGGACTTTGGTTGTGGTTGCCAAAATATGGAAGGAGGGTTGCAGTCAAGGCTGCCAAAGTGATGGGGTTAGCTTTGGTTAAGGATGCCAAACAATAGGGGATTGGGTTGTGGTGAGAGCTGCTGGTGTAATACCCCATGTTTTTTTTATAAAATGTTAAATGAGAATTATGCTAATTTTTAGGCATTTGATTTTGATTTGGTGTTATGATTTTATTTAAATAAATTTTTGATTTGAAATAAGGTAGGAAAATGGAGTTTATTGCATTTTTAGGCAAATCGATCAATTGGTTTATCATTTCAGCAAAATGGGTTTTCTCGACTTAACAGATTGGCTGGTTCGTAGATCAGTCGACTTCTAGGCCTAAACTGATCGACTGGTTTGTTAAGATGGGCATATTTTTTTAACTCAATTTTCTCTAAAATTATTTAAAATGAGATGTAACCTTTCCAACCCATGTCGAATTGTCCCTAAGAGATTCTTAACCTTTTTCATGATACATTTAGCTCAAAAGTTACCTTAGATTGATTTGGATGTTGATTGAGACAATTCTTGTGGAGAGATGACCTCAGCCTTGTCTTCTTCCACCTCTCTCCTCTACACAATTTTGAGATAAATGCTTTAATTTTAGGCACAATTTTGAGCAACTGGAAGATTCTTCCACACCGACCTTCCTATGCTTCTCTTGTAAATTCCAATTTTGGTGTAATTGACCTACAATATCCAAAAAACACCATTTGATTTATGGAGAATAGGTTAGCATATCTTGGAAAAAATCCTTTTGTTTAGCTTGAATTCAAATGTTAAAAATTAGGTTTTTGAATTGTTCCTAAACCCTCTATGACTTGTGTTGATTAGTTAGCTATAAATAGCCACAATCATCCCTTTTGTGCACCTTTCCCTCAGCCAAAGAAAATCCTTAAATCTTTGTATTCACCCTCTTCATTTCTACACTTCAAACCATGAAGTCTACTCCTTTCACTTTTCTTATACCTTATCTACGCCTCTCTTGTTTTAATTATTAAGTAAGAAAGAGTTAGCTTTTGGAATAACGATTGAGTGGTTCGATTGATCATTTCTTGTTTTGCCTTAAGTGTGGTATGTTTCTTCTTTATCTTCTGTTTCAAGTTTTAAATTAATAAGGTTTTATATGAAATTCTAAGTTTAAGATTTTTTTTAAGGTTTTACAAGTTGAGATTTTCACATATTTGAATTTCTAGTTTAAGGGAAAATTTACATACATCAAGTAAGTGATTCTTGCTATAAAATGGTTTATGAGTATTTCTTCATGATATGAGATTCTTTAAGTAAATCACGTATGTTGGCATGAATGTATATATTTTATATAATTTGTTTGGATGGGTAGATTGTATATTTAGAGTAAAAATCATGAAACTTGAGAAAAATGGGATGTAATGATTAGATGATAAGTTATGCAAGTTAATTCGGTTGGAAATGTGTTATACTTTCTAAGGTGGTTAATGATGATATATAAGTATGAATTTGCATGAAAATAATGGTTTGATGTTTTTGCAGGCCAAATTGATTAACTGGTTCCTATAATAGTTGACTTGTTGACCCAACCCACCGAATAGTAAGCTTGTAGAGACCTTGGTATTGCTCTCTCCTTAAACCCATCAATTAGTTTGGCAGAACCAATAGTTTTGTCTATGAACAGTTGACTGTTTTTCCCAAATTGATCAACCTGTTTGAGGAAATTAGGGTCAGGTTGATTCAAGCTGATTGATTGGTTGGCCCAAATTGATCGATTGGTAAGTGCAATCAATTGGCTAGTTTGGCTAGACTGATCGTCAGGTTTGACTAGTTTGTGTGATTTGTTTCCTTTCAGTTTGGTTATGCTTTGAGGCTATATTTGGGACTATACTATGATTATTAATGGGATAAAATACAGATCTTATTATATATTAATGGCCTAATGAAGGGATTAAATGGATCAAAATTTATGACCTACTTTATGAGTATTGTAAAGGCTAAATGGGCATTCCACTTATGAAATGTGATGGCATTGAGAAAAGAGTATTGAAGCACAACTTGGGTTTGAATAAAATAATGTGATGGGCCTAAGTAATATTGGACAAGGATAAATGGAAACCCCACATGGTGGGGAAATGGAAAGGATTAATATGGAAAAAATATGTTAATGCCTTGCTTGTTCTTTTATGGGCTTTATATGATCACTTATTCTCATGAATAATAAACTAATCATGTATAGCAAAAGACAATCAAGTTATATATGTGTCTAGGTTGCCCGATCATTGATTAGCTACCAAGATTAGTCTATCTTTGAGCATTTATTAGTGCCTTCTAGCTTTACTTTTGGGTGGGATCCTTAGAAGTCCTTGTGCCTTACCTACTATAGACACTAATGATGTACTAGGAGGTGGCTAGCTTCTATGGTATGTGAGACAATAAGGTGGTCACAGTCCATCGCTCGATAATAAAATTTGGATGATAAAGAGTTGGATAATGAATATATGAATATGAATAATTGGATAATGATGGAAAATGGTTGGATGATAAAAAGGATAAAAGCTATTTGTACACTTGGTTAATGTTATAAATGACCAAATAGTTATTGGTTGAAGTCTTTGCTAGATGTTGACCTGTGTAAATATATGAATAAGGATTGAGAAATTGGAAATAAATCCTAGTGGTTGCTTATATTAACCTATTTAGTGCATGTGTAAATACCTACATGATTATAATATGAATTCAACCATGGTATATTTTCATTGTTTAAGTCATGCATGATAGTATGTTCCAGTGTATTACTACCTTTACATATATGAAATTATCATGACGCATGTTAATTACGATATCCATGTATGATAGATTTTATATTGCATACTTATTTTCCCATTGAGGAAGAAACTTGGCTTACTCAGTACGTAGTATACTGATGTGCCTATTTGCTCAGTCACTTGATCATTCCCACAAGTAGAGGGCCATATGTAGCTTTTTTTGAGGATAGCTAGTAGTGGGCCTACCTTAGTTTGGTTTTTGGGCTTGAGAGCATGGACATCAAGAGATTTTGTGGGTTTTGCGGTGAATTGAGGTTTTGGTTTTGGGTTTCACACCCTAACCTCGTTTTAATGTAGCCCCTTACTTTTATCTATTTGCATTCCTATAATGATTTTTCCTAGGATAGTTGAGGTCCTTTGATGTAAACAATCTTTTAAAATGATTATGTAATTTATTTTTGTGCACTTTGTTGTTTTTAAATTAGTTTGTTGGTTTTAACCTTGTATCTTATATGAGTTAGGTGGCGGATGTCTATCATGCGTTAGATATGGTGGTAAAACCTCATTTTTCCTAAGTGTATTTTCTACCTCTGAACTATTTTAAATGAAATTTTTTGGTAGTGAAAAATGGGGGTGCTATAGGTTGGTATCAGAGCTTTTTCTTAAAGACTTTCCATTTTTAAGAATTTTTAAGTTGGGTATTGGAGCATTTTTACAAAAATGCAGTACTTTTGAAAATAGTTTAGCTGATACTCTAAGTTTTGCCAAAGACTTTCTTAAAAATTTGTCGTTTTCAATTATTTTTAAGCTGATACCCTGGATGGTATTTCTAAACCTCTTCCCTTTGATTTTCTAGCAAGTTTAAGTATTTTCATGATAGACTAATAAGGTTTTGTATGAAATTCAGAGTTTAGGTTTTGTACAAATTTCTAAGTTTAAGATTTTTTTTTTGGTTTTAAGGTTTTAAAAGTTGAGATTTTCTTATTTTGGAATTTCTTATTTAAGGGAAAATTTTCTAGCATCAAGTAAGTGATTCTTACTTTAAAATGGTTTATGAGTATTCGTGCATGATATAAGATTCTTTAAGTTAATCTTGTGTGTTGGCATGAATGTATATAACGATTTTGATGGGTAGATTGTATATTTTGAGTAAAAAGTATAAAAACTTAATAAAAATGGGATGTGAAGATTAGATGATAAGTTATGCAAGTTAATTCAATTGAAAATGTGTTATACTATGTTGATACTTATTATAATGTGGTTAATGATGATACATAAGTATGAATCAACATGAAAATAATGGTTTGATGTTGTTGTAGGGCGAGCCAATCGACTAGTTAGGTCAAACCAATTGATTGGTTCCTAGAATAGTTGACTGGTTGACCCAACGCATCGACTGGTAAGCTTGCAAAGACATTAGTCTTGCTCTCTCCTTAAACCCATTGACTAGTTTGACATAACATATTGACCGGTATATGAATATTGGACTAGTTTTCCCAAACCGATCAACCAGTTTGAGGAAAAGTAGGGTCTGGTCAAACCAATTGACTTATCGGCCCAAACAGATTGATGGGTTTGACTGGTTTGTATGATTTGTTTCCTTTCAGATTTTTTATTCTTTGAGGCTATGTTTAGGAGTGTCCTATGTTTATTAATGTGATAACATATTGATCTTATCATGGATTAACAATCTAATGAAGGGATTAAGTGGTTTAAAATTTAAGACATACTATATGAGTATTGTAAAGGCTAAATGGGCATTCCATTTATGACATTTGTTGGTTTTGAGAAAAGAGTAGTGAAGTATAACTTGGTCTTGAATAAAATAACGTGATGGGCCTGAGTAATATTGGACAAAGATAAATGGAAACCCCACATGGTGGGAAAATGGAAATGATTAATATGGAAGAAATATGTTAATGCCTTGTATGATCACTTATTCTCATGAATAATATACTAATCATGTAAAGAGAAAGAAAATCAATTTGTGTATGGGTATGGGTTACTTGATTATCGACTAACTACCCTGGTTAGTCTGCCTCCAAGCGTTTATTGGTACCTTCGGGCTTTGCCTATGGGTGGGATCCTTAGAGGTCCCGATGCCTTACCTACGTGACACTGATGATGTGCTAGGGGTATCAATATTAAAGTGTCTTGTTACCTAGGTGGTTGGCTTTGGTCTAGACTAATATCCATATTGGTTGGCTTTGGCCTTGACTTATGTCCATTATAGTAACTGGTTTTAGTGTAGACTTATGTCCGGTTTAGTGATTGGTTTCGGCTTGGACTTTATGTCCCTTATTTGGATAGGCTTCCGTGGTATGTGAAACCTTGGGGTGGTGCATAGTCCATCATTTGGTAATAAAATATGGATGATAAAGACCTAGATAATGAATAAGCAAATATGAATAATTGAATAAGGATGGAAAATGGTTGGATGAGAAAAGGGATAAAATCTTATTGTACACTTGGCTAATGGCTTAAATTACCAACTAGTTATTGATTGAAGTGTTGGCAAGATGTTGACATTTATCAATATATGAATAAGGAAATATTATAATCTAATGGATTTAGAAATTGGAAATAAATCCTAGTGGTTCCTTGGAGCAACCTATTTAGTGCATGTGTGAATACCTACATGATTATAATAAGAAACCAATCATGGTATATTCTGCATTATCTAATCCATGCATGATAGTATGTTCTGGTGTATTCCTAACTTTACATATATGGAATTAGAATGAATCATGTTAATTACGATATCCATGTATGATAGATTTCTTATTGCATACTTATGTTCCGGTTGAGGAAGCAACTTGGCTTACTCAGTATGTAGTGTAATGATGTTCCCGTTTACTCAGTCACCTACTCATTCCTATGAGTAGAGGGTCATGTGCAAGTTTTTTTCTGATGGAAAGTATTGGGATGACCTTCGTTTTGGTTCAGAGCTTGAGGACATGAACATTCGGAGATTTTGTAGGGTTCGTAGTGGAGCGTGGTTTTAGTTTTGGGGGTCATACCCTAACCTCATTTTAATGTAGCCCTGTACTCTTATCTATTTGTATTCCTATAATAATTTTGTCATGGATGGTTGAGGTCCTTTGATGTAAACAATCTTTGAAAATGATCGTGTAATTTATATTTGTGCACTCTATTGTTTTTAAATTGGTTGGTTGGCTTTAGCCTTGTATCCGATATATGGTTGGCAGTAAATGTTTATCTATGTCAGGTATGGCGGTAACACCCTATTTTTCCTAATTGTATTTTCACCTTCCACATTGTATTCTAATGAAATTTTTTTGTAGTAAAAAATGGCGATATTATAGCTGGAGCAAGGAAGGGAAAAGGAAGAAGATGGCTATGGTGGAGGCTGCTGAAGAAGGAAGGAGGGCATTGTATGTTTTGGCTGATGGTTGAGGGTGATGTTTAGAAAATATCGTTGAAGGTGGTGAGGGAGAAATGGTAAAGGTTTCCAGTGGTGATGTGGTTGTCTTAGTTTGGCTCATCGGTTATGGATTTTTGGGCTATTTTTGCAACAAGAAGGACATGTTGAAGGAGGGAAAATAGTGGTGCTTTGGTTGCAAAAACAAAATGGGATAAGTGAGGTTGTAGGGGGCATTTAATGCTGGTTGAGTATGCATATATATATATATATATATATATATATATATATATATATATATATATATATATATATATATATATATATATGTATGTATGTATGTATGTATACCCATGCACCTGTATAGAAGGGCGAGAGGTGTAAGGAAAGTTTTTTTTACCCTTATACATAGGAGGTGGGAGTTTATAGAAGTAGGGGATGGCTTGGCAAGTGGTAGGGAGTGATAGAGCATGCAGGCATTGTCTGTGGATAATGTTTCATGCAAGGAGAAGGGGAGAAAATGGAGAAGTAGAGGGAGTAAGCTAAGAGGGGAAGAAGAGAAAAAGGAGAAGAAGAAAACAATAAGGGGTTAATGTGTTTAGTTTTTAATTAGAATAATATTAATATAACTTAGGTTAGGATATTATGATAGATTAATTATCAAAAAATTGAGATTAGGTTTAGGTTAGGAAGATATTAATAACCTGAAATAAAAATTAGCCTTAGGCTAAAATTTATAATTAGGGAGTTATGGTTATATAGAAAAATAAGTTTCCCGAGGTTAGATCTGGGTTACGATATTAATTACTTAGGATTAGATTTAGCCAAAATTTAGGGTATTACATCACTACCCCCTTAAAAGAGACTTTATTCACAAAGTCAAGAAGTCAAATTTTGGGGAGAAGAGGTAAAAAAGATGTAATTAAGGTGATCTTTTTGGCTAAATCTACCGGAGTAACTACTATACTACCGAGGACTACCCCCTTAAAGATAGAGAACCCAAAACCAAATTCACCTGAGCCGAAGATCTTGGGGTGCAACTCACGCATGTCCTTCTTGGTCTCCCAGGTCACCTCCTCTACTTTGTGTCAATTTCAAAGAACCTTCACAAGCGAAAATGAACTTTTTTGGGTGTGTCAAATCTTGGTGTCAAAAATCTGCAATGACCTCTCCTGATAAGACAATGAGTTGTTGAGCTCAATATCATCTAGTCTAATCACATGGGAAGGATATATGACCTTCTTCCTCAGTTTGGAGATGTGGAAGATGTTATGAACTCGAGCCAACTCTAATGGAAGCACTAAGTGCTATGCAACCTTACCAATGCTATCAAGAATCTTATAAGAACCAATCTACCTTAGGCTCATCTTACCCATTTAACCAAGCCTCTGCACCCCTTTGGTGGGTGAAACCCTCAATAGAACTCTGTTCCTGTCTTAAAACCATCACTATGATACCTCTAATCTGTGTACCTCTTCTGGCGACTCTGAGGTGCCTCATCTTGTCTTGGATGAACAGAACATGCCGAGTCACCTCTTCAACCATCTTCGGTCCAAGTACCATAGTCTCACCAATTCCTCTCCAATACAAGGGTGCCTGACACTTATGTTCATATAGTGCCTCAAAGGGTGTCATTCCTATAATAGGGTGGTAACTGTTATTGTATGAGAGCTCAACCATATGCAAATGTTCCTCCCTGCTACCTTGGAAATCCAAAACACAAGCTCGTAACATATCCTTGAGCATCTAAATAGACCTCTTAGTCTGCCTATTTATTGTTGAGTGGAAGGCAATACTCATCCTCAATCTAGAAGTCCAAAAGGAATCTTGATTCCCAATCAGAGATTATGTTGGTAGGTGTACTGTGCCTACTCACCACAAACCTCATATATTCATCTGGCAGCTGATCCATACTCCAAGTTGACTTCATCGACACAAAAACAACTAATTTAGTCAAATTGTCTACAATAACCCAAATTGTGTCACAATCACTACGAGTCCTCAATAGCCAACTCATAAAATCCATCAAAATGGATTCCTAATGAAACCTGGTCATTTTCTTTAGAATGTTCGTCAAGGGATGATATTCCTTTGAGAATTCATAAACAAAGCATTTATAGTACCCGACCAAGCCTAGGAAATTATGAACTTTGAGGATGATAGTGGGTGTCTTCCACTCAGTCACAACCAACATCTTCATTCAATCCATGACAACTCCTTTTACTGACACCACGTGTCCTAGAAATGTAACCTCTCAAAGCTAAAATTGGCACTTAGGGATCTTTTCATACAACTTATGCTCTCTAAGGAGTGAAAATATTATACTTAGGTGTTGCTGGTTCTCATCTCTACTCTGAGAATATACCAAGATACCGTCTATGAAAACTACCACGAACTGATCAAGGAATGACCAAAAAATCATTTTCATCAAGTCCATAAAGATGGAAGATGCATTGGTAGGCCCAAAAAGGATCATCGTGAAGTCATAGTGCCTTTACAAGCCCTTTCATATAACGTGGCCAATTCCTAAAAATCCATGGCACCCATCATCATTTGGATGCTGAAATGGAGCCCTTGCTCAAAATGATAGACCGCCAATGACTCACAAGTTGTCATCCCTGGTTATTTCCTTATCACTAACATTAGTCGAAGGTGATGTCCTATGACCCTTTGAAGATGTCTTCTCTAATACCTTTATGTGGGTAATGTAGAGGTGGCAATGTCGGTTGAGGTGGGCATTGGACACATTCGATGATTACCTCAAATTTCTCCTCTAAATGACCAATGAGGTCACTAAATGACATGATGAATTAGCTGCACAATAAGAGACGTATCAGGAAAAAATATTCCTATCTCACTAACATATAATTCACACAATCACATTAAAGGGCCCCTAGTCTACCCAATATCAATTCCTCACAATTTAGTCCAGGTTTTGGAAGAATCGAGTTTGAAAATATAAAATAGAATGATGAAATCAAATGAAGGATCATTTGAAAATCAAATTTAAAAATATGGTGATCAAAACCAAATCTCCGATACCAACTTGTAACACCCCAAATTTTACTACAAAAAAATTTATTTTACAATAGAAGTTTATAACATAAATTTCGGGTGTTACCATTGTAATTTATGCAAGCTTGGTTTACCATACCATTCTCACATCAATCACAAGGCTAAAACCATTAAAAGTAAACATAGAGTATCTCAAAATGATATAAAATTTATAAATATAAATGAGTTTGGAGATTAACTTCGGCATACAATAATAGAATATAAACAATGGGATACCATTGATCAAAGAGTCCAAAAGATATCTCAGTAAAAATATCATCGAGATAACATAACTCTTTGCCTAAACACCTAGTATAGGAAATGCCACTCCTCCCCATACAATGCATCAAAGGTCAAAAAATCATCCGACCGGTCCATAAAGACCTACACAAAGCATATGGGTCATCTACTCATGGGCATGAACAATACCCATAAAAAAGGATGGTTATTACCCTAAGTATTGAGTAAGATAACAATACTATCGAGTTAGATATAGAGATAAATACATATATTAATATCATATGATAGGTACATATTCAAATTACATAGAGTCTCACAAGGTAAATATTTAAATACTGATTGAGGCCTCTTTATTAGATAAAACCATTTTCATTGATTCATTTATGACCAGTTTAAGGACCCCCAATATTCTTAAACAGGTGGAATGGTTGAAGCATCTCTTAGGGACAACACACCTGAGCCACTATTATCATTTGGTGGAATATACCCAACACCTCTCAAGGTAAAACACTCTTGAGCCACTATTCTTAGTCTAGTGGAACGGACTAAAGCACCTCTTAAGGACAATACACTTGAGCCATTATTATCATCTGGTAGAGCATATCCATAAAACACCTCTTAAGACAAACACTCTTGAGCTATTATTCTTAAACGGTGGAATGGTCTAAAAAAACCTCTTAGAGATAACACACCTGATCCATTATTATCATTTGGTGGAATAGATCTAAAAACACCTTGGCTTGACGCACATGATCTTTCACTTTAAATTATTAATATCTTATTAATGATTTATTTATAGGTATAGAAGACATTTAAATCAGGTAAATTACATCATGAAGATCAACTGCTCATCATAGTATCAATAATCAAATATTAATTCACATAATAACAATAACATGGTACTATACAAAATGATGCACAACACTTAGTAGTCAAAAACCTTAGATTACGATAAGTATCCTTACAAAAATAACTCCATTATCTAAGCACACAAATCCTATTCCAATTCTTCTAAGACAACGGGAAAATCACTAAGAAATTCATAATAAAATACCATTAGGATTAAGCCACATAAGTAAGTAAATGCTTAAGGAAACGGAAGCATGAAAACCAAACCAAGAAGGGTAGTGTTTGGGAACTTGATTAACTAAACAAATGGGAAAATGGTTTCTTTTGGGATGGAGGATGAGCAATGGTAAAAATTACCATTGTGAATGGATATGCAATCGTAGTGGAGGCCAATCAAGGACGCTAGTGTTCAGAGGGAGTTGAAGGGTGGTGGTGTGGTTTGGTTGGAGATGTTTAAGGATGGATGGAGGGCTTCGGTTGTAGATGCCAAAAGATGGAAGGTGGAGTTTGGTTAAGGCTACCAAAGTGAAGAGGTGAGCTTTGGCCAAGGCTACTGAAGAAGAGGGGGTTGGATTGCGGTGAAAGCTATTGTAGCAAGGAAGGGAAAGGGAAGAAGATGGTTGCAATGGAGGATACAGAAGAAGGATGGAGGGCTTTAGATTTTTTGGCCATTGGTTGGGGTGATGTTTGGAAAATATGGCCAAAGGTGGTGAGGGAGAAATGGAAAAGTTTGTCAGTGGTGGTATGGTTGTCTCAATTTGGCTCATTGATGGTGGAATTTTTGGCTATTTTTGCGATAGCAAGGAGAAGGTGAAGGAGGGAAAATGGTGGTGCTTTTGTTGCAAAACAAAAGGGGGAGAAGAAAGTTGGTAGGGTAATTTAATTATGGTTGAGTGTGTGTGTGTGTGTGTGTGTATTTGTATTTATATACCCATGCACCTATAGAGAAGGGCGAGAGGTGCAAGGACAAATTTTCAATCCCAACCCCTATACGTAAGAGGTGGGAGTTGATGGCAGTAGGGGATGGCTTGGTAGGTGGTAGGGAGTGACGACGCATGTAGGAATTTTTTGTGGACAATGTTTCACATAGGGAGAAGGGGGGAAAAGGATAATTAGAGGGATTCGATGAGAGGGAAAGAAGAGAAAAAGGAGAAGAAGAAAAGAAATGAGGGGAGGAGGGTTTAATTTGTTTAGTTTTTTAATTAAAATAAGATTAAAATAATTTAGGTTAGGATATTAGGATAGATTAATTATTAATAACTCAATATTAGGATTAGGTTTAGGTTAGGAAGATATTAATAACCCAAAATGAAAGTTAAGGTTAGGCTAAGACTTACGATTAGGGAGTAAGGGTAAGATAAAATTTTTTTGAGGTTATAATTAGCTTACAATATTAATTACTTGGAATTAGGTTTAGCTAAACTTTAGAGTATTACACATATGGACCCAAAAATATATGGGTACTAAAATCATTTATTGTAAAATTCATTATAAAGGAAAAGAAGAAAAGGAGGAGGATCTTGAAGGATTCAATAAAATTTGCATCATTAAAGCCTCTTCTTCTACCTCTTCATAAAAGAAAGGGGAATACAAGTAAGTTTTGCTAACTCCAGTTTAATATTCTCCCTTTTGTATTAAATTATATTTAATGTAAAATATTGCATCATTGGATGGAAAACATATTTGCTAAAAAGTCCTAGCTTAATTTGACTTACGAAAATTGAGCATTATTCATTCTTAAAATATCATTATTTGATGCTTGAAAGTTATGTTAAAAAACATGTTTGTATAGAACGGACAAATGTTGATTTGATTCTGAATTTGCATACATGATTTGTGCTTGAACCACATTTACAATTTATGTTTAAATTCATGAATTGATTGTGTTTCATAGTCATAATAAGTGTTTATTATGTAAAGAGACCAATCAAATAATGGAAAAATTGGCTGATGTGTCAAAGCGACTAGTCGATCTATCTCATTTAAACCTGTCAATAGGTGTTGATCTTTATTTTTCAAAATAAGGCAGTAATATTCAATGTGTTTTTCAAATTGATCAACCAGTTTTCCTATGGTATACATGTTTATTTCCTAAATAAATGATCAACTTTGTTTTATTTTCCTTCAACAAGCTATTTGAACCCGAACTACTTTGCTCTACTACTCTCCTCAGTTGATATTCTTTTATCCACCAAATATTTCAAACTTCATCTTGATTTGATCATTAGAATAAGAAAAATCTAATTTTTTTTATTCAAATAAAGAAAGTTATTTAGTATGCAAATCAAAATTGGTATGTTCTCAAACCCTAACTTGCTATCAAATAAAATTAAAGAGTGATATAACTTCATTTTTTGCAAGATTATGGTCATCAACATTTCCTAGCTAATTTTGAATGTAAAAAAAACATTGTTACCTAGATTGTTTCCAACCTCTTAATTTACCACACTCACCTATGTGTGTAGTATGGTGAACTAATTTTGATCAATTATTTTATTTTTACATTATCCTAAATTGACTACCCTCTTTAAATCTATTTTTCTCACAAAATTTGAGCTACATTCTTTTTTACTTCAATTGTGAGTTGTGAACTTCACCCAAAACCTATGGCCTTCATATTATTTATCATTTGTTCTTGATGGATTGTTCACGTGCTTACTATAATTTTTTGGAATTTTTTTATCTTCATTAACCATAATGGGATCCAAAAGGGTTGGAAAATCTAAGGAAAAGGAAAAGGATTCATATCAATGAACCCTTGCATCATGTTCCACATCTAAATATAGAGGAACCACAACCTTATGTGAATTATGGATCTCCTTCTCTTTTACCTCAAAATATGATTGACCCACTTGATTAACTTTTTCACCTCACAAAGGAATCAACCCTTAACCACCATTTCTAACCATCTATATTTAAGCAAGAAAAGGACTTAGTGGCTTTAAGGATAACAAACTTATCCTCTGATGTTGCATTGAAATTGATGTTTGTATCATTCAATTTCGTTTATCCTTTATTCAGAATCTACATGGCTCTCACATGTTCACACTAATCATCCTAAAAAATCTTCACTATCATGAATTAGTCAAAATCTTCTAGAACAACATAGCTTTTGGTAAAATCTCACTAGTGATTACTTATTATGACATAAGGGTTGAGATACACTTGAATAAGGCTAATGTAGTTGAGGTTCTTGATATTTCATGGGAAGAATATATTCAAGGGAAAATTGCATTAATTATAACATTGGTTCCAAATTATCAAGATGCTCTTTAAGTAGAATATCTTTGATATTCACATTCATCCACTCTTTAAGCTTTATAATCCTCTCTACTTTGATCTTATTTGGTTTTTCTATGAAATTTTGATTGTTTCTACCAATGGTTTCACCATCACCATGAGAGTCCTAAGTGTTCCCATTCAGATTGATGAGGCTATACTTGTTAGGACTCTAAGCATTTAAGTGGTCACCTCTTTTAGGGATTATGTCTCAAATTTAAATATGCATGAAGATATATGACATGGTTACATAAGATGTGACTAGGCATCATTTTATGATTTGAGGCACCATTAGATCTTAATATTTACAACCCTACAAGAGATTATTGCACTATTTTTATTTCCATGATGTTGTTCTCTTATGTGACATATGGAGCTAATATGGCTGCTAGAAATTTATCTGAGATCCACCACATGTTATTAGGGAGTCGCCATGTGCTTTAAGATGGACATCTCTCAAAATATGGCTGTTGCGGAATTAGCATGGATTTAGAGAGATCCAAATCAAATCAATATTAACAAGAATATGAAAATTTGAGAATTCAATAACAAAATAGAACAAGTGAGGAAAAAGTAGAGATCTTTGTTTGTTCTCTTGTGTAATTACAAGATGATTAAACTAATCAATCAATTACACAAATCTACAATTATCTTTGAATAGAGAATTCTATGGAGAAGAAGAAGTTAGGATGTCTGACTCTTGATGGCTATAGTTTCAACTTATCTCCTTTTATAGAAGAAAAAACCTTACGTGGCAAAACAATGTATTTCAAAAATAAGGAAAAAACACAATTTGTGTTTAGGAAACATGGTACCCCTATGTTTCTCACATAAAACTTGATACTACACTAAACTTCTCCAAAACCTGCACGAACCAATACAATGTTATGCTATGCTCAAATAACCAGTCAAAACTCAAAATTCTCCACCCTGATCCTAACCCAACAAAGGACTTCATGGCTTATGAACACCAATTAAGTCTAAGAAACACTCAAGCTTACTCATGGTTAGTGGCTTCATTAGCATATCAATTGGATTATCCAAAGTAACCACTTTCTCCAACACAACTTTGTCTGCAACAATAGTACTTTGGATAAAGTGATACCTTGTGTCAATAATCTTCATTCGATGATGGAGAGAATTATGATTCTTCTCTAAATAGATAACACCCTTGCTATCAAAATGAACAACTAGAGCACCATGAACAAACCCCAAATCTTTTACTCAACCACCAACCCACAAGGCTTCCTAAAAAGCCTCTATCATAGCCATATACTCTACCTCAGAATTAGATAAGGCCATCACATTCTAGAAGGAAGACCTCAAGCTAATAGCTGAACCACCAAGATAGAAAACATATCCGCTAGTGGATCTCCTATTATCAAGGTATCCACCAAAATAAGAGTTCATGAATCCAACCAATGAATCAGTTGAGCTCCCATACTCAATATAAGTTAATGGCATTCCCTTTAAGTACCTAAGAATCCACTTCAATGCTTGCTAGTGAGCCTATAGAACCCTAAAAATTTACTACTGAAAATATTAGCTTATGCATAAGAAACATTCAAACATAAAAGGGGTGTTATTGCCATAATCGATTGAAGTATAGTCGTAGACCATCCTTATACCAACTACAAGGTAAGGTAAAGTAGTAAACAAACCATGATAAATATATCACAAGTATAATCCATATCATAAATAAGATTTAGGTGTTTATTTCGAAAATAATACTAAAAATAAATAAATAAACGTTCAGTATAAAATAATAAGGAAAACTTGTTAAAAAAAATAATTGGATAACACAACTCTCTAGTTCCTAGCCCTGTTCATAATAGCATCACTATGCCCTGATGAAAGCGTCATATGCAACAAAGCCATCTAGTGATTCCTCATTTACCTACATAGACTCAAAAGGGATCTCTGCTCGTAGAAAAGAGCAACGTCCATAATAAGGGTAATTAGTACACTACATACAGAGTAAGGTAACAATACAATCAAGAAGGTCACAAAAATTAATAACACCACAGGAAGAGATGACACATGCATAAGTTGATCACGCTGGCGAATATACAACTTTAGTGGAATGATAATTATCTCATGATTTTATTATTGTTGGGTTCAGGGACCCCACTACTCTCAACTGGTGGAACAGTAATCAAATACAACTTTTAGGGTAAGACACTCCTAACCACTATTATCACTAGTGGATCGGTAATTAGAGTACAACCCTAAGGCATAATATCTTGGCATCAATAGTCACTGGTGGATCAATAATCAAGGCACAATCGGTCCTAACCCACATGGTATTCCATTGTAAGTAATTACCATCTTACCAAGGGTTATTAGCATCAAATTATTTGGTTTACTTTAGTTTGAGATCCCACTATTTTCATTGGTGGAACGATAACATGGTACAACTTCCAAGGCAAGATGTTAGTGGATTAACAAGTACAATTGGACCCGACTCAAGTGATCTTCCAATTTATATGATTAGTGTTTTTTCATATTTTATTTAATTTAATGACATAACACAATCATTTAAACCTACTCATGCAACATACTATCCCAACTACTACCCTAAAACAAATGTGTTCTCCTTGTAAACCCTAATTTTACAATCCTAGCATATCCTCACCTCTAATTCTCCCCTTTAGTCCCCAATCTACCTAATATACCTTAAAATTCCATTAGAAAAATCTATGGTAGAGATTCATGGCATGTTACCCATTTTACACACATAATAATAACTAACCTCTAGGGTTACCCCTCCAAAACCCTAATTTCTCCTATTTGGCATAGTCCCTTCTCGATTGTTTATATATTATAAATTCCATACCCATGAATAGAATGCTAGGGTTAACCATCAAATCAAATATGGTGGCCTAACTCCCCCATTTAACACATGTGATTAATACCCTTCCTATTTGAGCCCCCTCCAAAATCCTATTTCCTCATTTTGGTCATAACTTCTTCCCTCTACCTTGCATGGCTACTAATTTTAGTAAACATTCCAAAAATGTGATGGTCATAATCATGATCCAAGGTTTTATTCCAAATCCCCCATCTTATACATGCGATAATAGCCTACCCCTAGGGTATTTCTCCTTGGCCTCCTAAACTCTAATTTCACCTTTTGGTCATAACTCTACCTGATGCAGGAGCATCTAATGATTATCATATTCATCTTGATTCTCAAGGTAAGGAAGAATTATTTTTCTTAATGTTGGAGCCTATCATATTAAATTTTCTTGATAATTTTCTATGCTTGGTGTTGAAAACAATTCAAGTTGTTCTTGTAGGTATGTTACATATTTGCAAGAAGAAGATGTTAATACACCTTAAAGTGTACAAGTATTCAAAGCATGAAAGACTATAGCATACATGGAATGATACTTTACAACAAGAAGATATGGTGATGATTACCATTAGTTGTATTAACTTGTTGTAAACACTAAGTGTATTTTATTTAAGTTATGGTTTGATGTAATTTCATGTATGTATCATAGTTAGTTGTATGGCTTTGTAATGTTAATCATTAATATCATTTAGACCATGATATTGTGATTCAGATTAAGTATTATATGGGCTTAATTCTAGTGGAATAATGGGCTTGAATTAAGGTGGGAATCTTGGCTAGACGAGCTTGCTTGAACTGGCTGCTACTTCCTCCTATATATACCTTGTACATGCATGGATTAACTAAGAAATATACAGAACTTTTGAACATAAAATTTAGCCAGCAAGGTCTGTGTTTATCCTCCCTTTTTGAGTCTCTTTGAGCAAGGAAAGCCTGGGGCAAATTCCTTCCTCCATTGATCTCATTCCTTCGAACCATTGAAACCTATTTCAATTAGTTGAAACCAACCTACACTTAACCCGATTTCTTCGAATTTAATCGACATTCAACCATTGTTTCTTCTACTTAATTTCATGTTTGACATCACCAATCAACAGCAACAGATCCAACCCTTCCCTCCACTTTGATTACACATCACTACCTCTAGTGCTCAAAGGAATTTCCAAGTTTGCATGAAATCCCAAAATGCTATCAACCTCATATCCACTCCCAAGTACCAAACCCCCACTATACTCACATATGATTATAACTACCCTTAGGTTTTACTTATCCCATATGATCTTGCTCCCCATACTGTATTTACCATAAGCCTCTTTATTTTTTCATAGTTATTTCATGTAGTATTTCCAACCTATTTTATGCTAATTAACATCCTAAAGTATCCCACATGCCACTTTTTCAAAGTATTGATTAAAATGCCCCTAAGTCTCAAAAATCATACCTAATTCACAAGACATCCAACACAAGGATTCTCCAACTTTCCAGACATGCAATATCATAAAACATGGACATGGGTATACATAAATAGTTAAAATCAATACAGTCTTGAATACATAACTATGTTGCCTTCAGCTATTGTCAAGCCAAAACTACACACAACACTAGAGTCATTTATCATTTCATGCATTCCATCACATAACAAACATCAAGGACATATTTTATGTATAGTAAAATCCTATCTATGAATTTATCCTTACTAAAGTGGCTTTGGTATCTAAGTATGCACAACCTATGCCTCCTCTTCCTCTATCGCCAGAATATTCCCTAGAATTGGAAATATACATAGTTTAGACTTTAATTTCTTTTTTAAAAAATAAAAGAGAATTTAACCTAATGAAGGCTAAAAGAGGAGAAAGGAAATGGAGGTGACCAAAGAGGGGAATGGTGCAGGCGGTCACGGTGGCTGATTTGGAGGAATGGGTGAGGGTTGGTAGTTTAGGGTCAAGGGGGTGGTAGCACTGGGACTGGCTGGAGTTGGTAGCTAGTGGTGGTGTAGGGTGACGCACAAATGATAGGGAGAAAGAAGAAAGGAGGAGAAGGTAAGGCTTATTGGGGGTAGTTGCATGGGGTGGGACACCTCTGCATGGTGGCTCTGACATGGTGGTGGTAAAGAGGGAGGAGAAAGGGCCAACAGTGGTGATGGAAAAGTGCCAGCTACAGTTGTAGGCATAGGTGAAAGAAAAGGGGAGGAGGAAAGGGAAAGGGGTGGTTGTACATATGAGGGAAGGACATTGGTAGAGAAGAGAGGTGGCAAAGGGTTGGTGGAAATGTTGGAGCTGGCAAGGGTAGAGAAAGGAAAAAAATAGAGGCGACAACTTGCAAGTGAGAGAGGAGTGGAAAGAGAGGCTCGAGGGCGTATTTATAGATGGGGAAAGATGAGAGAGAGTGTAAGATGATAAGGGAGGTTGGAAGCTTTGGCATGCATGGTTATAGGAAGGAGAGTGGTTTCAAGGGATACAGAGCACGGGTGTCGGGGGTAAGGTGCAGGGTGCAAGCTAGCATGCATGGCACTATATGGCCAAGAGAGGAAAGGCAAGGGAGAAGGGAAGCATGCAGGGTACAGGGACATGGCATAGAAATGGAAGGAGGAGGGTGATGCAAGGAAGAAGAAGGGAGGTGATGAAAGGGAAAAAAAGAAAAGAAGAAAAGAAAAGAGAAAAGAAAAAAGAAAAGGGTAACGGGCCTAGCTCACCTAGGTGAAGAAAAAAAAGAGGCTTAGGTTAGGACGGTGCAGCCTAAGGAGAAGGAAGGGAAGAAAAAAAAAGAAAGGAGAGAAATGGTGTATCAAGGGTATTAAGGTAAAAACATAAAGTAGGATATTTTGTGGCGGTGGAGATGGGTTTTAAAAGTCATGGACTAATCATGTCCACACATTTGGCTTGGTTTGACACATTGAAATCTTGGATTAAGTTTCATAAATATTAGAGTAAGTTTGAGGAAGAGAAATTGAATTTGATAATGATATCCAAAAATTGTAAAAAAATAATTACATAGGATTTATAAATCATTTTAAGCTTAATAATGATAAAATATAGAGATCCTCAAATTTTTATAAATTTTGGATAACTAAAAATGTCATTTTGAGGCTTAAAACATTAAACTAGAGCTAAAGAGGATATGAATAGTATTTATTCATAAAGATTTTCAATTATAATTTTAAAATAGCTTAGGAGACTCAGAAAATGCAAAGAGTTCCAAAAATTAATGAATTTGAAGGATAAAAAAAGTTTAATAACCACAAGTAGCTAGTAAAATATTAAATAAATAATCTTGTGAGAAAGGATTATGAAATGGAAATGAAACGTTTCAAAAGCAAAACAAGGGTTTTAAGTTTTATAAAAGATGTAGTAAAATATTCAAAATAGGATAATTTTATTTTTTCGATATAGAAAATCTTGAATAGGGAAAGGTTTTCAAAAAAATGAGGTATTACATCACTACCTCTTAAAAATAACTTTGTATCAAAGTTTATTCATTTAAGGACATAGCCCAAATTTTAACCTAAAACAATGAATCAAGACCCGTTTATAAAGGAAAGGAAGAAAGGTATAATTGATATAAGGCATATCTGAGAAACAAATACTTTGAAACAAGATGAACCAAAGGTAACATGTAATCAAGAGACTAATGGAAGAATAAAAGTAGGTAAATAGGGGTCCAAAAGAAAAGAGTACATAAGAACGAAGAAAACACACCATAAGAGTAAAACAACAAAGTACCACCAAGTTAAAACCATGAGCTCCAAACACCTAAAACATGGGTGGAACATGCCTAGAAACTATCAAAGGAACCTATGAATAAAACCAAAGAATCCATGACATTAAAAGACTTCTATAACCTAAAATGTCTCACCATGGTCAACCATTAGCTACACCAATAAGGTACCCAATGGGTATAAATTCTCATCTCCCTAATACACCATAAGTCACTCAACCAAATTTATTCACTTTGTACTAATGTTAGTAATAAATGATCATTATTACCTGGCTTATAGGATATAAGCACACTAATATCCACAACTAGGAAATTCTCCTAAGGAAAATAAGGCTAAATTATGTATGACCTCAAATGAGCAAACTGCTTGCCATAAATATTACTTAATCAATTAAAATTTCTATAAGTTCCCTCCTAATTTCCATTCCATAGAAAAAAATTAGCATCATTGAAAATTCCTAAAGCACATGTAATCTCTCAAAGGTCTACTTACAATTGTATAAGTAAATCATCAGTCGAGAAATTTGGCATATGTCTATGTACACTAAAATTACATCCTCTTCCTTTATATGTTATGTATCATTCTACGACCATTAAGTAAAACTTCCAAATCTCACTACACAGAGATCTTTGACCAAAAAATATGACTAAGGGTATAAATTGAGTATGAGCGATATATTACTACCTATAAATGACACAACCACTCAAACTCCTCATGAAAGTCCTTTCTTTTTCTTTCCTAAACTCCAAGCTATAACACCTTCATGATTCAAACAATCACTACTATATCCTCTCCAACTCTACACAATTATATATACTATAAGGATCACCGACCATAGAAATCGAAAAAAGTGAAGGTAAAATAAAGTGGGGTACACAATCCATATTATCTAAATCATTTCCTCATTTTCTCTAGTTCCAAAAGTATGGAATTCCCTTATCAAAGCATATCATGATTATACTCAAGCTCTAACCAACTATGCAACCCTTAAGAAATCATTAAGTGAAAAAGGCATGGTCTAATACGGTTACTACCCCCTTTAAAGAGATAACAAGGGAACTAACAACACATTGTGTAAAGGTCATGATAATACAACTAAAATAACATAACAACTATAAAAGCATTAATTTAACCACATGAAGAAAGAACAACTCAATAGATGACTACTCTTGCTCAACCACAAACCCTCAATTCCATTGTTCCCTAAAAGAACATGACTCCAGAACTTTTCCTCCTTGAACATTAATACCTATATTTAACCTAAAAAACCAACACAATTACCATATCGTCTAACAACTTTGATCATTGAAATGATCATACACACTTACCAAATCAAAAAATAAAGTATAACCTCCTCTTAACTCATACGATCGATCAATTCACTAAAATTAGATAACCCCAAAATAAATCTCAAATCACTCTAGGGTCCCACAAAAGTATATAACCTAAATAAGAATTCATACCAACTTCAATCAAATGTTAGAATTAACACCACCAAAAGAGAATTATGGTGGTATGAAGAAAAACAAATTCATACCTGGTTGATTTGCCATAAAGCCTTAAATGTTAAACTAGATTAGATTAGTGGAGTGTTACCACCATCAAGTTATATATGTTTGTATAGGAAGTGATAGAACCCATGCCACATTTTCATTCATTATCCATGAGAGTGAACTCTATGGGGTTTCACTTTAATATGGTTGAGAATACAAGAAGTATTTAATAACCGATAGAGCTTAAGAATGATTAAAAGAAAGAAGAGGACAGGTAAGAATATTGTTTGGAAATTTGTCCTCAATGCACTCCTATATCATATCTAGATTAGTAAAACTCTTATGGTTTTCCAATTGATGTAGAGGAATCCTAGATTCACCATGAAGCAAATTATTACTAAAATTATTGTTTGATTCCTCATATTCTAAGGTGAAATAAAATTCCAAATAAACTTAACATCCCTTCTCTCAATTATTGCATACTTAAAAACATCTTGCACACATTATGAAAGAAATTAAAAGATGATAATAGTAGAACATGTGCATCATAAAAAAAAATAGGAAGAAATAACAAATTTTGTTGGATCTGGTGGTTATGCAATAATAAATGGTTAATAATAGTACAATACGTGTTTATGTTTCTCAAGAAATGAATTGTGAAGATGAGTGCAAACGATGAGAGAAATTATAACAATTGATTTTTGAATTATTTTTTTGAATAAGGGAGTAATATTTGATTCATATGGGAGATAAAAAGAGTAGAATGACAATAGCACAACTTAAGATAATAAAAACATATGTTATAGGTGCTACAAGTAGACAAATTCACTTGGGTGAATTACACAACTAAGTGTACTTGGATGAATATTCACCTTACTTAGTGCCATATGCATTTAACACATATATAAATACTCACTCTTCTTCCCAAATTTTTTTATACCTATAGTTTGTCATACATACATACATACATACATACATACATACACACACACACACACACACACACACACACACACACACACATATATATATATATATATATATATATATATATATATATATATATAGAGAGAGAGAGAGAGAGAGAGCAGATAAATAAAATTTTTAACTTAAGAATTACTAATCATTTTACTTATTAAAGAGTTCACAAAATATCAAACAGTTGCATACATCTTATCACGTTAGAGCCCAATAGCTCTAAAAAAAATTTGCTAAGTCGTTTGCCCATAAGTCTTCTTGTAGGTATACTTTAACCTAAAAGTAGGAATCAATTTTTTTTCTTACAAAAATATCACAAATTGAACGCTTCATATACTTTTTCAAAATCATTATTTTGTTTTCTTGGAAATATGGTCTATGGTTGTCAAGAAAAAAAGCTCAACCCTCCATATCAAAAACCATAACATTTATTTTGAGTTTTTAAAGTCTTTTTTTAGTATTAAGGGAAAAAATATTTTTTTTTAATATTAGTGGAATGCATATCCATCAAAAACCAAGATGGGAAAAAAATTCAAAGCATTTGAAATATATTCAAACAACATATTGCAACAAATCAAACTAGATCCAAGAAAAATCAACTCTCTAAGCTAGATTAGAGTATATTGCAACAAAAAGAGTAAACATATAGTAAAATCAATACTATCACTCACCATCATTAGTTTTATTAAGCCATAAATCCATATCTAAACCCACTCTCCTCTTTCTCCCTCATTTTGTATATGATTTAGACCTCTATAAAATGGCTTGATTCAGAAAACTAGAAATAGGTTAAGAATGGGAACTTTGTAGAAATTTTTTTCCTAAACAAACTTATTCTTCTTCATTTTCTGTCCTTGTGAAAAATGGAAAATAAAATTTGAGGCAACAGGAGAGTTAAAAGAAGGACCTAGGGTAAAAATAAACATAAAAATAAGAACATATGTATGAAGGGTTTGAAAGTTTTGAAAATGCATTATGTATCGGCAATACTATTTTCCTTTTGATAATGTTTTGGGGTTATAGCCAAAAAGTTAGACTAATTTTTTCTTAACCTCACAATTAAGTATTTGGGTCGTATATTTTTTAACTGAGACCATTTTTTATAGTGTTAATAGATTTTTTATATTTATTAAATGCATGTATATGTGTGTGTGTACATAGATATATCAGTATCCTTATCTGTTCTTGGTGTTTGACCTATGATAATCATATAGAAAAAAACACAATCATTATAGCTATATAAACCTATTTGAGAAACATCTCGATCGGCATAAAATTACATAAGCCAAAAATAAATGAGGTTATTAAGAATAAAAGATAACTCAAAATATAACTAATAGAATCATTCATTTGAATACCCCATCCCAAAATCGTTCAAATTATATTTAAAATTATGTTGATATAAAATAAATGAGGTATGGCTTTGAAATGTGCTTGAAATTAGAATAAACATGTGAATTTTAGGTGTACCAATTGACTAGTTTACATAACCGATCAACTAGTGCGCTAGGAAAATTTATATTATTGTCCTTGATAAACCAGTCAATTTGTTTGCCCAAACTGATCAACTGGTTTTCCTGTGATTTTAGATCCATTTTTTATTTTGATTTAAATTATCCTCTAATGATTATGAAAACTTCTTATTTGAGTTCAATTACGCTAATAAGCACATTTTAGTGCTACTGATGTGTATGGGAGGGTGTAATTCTCAACTATGTGGGATTAATGCTCGAAATGGGTTTAGATATTAGGATAAAGGCTCATTGATGATGAATTAGGAAATTAAAGATTTGAATGTGATGGATTAAGGATGGGGATCGTTCAAGTATGGTAGAGGAATGATGATGCGGTGATGGTTATTTAATGATGAGGATGGTTCGAATGTGGTTTACTAATTAATATGTGCATTAGATGATGGTATGTTGCTGAAGTTAAGCTTGAAAGGTTATGGTTTAGATGAAGGTTAGAGTCATGTTTTAGGGTTAGGGTTTGGTTGAAAAATAATGAATAAGGTTGTGTTTGGTTGGTATGTAAGGGTTAGGGTTTTGAATGGAGGGTTTAGGGCTTCGATTTTGTATACCAATTTATATCTTGGTTTTAATTCAAATTTGAATAGGATTTTGATGGTAATTATGGTAGTAAAATATCGCTTAAGAAGAGTAGAAAAGATATGGATTAATCTCTAATTCACGCAGACAAAGAGATTAAAACTTTCAAGCCAAACCGAGTTTGAACTCACACATAATTCACTTGTATTCAACTTCAATGTTGATCTTAAACTTCAATTCCATTCTCAATACTCATGCTTGACACTCATAGTAGCTTTTTAACCTTTCTACCACTAGCTAAAAGCATAATTTTAAAGATTCCGAGCTAAAAGATATTATGCTAACTTTGTTATCCAACTTTACTACTTAATTAATAAATTAGCTAAATTATTTAATAATTCTAAAAAATCCTACAAAGAAGCCCCCCATGCACATGGTCACTTCTTCCATGCATGTCATGCACATGCACGTAGACACTTAGTTGCTTGTTTATTACGTTTCGAGTAATGTAACCATCCATTGGTCTTCAAATTTGTGGGAGACACTTTCTAAATGAAGAATAATTGGTTCCATAATTATGAAAGCCAATTCTTGAGTTTTTTCTCCTACATCAACTATGGTATCATTTTACATTAATTAGATTACTCTATAATTTTAGTTAGCAAAAATTTCCCAAAAAAATCACTTTTGGAGGCAAGCCTTCTTTTTTCTTCTCCCTTACCTCTCCCCTTCTCTTCTAGAATATGGGGTTGTGAGCTTGAATTTGTGAACCCATCCCTGACTTGACAACCCACTATCATGCCCATCTCTGACTGCACTCAATCCGCTACCACTCCATCAAGTCAATCCTCATGTCTTGGCTTGCCCACACTTAACCTCACCAGTCTCATCCTTCTTTTCCCTGAGAATGTTAACCAGTATACTCCTATACTTCTTATTTTTTGATCTATTATCATTCCTCACTTGTGTTCTTTCTCTCTTCTCCCTTCCCCTTATGGAAATTTCACTAAGTGTTGGGAACCCTTCCATTTTCCTCTCTTCTTACAACTGCTAAGAGAAACAGGGATTCTCTCTATCTTCCTCCTTTGATTGTGAAAGCATTATGTTCCTTTATCTTCTTCTAATCGTGGTTTTAGTTCTCTCTTCTTTTCCTTGAGCAAGGAAGAATTAAAGTTAAGAAATGTTAGAGATTTCAGCTTCTCTTTTAACACCTTATTTTACTCCAAAGGTGGTGTTTTGTGTTTCTCTTCTTCTTTAGATTTTCATAGTTTTAATGAAGTTTTGGAAGATAATTTTAATGTTTTTTACTTTTATTCTCTTAGGAATCAAAGTTCTACTAGATAAGCCATCCAATAAGAGTTTTGTGCAAGAAGAATTGCTTCAAGGTAAGGTATTCTTATCTTTAACATAATTAGGTTATATGGTATATTGGGGTTCCATGTGCTAGTACCTATATGAGTAGGATCAAGTTGTGTTTCATGTTATTAGCATGTGGTTTAATTCTCCTCAGGTAAGTGTTTTTGATTTTCTCTAATTTTATGCATAAAATGGGTGGTTTGAGCATGATTTGTTTAAAAATGTAAATTACCATAAATCCATGTGATTTTATATGTGTAGCATGTATTTTTATGTGTGGTTTGTCATAGAATCATGGTAGGATTAATATGGTAAAGTGTGGTGAAATTTGGTGTGTATTTAACAAATCTAGGTTGTGTTTTACCAAAACAATTTAATAGGTTCTTCAAACCCATTGAATAGTTTTGTGAGCAATCAATGGTTTAGATTTTTGGATTGGTTGGTCATGAGATCAATTGATAGGTTTGGCAAACTAGTTGACTAGTTTTGATGAGTGGTCGCTTAGTTGGTCAAACCGATCGACTCGTGCCCCTGTAGACCAAAGTGGTTTGGTCTCTACTTAGACCCATCAACTGGTTGGGCCAAACCAGTCAATTGGTTCATATGAATAGTTAAGTGATTCTTTAGTTTTGGTTTGGTCCAGATCTAGTACAACCAAACCAATTGACTGGTCGGAAGGACTAATTGACTGGTTTGGCTGAAAATCGACTGGGTTGTTATAATTCGTTGTGTTTCTATTGGTCATTTTGTGTTGATCCTTCCATGAATTTACAAATTTTTAATTAAAATCTTAACCATAATTGACCTAAGTTAATGTGAACCATTATGATGGCATATGACGCTTAATTTTTGGTTAAGTTTGGTGTTATCTCAAAACACCCAATTGGTGGCTTTTATGCCTTGTGGATGAGTTTGGTGTCATCTTTAACACCCAAATGGTAGATTTAATTCCTTTTGATGTTTTTAGTGTTATCACTTAGAAACGTCCGATTTGGTTAAATAATGAATTTTAATTATGTTTGGTGTTATCACTTGGAAACACCCAATTTGGTTATGTGTGCACTTCGTTATGATTTGTGACATCACGTATATATAAATTAATTGTTTAAGATTTTTTTAAAGCCTTTTTCTCTAGCTCTTAGGATAGCTTTAGAGAGTTAGTGGGCGCGTCTTCCTTGGTTATATATTCTTTCACTCGGTACCTATTTCTTTCTCTACTAGGTTACAGTCGGTAGGTGGGTATGTGAATATCTTTGATGTATAGGATTATACTATGGAAGGTTGGCATGGCATCAGTGTCTAATAAGGGTGGGTGAGGTATCCCAATATAAGCCTCCTGGCACTTTGTATTATCCATTGCTTAGGCGGGTGTGGGATCCTAACTTTTTAGCCCTTGTGGCAGAAACATTCAAGGTGTGGTGGGTGAGTTATCCCAGTACGAGCCCCCTTTGTGTTCTTCGACCGCGTGTGGTAGTTGTATCCTAATTTTGTGGCAAGTGTACTCGATGTGTGGCGGGTGTGGTATCCCCTAAGAAATCCCCTTTGATGTATCCTAGCCTTGTGTGATGGGTGTGGTATCCCATTGTGATTATCTTGTGCTTCCATAACTTTTTTTCATGGTGAAAAAATGGGTGTGATTGAAAGAACTAGCTTACTAACCAGAACTTATGTGGTCACTAGAGGAAGAATTCTAATATGGTTTATATCTTATGCATCACACGTATTACTATACTTTATACTTCCATGACTCCCATGAGAGCATGCTTTGTTGTATTTAAGTTATATTGTTATAATACCATCATGCCACTCTATGACTTCAATGTCTTGCATAAGCCTTCCATGGTTTAGGTAGTATGTTTTATTATTACTTCACCATACTAATACTACGCTTGTGTGATCACTATGATGATTTGAATTCTGGTCCGGGCAGTAGAGGGAAATTTGTAGGGTTACAATTCTCAATTAGAGTATAATGAGGGTGATGACATGGATCATCAATGGGCCATTACTTGGATTTCAAGGTTTATGATTGTGCCTAAGAATTAGGCTAACTCGTTATTAGTATTTTTCCCACTGCATTAGGATATTTTTATTTTTAGTTAAACTCTTGGCTTGGATTTCTGTATTTGATTTTGTAAACTATCATACTCATTCTATCTATAATATGGTTTTAGTCTTCATTTACTTGTATTGTTATATTATTATTATGATCATGCATTCTTTTGTTCCTTGTTCCGTTTTGCCTTACATCAAGCATGGTTTAGGTGTTGATCACACCTCTCTCATGGTTGACGTGGTGGTAACATTCCCTGATTTTGTTTTGCAATAGCTTTCACATTATCTTAAAAAATAAAATTTTCTAGTTCAAAAATTATGGTTGCTACATTCATACTATGTTTTTTTAAATAAGAAAGGAAGGGAAGAAGATGGAAAAAAATATAGGGGCTATTAGGTCTTTTATCAACCCATTAGGCATAAAAAGAAGAAAGAAAAGATAGGATATACCCAATAATCTATCATGTGTATTAGTTTATCAAATTTTAAAATATTAAACTGATATTTTGCGTGATCATTTTAAGTAAAATTACCTTTTTTTATGTAGTATACCCCATGGAAATAATTTAGAATAGAGCATTTACTATTGAAAAGTTACCCTCTTTTAACCTATCATGTCAAATATATTTAGAATGAAAAGTTACTCCACTACCACATCTAAATGCTCGAATCCTTCATCATACTATTACAACAAATAATGTTGAAATACAGGAAGAAAAGGCATAGGCAACAACATTTCTTTGTAATCATTTACATGATAACATGATAACTAAGTACTTATTAGAAGAATATCCCAAAGAGTTATAGGATAGTTGAATAGAGACATATGGACATCAAAATATAGTACTCCTCCCAAAGGCTCAATATAACTTGATCCATTTAAGGTTCCAAGATTATAAGAGTATAAATGACAATAACTATACTATGCATCGAATAACTTCCCAAATTAAAATGTGCAACCAAGTAATCACTAATGAGAATTTTCTAGAAAATACACCATCCACTTTTCATGCATCAAATGTCTTATTGTCAGAATAATATAGACTACGAAATTTTAAGTATTTATAAATGATATAAATTATGCTTGTGGCTAAACAAAATAACAAGTTGTTGATAAAAAAATCTTAACATAAGGCTCACTGGATCCACAACATTATCTCAAGCTAATTCTACACAAAATGATGGATGTAGGCATTACAAAAAGTGAGGACATGGTAACTATTGTGGACCAAGTCATGGGAGGGGCAGCTTTAACCAACATAGCCATGGATGTACGGGTTTTAAATAAAATAGAGCTTTAAAACCACAAATGTCAAGGGGATGGAAGAAATTCCTTCTTGAGACAAAAACACTATGTTATAAATGTGTCATAACTAAGCACTAGGCATGTAATTGTTGAACTACCAAAGACTTGGTAGATTTGCACCAAAATTCCATCAAGGATAAGGGGAAGAGCGTTGAGTTTAATTTCATAGATAATATCACCACCTCTATTATCTCTCTATAAGTTGTTTATTACTTTATGGATTATATCGATAATGGCGATGAATTTGTCTTTATGGAGAATGCTACAAATTAAGAGCATACTACCTTTTTATTTCTCTTTGAATATATTGTATTGTGTTCTCCATAAACAAGTTGTAATATGGCTTACATTAGCATGTCATTTTATGATTTATGTAATCCTTGTTTATGTTATCTTGTAATTTTATGTTATTAATGAATATGAAGTTTTTTTTAATCATACTCTAAAAAGTACTTTTATTTTGAAATTGAAGATATGTTTGCACTTGAAAACCAATCCAATGGTAAAAAAAAAAATCTAATAGATTGTGCAACTACACAAACCATCATAAGGAAAAAAAAATTCTCAAATATAATATATTAATGGTAATGTAAACACCATATCCAATGTTATAAGGCCCATAGAAGGCTCCGGAAGAGCATATGTGTTTCTCTCTACAAGAAAAAAAAATTATTAATTAATGAAGCATTGTATTTGAGCAAATATTGAGTAAATTTATTAAGTTTTAAAGTGTAATACCCCATATTTTTAAAATCCAAATTCATTAAGTTTAATGATTTTATTAGCGTAATATGATGTAAACAATTAATTATTTTAATTTTGATTCGTTTTATGGATTTATCGATGATTTCGAATTCATATTTGAATTTAATTAATCGTTCTCGTTGCGAACCATTATAGATAAATTCGTTCACGACCATGATTTTATTATATTCATATGATTTCGATTTTCGGTTAAAAATATGTATTCCCATTATTTCTCGTATTTTGATTTTTAATATTTTAGATTCTTTTTCGATTATAATTTTGTCGTGTGATTACGCCTTTATTGTGGAGTTATATTTCATTAACGAAATATATTATTTAAATTATAGAATTTCTGTTTAAATAGTTAAATTTATTTTAATGATTTTATCCGTAGAAAATATTTCCGACTTTAAAATTCTTTGTTTCTAAAATCTTTAATATTTTGGGAAGTTTTAAATTAAAAATATTTTTGGAACTTATTTACGACTTTCTTTCTGAAATTAATTTTCTTCAGTTTTACCATTTTCGGTTTGTGGGAAACCGATATTGGAAATTATTTAAATTAGTCTCGGTTTATTTGAACTTGAATTAAATATTTTATTATATTTTTTTAAATAATTTTTTGAGGTTTTATAATATATTTCTGTAAATAAAATAAATTTTTACGTTCATTAGTAAATTCTTCCGAAAATGTTTCCAAAATTCTTTATCTAGTTTTTTTTATTAATTTTAAGCGTTCGGATCGTTTCGAAATAAATTTTAGATAAAATCATCCAAAATAATTTTACATATTTAGTATTTATTTTCTACTTGTATTTGTAAAAAAAAAAAAAAGAACCCCAGCCGGTGCTGCCCGACCCGCCCTTCTTCTTTTCCTTTTCTCTCTTCTCTTTCCCTACTCCCAACCCTTGCTGCCTGTTCCCATCTCAAGCCAACAGCAGCCCAAACCCCAGCCGCCTCTGTAATACCCCAAATTGAGCAGAGTGCTATAAGGATTGATATGGCTACTTATATCAACATGGTATACCATTCTTTTGGTGATTCCGCCCTAATAACTCCACAGTTAAGCGTGCTGGCCGTGGAGCAATTTTAGGATGGGTGACCTCCTAGGAAGTTCAAAAAATTTCTCAGAAAGTGCGTGAGTGAGGACAAAGCGCATTGAAAGGACTCGTGTTGATCTGTGGGGCCAGTCGATCAATCCGAAAACACTCCAAGGTAGCTTCCGCGTGGTCGTATCGACTCAGGGTGTTACAGCCTCCTTCTCCCCAGCTCCTCCCTCCTCCTTCGTTGACGGTCGGCAGCCACGACCGACCACCGCTGCAGCAGCACCCGAAGTAGCGCAACAGCCCACCGAAGCGTGCAGGAGCAAGAGCAGCAGCAGACCACAGCAGCGACAAACCAAGCTGGTTGAGCCGCCGTCCGGCCACGGCGACTGTCGCTGACCACCGGCGAGCCACCCCTAGCCTCCAGCGAAGCTTCTCCGGCCTTCCTTTATCCCGATTTGTGTTGGTTTCGTTGGTATAAATTTCTAAAAACCCTAATATTGATTTGATTAATTGGGTATGATTTAGCTTGTGATAAGCTAAATTAATTATTTGATAATGTATATATGTGCTATGAGATTGTTTTGGATAAGTTAATTGTATAGTTTAGGTTGGAATTGTGGAAAATTGAATATTTGGCCGGGTTATGCCCGAATTTTTCGGATTCGTTCGATTTAGCTATTTTTGATAAATTGATTATACAATATGCTTTAAAATGTATCTAATTTCATGTCGGAACCGTCAATTTGATAAATTTATGTGGAATTAATCGAAATATGATTCCTAGGTCAAAATTCGTGTGTAATGAAATTGGGTCGCATAATTGAGTCGTTTCGCTAAATTGATTTTATAATGTTTTTCGTAAGAATGTGGCTAAGAACAACTATGTGTGTGTTATGTGCCTTATGTACCATGTGTTATGCCATGTTGTGTACTTTATGTTTTTAATGACTAATTACTTGTAGCGCAGCTTGGAGCTGAGGTATGCTTATATGAATTCCTTATGACATGTGGGTAATGATTGTTCTGTTGTGTTTATGATATTTTATGATGTGACCCTCTAGGACATGCATACTAGGATATTAATAATATGATGTGGGGTGAAAGGATAAAATGGGGGAAAATGTGGAAGTAAGAACAATTAAGGAAGAGTAGAGTAATGGGTTAAGAGTGGAAATTTAATATACGAGCGATGAGTATGGGTGTCATGGGAAGTAAGTAATGTTAGGTGAAAAGTAGAGAGATTACTTGTGGGGGAAGAAATGTACTAGGGTTTGGAGTGGCTAACTAGAGTTTTCGATCACCTATGAAATCAATGAGTAAAGTGATATGATTTGGGATTGAACCTAAATGAGATGAGGTGTTTGAGGATAAATGAATTAATGGTAGTGAAGTAAGAGGAAGTTGGGCCACATAGGCCCAATTAGGGTTTCAAGGGAAACCCTAGAGGCTAATAGTGGGTGGAGTCTGATGTCACGAGGTGTTGGGCCTTAACCCACACCCTTAGGAGTTGGTTTTCATTATGTGTAAGTGTAAAGGGGAATAGATATCGAGGTTTGATAAGGGGTGCAAGAGTCCCAAGATATGGGACGGGCCCTCCTAGGAGGATAAGTATGGATATAGTTAGCCATGCATGTCAAGGGTAAAATACTTTCAAATAAGATATGTTAAGACACTAATCACTTAAAGAGAAAGATTGTTGAGCCGGGCCTAGACCGGTCCACCGGCGAATAATAATGGCCAGGAGCCAGGGTGACCTGGAGACCGTTCCACCGGCGAATAATAGTGGCTAGGAGCGTTTTGTCCTACATGATTTTCGGTCCACCGGCTATAATAGTGGGGGATTCCGGGCTCAACAAACCAAACATAATGAAGCTAAGCCATGGGAAATACACTAAGTATTTACAGTGAAACACCATGTGAGTCGGGGCCAGACCGGTCCACGGGCGAATAATAGTGGCCAGGAGCGTTCTGCTCTGGAGACCAGTCCACCAGCGAATAATAGTGGTCAGGAGCGTTTTGCCCTGTATGTATTCCGGTCCACCGGCTATAATAGTGGGGTTCCCGCACTCACATGGACTATTAAAGAGTATGTGTGGAATAAACATATTAGTAAGAGGAATAAAGAATAAGTTACCTGAAAAGTAACCAGGCCTTATGACATGTATCATTGTATGTTGCCTACATGCTCATTCCTATGTTATATGCTCTATGTGTGGGCCTTAGCAAATCTGTTACCTTACTTAGTACGTAGCGTACTGATCACCCGTTTCATGGGTGCTGCTGGTAGGACTTATGATGTAGGTATTGAGTATGCATAATATTGTATCAACGTAATGCACCATGATTCAATATACACTTGATGTTATACTTTACGTCTCTCCCATAGGATAGGGTAGTGAGATTTACTCAGTATTGGACCCGTACTGATACTACCTTGGTTGAATGGGTCTTATGATGATCCACTGATGGTGGGGAGCAGACCTCTTGTGCAGGTTTAAGATCGAATATTGTATTTGGGTGGAATGCTTGGTTTGAGAGAGTAGGCAATCCGGAATTTGATCTATCGGGTTTTATCTTGTTTAATTGTATTCATCTTTGGAAGTTACAAGTGTTGTATTTAAAATTTCAAGGGTATTGTAATTGACTTTCAATTTCTCGTACTCTGATAAGCTTTTAAAATTCGAATTTATTTCACAGGTTCCGCTGATTCATTCAGCAATGATTTTATTCGGTGAAAATATTCACTTGCCATCTGCCTATAGATATCTTCTTGTGGGAGTTTATCCTCACGGCATAGATGTTTGAAATTTTGTTTGACAGGTTTAGCCTTGCATCTAGCATGAGATAGATGGTAAACATTTATCTTGTGCTAGATGTGGCGGTAACATTCCCCAAATTCTATTTTAGCTTCTGCTTTATTCTTTCAAAAAAAAATTTAGGACTGAATTTTGGGGGTGTTACATAAAGGCATGCATTAAAATGGTTACCATATGGGAACCATAAATGAAAATGAAAGGGAGTATTTATGCATTATAATGCCAAAATCTAGTAAGAAATGTACTCTTAAGAAAGGGTCAACAGATTCCCCACGATTGTATTATACCAATATAAAGTTAATTAAAAGAAATATGGCCTCTAACCTGATTTTAGAAGGCAATAAGATCTTCACTTTATGCCATGACCTTTTGGGTCTCCCTAGCTAGCACATGAATTATGCACAAAACTATTGAAAATTCAATCGGACATTCATTAAATAACATTAAGGTTTTGAAGTCTTGTGACTTTTTATTTGTTTCTTATTCACTTGGCGAGTTGATTATAATGCCTTTCATGAATAATATTGCTAGTGATTCTCCAAATATTTTAGGAAAAAAATACAATGACATATTTGCATACCGATTATCCTTCCATGCGGACCATTTTGATATTATATATTTTGGTATATACATCAACACGTTAGTCACGTGTGAGTTTATTATCTAATGGAAATGTGGCATTCGCTAGACTCCAAGATCAAATCAATTAATTAAAGCTCATTTCCCAGATTATAAAATAAAGAAGATAATACTTGATAATGCTGGTAAATTTATATCCTAAGTATTTAATGACTATTATATATCAATTGAGATTGATGTAAAGCACCAAGTGGCTAATGTTCATACACAAAATGATCTTGTTAAATCTTTTATTAAGCAATTATAGTTAATTTCTTGACCATTACTAATGAGTTTTGAAGTACCCTTATCAATTTAGGGACATGTAATATTACATATGGCAGCTTTGATTTGGTTAAGACCGACTACTTATCATAAATACTCCCATTACAATTGGTAATTGTTAAAGAACCACATATATAACATCTAAGAATATTGGTTGTGATATGTATGTTCCTATTTCTCCACCGCAATGAACAAAAATGGGCTCACAAAGAAGACTAAAAATCTATAATGGTTTTGAATCCCCATCAATTATTAAATATCTTTAGCCAATGACAAATGATAGGTTCATAGATTTGTTTGCTTATTGTTATTTGAATGAAACAATACTCCCAACCTTAGGTAGAGATAAGAGTAAATTGGATCCATATAAAAAGGTGATTATGGGAATTCAACAAATTTATCTCATTTTGATTGATGATAAAACTTGTGTGAAAAAATAAGTTCAAAAGATTATACATTTACATGGTGTAGCTAATGAATTTCTTGACACATTCACTAGCATCAAGAAAGTGACAAAGTCACACATTCCAACAATAAATGCTCCGATGAACATTGTATTTCCTTCTAAGTTTTCAAATAAGACTCCAGAAAATGAAACCAAAGTACATCAATAGTATGGTAGACCACTTAATTCAAAACCTTTAAACTAAGAAGGATGAGAAAGTAGAACAACATGGGAAATGATATCATAAATGTCCCTTTCATTGAGGGAAAACATAGCAATGCCTCAAAGAATGATGACAACACCTCAGAAGATATGCATGATAACGGAGATACCAATAATCAAGAAATAGTAATAAACTATGTTTCCATTTGAGAACATGTTGATAGAAAGAATACCATAGTGGATGAAGTATTTGCGTACATAATTGCACGTGAAATGATGTTAAATGAGAATGATCTTGAATGAAGGATCATAAATGAATGTCAAAAAAGATAAAATTAATCAAAGTAGATAGAAGAAATACAAGTAGAGATAAAATTCCTTGAAAAATGTGAAGCTTTTAGACAAATGATCTTTTCAACAAAAGCCATAAAGCCTAAAGGATGAAATTAGGTTTTTGTGCACAAAATAAATGAGAAAAATGTAGTTATAAGATATGAGGCAAGACTTGTAGCTCAAGGTTTTTCTCACATATGTAGAAAATATTGTGAGGATACATACTCCATAGTTATTGATGCAACAACGTAAAGCTTTTTAATTAGTTTGATTATCTTTAAAAACCTGTATATGCACCTTATGGATGTTGTGAGCACATATCTATACTAATCACTTGACACATACATCTATATAAAATTTCCTAAATGACTTAAACTGTATAAATCTCAAAACTTAAAGCCTTGAGGAATGTTATCCATAAAAGTAATAGATAAATTTTATAAATTAAAGCAATATGGAGTTAAATATTATCTAATTGACCTATATATTTTCATCACGTGATCCCATTATTACAGTTTATGTTAATGACCTCAATATCATTAGAACAAATGATGAACTCAAAAGTACTACAAGCTATTTGATGAAAGAGTTTGAGATAAAAAGATCTCGAAAATATAAAATTTTGTCTCAGTTTACATTTTGAGACTTAAATGATGGCATTTTTATCCACCAATCAACATACACTTAGAAGATTCTAAAGAGCATGGAAAAAGCATGCCCACTCAACTCTTTAATGGTGGTTTGCTTCTTAAATATAAAGTATAATATATTACGTATTCATGAAGATAATATATAAATGTTTGGCCCTAGAGTATCATATTTGAGCGCAATTGGGACATTATTGCATTTAATTTATAATACATATGCCAACATTACCTTTTCTGTTAACTTATTATCAAGACACAAATTAAAGGCAACAAAGAGACACTGGAAGGGAGTAAAACATTTTTTCCACTACCTCAAAGGTACCCATGATCTCATCTTATTGTTCTATAGACATGCATGTGTCACTCTCATTGGATATGAATGCAAGATACTTATCTGGTCCACATAAGGTAAAATCACAATCTACTTATGTGTTAACATTTGGGAATAATACAATATTGTGGAGATTAACGAAGAAAATTGTGACTGTTACATCATCAAATCATGCGGAGTTAATTGCTTTTCATGAAGCTAGACAAGAATTTATATGGTTACAATTAATGTTCCAACACATACAAAATGAATGTCATATAAAAGTGACCAAGAATCATCCCATTTTAATATATGAAGATAATATGGCTTGTATCAGTCAAGCACAAGAAAGATACATTAAAGAAGGTAGAACAAAGCATATAACACCAAATTTTTTCTCCATACATGATATAAAGAATGTATGAGCAGCCAATGTCCAACAAATTTAATCATTTAAGAATCTTACTAGGTTATTCTTAAAATATTTGAAACTAAGAAGATTTGAAAAATATGTAAATAAGTTGGGGATACAGCATTTTTAACACTTATATTAAATTGAAGGGGTGAATGTTATACATATTGTAATCTTTTTTCTTTTATTTAATTTTGTTCCCATTATATTTTTATGACAATATTTTTAATGAAGTAATATATCTAAATTATATAACAAAATATGACAAGTAAAAATTCATGTGGAAATTTTATGGGTAGAGAAGATAATCGGGTTAAACGGGTCGAGCCATCCTTAGGTTGGGTTGTTTGTAGGTCACTTTCCTTTATAGGTGAGGTCAGATCATTTAATATTCAAGTTATTTCATGTCATTTTCTTGTGTGGGTCAGGTTTGGGTTTAGATCATTATAGATCCAAATTATATTGGGTTAATTTATTAAGTTCTGGTTGAGCTAGTTTAGGACTAGTGACATTATATTATTTCATATTAGCTTATCAAGTTAGGTCGGGTTTAGGTTGAGCAAACTTGTGCTCGAGTGATTTCATGTTTGAGATAATTTGATGGGCTGGGTTTGGCTTAGCTTAACAAATCAAGCATGTTTTAGATTTTGATTGGTTAGGTTGAGTTTGGGCTAGGATAATCCTAGATTAGATCACTTTAGATTTGGATTAAACCGTATATTCATCACCAAAACTAATACAACTTATCAACCTTGTAAGAAAGCATTAAGTTTAACTTTATATAAGTATGAGATTAAAAATGTGTTATCAACTGTTATTTGTGTAACACTACAAAGTTTTGGATTAGAAACTTTCATTTTCAAGATAATGCGAAAATGTTATTAAAATAAAACTGGGGGATGTTGTTGCCATACTAGTCATGAGAGAGGTGTGATTATCACCTAACCCTTGACAAATGTATGCCAAAATGGAATGAAAAATAATAGAATCTTGCTCTAATAATACGATAGTAATAATGATAGGGAAGAGAATATCATATATAAGAGATAGAAAGTTATAAAATTCAAGTATAGGAATCAAAGCTAGGAATTTAAATAACCAAAAACAACAAAATATCCTAACACAGTGAGTAAAACACATCTATCTAGTTAGATTAACTCTTAACCAACAAAAACATAAATCTATATCCCTAAGCAATAACCAGCTACAGACCTACATCATGATTGTCATTTCTACAGCTAAGATTATCTAGGAAGAGATTTTCAAGGCACTTTTGTTCATTATAGAGCTTGTGTTTTGATCATTTGAGTTCCAAGTAGAGGGTTCATTTTGAGCCACTAGATAATCAATATTAGTAAATTAGACCACTTGTACCTCTACAGTAGAACTATCAATAGTGGACCTACTATCCACTGTTACAAAAGTAGCAGTAGTAGAGGGTAGTTGTAGTAGAGGGAACTTGTCCTAGCAAGCGTATAGCCTAAGGAGGTTAAGGAGAGACCATAAGAGCCTTTCCCATTTCCCGAAGGATGAGGAAAGAACCAAGGTTTTGGAAATTATAGTAGAGGATACCAAGGAGGACAATCAAGTAGGCTCCTAAATTCCATCAGCCAAGCACACTTTGATCGATAGCTGGATTTGGTTACTGGTACATTTTTCATCCTCTTGTTACCACTACATGTGTGATTTGATTTAGGATAATCCTTTTATTTATCGTATCTAATAATTTTATTAATAGACTTGACTTTTCTCTATATACTAGTGTCTCTATATCTATGGTGTTTCCTTCTAGGGATATGTTGAATTTTTCTAGACTCTACTTGAATGTGACCTTAGAAATAAGCAAGGTAGAATCCTTCTGGATTTAGTCAAGATGGACCTATGGGACTTTGATGTAATCCTCGGCATTGATATATTGGAGAGATATGATTGATTGTGCTTAAGAGTGGGTTATGTTGCAGGGACCTCAGTGTGTTAGGGTCTCCTATATGATATGTAAGCCTTAGCCTACAACAAAGGTCATATCTTCCCATACACTATATTTGTTGGTGTAGAGAGTTTACCCTATGTATTTATGTGGAGTTTAGAAGCTTAACAAAGGTATGCCAGCGTTAGAGGATATTTCAATTGGTTGGGATTTTTTCTGATGTGTTACCGGAGGAGATACTAGGTATGCCACTGGTATATGAGATGAAATTCACCATTGAGCTAGTACCAAGGGCTGACTCATCTTCATAGGCAACCTACATAATGGCATCGGTATATTTGTGGGAGTTGAATTCATAGCTAAAGGAGTTAGTGGCTCATAGTTACATATGCCTAAGTGTATCTCTAAAGGGAGTACCCATCTTCTCTGTAAAGAAGAATAAGAAGAACAGTCTTTGCTGATGCATACATTATCAGGGTTTGAACCAGTTGACGGTGAAGAAGTAATATCTACTTTCAAGGATCAATGATTTATTTAATCAACTTTGGGGTGCTTCGGTATTCTTGAAGACCTGCTTAAAGTTAGGTTATCATCATCTATGAGTCACTGGGGCTGATATCATGAAGACAAATTTAAGACACGATATGGGCACTATGAGTTCAAAGTGATGCCTTTTGGGCTCACCAATGCACCTTTCATATTTATGAACTTGATGATGAGGATATTTTGGTTGTTCCTTGGTTAGTTTGAGGTGCCTTTCATAGATAAAGTTTTTGTGTACTATTGAAGTAGAGAGGAACATGAGCAACATCATCGCACTATATTATCACTCATTATAGAGAATAGCTTGTATGCAAAACTCTCCAGGTGTGAGTTCTATCTTAATGAGGTGACATTTTTGGGTCATGTGATTTTACTAGGAGGATAAGTCGCGTACCTGGCAAATATTTTGGTAGTCATCAAGTGCAAGGCTAACACTAGCATTTTCAAGGTTCATAGTTTCTTGGGGGTACTATAGGTGCTTCATTTAGGACTTCTCAAAGGTAGTTCATCCCTTAAAAAATATTTTAAAGAAGACTACTGGATTTCATTGGAATGATGCATGCAAGGGTACATTTCAAAATTTGAAGTGATGTCTGACTAAAACACCAATTTTGACTTTACCAATGGGATTATATGGGTTTGAGGTCTATAGTGATGTATTGAAGCATAGATTGGGAAGTGTTTTGATGTAGTATAGTAAGGTAGTGGCGTACGCATGATGGTACGGTAAGTCAGACTTATGTTGATTAAGTCATACTCAACATAGTTCCGACTTATGGTAAGTTAGGCCAAATAGCACAGAATTGGATGTGTTTTAATGCATCATGCTTAATAGAACTACTCAGTGCATGATTTGGAGTGGATAGTAGTCATCTTCATGTTGAAAATTTGGAAGCACTATTTGTATAAGACATAGTGGATATTCTTCACTGACCATAAGAGCCTCAAGTACATAATAGAAGGAGTTGAAAATGAGACAAAGGAGATGGCTAAAGTTAGTGAAGAACTATGATTTCAATTTGACCTAATATGAGGGTAAGGGTAATGTCATCGTAGATACCTTCATTATGAAGACAAAACACTCCTTGATATCTTGTGTGGTGGCTAATTGGTTGCTTGAGGAGCTCAGTGAGATGGGAAAAGAGTTGATCCGATAGGGTGATTTGGAGGTACGGATGTGTGCTTTGATGATTACATAGAATGTTAAGGTTAAGAGGATTTAGTAGAAGATATAGGACAGTCTAACCAAGGGCTTTCTTATTCATGAAGATGGTATCATTTGCTACAAGTATTATTGGTGTGTACCATAGAGTTATGTTCATCTAAAGAGTTAAATTTTAGAGAAGTTTCACTATAATCTATCTATCATCCACCTAGGAAAGGATAAGTTGTAAAAGGATCTTAAGTAGGTTTATTGGTGTCCTCATATGGAGCAAAAGGTAGTAGATTTCTTATTGCGGTGTCTGACCTGTCAGAAGATCATGATCGAGCATCGTAGACTTATAGGGTTGGTCTAACCTTTAGATGTTCTGAGATATAAGTGAGACCCTATCTCTATGAGTTTTTGTGCCAATGAAGTTAACCTAGAGCATGGATCAATTGGTTAATGTTTACATGAGTTTTGAAGTGAGTAGGCATGGTGTACCTACCAATATAGTCTCCAATAGGGATTTGAGATTTCTATCGCACTTCTAGGGAAAATTTGTAGGAGTTTATAGGCACAAAGTTGAGGATCAGTATCGCCCTTCATCTAGCTATAGATGGATAGACAGATAGGATGCTTTAGACACTCAAGGACCTATTATGGGCTTGTGTTTTGGACTTATAAGGCAGTTGGGAGGATCATATACACTTAGTGGAGTTCTCATACAACAACAATTATCACACAAGTATAGGGGTAGGACCCCTTGGTGCATTATATGGACACATGTGTCACACACCCTTGTGTTGAAGCGACATTACCAAAATTATTGTGCTTATACCAAATATGATTGAGGAGATGAATCAACAAGTTTAGTTAATCTAAAATAAGATAATGGTAGCTCAGATTCAACAGAAGAGCTATATTAATCATAGGCATCATAGTGATAGATTTAAGTTAGAGGACAAAGTTCTATTGAGGATCTAACCCACCAAAAGAGCACAAAGATTTGATAGTAAGGGCAAGCTGAGTCTAAGGTATATTGGTTCTTATAAAATTTTCAACAAGTTTGGAAAGATTGCATTCCACTTGGCACTTCTACCAGTGTTAACCCAAGTCTACAATGTCTTCTACATCTTGCACCTGAGGAAGTACGTTGTAGATCCTTCCCATGTCATCAAATGAGATGTGATCAAGCTTGACGATTTATTGTCCTATGAGGAGTTACCATTGCAAATTCTTAACACCAAGGTGAGATGAACCTATACAAGCTCAATTCCACTTGTGAGGATTATTTGGAGACACCATGTAGTAGAAGTGGTGACTTGAGAGGTAGAGAAGGATATGCGTGAGTCATACCCCGAGCTTTTCAGCACATGTGTATTAGGTTTGGGGATCTCCCTCTTTTAAGGGGGTAGTACCCGATAGTATAATATCAACTCCTATAGAATTTACCACCAAGATCATCTTTCCTGACATCTAATTTCTCTCTTTTCCAACCTTAACTTATTGACTTCAAGGATGAAGTCTCTTTTAATGGGATAGTGATATAATACCCCCAAATTTTATCTAATCTTAATCCTGCATAATCAATAGCTTAACTAAATCTAAATCTTTTATTCCAAGTAATTTACATTTTGACCTGACCCTAATCCTATATGATTAATATTTTAATCTTACCATGATTCTTTAATCACAATTTTAAACTTAATTCTAACTATAATCCCACACTTGTATTTCTATTTTCTCTTCTTTTTTTCTCCTTTTCCTTTTTCCTTTTCTTCTTCTCCTACCTAATTTTATTCCTCTTCTTTGGCTTGTGTGTTCCTTCTTTTCTGCCCCAACCAAGTTTCCCCGATCAAGCTTCCCAAAGATTGACCATCTATATATATCCCACCAAAATCTCTCTGCCTCATTTATTGCTCACCTAACTCACTCCCTCACTCCATTATCTTCGAGCACCACAACCTTCAATATCCTCTTCTTTTCCCTCCTTCCTCCTTTGTTCGGCAAATCTGTTCCTCACCAACACACCACTTGCCACCACTAACCACCAAGTACTACCATTTTCCCTAGAAACCAATTACTACAACCTCCCCATCAATCTCCCTTGTCGTCATCCAACCATCACCACCCCAAGACACTCCTTTTCCTCTCCCCGTTATGCTCTATTTAATTTTTTTTTCAGGTACGCGTCCGTGCACACCTCACATGCCCCAACCGTGCCTCTCTATCATGAAGCATGCATAGCATTGCACACAACTCGTGCATGTATTTCCTTCTTTCCCATGTACACTATGCCTTCTTAACCAATGCATGTATTGCATGCATGCCCATGCAACTTAAAATTTCATCTTGGTATATCCATGATCTCCCCTCAAGCATGCCCCATGATCTAACTTATAATCATCGTGCACCACTCCTTACACCATACATGTATCATCCTAAATTTTACTACTAAAAGATTTTATTTTACAGCATAAGCATATTACCAAATTAGCTAGGTGTTACCACTATAATTGATACAATCCTAGATTACTAAACCATACTTATATCAATCACAAGGTAAAAAAATTACAATGTAAAACATAATAAATAAAAAAAGAGAGAAACTTCATAAATGTGAAATATAAGTTGGAGATTAACTCTGATTATAATATCTAAAATACAGATAAAGGGATATCATGGATTTATGTGTCTAAAAAAGGTAACCAAGTAAGCTTTCATCTAGCTAACATGACTTTATGCCCAAAAACCCAAATATAGAAAATCACTCCACCCCAAAAAAAGCATCATAAGCCACAAAATCATCCAGCAAGTCCTCATCAACCTGAACACAAACATCAATGTCATATGCTCATAGGAATTAGCAGAACCCATGAAAAGGATGGTCAATACGCTGCGTATTAAGCAAGGTGATACAGTAGAGTAAAGGAAGTACAAAGGAAATAAGCATATACGTGAGATACATAAAACAATGCAAGGTAGTTATTGATACAATTTTTATTATTAGATATAACATGATCCATTCTTTTATTTACGTTGAGTTAATGGACCTCACTATTCTTAAACCGATGGAATATTTTGAATCACCTCTCAAGGAAAACACATCTGAGCTACTATTATCATCTAATGGAAAACATCCAACACCTCTCAGGAAAAAACGCACCTAAGCCCCTATTCGTAAACTAGTAGAACAATCTAGAGCACCTCTTAGGGGCAACACATACGTGAACTACTATTATCGTATGGTGGAATGGACCCTATACCTCGGTCTTGACTCATATAATCTTCCAATTTAAATAATTAATATCTTATACATTAGTTACTCATTACATCATATTATCATTCATGTTGAGTATAGGGTTCCACTATTCTTGATCCAGTAATTCAGTGGAACAGATGGATACACCTCTTAAGAAAAAACACACTTGAGCCACTATTAATATTCATTGGAACAGACTCACATAAATACCTCAACCCAACTCATATGATCTTTCACTAAAAATGATTAGTATCTTATTAAGTGTTAATTGTCTGAGGTCATCGTACAAGATTCAAACAAATATGCATGTCATAAAATTGATAAGCACGTAAACACAACCGCATAATTATCAAGGCAACCTCAAGTAATAGGTCCAGAATATTCTAAGTATAATTCTTAGCACACTGTTATTCCATTTCTCCTCCAAAATCACCAAAATTCCATTTTAAACCTTGATGGACCAAAATAACATTTTTTATCTAAACCTCAAAACATCATATTAGGTAACTTGTATTTTACGTAATCCATCATTTAATCCCATTACTTATGAAATATTAGATAACATCCTCAAAACTTATCAGGCAAAGATTATTTCTAATATTACCATCATATGACCATAATGTCCTCACAATACTTATATTTCCTAAAGGCCTCATGAATCCCAATATTAATACATATCAATCCACAATATTCATATGAGATATATAACTCCATAGTATATACAAAAATACCACGTATCAACATTATACTTCAAATGTATACTTTCACATTTTTCTCCCTTTCAAGATATCATATTATATCATGATCAAAATCAATATTATCCACATAACAAACAATATATACATATAAACACATAACATACATACAATCCTAACTATGACCGGTATCCTTACCAACAAGGGACACTAGGCTCTAAGAAAGAAATCCTAAACGACCTCCTCCAATATCATTGAAATCTTACCTACAAAAACAAGGATATTTCTTAATTAGAACTTAAGAATAAGAATTAAGGATAAAGTTAAGGTAAAGGAAGGTGGAAGTGGAAATAACCAAAATAATTGGAAAGCTCGGGTTGCATGGAAGCGTGGTTTAAGTTATGATGGTGATAGGGTGGTGTTTGAGTGAAGCATGGGTGTGCCTAGAAGGGATCATGGCTATACAAAAGGAAGGACATGGCCATGGCATGCATTGCATACACAATTTGAGAGCTGGGAAGGCACACAAGTGGGATGTGTGAAATTTACACAAGCATGCGTGAATTGTATAGGCAGAAATAAGGTACGCATGGCTATTAGTGGAACTATGCATAAAAGCATATAGCCAGGGCATGTGAGGGTGCACACTTGTGTACCTAAATTTTGTGAGAAGGCATGGTCGGGGCATGCGAGAATTGCATGACCATGTGCCTAATTGGAAAAAGAAATAGAGCACAATGGAAGGAGAGAGAAAGAAGGGATTAGGATGGTGATGGTCAGAGATGATGAAGGAGATTGATGGGGTGGTAGTGATGGTCACTTTTGCATGAAATGGTGTGATTGGTCGTGGCATATGGGGTGGTGATGACTACTCGATGGTGAATAGAGTTGGAGGATGAAGAAGAAAGATGGAAGTGGTTAGGGTTGGTTTTTGCTCGACAAAAAATGGAGAGTGTGGAAGGTTAAACATTAAATGAGGTAGAGTGGAATTGGAAGAGTATATATATATATGGTGGCGTACTTATGGTGAAAGAAAGAGAAGAAAGCATGTAGAGGAGAAAAATAGCGGGGGAAGGGGGTGCATGATCAAGGGGATATGGGTTGACAACAACACATCATGCAAATGGGAGTTGATGTGTTGATGGGAGGTAAGGTGTAGCTGATGGTAGGGTAGAGGGTAGAGGGTATGGTCTCACGCAGAAGAAGGGGAGAAGGAAGAAAAAGGATATCAGGTAGGTGAGGAAGAAAAAGGAAAAGAAATGGAAAAAGGAGGAAAAATGAAAAGGAAAAGTGTGTTAATGTTTAACATTAGATTAAAATTCTAGTGATTATCTAAATTAGGTAAGATTATGGTATAAATCATATGGGATTAAGGTTAGGTTATAGAGATATAATTTACCCAAAATAAAGATTAGGATGATGTTAACAGTTTAGATTAAGAAGTTAGATTAAGAAAAAGATATTGATTTCTTGAGATTATAATTAGGTTAAAGTAATAATTACTTGGGATTAAGCTTAGCTAAAATTTGGGAGTACATTCCACCACACTCCCACGCACCCCAAGCTCCTACACTTGTTTTGGTTATCCCTATGTCCATCCTCCTCTACCTTAAGTTTTTTTTTTGTATTCTTAATTAATAATTGTGTATTATTCTTGTTTTGTAGGTGATTTTTCCATGATCTCGGAAGAGGCTGGTTAGGCTTATATATGCTAACAGACATGTGTCTATTTTTGATAAGGACACATATCGTATATATGAATTTTATGTGAAATGTATATATTTACATGTGATATTATATTTGATAATTTTATATGGATGATTTTATTATGATAATTTTATTATATGATATCTTATGTCGTAAGATGAAAAAGTAAGGAGATTGTGAAAGAATGCATATGTACATATTATTGGATGGCATGAATCAATATATGTGGTATCTATATATAACTATGGTTATGTATTTCATTATGATGATTATGATGATGTGTGTGTGTTGAAGGTTGAAAATCATTAATATTAAGACTCGTAAGGTTTTTATGAAAATATACGTATTTTGGCTATGGTAGGGGTATAATAAATTATTTCATAAGTAATGTGATCATATGATTGTTGTGTAAGACAAATTATATAAAATGAGAGTTGAGGATTTTGGTAAAATAAGGGAATTTTGATCAATCAGGGTTAAATATGGAATATTTGTGGTCCTAAAAGAGAAATAGACTTTAAATACGCTATTTAGGATACTCAGAATATTTGGGATAATAATGAGTAGCATAAGTATAATTCTGTTCAATATGATGCTTTGTTTATAGAGGAGTGATTATTATGTATCAGGGTTGGACATAGAGTCATTTATCCAATTATTGCTTTTGGTATGGATATCCTTTGTAACTCTTAGTTCCGATGTATCTTGTTTATGTATTTTGATATTATATTCGAAATTAATCTCCAAACTCTTATCTAATGTTTATGAAATTTCTCTTATTTTTTGTTTATTATGCTTTAAGTCGTAACTATTTTTCCTTATATTCAATATAAGGATAGTATGGTAAGTCAGATTTATGTCAAATGGGACAATAACGCCCAACTATTTTGATATTACGCTAATGCTAAAACAAATAAAAATTTAAGTAGTAAATTTTTGGAGTATTACATAAGCTATGTCCCAAAAGCTACTTGCAATGTCTGCTAAAATTGTAATAAGAATCTAGAATCTTAGTCGAAGATAATGTCCTTGGGGTACCCTATAGTACCATACCATGTGCTTTCTGTAAGCATTGGCCAACTATTTCATACTCTAAGTTGAATTCATTAGTATAAATATTACCGACTTTATTAATTGGTCAACTATAACCCAAGTTGAATCTGAACCACTATAATTTCTTGGCAACCAAACTATAAAGTCCATCAACACGCTATCCCATTTCCAATCAAGAACCTCAAAAGATTGAACCAACCCTACTAGACACTTATTCTTGATCTTGACCTTCTTACAAGTTAAGCACCTGGACACGAAATCGGCAACCTATTGCTTCATACAGGGTTACCAATAGATCTACGTTAGGTCCTTATACAACTTATCCTCTTTAAAATTGACGTAATGAGACGCACCATGACCCTCCTAAAAAATCTTCTACTTAAGCTCCCTAAAACTCTAAGGAATGCACCACCTGCCTCTAAAATGGATACTACCATCCTCTAAAATTTGAAACCCAATGGCTCAGCCCTCTACTATAGCTTTCCTAATTCTCTCCAACTTAAAATCTTATAGATGACTAGTTTGGATTTCATCAAAGATGTTCCCTGTGATTGTGAGAGCACTCATCCTCATCTCAAACCTGATGATATTTATGCCCATTTCATAAAGCTCTTGTCATATCTGGTTTGAAATAACCAAAGAACCCAAATAGTACAAAGTCTTTCTACTAAGAGCATCTAATATAACATTGTCCTTACCTTCGTGGTAGGTCAACTCCCAATCGTAATACTTGACCAACTCTAGCCATCTCCACTATCTCATGTTTAGCTCTCACTGAGTGAAGATTTACATATGGCTCTTATGGTCTGTGAATAACTTACATTGGACTTCCTATACATATTATCTCTAGATCTTTAAGGCAAAGACCATGGAGGCTAACCCAAGGTCATGAGATGGATAGTTCTTCTCATGTTCCTTCAATTGGTAAGAAGCACACACCACTACCCTCCCATACTACATCAATATGCATGTAACACCCTGATTTTACTATTAAAAATTTCATTTTACAGCGGAAGCATATAAGTAAAATATTGGAGGTTACCGCCATAATTGACATAAGTTTAGTTTATTCAACCATCCTTACATTAATCACTAGGCTAAAACGTTAATAGTAATGTAAGGAAATTAGAAATGAAAGAGATATTTATAATACAATAATAAGTTTGGAGTTTGACTCTGAGATACAATCCAAAATACAAAAGAAGGGATACCATGGATCAAGAGTCAAAAAAGGTATCAGGGTAAATACATCTACCAGATAATATTACTTTCACCCAACCCCTAATATAGAGGAATTCAATCACCCACACATAAGGCATCATAGGTAGCATAATCATCTAGCGGATCTTCTGAGACCTGCACATAAGAATTAGGGTCTCCTACTCGTGAGAATGACTAGCACCCATAAAACGAGTGGTTGGTACACTACGTGCTGAAAAAGGGAAACAGTACTATTGATACAGGGATAAAATTATCACATGCTTTCACAATAGATAATAAGTGTACAAGCAGATAATTAAACATCTCATAAGACAGATAATGATACAGGTATCTTTATTAGGCATAATCCATTTTCATTCTTTTATATACGTTGAGTGCAGGAGTCCCACTATTCATAAACCAGTGGAACGGTCTGAAAAACCTTTTCAAGGTCAACACACCTAAGCCACTATTATCATCTAGTAGAAAAGATCTGAAAACATCACCTTCTCAAGGAAGAATGCTCCTAAGCCACTATTCTCCCTAGTGGAACGGGATATAGAAAAAAACAATACCTTGGTCCTGACTCACGTATTCTTCCACTTTAAATCATTAATATCTTTTCCATAGGTTATACTATGATATTTTCATTTCATGATGTGCAAGGGCCCCACTATTCTTAATTCGGTGAAACGCATTGAAACACATTCTTAGAAGAAAAAAATACTCCCCAGCTACTATTCTTTTCAGTGGAACGGAGATTAAAAACATTACCTTCTTAGGGCAGAATGCTCTCAAGCCACTATTTTCCCTGGTGGAATGGGATATATATATATATATATATAGATCACCTTGGCCCTACTCACGTTCTCTTTCACTTCAAGTGATTAGTATCTTATTCAAGATTATTTTACAAGCATCGAGTACATTGAAACAAATCAACACATCACGTAGATCAAGGTCCTCAACTCTCTTCAAACCCTAATTACATGCCCCTTAGCATTCATTCTCCCATATAGATTATTCATCTATCATTTACAAACATGTCATTCTCAAATATCATCATTATTATCATACCCATAATGCACGGTCTAGTTCCCATGTCATACACATACATTGATAATCTTATTCTAAGATATTACCCACGAAAATCTCCAAAAAAAAAAAATTCCATATATTAGCCATAATACCTCCCATGAGGATCACATGATTACCAAGTCCAATAAACAACCTCATTAGCAACATATTTAGAATCCAAATAACATTTAGATTTTACACATGGAATAATAACATTAATGTTATAAGATATTTTGCCCTAATGAACCATTATCTCATTGAAGGACCCCCAAATAAATAATAATACTTCCAAGCATTTCTCGTAATATCATTATCATATTTTAATCCTCCTATCCCATAATGACCAAACTACCCTTAAGAATAATAATAGCCCTTATTTTATACATTCTTGTACCTTCCATACACATTTTTTTCAAATCCACCAATTATTATCACACCTCATAAAAATACTTATGTCCACCTATCAAAGCCTATTTAGCCCATATTTCATGCCATAGAATGTATTCCCATAAATATGTTATTATCACAACAAAATCATAATGGTACCTCTTATCCATTCCTACTTTCTTTCAGCAACATAATTTCCATACTACCACAATATCATCACAAAATATCATGATCAACATATAATAAAACATATAATAAAACATATAATAATGATATCAAGAAAACACGCATAACTATACAAGCACATAACACAAAAATCCTAAACATCAAATAGTATCCTTACCAACTAGGACACTGAGCTCTAAACAAGTCAACCCTAGACTTCCTCCTTTGAGATTACCAGAATACCGCCTATGAAAAATAATAAAACCCATGGTTAGGCCTGAAGAGTTTAACCGAAGGAGAAACTAAGGTAAATATGGTAAAATAGAAATATCCATGGTCAAATGGAAGCTTGAGATGTGTGGATGTGTAGTAGAATGTGTGGTGGAGATATGGTAAAAATTTGGTGGTGTTTGGATAAGGTTTGGGGATGAAAATAGGGGTGAACAGCCAAAATGGGGTGGCTGCATGGTTGTGCCGTAGGCGCTGCACACCCATGCCAGGAGGAAGGATTGTGCACGGTCAAGTGGTGCAAAATGGTATGGATGTTCTCAATCACTAGGCAAATAGGTTGCAAGTCGAACAGCTACGCACCGGCATGTGTTTGGGACATGCGCAAGCATGCAACGGTGCATTAGTAGGCTATGGTGGGTTGCATAAGGGTGCGATAGGAAATTTTTGTGTTGCACGGCCGTGCACAGGCCATATATTCCTTAAAAACACTACAAGTCAGGAGAAGAAGAAGGGAATAGAGGAGTTGATCGGCGACGAAGGGAAGGTTGGGGTGACCTTGAGTGGTCAGCCCACCAGCTTTGGGTAGGGTGTGGTGGTGCATAGTTGTGTTGGTGGTGGAAATGGTGGTGTGCGGGCAAAAAAAAATAGGGCACAAACAAGAGGAAAAAGGAGAATAAAAGAGAAGGAAGAAGAGAAGAGAAGAGAGAGGCTCGAGCAGTGGCTTTTTGACACAAAAATGGTAGAGTGGAGGTCAAACAAAGAGGAAGAAGGGAGATTGTGGTGTGTGGGTGTGTGTGTGTGTGTGCATATGTGTGTTTGTGGTGTGAATCGGGGAAGAAATAAAATGCAAGGGAGGCGTGTGACGAGTGATGGTTCGAGTTCAGCATGAGGGGTGATGTAGGGAAATTATGGTTAAGTATTAGGAAAAATGGCAAGTGATGGGGATGGTTGTGAAAAAGGAAAAGGAGAAAGGTTAGGGGATCAGTTTAGGTAATTTTAGATTAGCTAAAAAGAGTTAGGATTAGCAGTAATTTTGGCAGGTTTTGATTTCGATTTAGAAAAATGTGCTTTATCTGAGTCAAGGTTTCGGATTCGATTAAAGTTTCGGGATTAAAAAATTAGGTTAATGTTAAAACAAGTTTTCTCAATATTAGAATAAAATTAGGGAATTAATAATGTAGGATTAGGCTAAGAAAATTTTTGAGGTATTACAATGCACCCTAGACCATGCTTGGAAGTGTCACTATACACATCAAATCCATCCATACCCGACTGCAAGATAAGCACTAGAGTTAAAGTCGAAATCCTCTTTAGCTCCTTCAAAGCCTAGGTACACTTATCATCCCAACGAAAATGTGATATCTTCTTCAACAAGGTATTCAAAGGATGAGAAATCTTAGAAATGTCTTAGACAAAATGTATATATTAGCCTACTAATCTAAGAAAACTATGTATCTCTTTAGCATTCATCAGTGCTGACCATTCCAATACTACTTTAATTTTGTAAGGATCCACTGACACACCATCCTTTGAAATGACATGTTCAAGGAAGGCTAATTAATCCAACCAAAACTCACACTTTGAGAGCTTTGTGTTCAACTTATGTGTCCTCAACAATGCCAACGTTTGCCTGAAATGTCACTTGTGCTCCTCACTATTCCTAGAGTAAATCAAAATATTATTGATGAAGATCGCAATGAACTATTGGTGTGCTACTAGATTATGCCGCTCATGAGAACTATGAACATTGCTAGCACATTTTTTAGCCTGAAAGATAACATGGTGAAATTTTAATGGACATACCTCATCTTAAAGGTTGTCTTTGGTATGTTTATCTCGGAAATCCTCAACTAATGATACCTGCACTTGAGGTTTATCTTCAAGAACACTGTAGCCCCATGCATCTAATCAAAAAGATCATCAATTTGAGGTAAAGGGTAATAGTTATTCACCAAGACCTATTTCAATCCTCAATAATCTATAAAGAGTATCAGCCCGCCATCCTTCTTCCATACAAAGATAACTAGTGATCCCCAAGGTGATACACGAGATCAAATGCATCCCTTCACTAATAACACCTCAAACTGAGCACAAAAATCTGTCATATTTGTATGCACCATGCAACAGGGTGTCTTTGACATATGCTCTGTCCATAGTAGAAGATCCATAGTGAAATCTGTCTCATGCACTGGTGGTCTGCTCAAGATATTATCTAGAAACTCTCGTATCAGTAGGATATCTTCAATTGACGAATCTCGACCCCCAAGTCCTAAACACTACATAAGTAGAGTGAGTACCCTTTCCATACCAATGTACCAAGCACAACAGTAGACATAATCCTCACCAAGGGCCTAAACTTGCATCTTCAGTAAGAGACCCCAGCACCCTTTAGTCCCTTAAGAACCACATGTTCTTATCCACAATTAATCACAACCCGATATCTCAAGGGCATATCTATCCCTAGAGTTACATTGAATTCACGAATTTCAACCTCTATGAAGTATATCAGACGTCCAACTACGCTAATGACTAAGGCCACATTCCTATATAGCCTAGTATATGGAATTTTATTCCCATACAAAAGCACAACAAAAGTCTCTATCTTATTAGAAAGAACTATAGTTGCCCTAGCTATGAAAGTGATAGAAACAAAAGAATGTGAATCACCTAAGTCAAATAGTACACATACCCATAATGACATCTACCTGCCTATCAACCTCATATTGATTCATCACATTCAAGCGAATGCTTGGAGGTGGTCCTACAATATTGCTCGAACCTTGTCATGGCTAGAAAGCATAAGGGCTCTAAACCCTCTGCTATGGAGCAGCCTTGCTAGCTCAACTATTTGTAGAATAAACCCTATGAGATGGCATCTTCTAAGCCACGATAACCTACTAGTGTGTCAGGACTTGCTGAATGTTGCCTCCAATACTCTGACACTTAAATTGACGATGCCCTAGCTTACTCCAGCTGTGACACTGAACCAATTGACTAGTACAATGGGCTCTTAGATTATTCCTAACACATCTCCAATAGAAAAAATGCACCACTGCCAACTGACTTAACTTCCCTCCATAGTGAAGGGAAGACCACAAATGGTGATTGTATGCAATCTAGAATTGCTTCTCTCTATCTTGGTGTTGACCGCCCTCACACCATTACTTAACCCCCAATTGAGCACTTTGGGCTTGGACAACTCGAAGGTATAATCATACATAGCTTGCAAATCCCCATTAACATCTATTAAAGTCTCAAACTTGGCCTCAACTGAAATTGATGAACATTCATCCGCTTATTAGTGTCGACCTCTAGAGAAAAATGGAATAGATCAACGTAAGAGTTGTAGTGCTCCTCCACTATAGACGTACCCTAATGTAGAGCCATGAAATTTCCATACTTCCCCATCTTTGGGTGTGTAGGGTAGAAATGGTCTCTAATCATCTCCACAAATGCGTCCCATTGATTTATAGTGGCTCCCCTCAACTACTGACTTATCCACCACCTGTCATCATGTCCCCGTAAGTGGAACACTCATATTTTCATGCATTTATCCTCCAAAAATCCACTAGCCACAAAGATCTTCTAGAAGTCCCTCAACTAACGTTCCAAAACATCTAAGTCCTCCTGGCCCTCGAAGATTGATGAGTAGTGATGATCACCCTATGAAGCGAATCCTTCGGTGGTAGAGTTGGGAAAGTATGTGGTGGTAGTGGTTGTAGAGCCTCCTCATGAAAAATTTGTCACTCCATATAAGCCCCAATTGTCTCCGTGAAATGATCAAGTCATCAGTTTGAGGCCATCAAAATCCTAACATACTAAATCATGTTAGAAAAGATCGATTATCAGTTACAAAGTTAGTATACATGCAGCTAGATCATATCACATAAGTCCAAAAGTTAGTTTAACTAAGAATTTAAAACCAACTCCCAACACAACCAATGCTTGCTCACAGATTACACCAAATTCTACAAGCTTAAACAAGGCCAAAGAAATTTATTTTTTAAAGAAACATCAATATTTACAGCTATAGGTTCTGATGCCAATTTATAATGTCCACAAAATTTTGGACCACTTTTTTTAAGATAATGTAAAATCATTATTAAAATAAAATCAGATGATGCTACCACCACACTTGCTATGAGAGGGGTGTGATTATCGCTTAACCTATGCCTCATGTAAGGCAACATGGAACGACGAACAAGAGAATTCATGCTCTAACCATACAACATAGTAATAATAAGGATGAGAATAACAATAACAAAGATAAGAGACAGTTACAAAATTAAAGTACAAACACCAAAGCCAAGAGTTTAAAAACCAAAAAGACTAAAAATATCCCAAAACAGTAAGCAAAACATATCTAGTAAGTTAGCCTAAATCTTAACCTACATAAATATAAATCTCAATCGAAAGAATTAAAATCGTGTGCTATGGCATAACGCGCCTACATGCGCGATAATGGCGAAGAAGAAGAAGGGCAGCCCAAGAGTCACGGTGCCTTCTCCGACGGAAATCACCAATCAACCTGTGGTGACCAATCAACCTGTGTTGCTTGAATCATCCCAAATATTTACTACAATGAATGATTCATATAATCGTAGTGATATCCCAATACCTAATGTTGTGTCGAAGGAATTGGAAACTCCTAATTGTGACCCAAAACCTTTTGTTGTTACTTGGAGTGAAATTGTTCAAACCAATCGACATCCATCTCAATTACACTCCCTATCCTATCAACCTCCTAATATGCAGGATGGTATTCTAATGGCGGAATTGAGGAAACATGACATTGACAATGAATCTTTATATTGGCAGAACACTATCGTTGGGATGGTCTGTGGTCATCGTCCTACTTTTTCCCGTATGGAGGCTTTCATTCGATCTACCTGGAATCATGTGACCCCTCCTCGAATTCATCTCCATGATGTAGGGTTCTTCATGTTTTCTTTTGATTCTATAGAGGATTGTAATACCATTCTTGATGTAGGTGCTTGGACCTATATGAATAGACCATTATTGATTAAGAAATGGCATCCAAAATTCTCATTTAGTAAGATAGAATTCCAATTTCTACCTTTGTAGATCAAGTTACCTGGTTTACCTCTACCTTTTTGGTATGTTGACAGTATTAGCAGGATCAGTAGCTGCCTTGGTAGAACCATTGGAATGGATCCTGTTACTGCAACAAAGGGCAGAATTTCATATGCTAGGGTGTTGGTCGAAATAGACAGTCTTCGACCATTGCCTGAGGTGGTTCACATCAAGAAACCTGATGGTTCTATCCTCCATCAAAGAAAGGAATATGAATGGAAACCAACCTTCTATTCCCTTTTCCATTAACCTGGTCACCTTGCTGATTTTTGCCCCCAATTTTCTATGAAGACTAGACAGAAAAAAGAGGTGGGTTGTGGTAAAGGATGGGAGAACTACAAGTCCTAATGGTAACCCTCCTACTACTAGTAATTTTGATGCTACTCAGGAGCATGTTACTCCAAGAATAAATACTTATGAAGCTCAACCTGGGTCAAAGTCTGCTTCTGAGACTTCCAATCAAGTCACGAGGCCTACAGCTATGATCAGAGGCTCCTCAATTATTACCAGAGCAAGGAGTTCTATGAGCTTACCAGATTCATCATCACATCATCCTCCTACTAATTCCTATGCTCCAAATTTAGATGAGACAGAAATTGCCTCCCTATGGAGAATAGTGACTGGTAGGATAGGATCAGAGATGATGCATGCTTTACCAGACTTCAATATCCATTTCTTATGACACTAGGTTGCTGGAATATAAGAGGTTTGAATGACCTCAAAAAATAGAAGGCAATAAGAGATAGGTGCAAAGAAAAATCTCTTTCTTCAGTTGGTTTGGTTGAAACTAGGGTGAAAGACATCAATTTTGATAAAGTAACCAAAAACCCGATGACTAATTGGAGCTGGCTCACTAATTATAATACACATTATAATGGCCGTGTGTGGTTAGGCTGGAATCCTCACTTTTAGACTATCGATCTTATTGTTGTTCATGCTCAAGATATCCTCTGTCAAGTTATAAATTATGCAGGTGAAATCCAATTCTACCTCACTATTGTTTATGCTTTTAATACAGGAGAGGAAAGAAAGGAGCTATGGAATTGGCTCACTACCCATCATCCTCATAACTACCCTTGGCTAGTTTGTGGAGACTTTAATATAGTTTTGAATAGAAATGAAAAGAGTCAATGGGAGATCCATACACATGATATGGAGGATTTCAGATATTGCTTAAATCACCTCCAACTCACATATCTTAGGTACATTGGAGCCTTTTACACTTGGTCTAATCGACGGAGGAGAGAAGAAAGAATATGGTGTAAGCTTGATAGGGTTCTTTGTAACTCTGAATGGATCCACTACTATGAGAATTCCTATGCACAATTCCTACCTCCATTCATCTCAGACCACTCAGCAATGATTGTTTCTATTCACCAGAATCAAGTACAAAGAACTCATGATTTCTGCTTCTTTGATATGTGGACCACAAATCAAGACTTCTTACCCCTCATCTCTGCTCACTAGTATCCAGAAGCTACCACAACTAATCTCCAGAATATTGTGACCAATCTCAAATCTCTGAAAAAGCTCCTAAAATAGTTTAATCAAAGAATATTTGGAGTCATTAGCAAGAGAGTGCAACTGGTAAATAAAGAACTAGAATGCATACAACTTACCCTAATTGAGAATGTCCAGGACCATACCCTCCATCATCAAGAGCAGCACTTACTCCAGAAATTCAATCACTTGTCCAGATGTTAGGAAATGTTCTACAAACAGAAGGAATGCATTCAATGGCTCACTTTGGGTGATGATAACACCAAATTCTTTCATGCCATGGTGAAGGGGAGACAAATTAAAAACCAAATCCATGCTCTGACTGATTCTGAAGGAGTTCTTTATACAGACCAAAGCAAAAAAAAATCTATCTTTTAAGATTTTTATAGAAGTCTATTGGGATCCTCTACATCTACTGCTATCCCTTTTGATAAGGATATTCTTGATAAAGGTCCCAAAGTTACCAACTCACAGCAACTAGCTCTTCTAGCCCCTATCACTTATGAAGAAGTAAAGTATGCAGTGCTTTCCTTATCCTCTAGCAAAGCACCAGGACTAGATGGCTATACCTCACAGTTTTTCAAGTCTTGTTGGGATATTATTGGTCCTTCTCTATTTGTGGCAATCTCAAACTTCTTTATCACAGGTAATTCATCTAGAAGCCTAAATGTCACTACTCTCATTTTAATTCCCAAAATTTCAAATGCTTCTTCTCCTGGTGATTTTAGACCAATTACATGTTGTAATTCTATTTACAAGATTATAGCAACTATTATCACCCACAGGCTCCAATCTGTATTACCTTCTCTAATAGGAGAAGCTCGGTCAACTTTCATAGAGGGAAGATCCATCTCAAATAACATTCTTCTACCCACAGAACTCATGAAGGGTTATAATCAGCAGCACTTATCTCCCAGAATCATGATTAAATTATATATGAGAAAGGCATATGACTCTGTCTTATGGGACTATCTTGAAAAAATTATGATGGAGTTGCATCCCCCCCCCCCCCTTTGTTAATCTCATCATGGCTTATGTGCCTACTGTTGGGTATTCCATTAAATTTAATGGTATTCCTCATCCTCCATTCCCTGCAAAAAAGGTTCTAGGAGATACTATTTCTCCCTATAGTTTTGTCCTAGTAATGGAATACCTCAATCGTGCCTTCCTCAATTTATGGACTCAATATTCTTTCTCTCCTCATCCTAGATGTAAAAAGCTAAGAATCATTAATCTCATGTTTGCAGATGACATCCTTTTATTTTGTAAGGGTTCTCATGCATCTGTGTCCTATCTTTTAAACACCTTTCACCATTTTTCCTGTATCTCTTACCTCAACATGAATACTACCAAGAGCCATATTTAGTATGGAGGAGGGTGTTCCCAAGATTTGAAAGATGTAATTTTTCAGGACTTTCAGATTCCTGAAGGGAACTTACCCTTCAAGTACTTAGGGGTACCGCTGGATGGAAAATACCTCTCAAAACAACATTATCAACCTCTCATTGAAAAGATTACCTCCAGGATGAGAACTTGGCAGAACTTGACAGAACTCTTACCTCAGCTATGTAGGAAGGTTACAGCTAATACAATCCATTCTCCTCAGTCTACAGACTTATTGGAGCATGGTTTTCCCATTACCAGTCCATGTAATCACTAAAATAAATGCATTATGTCATGCCTTTCTATGGTCAGGAAATGCTTCTACCTCTTGACCAGCTCTGGTTGCCTGGGAGTCTATTTGTGTACCTAAGCATGAGGGGGGATTAGGCCTCACTAACATTCTATGGTGGAATAGAGCTGCAATGTGTAAACACATATGGCATCTTGCTGAAAAGAAGGACCTTCTGTGGGTAAAATGGATTCATGCATACTACTTCAAAGGGGTTGATATTATGGACATTAGGGACAAAAATTCTGCTTCCTGGATATTCAAAAAAATCCTAGCTATCCGAGATTATGTTCGTGTCACATTACAACAGACCAACCTATCAAATATCATTCAGCATGGGAAATTTTCCATCTCAAAAGCTCATCATATTATTCGACCTGCACATAATACAGTGCCTTGGTTTCCTTTAGTATGGACTAACTACTCTCCTAAAAGGCACTCCTTTATCATGTGGTTGGCTGTCCTGGATAGGTTGAGAACTCGAGACAAACTTCAAGCCTATGGTCTACAGGTTGAGAGTGAATGTGTACTCTGCAATGTGGAACTTGAGACGCAGAACCATGTATTCTTCAACTGCTCATGTACTAAATCAATTTATCTTCCTCTTCTTTTAAAGATAGGATGTCGCCATCAAATTACAAATTGGCAAAATATTACTCATTTGACAATTAAAGGTGGTCAAGGTCCGAGAATCAGAAGATAATTTATTTGATCCTTACTCACCACCACAATCTATCACATCTGGATGGAAAGAAAACGAAGAATTTTCAAAGATACATCACAGCCTGCAAACACCATCCAGAAGCAAATTGTCATGGATTTGGCAAGGAGGATGAATAGGTTCCAACATTGCACTTCATTTAATAGTTTGATGAACTATATTGATAAACTTGGTTAAAATTTGCTTTACTCTTAAGCTTCTATTCTTAGCCTTTCAGGTTGTTATGTAAGAGATATTCTTTGTATGTTTTTATCTCTTCTTTATTAATGAAATATACATTTTACCTAAAAATATATAAATCTCAATCCTCAATCAATGGCCAGCTACTAGCCCATGTCACCATCCTCAATGTACTCTAGCTGAAAATCATAACCCAACAAAGTGTCATCTACTCATCAAAACAAAAGTTGGATAATCATAGTAATTACATAAATGTAGTATTAGTACGATGAAGTACTGGTAAAACACACTACCTAACATATGGTAAGGAATCATGCTTTACATTGAGGTCACATAATAATATGGTACACAACATGCCTAGAAAACATAACACGTCAGATCACGAGTATACATATGACATAGCAAGGCATGTAAAATTTACATAACTGCTCATAAATGAGGTTCAAGAATAAACCACAATATGTCATTATCCAAAATGGGGAATAGCGTATAACTAAAACTCCCATCACTACTACACAGTAGTCTTAGATGGCTTTTCTAAGGAATCTTCAACATCCACCCTACTTGGGATCCTAGGTATGGTGTATATTGATAGATGAGATTTATATGTTATTTTGCTAAGTAAAAATGTCATGTATTCCTCATTACTTTTATAACATGTAATATTTTCTCGAGTTTTTCTCTTTTGGATAGATTTTGTAGAAAAAGATAAAAATGAAGAAATTCAAAGGAGAAATCGATGGAAAGAGAAAAGGCAACAAAGAACACATCAAGAGATATAGAATCAATGGAAGAAAAGACTATAAATGAAGAATATATATCAAAGGGAAGATTGTGTTGAAATTTCATGAAGAAATAATGAAGGAAAAAGAAACACGTCCCCCCCGTGTTTCCTAAACACGGCCCGTGTTTTTCTATCAGCACACAATATTTTAGCACTTAAAATTCAGCATTTGGCCGAGAGTTCAAGGAAAAACACGGGGGTCCCGTGTTTTTGAATACGGACCGTGTTTTTCTCAAATTCTGTAACCGTTCGCGCAACGTTTCCCCGATATATTTCTAAAGTTTGAACATTCGAAAGGGTGGTTCGGGGGAGTTCGAGAATGGGATTATCTCTTTCTCTCTATACTCTCTAGATACCACATGTAATTTCTAATTCCAATTCTCTTTCTCTCCATTGTATTCAATTGAACAATCAACAATTTGGAATTCAATTTGATAAGTTCTTCTCCATTCCTCTTTTAATTGCAAGTTTTGATTTTTGATTGAATGCAATTCAATTCTCTTTGTTGCATTATTATTTTTCTTGTGTTTAGTGTTTCATTGTTAATTTATTTATAAGTATTGATGTTAATTATAGATTATTGCATTTAATTGTGTGTTATTGCAATTATGTAGATAGTATAAGGTAGGAGGATTTGATGACGGAATTAGGGTTTTGAATTTTGAATTCATGATTCTAGATGGAATTTAATTGAATTGATGGACGGAATTGAATGATCTCGCATCATAGATTAAGAATTTAAACTAATTAGACTGATCACCTATCTAGTTTAGATCTTAATCTACGCTAGGATAACGAAATTAATACGTAATTGTTAATTAACGTTTCCAGAGTAGCAAAAGATTAATTATTAATCTTGTCCATTAATTCTTACGATTGCATGATCCGAGCCTATGTGATTATGGTCGTAGTTGACTGCTTTCTATTCGTAATGCTGCCATTAATTGAATCTAGCGTTCTTAACCTAGGTTATTAATTGGTTAGGTGATAAATTGAGAGCTTATTTAATTTATTAGAATTGAGAGAAAGCAAAGAAATGAATTATTATGAGTTTCTACAGGTCAATGTTAAATCATTTAGAATATTTCGTTTCTCCATGATTATTTGATATCCTAATTCCATAATCAATACTTCCTTTCCTTATTCATTAATTAGTGAGTACAATGTTTTATTATTTATCTATAGTTTAGATATTGATGATAGAATTATATGTTATTACATAACCAGGGTTTTAACATCGATTACAGAATTATTGATTATATACCATTCCTTGTGGGTTCGACTCCTTCTTGCCATATACTACGTATTTGGGAATTAGGATTTATTTATTAAATTTGTTGTGCATACGACAACACACCATATATGCTAACTTTTGCGTCTACAACACCTTAAACAAGTTTATTGAAATTAAACCATTGTCTATATCCAAGAATAGGATGAATATAGGAACGCAACTCCCACCATAATAACACTAGTGCTAAGGGGCTTCTCTCAGGGACCTTTAATATCCATCACACTCGGCGCCTAGGCTAAAGGGCACCAAAGATAACCAAACCCTAAGTATGCATACTAGGAAGGCCTATAAGATTTCAATATTTGATTCCAAAGATTAATCCAGTGGGGTGCTTTAATTATTAATACCAAATGCTAACAAGGCATAAAATCCACCAAAGTGGGTGTTCAAAGGTAGCACCAAACTTAACCACACAAGACACCATAATATTATCATATTGATCTTCATTAAATTCTAATTAAGCATGGGTGAAATCATGACTTAATTGTTACAATTACCTAGAAAAGTTAAGGTAGAAGTCACAAAAAATAAGGACATCAAATAATAAATAAGCATGGGAAACTCAAATGGAACAAGTCAATTAGTCGCTATGATCAGTCAACTAGTTTGGTTGCAACTAGTTGATCAGTCCATAGGACATGTCGATTAGTCTGGGCGCACCAAACTCGTGAAAAAAATAGAACACAACGAAACCATTAGGCTAGTCGGTCCAACTTATCAACTGTAGATGGAAACTAGCTAATTGGTTTGGTTAAACCATTTTATGCATTTAAGTAGAGGCCAAAACCAATATGGTTGCAAAAAAACCACTTAATGGGTTTGGAAAACTATTAAATTGTTATTTGGGACCATTCGATTGGTTCATCAAAACAATCGATTGTTCAAGCAACTAGCCGATCATGACTAGCAATACATGCAATTGTTCACACAACCAATCAATCAATATAACAAACCGATCAACTAGTCTAAGTGAAACAATGGCCAAACCCACGATACACACATAATCAAGATCACCAATCTTTCTCAAATCAACCCAATCATGTTTCTATGTTGTTGAACATATAAAAGACATACTCCATATATGAACTCACATAAAACATGGTAGAAACTGATACTTAACAAGATCATGCTTCAATTTACCAAACGCGTGCATAATATCAAAATACTCAAAATATGCTTAAAGTTTTAGAGATGAAAATGTTACCACATGCTCAAATATAAGAACTCAATTAACACATGCACATCATAGAAACATACCAAGAACATAAACCCATGACAAACAACACAAGACCTTATTCATATTAGAGATAAGAAAGCCTTACCTCTAAACAATTCTTCTAACATAATAATATTCCTAAATTGATGGTTTTCTACCAAGACCTTGATTTCCTAAGAGAATCAAGAGTCAAAACAATTAAATCTCCTTTTCAAAAATCCATTGAAATTGAAAATCAGAAGAACATAAACATTTATTAGCATTTCTTTCAAAACTGAAATCAAAGAGAGAGAAAAACAAGATCTTCAACTTTCTCAAAAACTTTAATCTTTCTTTGTTTAAAAGGAAAATGACAAGACATCTAAGACTATGATTAGGAAAAAAGAGATAAGATAAGGATTCGACCAAGGAGGAACCAAGAGGCAACCTATGTTCTTTTCCTATACAAAAAGAAAAGGGAGAAAAGGTGAGGAAATTCCAACACTAAGATATTTTGATCCAAGGAAACGAAGAAGGAAGGCTAGTGTTGAGAGTCAAGGAGAAAATGAATCAAGATGGAGGTTTCTCAACCATCCTTATGCTAAAAAACCAAAAGGGGGGAGAGAGGAGAGTTGTCTTTATGTTGAGTGTGGAGGATTGAGGAATAAGAAGGTAGATGATGAGTGTGATGGAAATAGAGTGAAATAAGGTGGATGGCAACGAGTAGGTAAGCCAAAGGAAAGGGTGGAGCTCCATCTACATGCAACCACTGGAGGAGAAAGGAAAATGAGGAAGACTAAAAGAAAAAGAGAAATAACTTAAAATTATTTTTGAGAAATATTAGCTAAATAAATTTATAGAATGATCTAAATAATATAAAAATAATCCCAAAGCATCTATATATGCTTATTACCATAAATAAATTCTAATTAAAAGTTTTTATAAAAATTAGAAAGAGATTTGAAGTCAAAATCAAAAAATGATATGAAATTGTAATACAACCATTTGATCAATTTACGCAAATCAATTGACTAGTTTATCAGGGAATAAAAGTGTCAATCTCTAAGCGTACTAGTTGATTGGTTGTAACCAATCGATTGATACGTCTGAAATTACTATTTTTATTAAAATATCAAGCCATTTTCAAACTAAAACTAATTTATTTTATATTAACATAATTTTAAACACATTTTAAAGGAGTTTAGAATGGGATATTACAATTTATGTATTATTATGACGTTTTAATATTATGTTTTTATATAAAAAAATAAGTTTAATTAAAATATAGCTGCTGAATAAGTATGTCCATAGTAAAAGTAAGAAAAATAAGTAAAATTTATAAAATAATATATTTTTAAAAGTTTTAAATAAATAATAAGATATATATAATTTTTTTATTATTATAATTGATTAACATCGAATTTAAATTTATCAAGTCGGGTTAATAGCAGGTCAAATTGATGGCAGATTAAGTTACAGATTGAATTGGATTCAAGTCGGATCGATTATATTCAAATCAACATCAAATAGGATCAACTTTAAATTAAATCAAACAAGTCAAATTAACTTTTATCAACTCTAGTTCTATACAGACAACTTCACTTGGGTAAACTGAATACATAATTATACTTGGATGAATATTCACCTTATTTATTACTATATTCGTATAATGTATATATAAATACTTCTAATATTTATAGGCTGTCTTATGTATATAAATAGCTAACAAATCAATATAAATTTCAACTTAAGAATTACTAATATTTTTACTTATTCAAAAGTTTACAAAGCATTAAAAAGTTACATCTATCTTATTCCCAGGTCATTTTAAATTCCAGACAATTTTTACCGTCAAATAATACATGTGTATAATTAATTATTTAAGGGAATTAAGGTACGTTCGTTAACAGATACATAGAAACGCGTAATGTAAGTACGGATGTGAGACCCTGTACTCAAATCCAAACCTGCCATAATTTTTTACCCCACACCCATATCAACTGTCGGCTAAAAATCATCAGATTTAGGTATTATCAGCACCGTCGACATCCCCACTTAGAGAAGGATGGTTAGACGGTAAACCATAATTTTAACGAACATTAAAGTAGTCACATAATAAAATAAAAAATGCTTACAAATTTACGATCAATGTCCCTAAGAACGAATCGTACGCAAGAATTCTTGCCACTAAGTGGGTATATCGTGCATTTAATTACAACATATGATGAAGTAAAAACATTTGTACAATCTTCAAGCAGCTCGTGTGAGTTCTGTATCCACTTTTCCTTTTCTCCGACTTTTCCCAATTACAAGTAGCACACAACACAACTTACAGGTAATAGACAAAGGACTAGCGAAATTCCAGCTATAAGGATCAAGAATATGTAATGGCCCCAGCTAGTACTACAAATGACCATTTCAATAGCCGCTACACCAGGAAACAGGGCAGGTTATCTGCACCCATCCCACAGCAATCATCTCCACTTTTGCCAATCCCTTCATTCAGAAGAAAAGCCCTTACCAGCTGGCGAAATTCACGAGGGATACAATGACTCGCCGTTCCTCGTCTGCAAGTGCTAGCTTGCGGGCCCAATAGAGCAATAGAAGCAAGCAGTTCCAATAAAGAAACATAATTGGAAAATATCATCCATCCATCGATTCATGCAACCAAGATGTCAAGCTAAAGTTCCTTCTGCAAACTCTCACCAGGACCACATCGAGCTGCTTGGACTTGAATAGCGAACTGTCTCTGCAGATCCCTGAGTTTTTCTAGCAATTCCTTGATACTCGGCCGACACTGTGGGTCACTGAGTTTGATAGAACAGTATATTAGTACACTAGCTAAATATAAGAAGCCACGGATGTAGCTTTGGGGACATTGAGAGAAATTAGGGAGGAAATAGGAGACGCGTACTCATCAATAGAAAGATCAGGGAAGAAACAATTTAGCGCCCGATTCAAGTGGTCATTCACTTAAGCCTAAGACCATAAAAAGGCGAAGGACAGCCATAAAAAGTGCACTTACCATCAGGTGAATGCTAGGCGGTATCTCTACATAGTAGAATTTATTAAGAGCACTGTTTTCATGTAACTTGGAATTTTTACTCGCATAGCTATAAGGAAACAAAATACCAGGTTTAAGGTTCTAGCGATCACATGATTCTGCTGATCAGATATATATACACTAACAATCATAGGTGGTTGGCTTGTGGCACAAGTTCCTTTTTCTAAAAATAAAACTAAACAAAGCGAAACTGCTGAAATACAGAATAGTTATAAACAATTATTATTATTTTCCCTCTTTTCTTCTTTCAACTATTTCTTTCGGTCTTTAAATTTTTGTTATTCTTTTCTTTTGACTACTTGAACCTAACAGAATACATAAGCCAACAAATGAAGGCTTCATTTCAATCGCTTGTGTCTTCTGCAAATCTGATTATGATGGAGAAGGGTTAGACAACGGATGCCAAGATCAATCAGGGGTGATGACAAGGGAGTAATTGGGAATCCTCCAAAAAACAACTTGGTGGGCAAAAAAGGTGATGACGCAGCAAGCGGCTTTTTTCTCTGGTGGATAAAATGGCAGTTATGATCAGTGGATTCAGGGCAGTCACGGGAAGCCTATGTTGCTGGAGTCCATAGATTCGTGGGAATTCAATGCAAACAGACGTCGAGTGGAGAAGCAAAGTAAAGCTAAAGCTATGTAGGTCAAGCGGGTGATGGCTGGAGTTCAACAGTAGACGTTCGCATCCACAAACAGAAACAAGAAGATTACTGGTAGGGGAGGTGTCAATGGCTCTAGGCACGACAACACCTACCCGCAGTCAAAAATGGCCGGACAAAAGTGAAGACATAGAAAGTGGCCAGCCTTCATTGTTTTGTTTGGTAAATTTTTTTGTGGGTGTTTGTGTTCTACAGCTAGTTAGAGTGACATATAGGCTTTGGTGATGGGATTTTGGTTGTTTGGTGCGATGGATGAGTATAATTTAGGATTTGGTCGAGTGCAGTTATCCAAAAGTAGAATAGTGACTGATGGGGTCCGGTAGCAGGGGTGTGAAAATTGGTTGGTGAGTAGTGGTTATTTGTTTGAAAGCGATGGAAGTGTGTTAGATTATTAAATTATAACATAAAGTTAACTCATGTCTAGAGTAGATACGATGAAAATATGATATACTGGAAGATATTTTACACAATCTTTAAGTTCTTGAAAGTGTTCTATATGATTTAAGCACATTCTTCAATTAAAATTGAATATTAGATGGTTTCTTGCACTTCTGAGATGAGACATATGCTAACACTTGGATGATGTGTCAAGATGCTTATGTGGCATATTCAAAGAGTCCAAGTCAGCATTTTTGAAGTTCCAATGAAGGCTAACAACCTAGAAGTTTTTAGAGGTGGTTGTTAGTTGATTGGGAGTTGTTTTGTATTTTGATATCTTTTATTGCTTGGCACCAATTGGAACATCCCTAATGAGCTGAATTACGTGTATTAACCAGTCTAAATGAAGGTTGTTAGTTAGTTAATGACATGTGACACAATGTTACATGGTCGTTAGGGTTGGGTTGTTAGAGTTTGTTAGCCTATTTTTCCATATGGGCTAATTGAGAGCTATGAATTCTGTAACAAACATTGTGAAACTTGGCTTGACTTAGTTAGAAAGTTTGTTAGGCTTTATCCCCTATATATATAGGTTGAATTCTACATATAAAAGACAGATTGTATTGAGTTGAGAAATCAAATAAAAGTCATTATTTGTAAGTACATAAATTCCTCCATCTTTGTGAGGTTGAGTTTCTTTCTTTAAAGATAACTTTGTATTTTTCTTCAAAGTTCCCTATTGGAGTCTACTTTGTATTTTCTTCTTTAAAAATCTCATCTAAGAAAATATTTGTGAATCCTTAGAAGATTAGTTTGAAGGTTTACGTTGTTTTTCCTTCATCTATATCCATTTCCTATTCGTTTTTACTTCTTTATATTTATTCTTCCACAAAATTTTGCCTTTTTCAAATGGACACATAATAAACTATATCAAGACAACTATGTATTAATTATTTGGATTGTTACCTGTAAAGTTCAGTTTAATTGCTTATATAGAATTAAAACTCAAAAGGCTTTGGAATTGCTACAGCACTTCATGCCATCTAATGGAATCATATGTGTCTTAATTCAAATCAAGAGGCACTATATCAATGTGTCGTTTCAAAAGGCTCTATATCACTGTGTAGTTTCAAAAGGCACTATATCAGTGTATAGTTTCCATACAACTAAATATCGCACCTGATACACAATATTGGTCGATATTTATAGATTTTGGGTTAGTAGATATGCAAAATTTGGGATACGCGACCGTTTTAGAATTTTACATATTTATCGGTAAATTATCGATCATTAGCCAGTATTTACCAATATTCGCTAATATTTGTCCATATTTATTGTGGAAAAAAAAAATTGCGACTTAACAACCGCAACTACGATTTTATTATCTTGACTTTCATTTGAGATAGGAACAATTTTTTTTATATCCAACATGTGAACAATAGATTATTCAATAAATAATAATTTAAAGAAAAAAATAATTATGATCAACAAGCATTGTTGCTCTTCAATGCGTCTTATAGTCATCTATAGACACCCAACAATGAAAGATTAAGAAAAATTCTGTTTTTAAGTCCCAACTATTCAGACTAAATAAAAATTCTTGAGAGAGATTATGTGAGGGCTCTATTGTATGAAAGAATTGTTGCGATAATATCACCTTCGAAATAATGTACTACATGCCTTCAGGCTAAATTATTCCATCCAAATTTCCTATTCCTCTCACAATCTAAAGGTAATATTCTGATGGAGACAGATTTTACTTCGGCGTTCAAAGTGGCTAATCAAGATTTAACAAAGTTAAATGAATTTAATGCAAGCAATTTTGCAAGATAGAAAGACAAAATGGTGTTTCTTCTTACCGCCTTGAAGATATTCTATGTGCACGATACAAGTTTACCAAACTAGAACCAAAGTCATATGATAGAAATGAAGTCAAGGCACAAAGAAGATATTCTTCAAGAGCGTGGTATTTTATCTTAGTGTTCTTGCCCCTATACTCCTCAACAAAATGGAGTAACAAACCAAAGAATCATCACCTTCTTGATGTTGTGAGAACTCTATTACTTGAAACTTCTATTCCTCCTCATTTTTGGTGTGAAGCATCATCCTTCGTTGTGCAATTAATTAATCGACTTCCTTTCCCTACCTTACATAATGATTTTTGAACATTTAGTTTTCCTCTGAATTACTCCTCTTTTTAAGTTTTTGGATATGTGTGTTTTGTTCATCTCCCTCCTCATGAGGGGAGAAAACTCACCACTCAAATTAGCCAAGTGTGTCTTCCTCCGATATGCCTAAAATCACAAGGGATATATTTGTTATGATCATCTTATTTAAGGAAATTGTATTACTCAAAATTCTATTTCATTCTTTTAGAAAATCAATCCTATTCCTACTCCCGCTTCCACCACTTTAGAAACGCCTTTGGTGTATGTTCTTCCTTCTTTTTTCTTATCACTCTACAAAACACGAGAAATTCAAGCTAGGTTTGGTTCACACAAGATGTCATGCAATGATTCTAGAACATAATTCAGCACCACTTGTAGCCCCTAGTGATCCCACTCCGCTGATTGATCTTGATAACATCGAAGAACCACCTTCTCTCTAACGTAGCACTCGAATACCAAAACCTCCAAATCGGTATGGTTTTGAAAAACTAGTTTCATTGTCCATTCATAGTTGTTTAATTTTTTATTCAAATCTTACAATTCTACGATCCAAAAATCATAAATCTTATGGTAAAATTATTGTAAAATTAGGATCAATAGAATCTTATGATCACATGCATAATTTATAAAATTATACATAGAGGTGGCAAACGGGTCATTTGGGTCAGGTTAGGGTCGGGTTGATATGGGTCGGGTCAACTTTGGTTTACTATACAATCGAGTCGGGTTCGGATTCGGGTTTAATTCGGTTCGGGTGTGTTTCGGGTTGTGTTGCTTTGGGTCGGGTTCGGGTTCGATTCGGGTTAAGTGACGAGTCGGGTGTGATTTGGGTCGGGTCGATGCTGGGTTCTTCGGGTATCTCGGGTTCGGGTTTATTTCGGGTTTGACTCAGGTCTATAGAATTCGGGTTAGGTTTGGGTTCGGGTCACTACATGTATTGGGTGTAAATCGAATTAACTAAGTGTCAAATTTATCGGATTTTTTGAATTCGAGTCAAATCAAAAGGCTCAAATTGGATATTATGTATAAAAATATGAATCATGACTAAGGACAAATTAGAACATAAAAAATGGAACTTGTATGAAATAAATCATATCAAATTATTTTTAATTTTTACAAAATTAACTTTAAGCATTTTTAGAATACTAATAAAATCTTTGAATACACCGCCATCACAATTTAAAATAAGACAATTTTTTCCTGGCCATAATAATGCGATCTTATCCTATTATTATTAGTTTGGTTTTAGCTTTTTATGCTATGATTTTTTAATTTCTCAATGTTACATTGTCACTATATTTCATTTTCAATAATAATTTTTAATACATAATAAATAAATATGTAACAAATTAAAATTACAATCATCAATAACTTAGTGAAAAATAAAATATCAAAGTTGTCTTATGATTATAAACCCTACACCACTTCCAATGAATTTGTCACAATGCCTAACTTAGTAAAACAGTACTCCATCATAGTACACTAAATTCTATATTGTATGTCTAATATCTTAAGACAATTATCTATATTATAAATATATCACTAGATATTTATTACTGTCACAACATAGCTAATAACTAATAAGTGACAATACATCACCTTTTACACCTCAAATCGCAATTACAATTTTCATGATTTCCTACATTACTTTTCGTGCATTGTTTATGTTCAATTTCCATCAACATGCATATCATCTATTTCCTTCATTCTTATAGTTGCCTACATAATGTATCATGCCCTTCCTTTGTTAATTATTTCATTTCTTGATATTACAGCATAATATTCTAGTAGCAAGTGCATGGTATCCTCAATAATATTATTTCGTCACTGAATCAGTGCAGAGCCCTTTGATTAGGGATGTACACGGGGCAGATTTTACCTAAAACCCAACGGATTTTATCCGACGGATATTTAAACAGATATGGATACGGTCATACACGGATATGGATGATTGAAAAAAATATCTGTCGGGTTCAGGTACGGATACAGGTATGGGAAATCTATACCCATCCCCATAACCATATCCGTATCCATATCCATATCCATACCCGTTTACCCGATATATAATTATCCTTTTACCCTTAATTTTAAAATAAATATATTATAAATTAAGGTTAAAATTATCATTTGCCTTAACTTTAAATAGGTTTATCCGTCAGGTAATGGATTTATCCGGTGGATAATATCTATTAATGGGTAAATGGATAATCCGTCGGGTAATGCCGTAATGGATATCCAACTGATACAGATATGGATGTGTTAAGGGATATAAATTCGGGTACGGGTACGGATTTTCTTAACAGGTACAGATAAGAAAATGGGTATACCCACCCCGAACCCGCCCCGTTTACATCCCTACTTTGATCTCTTCTTATTTCCATTCATTCAAATAACCCATAATAGTATACACGTCATTTTTAACGTCTCATCATCTAAGTGTTAGATTATGAAATAGACCCAATTAAATTCATTGCCTTTTCATAGTGTACAACTTTAGTATGGATTATCATCATCCAAATAAAACACTTCGGCAATGGGGAAATCTTTAATCTCATGCACCAAAGTCTAAGTTGCTTGTTCACAGATCTCACACAGTGGTTTATTTGTACCTTTCTCACCCAACCTATTTTTAGTTAATAGCTACTCCTTAAAAGCCTTTGATTCTTAGTGATATTCTTAGTGAGGATTGTGAGGTGCTAGATTTATTGTCATTGCAAACTTGATGATGATGGTGACTCATCCTTGGCTCCCTTTAGATCTTTTAGCTCAATATCATGCCTATCTAATATTATCCCTAGTTGGTTGTAAATTTAATAAAGCTTTAAAATATCCAATAGTTTCATAGGTTGTAAAATAGGTCCTAATAAATTTGTATTCTTTTGTAAAGAGCCACGATCTAACAATTTCATGATATAACTCACATGTGTTGCATTTCAATAATTATGAACTCATTTTCTAATCTAAACCATTTGGATGAAGTCAAAATTACCCTTTATTATAGCTTACTCATGCATCCTCCCGTACCCATATATCTGACTCATCTCCAACTTATCACACAAAATCTTCTTCTAATAGTTGTTTCCTCAAACATATTATTTATCCTTGATTTTTTTATGAGAGATGAACCGACTTGATTAAGGCCTAAAAAGCCCACTTATTCTTTAACTTTTTAATTTTTACTTATACTGACCATAGTTGTTAATATTTAATACAAGTTCTATATATCTTTAAAGTCATTTATTCCTTGTTAAATTACAACTAAATTGATCAAATTTGATCAATTAGTTTATTATCACTTATATTATAGATTTGCTCTTCATATTTATAACTTATAAGTTTGGCGACTAAGATGTTTGATGTGGTTTTAAATGGAATGGATTGAAATTTCTAGTAATGTGTTGTCATAGATTTTATATCTCTATGATATGCTAAGATACTATTATAATTATATAAGGGAAATTCAATCTACAATATGAAAATATTAAATATTCATATATAAAATAAATCAACATCAAAATAAATACTAGAAATATAATTTATTTAATGAGTTAACTCAATTTTAGTTGGTTGCAATTATTATAAATATCTCACTTGTCATTAATTTAATTACAAAATAAAAGCTACCATCGAAGATACACATTTTAAAGTAAATTTATAAAATTATTACTTAGTTACCCTTTTATATTAGTAATTAACCTATTATACTGTAATTCCATAAACGAATTGATAGGTTATCTTTCAAGTTTCAACCAATCTTTATTTTTAAGCTCCAACATCATTAATCATCCAATAAAAAAAATTTAAAAGCTGTGAATAAATTACATATATAATTTAGTCTCAAACTTTAATTAGGGTTAGAAATATAAATAACTTGTATCTTTAAATTAAATGATAATTATAATTAATAATAATATTATATATATTATTTTTTGACTTGTTTTATTTTTTATACATTAAATACCAAATATTTTTTAATACTTTGTCCCTTCTTAAATATTTTACTTCTTATTTTGCTAAGCCTCTTAATTTTATATTAACTATAATGAGATATTAGTTAAAATATTTCTAATTTTCTATTAAATTTATATGTTTCTAATATTTCACCTATATTTTATTTTTTCCTAAATAAAATACCTATATCTTATTTTTCCACCAAATATAATATACTATTTTTATTTTTTACCCTTATTTCTACGGCACATTATTACTTTATTAGTTTATTACCTGCAGGCTGCAGAGAAACTCGATCGATCGATCCTTCTGCCCCCCAATTTTCTCCTAAAATCTCTCTCCCTGTCTCATTCCTCATTTCACTCCACGCAACGTTGGTTTCATCTCAATCAAACCATCCTCATTCGTTCCTCATCGGTGGTCACTGGTCAGTGACTGTCTGTCTCTGGTAGTCTGGGTTCACTTGATCACTTCTTTCGCTCACACAGGCACAGGCCGCACACTCACAGGCTGCAGGCATACACACAGCTCACTGCATGAATGAGTGTGTGTATATGTATTAAACTATTGATAGTTTGATAATTCATACTCTCTGACTTTCCCTTCTCAAGCCTCAACAGTTAGCCGACTCAGCCATCTTGGGCCTCTTCCTCTACAGTCTGCAACAGCAACGACACGCACACACACTACACCACCGAGCGGCGAACGCCAGCCAGTGCAACCACCTACTCCATTTCTGCGGCTTTCGGTGTGTGTATTACTCTATTGCCATGCATTTGCATTCGATTGTATCATGCTCTCAGCATGACAGCACCATTTGGCGAATAAATTATGGATTCTTGTTGGCTGTTGCTTATTTTTGAGATAATAACATCCATTTTTTACTCATTCAGTCAATCAATCATTCGTGTAAAATATACACTACACGCAGCACGCATGGTACATGCAGACACAGCACTCAGCGCCAGCGGCATCCCTCCTCTGCAAGAGTCTTCATGGTGAATTGGTGATCAGGTGATGGCACCCATTATCATATCCAAATTTATTATTATTTTTACCTATATCCATTTTTATATTTATTTACACACATTCATATCCTATATCTGTTTCTCTTTCGAATGTTACTCACCATAACAACTCCCTCCTCCCCGAAATGAGACATTATATAACAGACACGACATGTAACCTCGAATATGAGGACTATACGTGTATACGCTGTGGAAATTTTCGATCGAACTCTTCAATTCCCTTCCCATTCATGAAGGAAGTAGCAGCAGGGGAAAATAGAGAAGAATAGAGGGGGGGACAAACCTCGTTACCACAAAATTGCAACGCTTATAGAGCTTCTGCTGTTTATCCTCCAGTATATGCTGAAAACAATAGTTAGTTAATGCCATGGCCTTCGATTTACACCTCGGAAAAGCACACAAACTAAAGCTATCTCCAGTCTTTAACCCTAATTTACCACTATTTCTGTTCAGATGTCCCCAGTTGTTCCCATTATTGACAGAATTCACAACAGCATCAGCACGGTCTTCGCTCTGATTATTTTCCCTGCCTCCCTCTTCATCTTCTTCTTTGAACGGGCTCTTTCCATACTTCCAATAGTATTCCCTGTGTTTGGCTTTCAAATCCTCCATTAACGCCCAATAATGATCTCTGTAAACCTTGTTGAGTTTTTTAACTTGCTGTAATCGGCGATTTAGGACTTCCTGTCGAATCAAGAAGGGCCTTTTGGCCCTTTTCTAAGATAGTGTATATGGCTTGGGCTGGGCATAGTCTCGGTGGCATGATTGTAATTATCACAAGCAAAATGCATTTTGAGGGCCTTTTCTAATGGGGGGGCGAGAGAAAAAGAAAAAATTGGTCTCTAAAAAATATATACATAAATATAAGTATTAACATATATAATATATTCAGTAAAACAACCAAATTTATTTAGAAACAAAAAAATAATTCAACACATTATTTTCTTATTCGATTGAATACTATTTATGAAAGCAAAACAAAATTACTCACAAATAATAACATCAAATATAAACTCCAAAACACTCCTCACTCAGTATCCATCCCCCTTACAGCCCTGATCCCATCTTTGAAAATAATATTCTAAACCTCACTTGTGGAATAAAAAATAAAAAATAAAAAAACCTCACTTGTTGAAGGCCACCGGAAGTCATTTCGGTTGATTAGCTTCATGAATTATAAGTATTTAGCACGACTTTGATTCACGGTCGATCTGTTTTCCATACGCAGGACATTGCTGTCATTGCAACTGAGCTATGCTTCTGAATTCTAAATCACGATTACTAAAAAAACAAAATAAAAGCACACACACACATGGTGTGCTGGTTTAGCCACTACCAAGTAGGACCATATAAGGATTCGAACTACATATATAATATGGCCACCATAAGGGAGATGCGGATTATGGAAAACAAGAGTTGAGCGTGAATCAAAGTCAGTAACCTACATGCTGCGTGCATGGCTGTGTGTGCAAGACAACAAGAGTTGTGTTTGTTTAAAATATATTTTGGTACCCATTATTAATAAGTAAGGGTATTTTTAGTGTTTTTTGGAAGATAAAAATTTTATTGTTATAATTATTATTTTACTTGATAATTATTATTGTATGTGATTTCATAACCACCTTAATCAAATACTAATACTAATAATTTATTGTAGTTATGGAAGCTGGAAATTATGATGCTACTAATCTTCCGAATCCTGAATTGCAAGAAGCGGATAAGAAAAGGAGCTCAGTTTGGAAAGAATTTTTGAAGCTTAAAGGAACCGAGACAAAGGATGGAAAAGAGAGAGCACTTTGCAGCCATTGTAAGGTGGCTTCTTTCATTGCTAGTTCACATTATGGAACAACAAATCTAAAAAGACATCTTGATAAATGTCCATCATATCAACAAACCGTGAAAGTAGAATCTAATGTTTACGACCAAAGGATCTATAGAGATCTATTAGCAAGGGCTATCATCAAACATGGATATGCATTCTCTTGGGTTGAACACAAAGGCAATAGAGAAATTCATGCATACTTGAATAATCAAGTAAGAACCATTTGTAGAAATACTGCAAAATCAGACGTATTGAAATTGCATTCAAACTTGAAAATTGAGCTTAAGAACTATCTTCGTAGCATCCCTGGTCGTATTTGTCTGACTTCTGATATGTGGACTTCTTGTCAAACCGAGGGATATATGTGTTTGACTGCTCATTTTGTGGATACTAATTGGAAGTTGAATAGTAGAGTACTGAATTTTCATCATATAGAAACACCACATACGGGACAAATCTTACATAATTCGGTGTTAAGTTTGCTTCAAGATTGGGGTATTGAGGATAAGATTTTCTCTATCACATTAGACAATGCTTCTAGCAATGATAGAATGCAAGATCGTTTGAGAAGTACACTAAACGATCAAAAATTTTTGTTGCATGATGGCATTTACTTACATGTTCGATGTGGTGCTCATGTTTTGAATCTCATTGTTAAGGATGGGCTTAAGGTGATAGAGGATATTGTTGTTAAGATTAGAGATAGTGTGAAATACATCAAGTGGTCAGAATCGAGGAAGACTACATTTCGAAATTGTGTGAAGTTAGCTCGGATATCAGATACTAAAGCATTATGGCTTGATGTTCCCACAAGGTGGAACTCAACTTATTTGATGATTGATAGAGCTATTATTTATCGTAATGGATTTAAGGAGATGGTGGTTGTTGACCCTTTGTATAAGAATTTTCCGGGACCTCAAGAGTGGGACATGCTAGAAAAAATTCGTGATGTCTTGGAACCATTTTATGATATTACTGAGTTATTTTCTGGTAGTCAGTATCCCACAGCAAACTTGTATTTTGAGAATGTATGGAAGATCGAAATGCTTTTAAATGAGTTGGTAAAGGGTGACGATGAAGCGTTGAGGAAAATGGCTATAGAAATGAAGATTAAATTTGATAAGTATTGGGCCAACTTAGATGGGAATGAATATGGTACATTATTTGCTTTTGCTGTAATTCTTGATCCTCGTTGTGAGTTGGATTTTCTGAAGTATTGCTATCAAAAATTATTTGAGGATGGAACAAGGGCTTCTTTGAAAGTTAGTGATATGCGGTTTAAGTTAGGGATGCTTCTAGTGGAGTATCCTTCAGTTAATGATGGAGGAGGTACTTGCAGTAACTCTTGTGGAACATCATCAACATTAGACACTAACACCCTTGGTTCTACTCGCAAGCGCAAATTTGATTTCTCTGCTGTAAGTTTACATTTCTTACATTCCCCTAATCTTTTATGCCTTTCCTTTGATTTTAATTTGTTATTATATATATATTCAATTGACTATTACATATAATGTTTTTTAGCATTCTTGATTTATTATATATATATATATATACATTTGCTTTTGTAATTTTTAGGGTTTTGATGAAAATGAGACTGCATACACTTACAATGAAAAGACAAAGCTGGATAAGTATCTAGATGATCCAAGAATGGACCGCAAAATCAAGCTGAATGTTCTTGACTTTTGGAGAGAGAACGAGTCTCAATATGGAGAGCTTGCACATCTAGCTAGGGATATTTTAAGTGTGCCCCTTACAACTGTTGCATCAGAATCAACTTTTAGCATCGGAGGTAGAGTTTTAAATAAGTGGAGAAGCTCGTACTTGCCTGAAAATATTGAAGCGTTGATAACTACTCGTAGTTGGTTGTATGATTTTGAAGGTAGTGTTTTTAAGGCTTTTATTAACTTCTTTGTTTCTACATCATAGAAAATTTCTAATGTGTTATTGTTTCTCTAGCAACTGAGGAAGATGAATATGTTGGTTGCAATGTGGGATGGGATGGAGCTAACCCCCCTACTAGACACCCTGAATAACGTCCATAGGTACTATTTTAATTCTTTATATAATTGATAGTTAAGTATGTAACTTTTATCCGAATGGAGTGTATTTAACTACATGTTCTTTCACTACAGGGAGGACTACACTGATATTTTTGAAGAGGTTGCAGGAGTTTTTTATGTTGTAAGTTTCATAAGTTGCTTTTAGTAGTGATATTAACTTTAATAGGTGAAAGTTTTCTTCTTTATATGTTGTAGTGTGAAGGTTTTTAGTGTTGCTAGTTTTATAAAAACAATTATCTGAATTAATGATGTGGCTTCTTTGATTTTCTATAGGTTGTATTGTTAGATGTTGTCTTGTTATTATCTCAACCAGATCTTCCCTTAACAAATAAAGGGGTTTGGGTTTGGAGTTAAAAATGGGGTGATATTATCTTTTTTTTCCTCATTATTATATAAGCCTCAGATTAAGGTGTTTGACTTGTTGGTATGATTTTTGTGTAACAACATATATGGTGATGGTTAGGTGATGTCTTTCTCTTAGTATTATAACTATCCTATAGGACATCTTTTGCCTTTTAGATTGTAAATTTCTTCCTTTGTAGTTTGTATTTTTTGGTTACTTGCCTCAAAGTCAGGGCTTGAATCAAATAGAGGTATTCACCTTCATCCATTAAATAGAAGATCAAGTATTCATTATAGGTGTATTATCAATGCTCTAGTTTTCTTATTTATACTTGTTTGGACTTTTATTGTATTTATTTGTTAGTAATTATCAGCATACTTGATACTATTGTGTATTTTGTATCATACAATGAGTGTATGATGAAATTTTGAATTAGATTGTCAGGTCCTCATGAATCATTAATACAATACCATATCGCTCTTCTTCTTCTTCTTTTGGTATCAATATTTACTTAAGTTTTTTTTTATTCATCATCATTTGCATTTATAATGTTTAGAAAATTATTTGTAAATAACTAGATTTGAGGATCAGCTCACCTATACTAATTATTTTATTTTATTTTATTTTATAGGAATGCGAGTTATCTCATCACCTCACATGATACAACTACACAAGCTATTCCATCATGTTTGAAGTATTCTATGAGTTTAATCATTGAAATCACTTAAGATCAATGCTTTGTAGTCTTTCACATGTATGGTTGTTTTTATAGTGTATTTTGTGCTAATTTTGTTCTAATGGATAAGAATGGAATGTTACTGATGTCCGTAGGTAACGCAATAGATTATGAAGGTTACATTGGAGTATCTAGCCACCTTCTATCATATATATTCATTACTTGGATTGTAGATCCCATTCGATTAGACTTTTTCTAATATAGATTATATATATACTACTATAATATATAATGGTTCTAAAATTGAATTGAAAGATTATGCTCATAAGTTCTAGATTTTATAAGTTTAATGATCCGTCATTGGGTTATTATTATTATGGTTCAGAGTGTCGAGTTTAAGTTATAGAAGTTATCAAACAAAGTGAAGCAAAAATATAAATTTATGCTTATAAATGTTTGCATTTATTTACATTGTTTCAAAAATTGATAAGTATATGGAGTTAAAAATATCATATATGAATAAGAATAATCAATTATCGATTTAAGTCTGGTTCGGGTCGGTTTGGGTTCGGGCTAGAGTTCGGGTTAGTTCGGGTTAAAGTTATAGTTCGGATCGGTTCGGGTTCGGGTTAGAGTTCGGGTCGGTTCGGGTTCAGGTTGGAGTTCGGGTCGGTTCGGGTTCGGGTGTGCTCAGTTCGGGTTATTATTGATTTTGGTCACTTCGATTCGGGTCAATTTAGGTTCGAGTCATTATCGGGTTAGCCAAATTCGGGTCGGGTTCGAGTTGAATCGGGTTGTTTCAGGCTTTCGGGTTATGAACGGATTTTATTTTTTGGGTTACTATCGGGTTTCAAGTCGGGTTATTCGGGTTGGGTCGGTCGGGTTGGGTCAACTTTGCCAGGTCTAATTATACATATCGACTATAATTTTTTTATTTATCTTAAAATCTATTTTTCCTCTTATTTCTACTAAAAAAAAATTCGTAACTCTAAATTTTAACCCTATTATTTTGTAAATACTATATATTGATCACTAACCAATGCGAAAGAAGCAAGAAAAAAATATTCGCAAAGACAGTTGTTGAAAAGAAAAATATTTACAAAAAATCCAAACTTCATATGCAAACTACAACAAATATATTAAATTTGTGATATTATTAGTTTGTTAATTTCTATTTAATTTATTATTATCTATTTTATTTTATTTTTTATATGCATCGTTAACTTTGTTTGTATATATAGTTCATATAACAAACAAAAAATTAATAAATGTAATCGACAATTTGTATTGTTCGCTACTTGCTACAACTCAATTAGTGAGAATGAGCTTTTTAATTTTTGTTTAATTTCAATTATGGGATTTTATAATATATAAGTATATCAGGGTCATATTTTTGTGGTATTTGTAGAATCTTGCGATCTTACGATTCAAGTTTGATAACCCTTATCAATTCCAGATAGAATTCTAATTTCAACAACATTGTGATGCAGGAGCAAACACTCAAGAATTAGCTTTCATAATTATGGAACTAATGATTCTTCATTTGGAAAGTATCTCCCGCAAATTTGAAGACCAACGGATGGTTACGTTGCTAGAAACATACCAAACAAATAACTAAGTGGCTGCGTACATGTGCATGGCATGCATGGAATCAGTGACCACGTGCATGGGGAGTTTATTTTCAGCATTGGTCGAGCATTATTAATAATTTAGCTAATTAATTAAGTTGTAGAGTTGGATAATAGGTAAAGCATAAAGTAGCATAAATTTAGCATAAAGGTAGCATAATATCTTTTACCTTGGAATCTTTTGAATTATGCTTTTAGCTAGAGGTAGAATGGCTATAAGCAGCCATAGAAGGAACAAGTATGAGACATTGAAGTTGAAGATCAATATTGAAGTTGAATACAAGTGAATTCTGTGTGAGTTCAATTCAAGTTAATTGAATCTATGTGAATGATTTAGCTTGAAATTTTTAATCTCTTCGTCTGTGTGAATTAGAGATTAATTCATATCCTTTTCTACTCTCCATAACCCATATTTTTCCAGCCATAATTGTCATCAAATCCCACTCTAATTCAAAGTTAAGCAAAGCCCTAATTCAGATTACACATTAGAAACCCTAAACTACCATTCAAAACCCTACCAACTTTCATCCGAACCAAACAACACTTTATCCTTTCTATTCAAATTAAACCATAAACCACGACTTCATCCTTCACCTAAACCCTAGCCTTCGAAGCTTAGCATCATCAATATACCATTGTCGAATGCATATACTAATTACCACAACTCATTCGAACCATCACCATTAGAACACCATCACCATCGAATCATATTATTTTTGTTCAAATCATCACCACCATCTTTCCATCCTATTCGAATGTTATAAACCCTAATACACCATCACCGAGTCTTATTCTAATTATTATCATCACAAGCGAATCATATTCTCATCAATTTGAGAATCCCATCCTCCCACACACATCACCTTGTGTCTATTATTTTGTCTTTAGTTCCCATTCCTTCCTGTTATAAGCAAGCAATGGAACATAAGGGTTGGCAACAAGCAATGACAACAGAACTACAAGCTTTGGAAGAAAATTACACTTGGGAAATTGTTCAGTGCCTACCATCCATCAAACCCAATGACAGTAAATGGGGATTTTCGGTTCAAATCAAATATGATAGCTCTTTAGATTGAAACAAAGCTCAACTAGTAGCACTTGGGAACAAGAAAGAGTTCAAGCCTGATTATGATGAGACTTTTGCCCTAGTTACAAAGATGACCACAGTTTGGCTACCTCCAAAAGTGGGCCATCATATCATATGGATATAAAATAATACTTTTTCACATGGTGATCTTAAAGATATTTATATGAAAATTAAACTTCCATCAATGACCACAACTTCTCCAAATTATGTGTGTAATCTCAGGCAATCCCTTTATGGATTGAAACAAGCTCCACAAGCATGGTTTCAAAGTTCCGCACCAATCTATTTTGTTCTCAGTTTACCCAAATGTAATGAGTTGTCACTTTTTATTCATTAGACTACTAAGTACATTGTTATATTGCTTGTCTAACTGGATGACATAGTTCAATAATGAGATTGAAGCTTAGGCTATGTTAAATAATTGTTTCCAGATGAAGGATAATGGTCATCTAACTTATATTTTGGGTCTTGAAGTCCATGCTCTCCCGCATGAAGTTTTATAAATCAGCTGAAATATATTAAGGAACTTATTACTTTGGTTGGCCTCCAAGATGCTATGCTAACTAATACTCCTATGGAATTGAATGATAAGATCCGTATAGATGAAGCAAATCCTCTATTCGATGGAACCATCTCAGGTTGGCAGTCTTATTTACTTAACAATTACTCGGCCTAACATTTCATATGTTGTCCATAAAGTCAAAATGTTCATGCAATCGCCATTGCATCTAGGGATGGCAACGGGGCGGGTCATCCCCAAACCCAATAAGGAAAATAATCCCCAAACCCGACCCGATCCCCGATATTTTTTTATCAGGGATTCCCCGACCCGATCCGATCCCCGATTTATTCCCCATTCTTAAAACCCAACCCGATCCCCGATCCTATCCCCGATCTTCAAACTATTTTTTTATATCATATTTTTAATTTATATTTTATAAAAAAAATATTATATATATATATATATAATTATATTAAAAAAAATTTGGGGCGGGTTCGGGGATGGGGACCCCAAACCCGACCCCACCCCGTCCCCGAAAAAATCCCCGAACCCACGGGGAAAATTGCCATCCTTAATTGCATCTTCATCTAGTTGTTCACCAAATCACTTGTTATCTTATTAGTTCACCTACTAGGATTGTTTTTTCTTCTATTTCCTCACAAAAGAATAAGGATTGGTTTTATTACAAAACAAATTAATAGTTATCTAATTGGACTTAACCAAGCTAGTTTGCTTCTAACCAACTCTCAACCCAAGAATGATGGCTTTTATGGCCAAATAGTAGACCAAGGCAGTCCTCCCATATTCTACGTCTAATTTGATTAATCTTATAAGTTAAAAACATCATTCCAACCAAAAAGTATTTTCCAGTCTGCAAGCCTAATAGTGTTAGGATTGGAGTTAATCGGGATCAAGCAAATGATTCACCTTAATTCACTCCATTTGGGTACTTCATTTGTTATATCATCTAGGCTAAAGCTTCACCCTGATTTACTCTATTTTTATTACCCCTGAAATGGATAATTAGGGTGAAAGCTAAAAAATTGATAAACTTTTCCTATACGTTAACATTACCCTTAAAATTTAGGATGATAATTTTTCCCGCAGGTTCGAAACCCCGTTAGGGACATTCGAGCTTCGAGTTCAAGAAGAGAATTTGGAGATCGGGTACGGGAATTTTTTAGGGATAGGTTTGAGATCCCCATATATATATATATATATATTCTTATATAATATCTATATAATTTTTTATTAAGAATATAAATTAAAAGCATATTTAAAAAAAAAAAATAACATTGGATATTGGGAATGGGATCAATGATAGGTTCACATTTCAGGGATCGGGTTGGGTATGGAGATTTAATCTCCACGATGCTCAGGGAGGATTCGGGAATTATTGTTTTATAGGGTTCGGAGATGGGGATGGGGATGGGGTCCCCGTCCCTGACTTTCCCCTTTGCCATCCTCACTAGAAACGAAGGTAACCGGGGCGAAGAATAACCGGGCAAAGAGTAATAAATTATGTAAATTTTTTATATGCATTGACAAAATTACCCTTCCATTATCCTACATTCATCCAAGTCAATATTTTAAAACATGCACCCAATTCACCTCCATTTTCCTCCATTACACTCACCTAAGTTAATTTTTAATACTCATCATCACCCTAATTCGCCATAATCCAAACGATCCATAAAGTACAATCATGGCCTGTTTTGGCTCACTTACTTTTCTGCAGCTGCTACAGTCCTTTTAGCCTTCAATTTCTGTGCCCAAACATGCCCCAAAGGGCACATGCTGTCCACATGCTGCCACACTCTTCCAAACATACAGGCAGCTGCTATCCCTGATGCCCCCTGATTTCTGTGCCAAACAACTCCCAAAAATGAGAAAAAGTGCTGCTGCTAATTGTTGTCCTTTTTGTGCTAAACAAATGTCCTTGAACTTGAAGTTCTCAAAATTCTGCTGCAACTCCCTTTTAATTGCTGCTGCTGCTGTCCTTCATTTTGTGCCCCAAAAGTTGGCACAAAAATGCTGAAAAGGGCTGTTGCTTTAATGTTGTAATTTGATGCTCATGGCTGCTTAAAAGGATGGCACATGTAGTCTTCTTACTTTCCTTGTGCTAGCAGCTGTTTTGGAGTGTCTTTTAAGAATTATAGATTCCTAAAATTGGCCAAACTAAGATTAGAAGTAATTAAAATAACTTGAGATATGCTAAAAACTAAAGGCTTGCAATTAGTCAATTAAAAGGAAAGTCAAACAACTAGCTTTAACTATGTTAGGCTAGATGTGGTAAAGTTCATCCTTCTCCATGCCTAGCTTGTACCAGTTGTGATAGGCTGATTTGGGCTGATTTCCATGACTGAAATGCTAGCATTCAATGTCATGGAACTCTCTATGCCTGTTGTCATATGCTCAAATTCATGCTGCTCAAAAATTCAGTCCTAAAGGACCTAAAACCATTCATAAAATAGGCCACAAAGTGGTGGTTGTTTGTGTAGATTGGATGCCTAAGAACCCTTTTTTGATTCAAGGATGTTGAATTAACAATTGGGCGTTCAAGGAGCCTTCCTTGAACGAATTTAACCTTGGATAAGGGTTCTTGATGTGTGCTTAGTACAAAAACCAATTCATCACAATTTTTGATAATGAAAATTAAAATGAAGGTGGATGCTCCCGCATCAACTGCACTTCATACAGATAATACTAAGTGCTATTCAAATTGTTCCCAATCTTTTTGTACTTTATATGGAGTATCTTCATAAGCTGTTGATAAGATTATGGTTTGACACTCAATTTCAAGGACACCTTAGATGCAAGGATTTGAAGATCATAGATCTAAGTTTTGTTGATGACCTCCTCTTTTGTAAAGGGGATGTCAAGTATGTTGTGTTGATTCAAGATACTTTGACAGAGTATACAACTTGCTCAGGTATGAATATTAACCCTAGCAAAAGTCTTCTGTATTGTAGTGGTATGTCACAGAGGTTAAAATCTCATATTTTGCAAGTTTTGGGATACTTTCCCCTTTAGTTACCTTGGGATTCCCTTGGAGACTGCTTATTTGGGAATACACCACTATGACTCACTCATTGACAAGCTGATAGCTAAGATTTCTCATTGGAAAAATAGGTTTCTTAGCTATGCCAGTCGTATCCAGGTTTGGGGCTCAAATCGTTTCACTACCTTTTTCTGTCATGAGAAGGTTGATAGGTTGTGCAGGAACTCCTTTTGGGCTAGCTCACCTGATAAATCCCATGCTTTGATAGCTTGGAAAACCATCTGTCTGGCAACGAAAGAAGGAGGCTTAGTTATTCAAGATCTTAGAACCTGGAATACAGCATCCTTAGGGAAGTGGCTTCGGCAGTTGGTTGAACATAAGGAAGTTTTCTACATAAAGAATCAAGACATTCAGACTCTGGCCTTGCATAACTTTCAATCTTGGATTTTTAGAAGTATTATGTGAGACAGGAGTGTTCTTTTGCATCATATTACAAAGGGGAGATGTGGACAGGGTCAGTATTTGCTAGGAGCTGTCTATGACTTAATTCGAAACATATCTGATAAGGTTGATTGGCATAGGCTGATTTGAGAGACTGATGGTATGCAGAAGTACAAAATCATTAGTTGGATGATTTGTCATGAAGCTATCCTTTTATGCAATAAACTTGCTAAGTAGAATGTCTAGATACATGATGTTTTTGGGATCTGTGATGCTGATGCTGAAACTATGGATCATCTTTTTGTACATTGTGAATAAGCTAAGAGATGCTGAAAGTTACTTTTTAAGTGGTTGGGCCTAGATTGCACAACTGGTACCCGGAGTGCGCGCTTAACTGGTTGATTAGGAGTACTCAAGGATGCTTGGGAAGAACTGGAATTTCAAGAACAGGTGCCCTCAAGATGTAGTACTCAGTGTGGCGAAGTACAAATGTCTCAGTTTTCCAAGAGAAGACTATCATGCCTCAGATTTTGTTCAAACTCATCAAGCTAGATTTGTTTGGTAGACTCCTTACCTGTCCTTGAAAGAAAATCTATAAGAGTAGTTTGTTAACTTTACCCTAATTTATAGGAGTTAATGTTGGTTTTGGAGTTGAAGTTTGTTAACATAAATCTCTGCTGTAAATAATTCTATTTTTGGTAATACAATTTCTTAATTACCCAAAAAAAAAAGAATCAAAATAGATTGTCACTTCATCAGCGAAGCTTATGACCACCACATCATGACTCTTCCGCATATCTCCTTGGTTCTTCAAATAGCCAATGCCTGCAACGCCTCATACTAGACATCAATTTCTTACTAGCAAATTGATGTTTTTTCCTTTACCAACATTAATTTGACGGTATATCAAGGAATTAGCATTTATTAGCTTTTGAATTAACAGTTAAGCAGCCTTTAATAGCTTTTGAATTAGCATTTGAATTAGTTCTTGAATTAGCATTTAATTAGCATTCATTAGACAGTTTTTGAATTAGCATTTATTAGCCATTTTTTGTATCTGTACAGGTAAAAGAGAGGTAAATTCCTTAATTACAGGCACTATTTTTTTATTTGAAGCTTATTAGAAGCCTGATTTACCTCCTCCACTGTTTACAGAGAAGTTGTATATATAGGTACTCTGTATACAGCAGAAAAGATGTTCAAGAAAGCATACTTCTTTCCCAGAATTATCATGTATATCCAACACAACATCCCCTTTTCTATAACTAACATCTTACTGTGGGATATGCTTCATCCGCCAACATTTTACCCCCCATAAATCATACTCAGTATGACAGCCAGGTATTCTCCTATAATCATATTGCACCAGACTCAACCATTTCTGCCACCCAACATTCAGACATTGCATAATAACCTAATCAATATCTCCATTACCTTATATGATATATGCGAGATATCTAAGACTATCCTTTCTGAAATAACCACCATCCTAATCTTAACATCTGAGATCAAGACATCTGCGACACCCCTAAAGCTGGAGTGCATATACTCTGTCTAAGTCCTACTTAGCTTGAACCCCTAGATTACAAATGATCCCTCTATACTTCTAGCTTCTTATTTATGCCTTAATCTCATCTACTAAACAATATCATCTCCATGGACCAAGGCACTCTCCTAAGTTGACACTGTAAGTTGATCTAGAACTAATTCGAAAAGAGACTCAAGGCTAATCCTTGACTTGATGCAATCTCTATCAATAGAAAAGCCAATGGTATCCTCGCATGGCATCCTCACACAAGTGTTAACATCTTCATACATATCTCAGTCTTGGGTCACCCTCATATAGGTCATAGGTACACTGCTACAACCTTGTCAACTAAGCACCTCCATGAAACTACACATGGTACTCTGTCATAAGATTTTTTCAAATTCAATAAAAATGATGCGAAGGTCAGTTTATCTTTCCCTATAGTACTCCATTAGGTGTCGTAGAAGGTGAAAGAATTCTGTGATAGATTTCCCTAGCATGAAACTGAAATGGTTCCTCGAGACTACAATACCACGTCTCAATGCAATTTCAATGACTAGCTTCCATAATTTCTTGCTAAGTAACCCGATACTACTATATTTGTTACAACTCTAGATATCACTGCTGTTCTCATATAAAATGACCAATGTGCTTGTTCCTCGAGGAACTTTCCCATGTCCATAGGCATCATTTCTGGTACTACAGCCTTCTCCAACTTTATCTTACACAAAGTTTCCCCTATTTCTTTAGTAATATATCAACAAGATCTTTGATTTTACTTCAATGTGTTGCTTCAACAAAACAGATCTTGTGCTCTTCAGTAACATGAAAAAGCTTGTAAGAGTATTTTACAACATTCCCTTGAATGCAGTCTCGTCTCCAAGTTCACACGTTTTCATGGAGATCCACTTAAGAGTATTAAAACAGACCATCAAAAAATTGTCACATAGATAAAGTTACTGTTAGCTAGTTAACTCATGGGTTATAAATGAGAGCACATCACAACTTTTGCAGCCTGAAAAACTAAAAATGAATAAATAAATAAAATCAGTGTGCTATGCCTAGCCGCTGGATGCATCAACAAGAGATATATACAGGCTTTGACGGTCAATTGATTAGACAATTAATGCTTGCCATAGAATTCTAAAATTATGCTTCTAAATGAGCAACAAGAAAAGGAAAAAAAGAAAAAAAGAAAAGAAAAGAAAGATAAGGACCTGTGCCAGCAGCTCTCTATTATAGCAGCCCACCTTGGATCTACATCCTTTGGGATATCCAATCTTTGATTCATGAAACCAACAGCACCAATTACCTGAAGTTATCCAATCCTTCGTTCATGTGAAGAAGAAAGAAAATATACAGATTTCGGATTCATACTACATGAAAGGTAAAACCGTTATTCTTGCATATGATCAGAAAAGTGTAAGTTGATGAGCTCATATATGCACAAGAACAGATCAACAATGAAATGGTGGTGCGTGGAGTGAGAGCCTAAAGATTTAAAGTGAATATATCTTCTCCTATTGAATAAAGTAAATGACAGAAATGTCCACTCTCATTAAATTCTTACTGTGGTGCATCATGCACCAGAAATTATCAGCTAAGAGCCTCCGATACCAGCTGGGAATCATTGACAACCAGCAGTGTGGGATGTGTGTAGCTGGAGCCAAAATAATCTCCCATCTCTTCCATGATTGCACTAAGACTCATCTTTTGTGGATTCACATTAGATCAGCTTTGGGTAGGCAAGATGGCCCCACGTCATGAGAGGAAGAACTGAGTACCTAAGCTTGGAGAACTCATCAAGACCGATGGAAGAAGGAAATATTATGTGCTCTCTTCATTCATTTGTGGCGGAAGTGTGGTATGAAAGGAACATAAGATGTTTTCAGGATAAGCATAGAGATTTGAAGGTTATTCTGTATAACGTAGTCATGACTAGCTACGAGATGCATGTACCCAAGGACTGAACATTATGGGTCCTGGTTGGATAGATTTCTTCAACTCAATGAATATTCACCTTCCTACTTGTCAAAAAGAAAAAGAAAAGTGAAAAATGAAGATAATGCTATGGTACAGGCTGACAATTGCAACCAGGACACAAATTAAATTGTTCTTCTGCTTCCATACACTTTGTGCCCTCACTCATTCCTCCATTTTCAAATTTCTGTGCATACTTCATGTCCCACAACAAAAAATAAATAAATAAATAAATAAATATAAATATAAATATAAATAAAAACATTACCACTAATGTAAATTCATACATACTTTCTCGTTCCTTGTATTATGTTGGTTGGAATATGATGAAAGTTCAAGCCATAGAAATGGATAAAGTGATATTAGCTAAAATATAACAATAAATTTGTCACACTCCCTTCGCCTCCAATTTTGTTGCAACAAGTACCATTTTGGAATGTCTGAATGATATAATAATGATCACATGGTCACTATTAGCATATTTGGAGCTACTTGTAAAACGTGATTGCCCAAAAAAATAAAACCATTTTCTGGAAATTATTAGCATAAAGATTTTCCTTAAAAAGTGATTATGGCTAAAAGTACATTTTTTAGTAGGTCCAAACAAGCACTATATTCCCCTCATATTTTGTACTTCATCATTCTTAGTTTGTTAAAATCAATTAAACCAAAGGTGTGTTCAGATTATTTCAGAATAAAAATAGGTAATTTGGCAACATTGGTACTTAACTGGAATAAGCATTGAAAAGGGATACAGATTTTCTCACAAATGATTTCACTTTGGCTTCAATAAACAAATAAATATACACTTCCAGAGAAAGTTTAAAAGAAAAAACTAAGCAAATCATTCTTCGTTCACTCTTCTAGTTTTAGTAATGCCATAGTATGACAAAATTTACACGCGAAGCAGTTCAATTAGTAAAGATAAAAGACTTTAGCCTCTTCAATCAATGTCACCCTGATACCAATTTTAATTCTTCAAGTAATCATTTTTAGATTTTCTGCATAAGAACTCGGCTCTATTTTATTTGGAAGATAAGTGTACCAAAAACTGTCAAGAAAGAAGTATGGGAATATTAAATAATTTCCTTCACCTGCATTGAGTTAAGGTGTTCCCATGGAATCTTCTGGGTAGCAAGCTCCCACAGTATCACTCCAAAGCTGTATATATCAGATCTAGAAATTCCAAAAATTCTATTATAAGCTTACTCTCAAGCACACATGACTAAGAAAGTGAATTACAGTAAAAGGAAAATGGTATGCCACTACCAAAACCGTTTATGATAAATTGATGACATGCGTGCTTAAGTAATGGCTGCTTACTTCTCATTTGACCGTTCATTACGAAGGACCTCTGGAGCCATCCATTGAGGCTATTCATATAAAACATGACAGAATTTAGAACAAATTACAAATTGGTTGGAAAAATAAATAAAATAATTATAATAATATTATTATTATCGTCTGGCAATAACAATGGAATTGGAGAGAGTAATAGCAATGGCAATAATAATGGGAATAGAAATAGTAACAATATTAACAATAATAACATTAATAGTTATAGTTATAGTTATAGTAACAGCATCAGTAATAGTAATAATGCGCGTGTGTAAATATATTATATATAAAAGTAGAGCCATGCCAAAATAGGAAAGTGGCCAGATCTTCTGCCTAAAATCCATTACTAAATATAGAATCATTTGTAAAACAATATGAAAAATATATAATATTGGGTATTTAAACATTGTCATGTTTATGTATGTTTATTTTAAATGGCTTTGTATGCCCAAATATTTTAAGTTATTTCCTGTTTTAAGATCATATTATGTTTTTATATTTTGTTGTATTTTGTAAACGAGTCATCTAATTAGTTTTTGCTTTGATTTTATATATGCAGGTCTTATAATCAGTTTTAATTAGTTTTTTGTATATACATTTGGGCCTTATAATTTGTTTCAGTCATGCTCATGATACATTTTATGTGCTATAGGCTTTAAGAATATTTTTATACCATCATTTTTAAGTTCATAGTGTTCATAGTCTAATTGATATTTTCCAATATTTCTGCAGATTTCATGATTGGTGTTACAATATTTCATTAGCGATTTTAGTTGCTTCTTTTGTTATCACTGTAAATTATACAGTATGTTTAATTCTTTGAAACTTAAAACTTTTTTCAAATATGTGACATTTTTATGCCATTGATTTTCAAAAAAAAAATACTTCATTTTTATAGGATGTGTGTATACATGTAACGCTAACGTTCACTACTAAAATGCATAATTTTTTTCATTCATCAGACAATAATATTAATGCATTCAAAACCTTTAAATTATAATTTGAAACAACATGATCCATACATTACACAGGATGAAAAACTAATAGTAATACTAACAATAATGGAAAGCTAAGCTAATGTAATAAAAGAATGGTCAATAGCTCAATTACCGTTCCTTTCCCAGTCTTTGTAGTAAGGTAGGTCTCGTGTTTGATACGAGAAAGGCCAAAATCAGCAACCTGATAACAAAGGGAAAAAAATATGTGACTGACAGGCAGGAAAAGAAAACTGGAAGCTTATATCCTGGATGCTTTCACTGCACTAATATCAAAAACAATTTTCTATAAACAAAACCAGACCTTCACAGTCCAGTTCTTATCAACTAGAAGATTTGAGGACTTCAAATCTCGATGAATGACAGGTGGGCTGCAATGATGAAGATAATTCATGCCACGTGCCTACTCATAGATCAGAAAATAACAAGTGTCATAGGGAGATACGATCATAAAAAAAATATATAATAGCATTTAGAAATGTGGGCAATTTCACATTAAAATATAGTACTCACTATATCCAATGCCATGTGAATTCTCCGTCTCCACTCTAATTTACCTGTGCTCCTCTGGAGCAAACGAAACAAGCTTCCACTGCAGTTAGAATGAGAGAGAGAGGAAACTCAGCTAATAAGGTAAAAAGAATCAACATGAAATTACAATTCAACGAGCAAGTCACATGAACTAAGAATCAGAAGCAGCTTCAACAACTCAATCAAGTTTTTGATTGGGATGTCAAAAGCATGGATGGAGAAGAAAGTTCAAGTTCAAGAATTAACCGTGGGAGAAACTCAGTAACAATGCACAAGTGCTCAAGTGAAGTTACTGCACCCATGAATAGCACAATGTTTGGATGTCGAAGCCGCTTCATGAGAGATACCTTGAGGAAGAAAACAGGGGTAGATTACTAAAGTCGAAATGGCTTTACCAATAAGTATCAGCATGAAGGACATAATATTTGACAAAAAAATAATGTTCGTGAATCATAAGGTCCACGGTAGATCATCCAGAGAGAGAAAATTGAGGAAAGATGCAACAATCTTCCAATATTCAGTTCTTTGAATGTTAACATAAGAAAGCATCTACCTCCTGCCTGAATGAGAGGAGTGTTTCTTCAGTATATTCTAGCTTCATGAAAACTTTAACAGCAACATCCTGTATTTTGAGTGAATTGAAATTATCATATAAGCATGGGGGAAAACAAAACAGAAAGAGAGAAAAAGAAAGTGATGCACTTTGACCACCATGATATCATAAGCAAGCCGCACACTTCTTTCATGAAACCTCAAAATAAAGATGGTAGAAGCTACCTTGTTCGCAATTCTAATACTCTTTTCCATCAGTTTAAAAGATTTCAGTTTCATGACTGGCCTGTCATTTAAGGATTTCGGCCTTAAACACGCCCATCTATTGAAAGATATCTACAACGACGTCTTTCCGGCTGATAAATACTGAAACACAAATACACAATAGACCTGATCATTTGAGCTGATTATTCAACAACAGTGTCTAAGTATGAAGACGACCTTTATAAGATCATGTTTTCAAGACACTTCGAGAGGGCGGATTTCATACAAGGGTGACTCGGTGAATGAAATCCAAGTCATCATATCAACACTCCCCCCACAAGTGAGTTCACCAATTTAGAAGCTTTGGGGTAAACTAGATCTTTGATATGTCTAGCGTTTGTGATGTAGGAGCATGGTTAGCACATGAGGAGCCAGCATATTTGATCATTGAGCCCACTATCATTGACACATTTGAAGACTAGAAATCTAGGACCGAAAGAGTTTGCATGGGCCAAACAAGGTGGTGGTATACCTAAGCATGGATTAGAAGGGACTTCCATGTCATTATTGAAAGTTTGACGCTGCCTTATGCATAGCACATGGCAAGGTCACTTTGAAGCCTAACTAGGCTGGTCATTAGTAGGATTCAATGGTCGTTAGTAGATTTGCTCCCTTAGTAGTCAAAAAGCTTGTTACTTATTTAGAAAGGTGGTTAGGATTTCTATCCATACAATTAAATGTCGGTCCCAATCCGCAATATTGGCCGATATTTATCGTATTTTAGGTCAGTCAATACACGACGGATTTAGAATTTCACGTATTTATTAGTAATATATCAGTTATCGACCAATATTTACTAGTATTTGCTAATATTTATTGTGGAAAAAAAAATAAAAAAATTACGCCACAACAACCACAACATATAAAATATCGTGCGCAACGCTCTGATGCCGCGACCGCAATTTTATTACTTGTTTCTACCTCTCAGGGTTTGTTTTTATCTTCTATTTGTCATGTGATTTAGCGAATTGCATGTTATTTTTAACTTAGTTTTTAGTTTATCTTATATGTGGATGATTAATTTTAAGGAGGTGCAAAGATGTGGTTTATGAACCATGTAATCAACAACACAATTGGAACAGCATGAATCAAGTTAGTCTTCTTCAACCTTTAAATCTTTTTGTGAGTTCTACCTTGTTTATGCTTTCTGTGTGAATCATAACCTCACACTCCTCTACTTTAATTCTGCGTAAGTTAGTCTAGAGAGAGTTTGTGCCTTAAAGCAACACAAACATATCTCTGAAATCAATCAAAAGACACACCATTCACATAAAATAAAATAAAAAACTAATAAACCCTAACCCTAATCAATTCTATCCTCCTCAATTACACCTTTAAATTAGTTTATTCAGCATAGCCGAACCTAACCAAGGTATTCTCAGTCTTATTAGCCCCCACACACACATCAAAAGTGGTATTAAAGTCACACTTGAACCATTCTAACCTCAATCAAAGGTTTAAATGTTCAAGTTTCACCCTTTATTTCAAGATTGATAATTTTCTTCAAGAAAGCATCATGACTTCATCAATATTCAATCAAGAAGCAACCAAATTGGAGTATTTTCATCATGCATTGAGGGAAAATACACCCTTTATGTGGGGAGCCATATTTGGCACAAATCAAGCACAATCATGGAAGGAGAAGACATGTTTCAAAATTTAAAGGATCAATTACAATAATTGACCCATTAAATAACCTACAAAACAAAGCAAATCAAGCCACTCAAACACAAATATCTAAGATGCTAGAGGAGGGTATATGCCACATGCATACAATCGATTTGAGGATGATGGAGAGGGGAGTCTAAGAAATAATTGGAGGCATGGTTTAATTCCAATGAGGCACAATGATTATGGAGAAAAGAGCTTTAGATTTGACTTACCTATATTAGAAGGCAATATGGACCCCGAAGTCTTCATAGAGTGGCAACAAACCATGGAGGCCATATTTGACTATAAAGAGTTTGATGATGAAAGGAGATGCAAAGTAGCAACTTTGAAGCTTAATAAGTTTGCTAGTACATGGTATGAAAATTTAAAGAAAGAAAAGGGAAGATCAAAGTCATGGGAGAAGTTGAAAAGCATATGAAGAGAAAATATGTGCCAGGAAATTTGAACAAAACTTCATAAAAATGATTGCACTAAAGTGTATAGAAGAATATGTTAGAGAATTTGTGATGTTCAAGAGACGAAGAAACAAAGGTATGCAAGGTTCCTTGGTGGTCTTAAGTTGAACATTTAGGAGAAGGTGGAAGTTTACATCTATGATACACTTGAAGATTTGGTGAAATTGTCCCTTAAATTTGAGAAGTAATTGAAGCATGCTAGAGCAATTTCAAAGCCATCAGCCTTAACCAATTTCAAGACTCAACCGAATGCAAGCTCCAATTTTAACCATAGTTGTTGAATTTTCTCTTCAAATCCTACGATTCTACAATCAAAAATTGATCACTAATCCTAAGTAGAATATAAAGTAGTAGAATCGTGATAGGAGTTTATGAACCTATATAGAATTAGTAGAATCTTAAGATCCTAACTAGAATCTTATGATTATGGACTATAATTATTTTATCTATTTTCCTTAAAATCTATTTTTACTCTTATTTTCACTATATTTATTCCCCAACGGTAAGTATCAACCCCTATTATTTTATGCATTCTATATATTGACCATTAACTAATGTGAAGGAAGCACAAATGAGATATTAATAGACAATAAAACTAATTGTTGGGAAAACAATACTAAGGAAAGCGTCTAAACTCCATATACTAAGTAAAACAATTATGTTAAATTTTGTATGTTCTTTGTTTATTAATTTATATTTAGTTCAAAATTAATGTTTTTTCTTTTGTGATATTGTTGGCTTTCCATATACTAATTTTTTTTATTTTTTTTTTTGCATATATAATTCGACATTTTGTGTTAATTTTTAGTTGCTATAACTTAATGAATAACTAAAAGAGCTTAACAATGAGCTTTTTTATATTTTCTAACTTCAATTATGAGACTTTATAGCAAACAAGTACATCAGAGTCAATTTTTTTATGGTACTCTTGATTATACAATTCTAATAACCTCTATCAATTATAGGTAAAATTCCGATTCTAATAATATTGATTTTGACAAAAAAAGAAGGCAGGCTAAATGGAGAGGGGAAGAGCAAGGTTAATGAGAAGCCAACTAAGCAATGCTTCAAGCGTAAAGGCTATGGGCATTTTGCTAAAGATTGTCTCAACCTGACTTTGAGGGAGATTTTTGAATATGGAGCCATGTAGTGATGATGATATTAAAGGTGGAGGATGAGGAGAGTGATGGAGTTGAAAGTGCATACGGAGAAAAAGGACAAGAGTGTTGTATTGTGCAAAGGGTGTTCCAAATGCATCATGGTCTATTTCAACTCAAAGTGATAAAATTTTCAGGGTAGAGGACAAAGTTTACAAGATGATTGTTGATAGTGGCTCATGCTCAAATGTTACTAATGAATACATGGTGAAGAAGTTTGGATCGAAGACTACAAAGCATCCTCGACCATACTATTTACAATGGATCAATATGGACAGAAGTGTAAGGGTTTCTAAGCAAGTTCTTATCTCTTTTAAGATTAGTAATTATGTTGATGATGTTTTATGCGACATATTATCAATGGATGTATGTTGTGGGGGAGGTCGTGGCAATATGATAGACAAGTTTTGCATGATGGAGTTATTAATGAATACATGGCCGGCAAAAGAAAGAAGAAATTCAAGTTGAAGCCAAATTGTTGATGTAGAAGCCAAATTAAAGGAAAAGGAGGGCATGAAGTTGAAAGCATTGGTATGAACCGATAATTCCTTCTTCTGCCCTCTACCCAGTATGATTCCCCAACCCACCCTGATTCGAGAATTGTAAATGAAACAATGGAGAATTCAAATTAGTGACATTCAATAGCCAGAATAATACACAGTTTGAGCAATTCGAGAGGCTCAATCTCTTCTATTACATTCCAGATTCTTCCTCCCCTCTCGGTCCCCTTTCTCCCCTCTTTTATACCAGTGTCTATAACTGTCTAAAGCTACCCTCCCCGCTCACTCTCTGCCACCTCATCACTGTCTGTTAACTGAATTACAGAGTATTCCCTCCTTGCCCCTGCCTCTCTTTCTCGCATAAGTGACCCTTACCTGTGCTCTAGGGAGACTAATTACATTGTTCATTGCATTACCCCCCTCCCAAAGTTTCACCTTGTCCTCAAGTTGGAAAGCAGGGAACCTCTCCTGTATGACAGCTGCATCTTCCCAAGTGGCTTCGAATGCTGGAAGATCCTTCCACTTGATTAATACCTCCTTCTTTGCTGTTTGCCCCCTGGTAATCGTGCGGATGTCCAAAAGTCCATCTGGCTGGACTACTAGCTCCATGTCTGTGGACATTTGTGCTGGAATTGTTGGAGAGACCTGAGTGGCACCAATAGCTCTGCGAAGCTGAGACACATGAAATACAGGATGTATTTTAGACGTGGGCGGGAGACTGAGCTTGTAAGCCACCTGCCCCACTTTCTGAATAATCTGAAAGGGGCCATAAAATCGGGCTGCCAGCTTTTCATAGGGGCGTTTAGCCAATGACTGTTGCCTATACGGCTGCAGTTTCAGATACACTTGATCGCCCACTTCAAAGGACTCCTCTTTTCTATTTCTGTCTGCAGTAGCCTTCATCCTCTGCTGTGTCTGAAGGAGGTTCAGACGCAATTCGTCCAGTACTGCTTCTCGTTCCAGCAGATACTCTTCTATACTATCCACTGCTGTATGTCCTCTTCCCAACTTCAAGACATGAGGAGGATCCCTTCCATATAGCACCTTGAAGGGCGACATTTTAGTGGAGAGATGAGGAGAAGTGTTGTAGGAAAATTCAGCCCAATGAAGCCATTGTGACCATGTCCTAGGCTGTCCTGCAACAAAGCACCTTAAGTAAGCTTCCAGTCCCTTGTTGACTACTTCTGTCTGGCCATCAGTTTGGGGATGGTAGGCTGTGCTTCGTCTCAGCTCCGTTCCTTGCAGACGGAATAGCTCTGTCCAGAATTTGCTCATGAAAATTCTATCCCTGTCTGTCACAATGGATGAGGGAAATCCATGGAGCCGCACCACTTCTTTGATAAATAATTCAGCGACTGACAAGGCACTGAAGGGGTGTCTTAGCCTCAAAAAATGGGCATACTTAGAAAGTCGATCAACCACCACCAGGATAGTGTCCACTCCCTTTGACATGGGTAATCCTTCCACAAAATCCATGCTTATCTCATCCCAAACCATTGAAGGTAGGGGTAGGGGTTGAAGTAACCCTGAAGGGTGCTGAGTTGAGGCTTTCTGTTGTTGGCAGATTGGACAATTCCTGACATAGGCAGCCACCTCCTTTCTCATGCCTTGCCAATACCAATCTGAGGCCATTCGTAAATAGGTTTTCAGATCTCCTGCATGACCACCAACAGGTGAATCATGGTATTCTTTTAGCAGCATAGGAATTGAAGTGGAGGATTTAGGAATAACATAACGTCCCTTGTACATCAATCTGCCCTCCACTACATGGAACCCCACATGTTGCTTCTCCCCGGTTTCTAATTCCCTTTTAATTTGTTGGAGCATGGAATCAGCAGCTATCTCCTGTGTTAATGTCTCCCACATAACTCCTTGAGTAGTAACGAGGGCTCCACACTCCACTTCCCCTTCAGTCTTGCGGGATAAGGCGTCAGCTACCCTGTTAGCAACCCCAAGCTTGTATTGTATCTCAAAGTCAAACCCCAGCAGTTTGCTAACCCACTTTTGGTAATTTGCCCCTATCTCCCTTTGCTGCATAATATACCTTAGGCTCTGCTGGTCAGTCCTTACCAAGAAATGTCTGCCTAGCAAATAATGCTTCCATTTCTGTATGGATAGGCAGATGGCCATTAGCTCCTTTTCATACACAGATTTCAGCTGATTTCTGGGGCCCAGAAGTCGGCTAAAATAAGCAATGGGCTGGTGATCCTGCATTAATACCGCCCCAATTCCATAACCTGAGGCATCTGATTCCACTACAAAAGTTTTCTGAAAGTTGGGCATTGCCAGCACTGGGGCAGTCACCATTGCTGCTTTGAGGGTTTCAAATGCGTGTGTAGCTTGCTGTGTCCACCCATAACTGTCTTTTTTGAGTTGATCTGTGAGGGGTTGTGCAATTTGAGCATACCGTGCCACAAACTTCCTGTAATACCCGGTGAGTCCCAGGAATCCCCTGAGTTCCCTCAGACTCTTTGGGGTCTGCCATTCAACTATAGCCTTTACCTTATCCATGTCCATTGCTACCCCCTTATTAGAGATCACATGTCCCAGGTAGGCTACTTCTGCCTTCCCAAATTCACACTTCTTGATATTTGCAAACAATGTATGTTCCCTCAAAGTTTTTAACACTGCCCTCACATGCTCCACATGTTCTGCCTGGGTGGTGCTATAGATTAGGATATCATCGAAAAACACCAACACAAACCTCCTCAGGTAGGGTCTAAAGACATCATTCATGAGGGACTGAAATGTGGCTGGGGCATTGGTCAGTCCGAAGGGCATGACCAGGAACTCATAGTGCCCTTCATGGGTCCTAAAGGCTGTTTTATGAATATCCTCAGGTCTAACTCGGATTTGATGATAGCCAGCCTTCAAGTCTAACTTAGTGAACATGGCAGCTCCCTGCAATTCATCCAGTAGCTCATCAATGACTAGGATGGGGTATTTATCTGGCACCGTCTCCTTATTTAGGGCCCTATAATCCACACAGAATCTCCATGACCCATTCTTCTTCTTGACCAGTAATACAGGGCTCGAGAAGGCACTTGTGGACGGTTGGATTATGCCTGCCTCCAGCATCTCTCTGATAAGTCTTTCAATTTCATCCTTCTGAAATTGAGGGTATCGATAGGGCCTCACTCCAACTGGGTTGCTGCCTTCCTTGAGTATTATCGAATGCTCATGTCCCCTCTGAGGTGGCAGCCTTTCTGGTTTGGCAAATACCTCTTGAAATTCCGCCACAGTGGATTCCAGGAACCCCGGTATTGAAGGCTCTGTTTTTGGTTCCCCTTCTACCTGGTTCAATTCTAACCAGATTCCTCCCCCTTCCTTGCGCAGAGTCCTTATCATGGCCTTCAGGGAAATTTTAGCTCTAGTCAGGGACGGGTCCCCCTTCAAACAGATAGCCTCCCCTCCCTGTTGGAAACACATTTCTTGTGTCTTCCAATTGGTCACCACCGAACCCAGCTTTTCAAGCCACTGCACGCCTAATATCAACTCTGAATTTCCCAACCCGAGGGGTAAAAAATCCTCTATCACTCTTACCCCTCCCTCCAATTCTAATTGTATTCCCTTGCAGACTCCCGATCCTTTTACAGCCTCACCATTACCCAGAGATACGCCAAATCCCTGCGAAGGCGTGATAGGGATTTGCAATTCCTTAATGGTGGCTAAAGCAATGAAATTGTGGGTGGCACCTGGGTCGATCATCACTATCACCTCACGTCCCCCAATTCTTCCCTTCAGCTTCATTGTCTTCGGGTTACTTAGGCCAATTACCGAATTCAATGAGACTTCCGTTGGGACCTCCTCCGATGGTGGCAATGAGAGCTCCCCGTTCCCTCGGTCCTCTTCTTCTTCCTCTCCATCCTCCTCGTCCACCAGCAGTACACTCAGCTCCTTTTTCCGGCACCTGTGCCCGATACTCCATTTATCATCACAACGGTAACAGAGCCCCTTGGCTCTCTTCTCTTGCAGCTCCTTCTCGGTCAATCTTTTGACCTCGCCTATGGGTTTGGTAGTAGGGGCTGAGACCGTTGGGCTACTGGCCGAAGAGTGGGTCTCGCTAAGGTTCGCAGCCCAACTCCTGGGTGGGGCGTGGCTCGTGAATCCCCCACTACCTTGGAATCCAGAAGAGGCCGCTCGATTGTAAAAGGAATAAGGCCCAGATCTCATAGGCCCGTTATAACTCTTCTTTCCCCCATTCACTCGGTTTCGCTCCTCGATCCGGACCGCCAAATCCATGGCTTGGTCTAGATTGAGGGGGTTCAGCAACCGGATCTCGGCCTTTATCTCCTCTTTCAGCCCATTGATGAATTGGCCCAATAAAAGGCTCTCAGGAATGTCGTTCAAAGGGGCCGCCGTCTCGATGAACTTCCGTCGATACTCCACCACTGTCGACACTTGAGCTGTCGCCAGCCACTGCTCGTGGAGTGAGCCGGCGTTTGCCGGTCGGAATTGTTGAAGCACCAGCTCCTTTAGTTCCACCCAGGACTTTATCGGCCGGCGTCTATTTTCCCACTGGTACCACCTTAATGCGTCGCCTTCCATGGCTACCACCGCCGCCTCCAGCTTCTCCTCCTCATTCAAGCGGTAGAAAGAGAAATATTTCTCTCCTCTCAAGATCCATCCGTCGGGGTCACTACCTTCAAATGGTGGCATGTCCAATTTTCGGTATCACCATCCCCCACCTCCACCTGTAAATCCTCGACTCGCTCCCCAGTCCCCGGGAACTCCCCCCGATCCTGCACCTCCATTGCTCCCCTCTCCTGGAATTCCTCCTCGGATCCCCTCATTGATCCATGCCGGCGGCGCCTCATGGTTTTCGCGATTGCCCATCATCCTCTCCTCCAGTCTGTTCGCCACTGCTTGAAGCTCTTCTCCCTGTTTCTTTCCCGCCTTCTGGAGATCCTCCGTGAGCTGCTCCATCAAAGCTTGCTTCATCGCTCCCATCGCCCGTTCCACTATTGTTGACACTTTCTCAGAGACGGATTCCTCTAAGAAAGTCATCCGTTCCTCCAGGGACTCCATTCTCTGGTTCGCAGAAGGGGCCATGGATCGGTAAGCTCTGATACCAATTTGGTATGAACCGATAATTCCTTCTTCTGCCCTCTACCCAGTATGATTCCCCAACCCACCCTGATTCGAGAATTGTAAATGAAACAATGGAGAATTCAAATTAGTGACATTCAATAGCCAGAATAATACACAGTTTGAGCAATTCGAGAGGCTCAATCTCTCCTATTACATTCCAGATTCTTCCTCCCCTCTCGGTCCCCTTTCTCCCCTCTTTTATACCAGTGTCTATAACTGTCTAAAGCTACCCTCCCCGCTCACTCTCTGCCACCTCATCACTGTCTGTTAACTGAATTACAGAGTATTCCCTCCTTGCCCCTGCCTCTCTTTCTCGCATAAGTGACCCTTACCTGTGCTCTAGGGAGACTAATTACATTGTTCATTGCAAGCATCTTCCTTCAAGAGCATTCCATGGTTAAAGCCATCAAAGAAGGTGTTTGTTATGCACTAGTTGTGAAAGAGGCAAAACAAAGAGAGAATCTAAGCCATAATTTGAAGTTACAAGCACTTTTGGAGAAGAGTTAACACTTGAATTACCACCACTGAGGCATTGAGTATGCCATTGATTTTATGTCAAGAATCTCTCTTTCAAATAAAGCAGCTTATAGATGCAGTCCTAAAGAGTCCAAGAAACTTCAAATGCAAATTCAAGAGCTTTTAAACAAGGGTTATGTGAGGGAGAGTATGATTCCATGTTGTGTTTCAATTTTACTTGTGCCTAAAAAGGATGGTACACACAGGATGTGCATTGATTCAAAGGCAATTAACAACATCACCATCAAACATAGATTTTCCATGCCAAGGCTTGATGATATGCTAGATGAGCTACATGGGGCTAGAGTCTTCTCTAAAATTGACTTGAGGAATGGTTACCATCAAATGAGAATAAGAGAAGGTGATGAGCGGAAGACAGCTTTCAAGATTAAGTATCGCTTATATGAACGGTTGGTGATACCATTTGGGCTTAGCAATGCACCAAGTTCTTTCATGAGATTGATTAATGTGATGTTAAGGCCATTCTTAAGTGAATTTGTGGTAGTATAATATATTGGTTTACAGTAAAACTGAATGGGAGCATCGAATGCACTCAAGAAGATTCTTTGAAAAACTAAGGAAAGTGAACCTTTATGAGAAGCTAGAGAAGTATAGCTTTATGATGGAGGGTGTGGTATTACTTGACTATATTGTGAATGGAGATGGGGTGAGAGTTGATCCATCCAAAGTTGAATCAATAACCACACGGCCGAGGCCTACAAATGTGCATAAAGTTAGAAGCTCTCATGGCTTGGCATCATTCTATAGGATGTTCATCAAAGACTTCTCAACAATTGAAGCTCCTATTACACAACTCATGAAAAAGGGAGAATTCAAATGGAGTACAATTGCTACATAGGCTTTTAAAGAGTTGAAGACAAAACTCCAAATGCACTGATATTATCCTTACCTAACTATGATAAATTATTTGAAGTAACTTGTGATGCTAGTGGTATAGGGATCGAAGGTGTTCTTTCACAAGAGAAGGCCTATTGCATTCTTTAGTGAGAAGTTCAACAATGCAAAGCTCAACTAAGGAGGAGTTCTATGTTATCATAAGGTGTTTGAATAATTTGAGCCATTACTTGAGACCAAAGTCGTTTTTCCTACATTTGGATCATGAGAGCTTGAGGTACTTGCATGGACAAAAGAAAGCGAGACTAAAACATACCAAGAGCTTTTTGCAATCCTTTGTGTTTACACCTAAACATTTGGATGGCAAAAAGAATGTGGTTGCATATGCACTTTCTAGGAGATCCATGATCCTCACGCTTATAGATGCAAAACTACTTGGGTTCAAGATGCTCAAGGAATTATGTCCCAAAGATGAAGATTTTGTTGAAGTTTTAAAGCTTATAGGAAGCATGGAAGCACATAGGCATATGTGATAAAAGGTGGTTTCCTATTCAAACAAAATAAGCATTGTGTGCCTAGACCATCTATTTGAAGCTTGTTAATCAAAAAAGTGTGTGGCGGTGGAATAGCAGTAAACTTTGGAGTGAACAAGACAATAGAGCTACTTCAAGAATACTTTTATTAGCCAAGAATGTTCAAGGGTGTGCAAGCTATGGTTGGAAGATATACTACGTGTGAATAAAGAAAAAGTATCTTCCGCAAAGGCCTTTATATGCCACTACCCATGCCTACAACACCATAAAAGGTGTAGATATTTTATGATGGCACACTTCATTACATGCCATGATGATGCTAGATGGACTGGATATCTTTATTTCAAGAAAATTGTGAGATTGCATGGTGTCCCAAAGAGTATTGTTTTTGATAGTTCCTAAGTTACTTTTTGAAGACCTTAAGGTATTTTTTGAGAACTAATCTTCTATTTAGTACATCTCATCATTCACCAAAATGAGGTGACTAATAAGATACTTAGTACTTTGCTAAGAGGGTCAATAAGTAAGAGTACTAAGGATTGGGATGTGAAGTTATCACATAAAGAGTTTACCTACAATAGATGTCCATCTCAATCTACAAGTTCAAGTCCTTTTGAAGTGGTATATGGCACAAATCCTTATATGCCAATCAATTTTGTGCCTTGGAAGAATGATGCTTTAAGCAGCTTTGAAGCACGAGAGACGATGAAACTCTTTCAAAAGCTTCATCAACAAGTGAAGGCGAACGTTGAAAAGAGCAATGCAACTTATCAAGATAGAGCCAACAAGCATAGAAGTCAACATGTGTTTGATCCTGGGGCTTAGTTTGGTCACACCTAAGAAAGGATTGTTTTCTTTATCTAAGAACAAGCTTATACCCCGAGCAGATTGTCATAGTCCACTAATTTGGTTCTAGAATACCTTATAGTATAGACTCTAGTGGAATAATATAGAAGGATATATAATATTTTAGAGAAATTCTAGATGATGTAGGACTCTCGATATTTCCTAATTTTAGAAAAGCGATAGAAAACCTAGAAGGAAAGTCTCTAGAATTCTCTTGTAATTGTAAGGTTTGCAAAAAATCTAGAATCTTTCATTTTGTGGCATAGTTATTAAAATCCCAATTCGATCATACGATTCTACAATTCTACAATCCAAAAATCACAAAATGATCCTATATTACGATCCTATGGTAATATCTTAAAATAGTTAAATAATATAGAATCTTACAAGCCTAGGTAGAATCTTAAAATAGGCGAATAATATAGAATATTACGATCCTACATTTCTACATAATAACTATAATTTTTATCAATCTATTTCCCATATTATTCCAACTATGTTTCTTTTTTAATCTTCTAATTTTCGACCGCATATTATTTTACAAGTCGTATTGAAAATGAACCAACTCAAAGAAAGTATGCTTAGTTACTATTAAAATAATGAAGTCGATTATTGTTGTAAAATGCTGACAAAAGAATGTAATCTTCATATAAATAGTAAAATTAATATATTAAAGTTTACAATATTATTAATTATTAAGTTCTATTTAATTCAAAAACATAATATTTTTTTATGATCATGTTAGCTTCATAATGCAAGCAGACTTTAATTTATGATGTACACATGGTTCATAAAGTATCTCAACGTGTGTGTGCTTATAGCCATTTTTTTTCTTTAATTCAACAAAATTTCAAAAGGCAACATAAAAAAAAAATTTAGGCCATGTTCTCTTAAAATGTTAGAAAATAGCATTTTTTTTTTATTATTGTTACCTTCATTATCATCCGCTTTCTTCAGTCTTTGTATGTTTCTCTTAAGGCTGACAATATTGTATATTTTGAACAAAATGAGTTGTATGTTTCCTATATCCATAATCTCATTGTAATTTTCACATTTCATTTGATAAAATTATATATGAAGTTGTTGACTTAATATAGTTTCTAATATGTAAAATAACTTTAACAATTTATGCTACTTGGAAGTTGCTAAAACACAATTAGTGACTATATGAAAAGTTAAGAGTGTAATATTTCTACTTTTAAATTAAATCGTATTATTTTATAGCATTTAACTATAAAAGTTTCGTAATTTTAAAATTTTTATAAGATCTTACGATTCTATGATCCGAACCTAAACTTCCAAATCGACCCTAGGTAGAATCTCAATTCTAACAATCTTACTTAGCAGAAGAGGAATAGGGACATCGACTTTAAATTGAGGAAGGCCCGATATACTCCCATCATCCAAGATTTCTAAAGCACTCTCCACGCATATAACTAAATACTCTTCTTACACACAAAAACCTCACTTACTCTCTTAAGTTGTGTTGGTGTTCTTATCATCGTTCTTTTGGCTCACTTTAGTCTTAAGTGTTGGAAAAGGTTGACTTAGTAAGTACCGTGACAAGATGGTCCTTTCAAGGCACTTATAACATTTGGAGATTGAGTGCCTATGAGCTTAACTTGCCAATTCTTATGGAGGGATAATTTTATTATCCCACACATGCATAAGATTGAACCTTGGCTCCCCTAATATTACTCATATAAATATATATAAAATAAGTAATTTATGAAGTGCACCTGCCCATGAGATAAAACATCGATCAATATGTTAATACGTGAAAAAATGTGTTGAGATTTTTAGCTTATCCACGTACAAAATGTTTGGTAAAAAATCAATCACTTGTGTGTCATCTACATACCATATTTGTCAATATTTACCAAGAGTAACCAAAAAATGAAAAAGCACACCACAACAATCATAACAAATTATTTATCGTTCACCACATTGTAATAGCAACTACAACTACAATTTTATTGCCAACATGGGTCGATACCATGCTTCAAGCCCAAAAGAGAGATTCATATGAGGGTGAGAGTTAAAAATATAATATTAACCTATTCATTAGGCCAAATCTACTTTAGGAGTAATTGTCTCTTACAAAGCTTTTGAGGTTGGATATGAGACTTTTGGGGGTTGTATTTCACGTTTTGGGGGGGGGGGTGATGAGTGTGGGGGTATTTAGTTGGTGGTTGTAAAATTCCAAATTTGCAATATATAGTATTTTTATTATTATTTTATAGGAGTTATATAAAATATTACTGCCCCTTTTAATAAGTTTATATTTCAACGGCTAACTACAACTTGACCAAAAACATACATTCCAACAAACAAATAACAACAACAACAAATAGCATCTGCTACCAACAATAACTGCCTTCCCAAATGGGCCCTAGACAAGTTACTTTAGATAAAATAAGAATTAAGCATCTTCTTCTCTTTGACACAAAAACAATATCAAAATATTTTCTATGTGTACACACATTTATAACTACTAGATGGATGTTCTTCTTGGCATCCAAATATTCTTATATCCCTTATCACAAACAAAAGAAAAAGATAACTAGTTACCGAGAGGGAAGAACACTTATGTATATAGAAAGGGAAAAGAAACATACCGACCCAAACCAAAGTGCATGGTAGACGCTTCCACAAGAACCTAAGCAACATACAAAGAAACCAAAAGAAATACCATAAATATATTTAAGCATAAAATAGGCACATACAAAGGGGATTCCAACTGCAAAATCAGACAAGAGATAATTGATATAATGTGACTCCCTTGTGGGCTGAGCTAGACCTAGGCACAGTGGGGCCACCAACCTTGTCTCATCCATAAAGCCTTAGAGTTGAGTTTATTCATAAGTAGCACGCCTAAGTTTAGTTTATTAACAAGTAGTGGACTAAGTTTTGTTTATCAACAAGTAGGAAGCCTTGTTTTAGTTAAATTAGTCCCATCTTAATGTAATACAAATAAGTAGTCTTGTTAATAAATGCATATCATTTGTTTAGTAGGGCTTAAGCCCATTAGCTTGTAATAAGCTTATACATAAGAGGTTAGGGTAGCAATAACAAAACTAACTATCAAAGTTAAATCACTAGCATCCACTTTTGCTATCTCCTCTCTATCTTCCAAACTATAACCATAGTTGTCGGTATCCCTGCCAAGCAATAAAACGCGTGCGACTGCGGTTACGGTATCAAGGTGGTGCAAACGATATTTAATAAGTCGCAACATTATTTTATTTTATCTTTTTCACAAAAAAATAGTCATTATCAGCCGATATATATCACGGCGATAAATATGTCATTTTCTAAACCGATCACATTTTGGGAATTTTGGGTCGCGAGAGACTCAAAAATCATGAAATTGTGGCCGATACGCAATTGCGATAATGCTATTTCATTGTCTGCTCCCTGCTCTGCAAGAGCCACTAGATAAATCTTTCCCCTCCTTTTACTTTTCCAACCTAGGAAGAACAAAAACCCTAATACTAAGCACTGAACACCTTAAATTAATCCTTCCCAACACTCCATAACATAAGACTATCAACTGGCAAGGACTTATAGACGCCTTTCAAGCATGGATAGATAAGATAATGGCATCTAAAAAAGACATGCAATAAAGGCCGAAGAAAATGCTAAGAAGATACACAAATCAAATCTTTCTATAAAAGAGAGGCATTGAGATTATAGGAATCAATAGTGGAGGGTTAACCACAATTACCCCCTCATAAAAAATAATTAAATAAATCAATAAAACTTCAACCAAATAAAGTGCCACGAGAAAACCAGCCCACCCACTCTCCCTCACTCAGCAACCACCACCCAATCATCCTAACCCCTCGCAAATCATCCCCACGCCACCAATATTACCCACCATCAACCACTAGCCCTACGTTGTTTTCAATTTTGAATATGAAGTGATGTTGATCTTCCTCTCTAGATCTACACACGTTTTCCATGGAAAAAAAGGAACCACTGGCTAGGAAACAATTGGTGGCCAAATCAGCATCCTCATTCACTTCTATCCAAATAGAGGATGTCGGCACGTTGGAAATCAAGATTCTTGATACCTCAAATAATTTTGGAAGCAAATAAGTACGGCACCGAAAGAAATTTTCAAACCAATTTTGTTTCATCTTCGTAGGCCAGTACGGGAGATAATAAGGGCGATAGTATTCAAGCCAAAAGTTACTCTAGTCCTGTGCTATCGAAAGAGATCCAAAACCCAAACAACAATACGGATATTTTACCAACCATGGATGCTCCTGAACGTGTTCAACCTCACCAATGGAGGGATATTGTGAAGAGTAAGCAAAGACCCTATCATCTAATTAAATTGGACTATAACCCTCCAACAATTTACAACCCTTAATTATTATATGTGAATATGTTAGATGAGGGTTATTTCAGCCCTAACCAATCGATCAATCCATGCAACCAATCAACTGATCACCGACTAGTCCTTGAAACATATCAACTGGTTAATATCGATCGATTGGTTAAAATATGACCCCAATGGTCTTAGCTTCAACTTAAACCCATCAATTGATTTGACCAAACCCATTAATTGGTTCCTACAACAATTGGTTCATGACCACTGTAAAGGTCTGGTAGTGCCCAGACTAATCGATTGGTCCATGCAACTAATTGACCGGCTATCATGACCAATCGACTAGTCCTTGGAAGCCATCTACTGGTTTGGGCTAAATTGTCCTTTTTTGTTTATTTTTCCTCGAATATGATGAATTGAGTTTCCTTATACATGGAAGGCAACTTGAGATGCTAGTATCTATAAGTTAACGTTGACTTATTAAATTTAAAAGATGGATCAAAGTTACTAGAATTTGACCCAAGATTGAACAAGTTGACCATAAGTCAGCACTTTGGCCTTCCTCTTGACCATGATATGATTAGATGAGTAAATGGCTAAAACTGAATTTTTCCTATGGCTAATATCCATATAATGAACCCTAAGAATGGTTAATGGATTTCTAATGACCTATACCTTGGCCTTAAAATGTGAAATCTAGTAAGTTGGATGACCCGATATGATTAGAAGAAAATAACATAGATATACATGATGGCACTCTACTTCAACCTTAGTTCTAGATGATGCAGGAGCATCCATTAACCATGATATTAATTTAGTTGTGAATTTCTCTAAGTTAGGAGGGCATAAAAACCTTCTCACTTGGAGTAATTACTTTCACTAAACCCCTAGCCATGAAAGCCATGCAAAACTCCAATCCAGCCACCACCTTTTTGCACCTTAGTGGCTCATTTTTTTTTTGTTGACTTAAATGGGCCACTCCCCAGCCAAGGATAGACAACAGTTCAGGTCCCACAATAGCAACCACAACTACACTTTTCTAGGCAGATCTGGGCACTAGCAACAGCAACAGCTACAGGCATCAGAGGGGGCAGACCTTTTTTGGAAGAAAATAAACCTATACTCAGGCTATGATGGAACTTTAGGCTTGCAGCAGAAAAGTTACTTTCTACTTTATGCTTTTAAATTTATTTTTAGTCTTCAACCTAAAAGCCACTTTTACTTTGTTTTTAGCTTAGCTTAGCTTATTAACTGGTAAGGAGCCTCCCAAGTCAGATGTAAGACATTGGGAAGGTCCCAAACAATTCTGACTTCTCTATTTCAACTAACACAAAGTCAAATTTAGTTTTGGTTAGGATTAAACTAGTTAAAGCTAGTCTTTTTGTCAACTAACTAGTTTGATTAGTTAACCAAACCGGTCCTTTTTTTGTTGAGTTGTATTGCAGCTAAATGAGACCTAACACTCTCCTATAAGTGTTGGGCTCACACTTGAATGAAGGGAACTCGGAATTTGGCTATCTTATTTCTCTCAGCAGAAATCAATCACCTTCAACTCTAATACATGAGTTTGAAGTTTGAATCCTAAAATCTCACAAGATTTATCCTATGTGTTGAAACCTTAAGTGGTTCTTTTTAGTATATGATCCAAGGAGGTACCAAGGATCATATTCAACCCATTTTCTTCCCCCTCTTCTCTGTTTTCTTATTCGGTTATCCCCCATTGATAACCACCCTCCTAACTTGACCCAATTTGTATTGGCATATGCATCACTAAATAGTAGCCTTCACTAGGCTATTTAAATAAAATTCCTTCTTAACCAATGTGAAGTTGCTCCAATTATGTTTTCACTACAAATTTTGGAGTGTTTAACATTTCACTCATTCAAATTATTGGTTTCATGGAGTTATCCCTCATATACTATCAGAAAGTTCTTTGCTGATTTTTGTCATCTTTCCCTTCCTTCAAGCTTGAGAACAAGCTCAATATATAGGAGAGTGTAATGTTACGAATCCTATTGTAGGCAGAGCCTAGTACCAAGCATGAAAAGGCTCATTGACCCTGCCAGCTCTAAGGCCTTAAGTCTTGAGTTTATTAATAAGTAGGAGGCCTTAGGTTAGTTTATTTATAAGAAGCAGCCTTCTTAAAATTAGATCATATTAATGGAATAGAGATAATGGGTTCTTAATAAAAGGTCATAGTAGAGCCTAAACCTATTAGTAACAAGTATATAAAATAGAGGCTATGATATCAACAACAGCATGAGAATTGACTATCTTCTCTCTTGCTCTCCCAAACCCTAACCCTAGTTGTTGGCCTCCCTACTCCAACAAAGTTGACATCTTCCCTCTCCTCTTACTCTTACTAGGCATTCAACATCCTAAATTAATCCTCCCAAATGTTCCATAACTCAACCCATGACTTGGAAACATATCATACAATAACATACTCAATAAACAATTCACTTATATATATATATGATGTAGACACACAAATATAAGGATTTTAGCTCCATTATGATTAATTTCCGTTTTGGATATATACCTCTTAAGTCGGATTCTAATCCATCTCCATATAATGATAAGTTTCCCTAGGATGACTAGCAAACCTAGGATGGCTAAACCGGCTGGATCAGAAAAGACAATTCTTGTATTGAGACAATCCATCAACCACAGCAAAAAGATGAAAGCAAAGGCATTCTACAGCAAGAATCACTAATGAAAATACCTTGTCCAATATGCTCTCCAATTGTCAGGTCTTCCCATAAGATTTCATAGTCCAAACAATCAGATTCCATGTCTGGTTTATTTACTGTACTGCTAGTTGTACTACCACAGCTACTAGCACTACTTGAGCTGTTGACATTGAAAGATGACCAGGAGCCTGAGGCCTCATTCACTGCAGCGTGATTGCCTTCACCTGTCGGGCTCTCAGTTCTAGCAGCTGAGTGGGGACGTTCGCCATCCTGATCACCATGCAACCATGACCAACCTGATCGAGTGGTCCTTCCCTCGGATGAATCTTGTTCACCTTTCCATGGCCATTGCATCGATTTCTTAATAATCCAGGCCTCTGCTTTAGAGGCAATAACCTTATGAATAGCTGGTTTTCCATCAATTTCATCCCCAGAGTCATGACTTGATTTTGCCGGGGACCTTTCTAAAGTGGGATGAGAAAACACACCAAAAGTATATGAAGCAGCATCCCCCCTGGGCGTGCTAGCCCCACTGGAATTTACGTCCTCCTTCTGGTCAGAAAGAATATCAAAAGAAGCATGATCAGACTGACGACTATCACCACTCCCAGCTTCACGATCTATTCCATTTTCACCTGTCCTCATTTTAGAACGTACTTTGTTGCTCATCTTTGAAGCCTGTTTAAATGGCCAACAAAGTGAAGAACATGCACCAGCAAATTTAATCACATAATTAAAGTAGCTACCAGAAAACTAACCAAGTTTGTTATTTTTGAAGCAATGGCAGCTTGTAAAGGCTGTTCTGGATCAAGACCAAGTTTGGTTGTTACACTACTTTTGGGTCGGCTTGAGCTTGAATCTGCTTCAATGTTGTTTCTACCAGGCATAAGAGCCTTCATTTCTTGAAACGGTCTGGAATCACCGGAAACACAAATAGACCCAATCAAAGTACCATCATCATCATAAAAGGGGGTGTTGGTAGCTAAAACGACAAGCCTCCTCCCACATTTATTCTTCACAGGGAACATCCCAGTCCAACTCTGTCCTGTCATTACATTGTGTAAAATATTATCTGCTGCAGCAAAGTCTTGCTCATCCACCAGGAGTTCAAGAACATGTTTACCCAGGGCTTCTGCTGCAGAATAACCGAAAAGGTTTTCAGCTGTTCTATTCCTGCAGAAATTTTACCAATTGGAAATTAATAGGGATTCTAAAAATCATCTGAGCTGCATTCAGCAAAATGATATAGTCCAGAATAATTTATACCACCTGAATACAACTTCACAAATGGCTATCACAACAAAATCATTAAAAACTTTCTGTACACCAATAAACTGAATGCAACATTTAGCAAAGGTATGCAGCCTGCTCATTAGAAATCAGTAAGAACAAATATGGTTTAGTTACTGGGTTTTGACCGAAGAATAGCTAATACCACCCAAATCAGCAAGTTCCAGATGCTGGAAGACTGGAACCACTAAGATGCAGTCTTTGCTTTCTTATCTTTCTTTTGATAGTTTTTGCATCAGTTTGTCCTCTCTTTTTATTTTTGTTGTGGTGGCACGTGGTGGTTGCCGAGATTGCATGTCCCAGCATGCATAGCAAACACTAACATTTGAAAGATGACTGTAGTGGAACAGTTGATTATGATATTCAAATACTGACAGCAACCATTCAATGAACATGTCATGCGCTTGCTACAATGTCTATTTGATGTCCACTTGCTACCTCGAAAAAAATGCAGATCTTAAAGTTTTTGCAGACATGATTGTGATGGTGCAATTTAAGATACATTGCTACTAGGGTACTTCAGCTTTCTCACATGAACAAAAGAATGGGATGCATAAGAAGGCCATTTATTTTTCCAGATGAACACTGTTCTACCAGACTCACAAGAATAGAAATGAGCTGCTACTTGCTAGAGATAAATGTTGAGTCATGGAAAGTATTAAACCTTGCCAGATCCTTCTCTACCACTCTCAACTTCCAAAAGAGACTGAAGGCCAAGAATTTTATGTTGACATGAGAAATCTGCAACCTTTCAGCAGCCCAACTTCAGAGTGAATCAAGGGAAAGATAGCAGTTTCTTGTTCCTTTACTTGGATTAGAACGTCTTTCTTAGTATAGTAATCAGCAATAACCTTCAAAGCTGTATGAGGAATGAATTAGAAAAAAAATTCAGCCTATAAATTATTACATACGTTCCTTTTTACTTGGAAGCTAGAAACTTGAGAAAACACAAGGAGGCTGCTATAGATGATGTTGCAATGAGGCAATAAGAGCATCAATCCAACAACATTCAGCTTACCCTTTCAATTATGTATGTCCCACTTTCCTCTTCACCTCTCTCTCTCTCTCTCTCTCTCTATCTCTCTCTCTCTCTCTCTCTATCTCTCTCTCTCTCTCTCTCTCTCTCTCTCTCTCTATATATATATATATATATATATATATATAATTTTCTTTTTAGACATTTTACAAAGTTGGGGGAGAATGGGGGGAAAACCTGATGGGTATTTAACCTGGCGTATCTGGAATGGGTTTTGGAACGGAATGGAACAGGTTGTAGAACAGAACCGAGGTTATGGAACGGTAGCCACTAGAATGTGGGTATCTTCCCCACCTCTATATATCAATGAATCAAATATATCCTTTCCTACCGCCACTCCATATAATAGATATACCCATAATACATCCCCTCTAATTAGCAAACGGCATAAAGTCAACTGACCGAAGTTTCAACTATATATGCAGACATTTTATCTTACATCCGATACAATTAGACTTTCCAGATTTAGCCGATAATCCTTCTAAATTCTATATCCGCAAATGAAACATGAAAAGTCGGAAAGTAGAAGTCGTCAAATTGGTACAGAAAATAAAGCACAACAAAGAAAGCAAATAGCAAGAAATATAGCTATACTACCAAACGAGCCAAACAAAATTCGAAAGAGCAGGAGCACAGAGAGGGAGAGAACAAATATCAATATTGAAATGCTGCATACCAGTAAATTACACGACCATCTACATTAAATATATGAACTGATTGTCCCATTGACTCCAATATATTCAGATACTGCTTATTTGTAAACTGAATAGCTGCCGGCCCATCACCACCCTCATCGCTAATCGCCGGCTCATCACGTCGGCTCTCTCTCTGCAACGGCGACGACGAAAGCCCAAAAGATGCTGAACCCTTCTTCAACGACGCAGTGGCAAAACTATCGGTGGATCCTTTCCGCAACCTCGAGCGTTGCGGGGAAACTGAGTGAGACCTCTGTCGCGAATGGCCTGCTTTAGGTATGCCGGAAACCATAAGCTTAGACATCTCTTCTTTGAGCTGGGCATGCCCAGCTTCTAGCTCCTCGATCTTCCGAAGAAGCTCCTCCGCTGGTGGGTTGTCCATCGAGAATAGAGAAACTTAAAATTTGAAAATTAATGTTAATCAAAATATCCCAGTTGGTTAATTGAGAATTCAGAACCCTCCTCCAAACTTCAGAGATTCAGATAGAAGATTGAAGATGAAATAGAGCAAGATGATAAGATTGGAGAATTCATGGATCTTTATCTGTTCTTCGTACCCTTTCCCGCTGAATGAGTAGTCAAATTGGCTGACTGAAGAGAGAGGGGGGTCAATAAGGTTTTACTCAGCTCAATTTGCTCAAATTTGCCTTCCTGCCTCTGCATCAGCACTTGCCAATGGCCGCATCGCCGCCGTCTAATTTCTATCTCCAGCAACACATACCATAGATGATTTCAACGTTGAAACTTTTTTGAAATCTACGTTCACCACGCGATTGTGGAGAGCGTGCTTTATACAATGGAATAATGCATCTTGTTGCTGAGATTTCATTTAATTACCACGGTCATTTACTAGCTTATTTTTAAAGCTCATTATATAAAACCTGATTATTACCAGCCAAATAAGATCAAATTATCGTCAATAAAATTATATTAAATTTGATATAATATAAAATGAATAAGTATAATACAATTAATAGTAATAATAATATTTATTTATTATTATTATAATAAAAATTAATAATAATTAATGTAATAGTATTAATATTAGCTTATTATCATAATTAAGTATTTATATAATTATTATTATTATCAATAATATTATTTTTAATATTAATAAAATTATAATAATTATTATTATTATTTATCATAATTACTCACATAATTATTAGCATAATACTAATTATTATTCATATAATTATAATGACTAATTTAATTATGATTATTATGAATATTCTCATTATCATTATTAATATTATTATTATTATTCATATGTTATTATAACTCTATCCACTATTTTTATAATCATTATAATTAATAAAATAACTAATATAATTAATTATTATATTTTTATTAATAGAATTATTATAATTTTAATTATTTATATTATTAATATTATTTCTATTACTATAATTAGTAGTGTAATTATTAATATTATTATCAATATTATTATTATAATTAATTATCAATACTATTATTATAAGAGTTGTTATTAATAATTATATATTTAATATCAAAAAAATTTAATAACACTATTATTTTTCATATAATTATTATAATAATTATTAATATAGCTTGTAATACAATTATAATTATTATAGTAATAATCATAACTATTATAATTATTCATACAATTATTATTATTATTTTAATTGATAATATTCATAGTATTGATCATATTCTAATTATAATACATTTCTTATAATAATAATTATTATTATTATTATTATTATTATCATAACTAATTATTATTAGAATTATTAATATTAATAATATTATTGTAACACCCCTAAATTACGCAACATTTGATTTTGGATGCTTAGCTTTTTATTTGAAACTTAACCCATAAAAATTGGCCTAGTTATTTTATTAATAATGTTTGATCTGTGATCGAAATAATCTTTTAAACATTTTTCATGATTATTTTACCTTTTTTTATTTTGATTAAATCTATCATTAACCGGACTATTTTTTCCGAGTTATTTTCCTACCCAGTAACCTAACTTACCCACACTAAACCTATAACAAAAATAAAATAACACTATCCTACTTGTCAACCCCCTCTCCCTTGTATAACCCCTGTCATGCAAAGTTCCCCTTTTGTAGAACACTCTCCCTTGAACCCCTCTACGTCATCCCCATCACCATACCCATATGTCAAACCCACTATAATGCAAACCCTCACCTTTAACTTACCTTTACGTTGATATCACATATTTTCCTAGCTTATATATATATATATATATATATATATACACACACACACACACTTATACACACTCACCCCTCCCTATTTACCTCAATCACAGTCTTTCTCATCCTTCATCAGCTCTCTCTCTCTCTCTCGGCTCCATTTGGTTTCACTTCCTTTCGAACCATCACCGTCACTAGCTCTCGACCACCTTGCACGCACATCCAAATCGCACCCCCTACATTGTTGTGGTCAACAACCATCCAGCCCCCTTCTCCCTCAATGTCCTCTGCACCCAAACACGGCCCTTCTTCCAGTACCATCACCACCATGCCTACACTACCCGCTACCCTTGTACATTTTAACAAGCCACTCGAGTCTCCCTTTATTATTCTTCTTCTTCTTGTTGCCCCTCCATTTTTGTGTACGCTCCCCCATGCAACCAACCTTGCAACCAGCTCCTTCGTCACCCATCAATTACCACCACCCCCACCATCACTAGCCCTAAATTCCTCTACCTCCTCCTCCTTCTCCCTTCTCCTCTTCCATTGTTGTTGATGTGCATTTGCTTCGGCTCGTTCTACCACATGCCACCACCCACCTTTGCCCAAGATCACCAAGCCAACCACCCCCTCCAGTATTCTTCCCCGTTACCTCTCCCTAGGCAACGACTATAATACCCCAAAAAACTAAAACCTAGAATTTAATAAATAACCCTCATTTGGGATAATTTAATTTTAAATTTATTTATTTTAGTCATTTTGTGGATTTTTGAGTATATAAAAATGGATATGAATATTTAATAAATTAAAATAAATATTTTTTTATTTTATCATACTTATTTTATTTAAATAATTTTCCAAACCAATATTTTACTAAAATTTCCCTTTTTAAACCAATATATTAAATTCTAATAAATTAAATTATGAAATTAATTTATTTATCAAAAATATTAAATATCATTATTTCAAAAATTATTTCCTTTTCCTTTTCCCCCTTTTCTTTTTCCTTATCACCTTTTTCCTTTTTCTTTCTCCTTTTTCTTCTTCTTCTTTTTTCCTCCTTTTTTCCTTTTTCTTCCCCTTCGAGGCACCGGCCTGTGGCCTTCCTCCCTCACGCTGGGCCACCGGCCCACTCCCTTTCTTCCTCTCCCTTCCCCTCACGCCCATCTCGCCCTAGTTGTCTCCCCCTCCTTTTTTTTCCTTTCTCCTCCCCCCGGTTGGGCTAGCCCAATGCCCTCCTTCTTTCCCCCTCCCTCACACACCCGGGCCAGCCCACTTCCCTTTCTTTCTCCCTACGCCACTAACCTGCCTCTCCTTTCTTTCTTTCTTTCTTTATTTCTTTATTTCTTTCTTTCTTTCTTTCTTTCTTTCTTTCTTTCTTTCTTTCTTTCTTTCTTCTTCTTCTTCTTCTTCCCTTCTCCTTCTCCTTTGATGTCAAGGCCATGGCGACCTACAACTACCACCTACCTCCCCTGCAACCTACCATTTTCAGCCTACTCTCTCTCCCTCTCTCTCCCCCCGTCCCTTGCCTTCCATTTTTAAACCAAACACAACCTGCAACCCTTCCCCGTATGCCTTCATTTTCCCCTTCTTTTCCTCTTCTCCCTACCACCGTAGGCCATGCACCTGCATCCTCCACCTAACACACCCACACCTGCCTCCTCTCCCTCTCCTTTTTTTCTTCTCTTCTGCTTCATTTATGCCCTACTCAAGCCCCACTTCTCCCTCTACCAATCCCCCATTCTCCCTCTTTTCCCTCTTCTCCCCCTCACCTATTTTTGCTCCGCAGCCCTCAACCACCGCCTTTGTCACCCAGTTAACCACCGACACTACCTCCCTAACATCCCACCAATGTCCTTGCACCACGCCATCACCCCCCACTCACCCCTACAACCACCTTCCTCCTCCCTTCCTTTTTCTTCCCCCTTCCCAGCCTCCACCTTGCACCACCACCATCCACTGCCCTCATTCCTCTTTTGCCACCTCCAAAGCCACCAATCTACTCCTTGGAACCTCCCCTACCACCGTGTTGCCTCCCTTGGCCAAACCCCAGCCTTGTAGCCCACCCTTCCTCTCTTCTTTCCCTTCCTTCTTTTCCTCCGCCACCCTTGCAACCACTTTTCTAACCCTACAACCGCCGCCTCCGCCACCCTGAGCTGCCGATCACCAACCCCCGACCACCACCTACACCCCTATTCCCTCCCTACACCCAGCCACTACCCTAACTCCCCTCCACAAGCTCTCCACCCCACTCCCAAAACCCTTACCCGAAATAGCCACCCCTTCCTTCTCCTGTTCCCTTCTTCAATCTTTCCTCCTTCCTTCTTGCATGCAGCTCACGTTGCATGTGCAGCGTGAGTCTGCTGCCTCCCCTTTAAATCTTGAGGTATAATGATGGTTAATGATAGTATGTATTTGATTAAGTTTTGATAAAATTTATTCTTTTGATTTTCTACTTTTAAAATGCTAAGTGTTGACATTATTTTTAGGTATTGATTTTGCTAATCAAAGCTCAAACCTTTAACCGAGGTACTCGTGAGGTTTAGTTATTGTTGGAAATAAGGTAATCATTATACCCTACTAAAATGTGTGGATATACGTATGCTAGCACATTAGGGTTTTTAATATGTTTATGTGCATGATATATGTTGTTAAGTATAATGTATTTAGTGGCATATGTTGGTTGATGAAAAAAAAACATGTTAATTTATGTGTCATGTGTAGAAATAATGCTTAAGGAATGAGCCATGTTGTTAATAATAATGTTAAGTATATATGAAGGATATGATATGCTAATGTGGTCATTTGTTGCATAAATAATGTTAATATGAGCCCTAGGGGCATTTTGGTAATTTTTCTTGTGCAAAAGGTATGGCCTAAATAAGTATGTGTGGTAGGTGCTAATGAGTATTAATGATAAATAATAATAGTTGGTGGTGTTGGATGATGTATATGGACCATGTATATTAATATTTATGTGGTGAAAGTATTTTAGTACAATTGGTATAATAAGGACAAAATGGAAATTTATAAGTGTAAAGGGGGTAAAATGGTTAATGGATAAGTAAGGAAGGCATTTTAGTAATTTTACATGGAAAGGGGGATAACTTGGTAGTTTTTGTGAGAAGAATGTTATTTTGGTAAATTGGCATAAAGGAAAGGGTATTATGGTAATTTTGTAAAGTAAGGGGTAAAATGGTGAATTAATAAAAGAGAAGGGTATTTTGGAAAATTGGCATAAAGGAAAGGGTATTATGGTAATTTTGTAAAGTAAGGGGTAAAATGGTGAATTAATAAAAGAGAAGGGTATTTTGGAAAATTGGCATAAAGGAAAGGGTATTATGGTAATTTTGTAATGTAAGGGGATAAAATGGTGAATTAATAAAGGAGAGGGGTATTTTTGGGAAATTAGCATGAAGGAAAGGGTATTATGGTAATTTTATAAAGTAAGGGGTAAAATGGTGAATTAATAAAAGAGAAGGATATTTTGGAAAATTGGCATAAAGGAAAGGGTATAATAATTAAGAAGGGTAATTTCATAATTTAATCCACCAAAAGGATAAAGTGGTAATTTTGATAAATAGGAAGGATAATTTGGTAACTTAACTAACCCAAAAGGGCAATTTGGTAATTCTAATAACTAAGAAGGGCAAATTGGTAATCTAACCTATCAAAAGGGCAATGTTGTAATTTTAATAAGTAAGAAGAACAATTTGGTAATTTGACCAACCAAAAGGGCAACTTGATAAATTTACTAAATATGAAGGGCAGTTTGGTAATTTAACTAACCAAATGGGCAATTTGGTAAATTTAACAAGTATGAAGAATGATTTTGGTAACTTAATAAACCCGAGGGCCAATTTGATAATTTAACCAAACATAAAGGGGTGTTTGGTAATTTAAATAATTAGAAGGATAATTTGGTAACTTAACAAGTATGAGGGGTAAAGTTGATGATTTAATAAGTATAGAGGATAATTTGGTAATCTAACCAATGCAAGAGGTATATTGGTAATTATGCAAACATAAAAGGTAGTATGGTAATTTGGAAAATAAAAATGGGTGACTTAGTAATTTTACAAACAAGGGGTATTTCAGTAACTTTGTAAGGATGCTGGGGTAAATCGATAACTTGCATATATATCTTGTAAATAGATTAAATAAGTCTCCATAATTAGACCTAAATAACATTGAATAATAAAAGGGGATTTGATAAATTAGTGAATATCACAAGAACATGACACAACCTAGGGTTGGAAGGACAACTAAGGGTGTGGTATGGTGTTTATCTCATATTCATGAAAGATGTGTCTTAATTTTTAATCATGCATGGTATTGTGGGTTGGGTGTGAAATAAGGGCATGTTGGGGTTAAGTGTGCCATGATCCTTTGATGTGAACTAACCAGGATCTAAGGCCATATTATGATCACGATGTGATAAATCCTTTATGGCATATGAATAAATGGAAATGAATCCTAAATTGGAATTGGATGATATATAGATGGCCTTTGTGGTTTCTTTATGTTAACATGGATAACTGTATGAATAAGAAATACTTTATAATGACAGAAACAAATGGAAGTGAATGAGTATGTGGTTGTTGTGTTTCTCATGGTCACCTTAATTAAGATACTAATAATTAAAGTGAAAGACCTTGAGATCGGGAATGGTGGCTCTTTAGGGGTCGCTACCCTAAAGACGTGGTTTAACCCACGATTATTCTAGTATTTGCTAGTATGCCTTAACCCCTAATACCAAGCCCTACATCTTACTCTATCTAGCTCTACGGACCTACTTAGAGGGTATGTATACTTATAGATTAGGTGTCATTATCAGTAGGGTGCTATGTAGCTTGTATGTACCAGTATGACCAAGGTACATTTGCATCCCTAGATTGATGGTTGAAGGGTACTGTGTAGCTTGTATGCACCAGTTTGATCGGTGTACCTTTGCGTCTCCGGGTTTTTTATCTCTCCCTCGAGTTAAATAAATGGATTTATTGTGCTAATTAAATGAAAATCGCTGATCATGTAAAGTGATAGATCATGTGAGTTGAGGCCAAATTGGTCCACTAGTGAATAATATTGGCCAAGAGCCTTCTGTCCTGGAGACCGATCCATCGACGAATAATAGTGGCTAGGTACAATCTATCCTTATGAATATTTTGGTCCACCGACTATAATAGTGAGGTTCCTACACTCATATGGATATAATTCGAGAGATGATATGGAATGATATTCATTTAATGGCTTGAGACCAAAAGAGTTAATATCATCCTCATGATCTATTGTTATAATATAAGTTTAGCCTTGGTGCTTGTCTCTCTCGACATATGATGGACTTGCTAAGTACATGGATGTTGTATTTTGCATTTCTTATTGTATGTGGTGTTACCTTGTGTATGAGTCGGTATGTTATCATTTTATATTGTTTATGCATGATGTGTTGCATACGGACCTTGCCTTTCGGTTTGGTATAAAGGGTTACTCAGTACCATAGTATTAAAGGGTACCATTTGTGGGCCCTTACCTATTTAATGGGCAGTATCTCTTGTAAGTTTATTACATGTGCTATTCAAATGGACATTGGGTATGAGCTTAAGGATTATCCAAAAAACTTCAAGGGTTTCACTCTCCACCTCTGTCTTCCTTGTTTAAGATTATTTTACTCCTCTAACCACTAATAGTGGGGTTTTACCTTTTGTAATGTCTTTACTACATTACTCTGATTTAAATAAAAGTGAATTGTGTGAATGGTATATTGGTTTCTTTTCTAACCTTAGCACTTGGTACTGGAATGGTAGGAGTAAATCGGTCTGGTACTAAGTGTGGCAGTAACATTCCTAAAATTTACGGTTTTTGCTTCCACAAATTTTTAATTAAAAAGAAAATTTTCCGTAGTAAATTTTGGGGTGTTACAACGACATTGCTCGTCATTACTCTACCCCTTACTTTGGCAATTTTTGTTGTAACCTCTCCCGGTTAAACCATCATTCATGCAGCCACACACTACCTTCCTTCCTCCTCCCTCATCCTCCTCATTGCAACCTCCTTCACTCCTCATCACCACTAGCCTATGATGAGCTCACCCATCCTCCACTATCCTCGTCTCAGCCCCAACTAACCAAGCCAGCTTTCCGACAACCAACACCACCTGCCTCTACCTTCCTCGTCGAGAACCATCTCCACCTCCCGACAGCAACCCAACACAACCCCCTCGTGTATGAGCACACGCTGCTCATGTAGCCTGAGGAATTTTTCCTATTAATTTTGCTACCCATTTTAATAGTAAGGGTATTTTGGTAATTTTAGATAATAAATATTTTAATATTATAATAATTATTTTATTTAGTTAAATATTAATATGGTAATTGTGGTATTATTTTTAGGTATGAAAGTTTGATTGGCGGAGTTTAATAATTTTACTAGGATAACAACAATGTATGCTTTGCTAGAAAATAGATAACTCTTTTACTATAATAAAATGGTAAATATCGCATGATAGTACATTAGAATTTTTGAGGTATAAACCATGATAAGTATGTTTGTTATATGGTAACCTTTATACTCTACTAAAATGATAGATATTGCATGATAACACATTAGGGTTTGTGTATAAATTATGTAAAGCATGATTCATTATAACGTAGTTATTAGCTTAATTATTATTAGCATGAAAATTGGAAAAAATGAGCATGTTATCTCACGAAAAAATTCATGTGTATGAAAGTATGTTAATATGGTTTAGATGACGGGAATTGTGTGTGTGTGTGTGTGTGAAGTACATGTAAAAAGATAGGTTGAGCATGCTTAGGCATAATTGTGGTATAATTATTATTGTTGCGTTCCCTAAGGACAATTTGATCATTTGATATTTATCCCGACAAGCATGTCTCATATGTATTATATATCGCTGAGTATGGGAATATGTGATTTTTTATGAAATAAAATGATATGCTAGGGTTATATGTGCAGAATCATGATTAAGCAAAAATGGTCATTTAACGTACCAAATAATTTAAATGCATGATATATGATTTAATTATTGTGCTTTAGCATTTTCATGACAAATTAACAAATAAAATGGGTTTAGTATTAAAAATGGATGATAATTAGAAAATTTTGGCCTCATGTGCATTTTAGTTGTTTTTCATTCTAATACGCCCAAATGTAAATAATTGAGACTAAGATGGCCTTAGTATATTTTTTAATGCTAACCTTGGTGTTGACCATGTTTATGGATATCTAGAATAAATGAGAAATAAGTAAAAATTGTTAAGTATGGAAACCGTATATATAAGATTGTCTATGATTTTGTGATCAACTTAATAAAACTTTAATATTTAAAGTGAAAGAACTAAAGATTTGAAATGGTATCTCTTTAGGGGTTGCTACCCTAAAGATGTGGTTTAGCCCACGGTTTATTATAGATTTTTGTTGGTGTGTCTTAGAACCCCAACTAGTCTCTACATCTTACTTTATTTAGATTTGCCAACTTATAGATTAAGTATTCTTACCAGTTGGGTATTGTATTACCTTTGTGTACTAGTGTGGCCAGGATACCTTTTGTGTCCTTAGTTTGATAGTCGCTAAGATACTGTGTTGCCTTGGGTATAAATATGACCAGAGTACCTTAGTGTCTCCGATTTGATATGATCTTCCCTCGAGTGAATAAAAATCGAAATGATGATTATTAGTTTATTGGATCGGTTAGTATCAGCCTTTGATCCTACTAGTGGTTCGGTAATAGTCTTTTGTGCCTACCTCTAGTTCGGTAGCAAGCTTCGTGTGTGCCTACCTGTGATGTTGTGGAATTTATTAGTTTTGTTTATGTGAGCCTACATGTATTATGGGATTTATTAGTATTGATAATAAGATATGTGATATATTGTTATTATCTTGGTTTTGGGTTAGTGTTTGTTGTAATTGTACTCTAAAGAGCATCCTTTAGATGTTTTCTTACCATTTAAAAAATTGAAAACCAAGGTTCGAATGAAAGATGTTATTTTTGTTTTGGTTAATTTTATCACATTTTATGCCTCGAAACTATCTTGTTAATTTATCTTAAATTTATGAAAATCTTATGATTATTGCATTTGGTTTTCTAAAGTTAAAATGAATTAAAAATAAGTTATCTTTATTTTTATTTTTTTAGATAATATGCCACTAAAATTTAATTTCTATAATTAGATCTCATCATTATCTTTTAATATTTAATCTTAACCCTCCATATCCCTCAATATCTAATATTAACCCTCTATGTTAAGCCTAGAAACACTACACTTCCTCTTCCATTCATGTCGTGCTATTTGGGGTACTTTAGGTCTTATTTTGTAAACAATTTCCTTTAGTATCTATATATCATGTGTCTTGTGCATTCAACTCTTATTTTGATTGGTTGTGTTTCTCATCATTATATCTAACATAGGACGCACGACTAAAGCTTATCCTATGTTAGGTATGGCAGTGACACCTTGCTTTCCTAGGTGTGTTTGGCATTTTCCATTTTTGCAATGCTTTAAAACAACAAATTTCAATAGTGAAAGATCATTATACAAATAGGTTTCTACTAGAGCAAAACCCATAGACTGGTTTGATAAACAAGTCGATCAGTTCCCAAACTAGTTGATTGATTTGAAAAAACTAGTCAATGTGTTTAAAAAAGACAAAGGGTTTCTGTAGAAGAAAAATCCATGGATTATTTAGTCAAACCTGTCAATTGATTTGTCATGTCAGTCAATCTATTTGTGTTTAACTCATTTAATGCTCTTGGTTTAAACAAAACTAGTCGATTGGTTTTGAGGTCAGTTAATTGGTTCTGATAAAAAACACTTTGGAAATATATAGAAATCAAGATTAATCATGAGTCCATTTAAAGTAAATTTCAACTCAAGTGTTTTTGAAAAGATTTTTAAATATTTTTGATCAAAATGTGATATTGCTCAACTAACTCTTTATGAGAAAAGCTAATACTTTAGAAATATTTTCTTTAAACCTTAAGTCTTGGTTATCTTCATATGATCTTATGTTTTTCTTTAAAACTTGATATATCTTTGAATTTTGCACTCTCATTCTTTGTCAATAATTATTTCTGCACACTTAAGCAAACTCATTAGTTCTTTAAACCCATTTATCATCATAAAAACAAAGAGAATGACATTGTTTGACCTATGATGTCAACATAATGAGATTAGGATCACACAATGAAGAGTTAGGATAAATGCACCATCTCATATTATAGGTGTTAGACTAGATATTAATTTATGTAAAAGCCTATTTGTAGAAAACCGTAATTTATAAATTGTAATTATCAAATTGATAATTATGTATATTTATTCTTGTAAATTATTCTAGGATTGGATGTTCTATTATTATATGTATTATTATCATATGCTAATAATATAGAGTATCATATTATTGTTTTAAGATATATTAATTGGGTAAAAATTTTATATTTATTAATCTCTTAAATTTTTAGTCCTTATTCTTTCATTTTAACCTTTAAAACCAACTCTCTATTCTCACCACACGGTTGATTTCTTCCTGTAACACCCTCATTTCCTCTTTTATTAGTTCTATACGGTTGATTTCCGACCCAAGCAAACCAAAATAAACTTAACTAGTTCACTTAACACCTCCTATGTAGACTAAAAACTTCTGATTTTTCTGTGCTATCCCCATATGTCGTATGCCTTGCCAAACACGCCTCTACACCCAACACTACACTTTTAGCTTCACAACTACTCAACCATACACCAACCTAACCCTCTGCATTGAGCTAGTCCCTTTTTCACCTGGCTTCTTTCTTTCTTGTGCAATGTTGGTCTACCCAACACCTAGCCTTGTTTATCTGCTTGCATGCAACCTGCCCCATCACCATAACCAATTCCCCCACCTTGCTTGGCTCTTTTGTCTGGAAGCCACATAACCTATAAACTCCTCTCTTTCCCTTCATTTTATTTCTCTATTTTTGATTCTCCAATCGGCCTAGCACTCCTCCATTTTCCTCCTTGCTAGCTGCCATTATTATCCCCTTTGTTTCTTGCACTTTTGTGTCGCAACAACTGCCACCATCATAGCCTGTAGCACATCCTCCTCCCTGTTAGCATTCTTAGTCCTCTTTTTTCCCTTCCTTTCCCTAGCATTTTCACAATAACTCAACAAATTTTAGCTCCTTGTTGTGCTAGCGCTCAATGTTAGTATAAATTAGTTATTATTATTATTATTATTATTATTATTATTATTATTATTATTATTATATTAAGCATAAAGTGTTTTGTATATATTTACCCTAAAGTGTGGTCTATATTAATTAGATATAAAATTTGGCTATAAAGCTTATATTATATGGTAATATGTTAGTAACTAAGTCTAACCTGTATCTCTCTATCTAATTCTTGATGGTAGAATTAGAATTAAGTAAATATGTATGGATGGAGGCATGTGTGTGTCATATGATAAATAAATAAATATATGAGATAATTAAATTAATTATTTTTATTAATTTATTATTTCAAATTCTCATTTTTGAAACAAATAGGAGGGAAAGTAAAGAATTGGTTATGTAACCAACTCTTTCAATTTATGCACATTGGAAGAGCACAAAAGTGATGTGCTATTTAGAAAAATAAAGTTGAAAATACACATGAATACACATGCTTGAGAGAGAGAGAGAGAGAGAGAGAGAGAGAGAGAGAGAGAGAAATAGTTGTGGGTTCTTCTTCAAATTTCTTGTATGATTTCAGTGTGAAATCAAAGTGCAAAGAAGACAAATAAAGTAAGGTCTCTATTTTTGTTTCTTATAAAGAAATCACAAACCATTGGTTTTGAGATATAGGGAGTAAAACCGACAAATCCTATTTCATTCGTCGTTTTTACAAAACCTAGTAATGGTAATCAATTTCGTCAATGGTTAGAGACATGAGGTACATTATATATATATATATATATATATATATATATATATATATATATATATATATATAGTATTCAATGATCATGATTTCACACGAAGTTCGTGATTTCATGCTTTTAGGTTTTTCACATGAATTTTGTATAATAGTGCATGAAATCATATTAATAATTAGTTGATTATATGATGCATGCCATAATATAAATCTAAAATTTGGTATCCGAGCCTTTATGGCCTCAGCCTTGATTATATTAATTTTTATTAGTTTTTTAATATATGTTTCTTTTCGTCATGTTTTGCTAAATAGCAAAACTGTTATTCACTAAAAGGAATCATAGTCCATGCTTATTAACATTGGAGGACTGTGTTTTATTCTATAGTCTCGACTTTTTTATCTAATGAAGGAACACAATCCATTTATATAAACGCATGGGGCAGATTTTTTCTCAAACTCTCAACAATCTTTAGATTTAAGAGAATGCATGTGTGTTTTATAAGCATAAGTGACCCATGTTGATGGGTTTTCCATTTGATTATTGTTCTTTCTCTTATGGTTATGTTCCTATGCATATTAAGATCATGTCTGGAGAATTTTTTATTACATAAAGTATGTATCATGTGTGATTAGCATCATTAAATTGATTGAGACTTAGCCATAGTAATCCTAGTCATGGATAATCATGCATTTATTAGTTGTTTTGATCATAAAGATTACATGGAACTAGTTGCAATGCATTACACATATATAACCGGTGTAGTCCCATGGGACCATTCATTAACATATGTGAAGTACATTGGATTAAAATATTAGGTTGTTATTATCAATTTTTCCACAAGGATTGAAGGTCATGGGATGACTTAAACGTTTGAATATACAACTACATGAGTCAATAAGAGTTAAATCTTATCCCACAGGTAGATTTAATATATTAGATTCATGCTAGTTTATTTTGTTTTATTGTCATACTTTACATTAGTGAAGTATGAATTTTGCAGCTTTGACTTCAATTTGATCATAGGCATGTATATTTGTTTATTTGTGAGTTATATCTTGGGTATATGCTACGTCTTGTGTGACTATTGTGATCCTTGATTTATGATGGGATAACTTTATGGTTTTGAAGGAGATAATTATTCTTTTAATTAGGTTATTTTGACATAAATAAGGTGATACAATGTTGTTATACCCATTTAGGTAAAAGATATCATTCAGATAAGATAGAATTCATGAGCAATGAGAGAAATCTAATCGCATAAGGGTCATGTGCATTAAGATTAATACATCTTATGCTATCAAGGACTCTAATGATCACCCATCAAAGAAACAAGGATTTGTCATAGGCTATAAATAAGTAATTTGTATCTTTAGACAAGGCCTAGGCAAATAACCTGATCATGAATTTTTTACCCTAAAGTATCACCATTGTTTAAGGGTTTACAAGAGTACATAATATTAATAGGAGAATTTATAGCACAATTAAGGACTTTGAGGTTGATATATGAGTTGCATCCTTCATTCAAATTAGATAAAATCTCTTTCAATGTAGTATACTCCATTTAAAGTATCTTTCCACACAAAAAAAAATGGTCCTTTAGTGAATTGTTGGCCATGTGTGTATAAAATGAAAGAAAGGCTTTAGATGGTTACAGAAGAGTGAAAAACGATCTCCAATGGAAAAGACAAAAGAAGCAAGCCAACAATTGTAAAGGTAATATTTCACCACAAGGTGAAATCGTGTGATAATTAAAACGCTTGTTCTATAAAAGAAGACAGAAGCATGTAGGAATGATTGCATTAATCATAATTATCTAGCTCAAAAAAAGGAAAGTAACATAACCTCTTTAGTATGTTATAAGTCTCATATAAGTAATATCAAGCACAACGAATAATGGAATGATTGAACAATAGTATTATTTCTAAAGGTTGTGTTGTGATTGATAAGTCTTTTATTATGGCACAAGAGATTAAGGCATATCTCTATAGATAAGATAAAGAAGTTGGTAAGTAATGGATTACTTGTTACTCCGGATCTTATTAATTTTAGACTTGTGAAAGTTAAATTAAAGGAAAGCAAACAAACAAGTAAAAGGCATATGTCATGAGTAGTATATAGTTATAAAAGATAGTACATAATAATATGTGTAGTCCAAATATGAATACACATTTTCAAAAAGATTAATCTCTTTCATTAATGATTACTCACATCATATGTTTCTCTATCAGTTTCAATGTGAATACACATTGAGTTCCTTCAAAGCGTTTATGGTTGTAGCAAAGAAACAATGTAGTAAACAAATAAAGATAGTGAGATCCGGTAGGGGTAAAGAGTAATATGATAGATACACTGAGGATGGACAAGTACCTAGTCCTTGTGTGAGTTTCTTCAAGTGCATGGGATAGATGCCCAATGATTTTGCTAAAAGAAGAAACAAGACATTGATGGATATGGTGCATAATATGCCTAGCAACCACAATTTTTCTTATTTATTGTGTATTGACTAAAGATGGTTTTGTGTATATAGATGTACCTTGAATTGAACTCCAACTAAAGCTGTGTTGATAACACTTTTGAGCTTTTAGTGTTTGAAAGCCAAATTCAAGACATATGCGTATATAAGGCTTTTTTGTTTGAAGTGAGGGTTTATAATCCATAAGATAGGAAGCTAGACTAGTGGACCATAAGTAAGTATTTTATTGGATATACCAAGAGCTTTAAGGTTCATTAGTTTTTTTATCCATTGGATAACACTAGGATTATGGAGTTGAGGAACTCTAAGTTTTTGGAACATGACTTAATCGGTGGGAGCAATCAAATTAGAAACCTAGTTTCAAAAATTGATCATCTAATAGTTAAGAATGCCGCTTTATGTAGTGAATTGACTTTTGTTCATGATGTACCTCAAGTAAATGTTATTATTGAGCAACAATTTAATATGGCTCCATAAGTTGCTATGATAATCTAGTAGATTAATGCTGAGAATTATACATAAGAGAATGTTATAGCATTAAGAATATCTACTAGGAAAATATGTTAGTATATATCTATATGAATCTATATGAATCTAACTTTGGCATTTGTGTTGATGTTGATATCAAAAACATTCAAGTGTATTATGAGAAGTTTAAAATTTAAGTTATAGTATAGTGTTATAAAAGGTGAGATGAACTCTTTGAAGGTCTATGATGTCTAGGACCTTGTATATTTACCTAATGATGCTAAGCCTATTGGCTATAAGTGGGCCTTTAAGACCAAAGGGAGAATCCTAAGGTAACATTCATGTGTATAAGGCTAGGCTAGTTACTAATGGTTTACTCAAATAAAAGGAGAATGGTTGTATGGATATATTTCCTCCTATGTCTATTAACAACTCCCTGTATAAGTTAATGAAATTTATAACTCGGTTTGATTTTGAACCATAATAAACGACCTTGTTAAATGGTGAGCTAGAGGAGGAGGTATACATGAAACAACCTAAAGGTTTCCTATCTAGTAAGGATGATATTTTGGTATTTAAACTTACGAAATCCATATATATATTTTGGAACAAGCCTCTCGGTAATATATCAATGTTTCCATTGATTTATTTATTTTATTTGGTTTTGAAAAGAGTGTCTTGGTTCATTAAACATACACTAAAATTAGTGGGAGTAATTTTGTTTTGTTGAGCTATATATGGTTAAATGTTTACTTGCACAATATAGTAAAGGGATGCTTTATAAGGTGAATCAGTTATTATCTAAAAATTTTGGTATAAAGGATATGGGTGATGCATCTTATATAATTGGATTAAGATTCATCTAGATATATCCTGAGGAATATTGTGACTATCTTAGGAGACCTCTATCAATATAGCATTAGAAATATATATATATATATATATATATATATAGAAGGATTGTTTATCAAGTACAACTCCTATTGATAAAAGTGAAAGACTCTATTAGAGTTAGTGCCTAAGAAATGACATAGAGATAGTAATATAAAGAACATCTAATACACTTTTGATATGAAGCCTTATGTATGTTTAGGTATCCACACCACTTGAAATTGCATTTTATGTTGGAGTATTGAGATGTTATTGAGTTAATCTAGGTATTAATTACTGGTAACCAGTAACCACTAAAGAGTTACAAAGTACCTAAGAGCTATAAGAGATTACATGTTTATGTATCATTGAGTTAAGCAATTAAAGGTATTTGGCTATTCAGGTGCATATATATTTTGCTGGCTATGTAGATTCATGTTATCTACATCTTGTTCATTATTTTATGTTGGTTAGAGGAGCTAAGGATTTCATAGCTATTTATTCCATAGAGGCTAAACTCATTTATTTATTTGAAATTTCAAAACTTGGTGTATGATTAAAAATTTTGGTTCCCGTATTAGAGTGATTAACTCTATCTTAGGCCTTAAAGGTCTATCCGTGATATTCATTTTTATTTATTTCAAGGAATAGTGAACAGTGGCAGTCATACTGTTGGGCATTGGCATTGAGTACTTTAAGATAAAGGAATGTGTTCTTTAAGGATAAATTGGTCATTAAACGCATAGACACTGATTCTATAGTGATTGATCCTTTAACGAAGTACATGCTACTATTTAAGTTTAAGGATCACATTTAATTATGGTTATTGGGATCATATGTGATATGTATTTTTTAATATATCATATGGTTAATACATCATGGTTAGATGTAATGAAGATTGTGTTGTGATCATTTCTCATTTAGTATGCACATATATAGTTTGTTGAGAAATGACACATTAAGTTGTTGAACCTTGAATAAATATTGGGTTTATTTATAAAATTTAAAGTTGTGAGTGGATCTAGTGTATTTTGATACATGGAAGATAACTTTTAAAATGTTAAAGGTTCGTTACCATATATTTGAAGGCTCACCACTATGGCCCATATATTAGTTTCATCATTGAGTTTATACCAACTAAAGGAAACCATGATAGGAATCTTATTTATATGGAACAAGTGGGAGAATGTTAATATAAATTAGTTTAAAATAATAATAATAATAATAATAATAATAATAATAATAATAATAATAATAATAATAAGCATAAAGTGTTTTGCATATATTAACCCCTAAGGTGTGGCCTATATTAATTAGATATAAAATTTGGCGATAAAATTTATATTACATTGTAATATGTTAGTACCTAAGCCTAACCTATACCTATCTATATAATTATTGATGGTAGAATTATAATTAAGTAAATATATATGGATACAGACATGTGTGTGTCATGTGATAAAGAAATAAAGGAGGTAATTAAATTAATTATTTTATTAATTTATTGTCTCAAATTATAATTTTTGAAACAAATAGGAGGGAAAGTAAAGGGTAGGTTATGTAACCAACTCTTTAAATTTATGCATGTTGGAAGTGCACAAAAGTGGTGTTTTATTTAGAAAATAAAGTCGAAAATATTCATGCATACACATACAAGAGAGAGAGAGAGAGAGAGAGAGAGAGAGAGTGTGTGTGTTAGTTGTGGCTTCTTCGTTGAGTTTCTTATATGATTTCAGTGTGAAATCAAAGTGCTAAGAAGAGGAATAGAGTAAGGTCCCTATTCATGCTTCTCATAAAGAAAGCACACACCATTAGATTTGAGATATTTGAAGTATAACCGAGAAATCCCATTATGTTTGTCGTTTATGTAAAACTAAAAAATAGTAATCAATTTTATCAATGACTAGAGGCACGAGGTACACTATATATATAGTATTGAATGAACATGATTCCATATAAAGTTTGATATTTCATGATTTTAAGTTTTTTGCATAAATTCTATATAACAGGGTATTAATTCATATTAATAACTAGTTGATTATATCATTCATACTATAAATTTCATTTAACATTCAAGCCACACCACTGATATATGGGATTTATATGTTATTTTCTATATGTCATTTATTCCTCATTACTTTTATAAGATTTAATATTTTCTCAAGTTTTTCTCTTTTGGATAGATTTTATAGGAAAATATAAAAATGAAGAAATTTAAAGGATAAATCGACTGAAAGAGGAAATGAAGCAAATAACACATCAAGAGATATGGAATCAATGGAAGAAAAGACTAGAAATGAAGAATATACTTCAAAGGGAAGCTTTTTTTGAAATTTTATAAAGAGATAACGAAGGAACAAGAAACACGGCACCCCTGTGTTTCATAAATACGACCTGTGTTTTTTGTCAGAACACAAAATCTCAGTTTTTAAAATTCACCATTTGGTAGAGAATTCGGAGAAAACACGAAGGTCCCGTTTTTTCCTAACATGGACCGTGTTTTTCTTAAATTTTGTAACTGTTTGCGTGAACTTTTCTTTGATATATTTCTGAAGTTCTGAACATTCAAAAAGTTAGTTATGGGGAGTTCGAGAGTTGGATTCTCTCTTTTTCTCTATATTCTCTAGATGCCACATGTAATTCACAATTCCAATTCTCTTTCTCTCCATTGTATTCAATTGAACAATCAATACTCTAAATTTAAGTTGATAAGTTCTTCTCCATTCCTCTCTTAATTGCAAGTTTTGATTTTTGATTGAATGTGAATAAATTGTCTTTATTGAATTATTATTTCTCTTACTTTTAATGTTTCATTATCAATTTATTCGTAATCATTGATTTTAATTATAGATTACAGCATTTAATTGTATGTTAATGCAATGATGAAGATAGCATCATAGATAGTATAGGGTAGGAGGATTTTATGACAGAATTAGGGTTTCACATATGACAACGTAATTTGAATTTATGATTCTAAATGAAATTTAATTGAATTAATAGATGGAATTGAATGATCTCGCATCATAGGTTAAGAATTTAAACTAATTAGATTGATCGCCTATTTAGTTTAGATCTTAATAAACTCTAGGATAATGGAATTAATACATAATTGTTAATTAAAGTTTCCAAAGTCGCAAAAGGTTAATTAACAATCTTGTCTATTAATTCGTACGATTGCATGATCCAAGCTTATGTAATTATGGTCGTAGTTGACTGCTTTCCATTCGTAATGCATCCATTAATTAAATCCAGTGTTCTTAACCTAGGTTATTAATTAATTAGGTGATAAATTGAGAGCTTATTCAATTTATTAGAATTAAGAGAAAGTAAATAGATGAATTATTATGAGTTTCTATAGGTCAACGTTAGATCATTTAGAATCATTCTTTTCTCCATGATTATTTGATATCCTAATACCATAATCAATACCTTCCTATCCTTATTCATTAATTAGTGATTAACTTGTTTTAGTATTGATCCATAGTATAGAACTTAGTGATAGAAAATAATATTATTAAATAACCGGGGTTTTAAATTTGATTACAGAATTATTAATTATATACCATTCCTTGTGGGTTTGACTCCTTTTGCCATCTACTACGTATTTCAAAATTAGGATTTATTTATTAAATTTTTTGTGCATACGATAGCGCAACAAGCACCACTGAGCTCCCTTTGTGCACAATCTTCCAACTCCATCCTCTAGCTAAGCCAACACCAACGATTGAAGCTTGGCAATGAAGACTTGACCATCATTTGACTCCCTTTCATCAAGCATGAAACGTCATTGTTTCTACTACATAATCCTCCTTTGTTGTTGCATGAAACATCAGTGTTCCACCAACCTATATATGTGAAATACTATCCTTTTTCAGCATTATCTACACGAAGAACCACCCGAAGCCAAGCCCTAGTAGCGTGTAGATCTAACGCTAACACTACCCAGCTTTGCCACCTTCACCGTTAAGCCACCGCCCTACGTGAGCCATGGATGAAGCCCAACCCCTTTTATCATGGGTTTCTAACATTGAGCACCACCACCTTGCATGTTCTTTATGAATAGCTATCCACCACCCTTTGGCAGTGTGATTTGATGCCTTAGTGCTTTACCTTCATAACCTCTTGTTTCAATGCTCCCTTCTATTAGTGTGAACCTCCAGACCAAAATCCTTGATTTTCCTTAGCATGATTTTATTGGTATTAGTTGTTATTAATTTGGTAATTATTTCACTTTGTTACTCTAAATCAGTTTATGATATATTATTGGGTTTTGTTAAGGAGAAGGAGACAAGAGAAGATTAGTGGAGGTTTAGACATTATTTGTTTAGTTATTGTTTGGGGAAAAGGTAAATCTAATTATAGATGTAGGAACTAGTTGTGAGCATGATAGGTTTTAGAGTAGAATCATACTAGGTTTTATACTAATGCAAATGTTGTGATGTTGAATTAGAAATTGATTTATGGATAAATTGTTGTTTTTGTAGATCTTATTATCCTTGGTTAATAATATTGAACTAAATATTACATAAATCACTTAAAGAAAATGGCTTACGTTTGGAAAAGGATCTTGTGACTCAAAATAGGGCCCTAAGTGCATAGTTAGACCATTGGGTCAAAGTGTCCACTTCTTATCCATAGGTATTACATACATCTTATAGAAGGTATGCATACTTAAGAATTTGGGTGTTGAGGTTTATTGTGGGTGATTGTTACAACATATAGCTTCCTTGTCAAGATTTGCCCCATACTTTAGTGGTTTGATTTGGTAATACCTCCTTGGGGTTCATTATCTTGGATATGAGATTGTATTTCACTTTGATTTGGATTAGAAATATACCATAATACCTCAATAATAACTATAGTAGGACTACCTAGATAAAGGTTGGACTCTTTGGTGTAGTCATTAAATACCATGTCGAGTAAGGATATAATTGTTGTACAATTTGGAGCATTTCTTTCTTGCGACCTTTTTAAGATTTTGATTGGATTAATATTATTTGTCTTATTTGTGGGATCTTGTTATCTTAAATGTTTTCGTTGTATGTAATTGTATGAATTTTGTATAATTTCTATTCTTGTATGTTATGTGTAACTTGGGTATGCTGCCTATTTAGAGTAATTGTGATTTACTCAACGTGAAGAAGTTGTATTGATACTATTACTTTTAGGTTGTTATAGGTTTTAGTGGCATCTTAGGTTTGGGTTAGAGGGTTTAGGGATATATGTGTCCTTTGTTTTGGTTTTATGTTTTGTTCTTGAAATTCCCTTTAAGACTTCAAGTGTTGTAAATTATTTTGTATTGTATTTGAAATCTCACTCTTTCACTTCTATTAGTGTCTTTTGTTTTTAGTCTCAACCTTAGATTAGGTGTTGACCGCATCTAATCTCCGTGTATGAGATGTTTTAGCCTCACAACTATGAGGGTTAGATATTGGTCATACATCTATGTGTGTTGGTTATGGCGTAACACCAAATATTTGGTATAATTGCTTTTGCTAAAGTAAACCTTTTGGGGTGATACATTTTTGCTGTCAAAATTATTAACATTGTTAGCTTGTTCATTTGACGGATAAAAGGGGTTACATACTTGGTGGACTATACTATTGGGTGGTCCTCCATATAAGCAACATGTAATAGTATGAACCTGCATGTTAGCAATGTTCAAGTAATCATATTTTTAATTTAAAGCATCTAACATGGCATTAAAAGAAGTTATGATTATTGGTTTTTGATTCCTTGATCTAGTACACCCGCACTTTGTCATAAAACCACTAGAACCAAGATTAGATGAATCAAGTGAAAAAATTATAATATCTAAATCACATAAGTAACTCTTAGATCATAATGTCACTTGCGGCCTATTCCACAACAATAATGCCAAAAACTTGATTGGTTCAATTCGCAAGTGTACAAAATAGAGGTGGTAATTAGGGCATACAAGGACTAATGGTAAACTCTAGGAAAGTGAATATACCTTTAATGTCTAGATGGTTGATTGTTGTGATTGAAGCGATAATTTTAATTAAATAAAATAATACAAATAAAGTAATAAACAAAAAAAATCAAATAGTGTTTTTAGATTGAAAAGATGGCTAAGGACCCAATCAATTTCTCAATTCTAACTATAATTAAACACCTTACCCAATTCTAATTCACAATTCACCATAAATTATGTCAATATAGATATAAAGCAAAATACTCTCTTGAGCTACTACGCCTTAATGCCTATTATGATTCATCTATTTATAGCTTGAATACACATGACAAGAAACACATTAACATTTATCAATAATTGCTCTCTTTTTGTGTTTTCAAGACCAAGGTTGTTAAGATTGAGATCCTAATTAGAACTAGAGAGGTTTTTAAGGATCTAATCACATGATTGAATTCATAAGATTATATGAAAACCATAAAAACAGAAGGTTGATACACCCATAAATTACTTTTAACTTATACTTAAACTTTAAAAAAATAATAAAAAATGACTTAGGCTCTTAGGAAATTGTTATTAAGTTGTAACAACTCATGAACCCTAGTATTAACCTTTAAAGTAAGAAAGATATGATATATTGTTGCAACGGTTACCAGAACTTTTTTCCCTTTTTTAACCATCGTCACTAAAGATTTTACCATGCTCTACAGTTCTCATTTTGTTTAATGTTAGTACTAGGATGGAGAAAGGAAAATAAAGATAAAGATGATGGAGGAATACAAGAGAAAATGGCAAAATGTAGGCAAAAAACTAAAAGGGATGTGAGGGAAATTAAAGAGAAGAAACATTTTGTTGGAGAAGAAACAATGGGGTGATAGTTTCATTAGTTATGTCTTTAATTTAAAAAATAAAACAAAATAATTAAGTCAGATTAGTAGGTTTATAGGTAGTTATTGTTTTAGTGGTTGATCTTATGTGATCCTTATTGATTTCATACCAATTATGTAATGATCCTAAGCACACCTATATCAATTGCAACCCTTGCAACACTTAAGATGGATTGGTAAGATTGTAGGCAGGATCCTAATCCTATTTGATTCTACCATTGTTTTTTTCTAATCGATCCTACAACCCATGCAATCCTTAACCCGATTTGGATTGCTTCGACACTAATGGATCATAGAATTTCATGATCCTAAAATCTAGATTGCAATTTTAACAACATTAGTAAAGAATAAACCAGTGTATCTTGACCTTGTGATTCAATCATTTGTTACACTATTAAACCTCGTCCCAAATCATCTCTCGAATCTCATCAGAACTTCTTACATGAATATCAAGAGGTGTTCTATTTTCCAATATATTCAATACAAGAAATAACCAAGACATGCTATCATGAACGAAATCAAGAAAGAAAGTGTTCTCAAAACATTCCGATTTGGAATTTTTCCTTCACTTTAGTACAATTAAATTAGAAATTCATGGTTTTATTAAACATTAGGAACATAATAAAGGATAGAAGAACAATAATATAATACCCTTTTATTGCATGTAAAAACAACACCAATCAATAGTCTAGTTTTAGATTACATGAGATTTGATCTAAGGAATGGATGGGATAGAGAAGATGGGGAAGTGATGTGAATGTATTGGTCTATCTATACCTGACGTCCATACGTTACAAAGTAAGAAAAAAGAAAATTGCTGCTCCAATAATGAAGAAACAAATGAGTAATGAAAGGACATAAATTAATGTAAAAAAATGCAAGCTTATAGATAGAAGTGGCAAATGGGTTATACATGTCAGGTTTGGGTTGGGTCAATTTAGGTTGGGTTAAAATTGGGTTATTATGCAATCGGGTCAGGTTAGGGTGTTTTTTGGTTTGGGTCTAATTTGAATACTAGTTATTTAGGTCAAATTTGTATTGGATTGAGTTATTTTGGGTCAGAAGGCTTAGGGTCGATTCGAGTTTACATACTCCAAGTTGGATCAGGCTTATGAAGGATGGATTCGGATCAATATATAAACTCTAGGTCGTATTCGATTTTAGCCAAGTTATTTCACTTTAGAATTTGTATTAACTTTGATTGTAATCAAGTTAATATATTTAATAAATAAAATTTTGTGATTTACTATTATTATTATTATTATTGTCATAATATTTTTTATATCATAATTTATGTAATGATATAGAAAATTGTTATCATAAAATATGTAGTAGTAGTAGTAGTAGTAATAATAAAATTACAAATATTATTATACAATAATTGTTATTATAATAAATATAATTATTATATTAATTATAATGGTTTTTCTTATTATTATAATTAACTAATATTATTATCATCGTTAGAAGTATAATAATAATAATTATTATTATTATAAGTGGAAATACACATATGAATTTTATTACTATTATTATAATAATATAAATTATTATGATTATATTTACAACTATAATTTTTATGTTTATAATAATTAATACCCATAAATAATAATAATAATAATAATAATGTATGAGGATAAGGGTCTACACACATGTCTATTTATTTAATTATGCAAATAATTAGTTGCATGTAAAAAACATTATTTCACATAGGTAGTTATCAAATAATTTATGTTAATGGAATTTAACAAGGACTATAGCCTCAATTGATGCAGGAGCATCTAATAATTCTCATGTTTCTATTGATTCTCAAGGTAAGGAATAATTAGCTTTCTTAATAATGGAGCCAATCATTTTAAATATTCTTGATAATATGTCTATGCTTGGTATTGAAAACGATTTAAGATATTCTTGCAAGTATATTACATATTTGTAAGTAGAAGATGTTAAGACACCAAATGAGACTTAATGTGTGCAAGCATTCAAATCATGCAAGGCTATGACATACATGGGATGACTCTACAACAAGATATAGTGATGTTATCATTAGTTATATTCAACTTGTTGTAAACCGTCAGTATATTTTATGTAAGCTAGGGTTTTGTTGTAATTTCATGTATGTACCATAGTTTATTGTGTGGCTTTGTAATGTTAGTCATTAATATCATTTAGATGATGATATTATGAGTAAGTTTAGGTATTATATAGGCTTAATTCAAGAGGATTAAATTCAGCTTGGATTAAGAGGTTTAGCAGGCTGGTTTAAAGCCATATGTCGACCACCTTACCTATATATACTCCTAAGTTTGTACACACCAAAATATAGAATATCATTTGAATAAAAATCTCAATTTAACACTTGTTTTGTCTCTCCCTTTGGAGTAGTAGCTATCCAGGAAGGGCCCGGGGCATTCCTTTCTGCGATCCTTTCCTTATTCGAAGTTGAATGCATCTTCAACATTCGAGCATCTCAACATTCCATCCTACAACATTCATTGAGTTTGATTCCCTAAACCGAAGTGATTCTTGCAAATTCAACCCACCAATGCAGATATCAATCGATGATAGATCCTGCTCGTTTCTCTTCCCTTTGATTGACATCATCAATTATTTCAAATTTTATTTAGTAATCAATTACCTTTCGATAAATAAGTAAGTTATAGAAACTTTCCTTTACCAAGAATGTGTTATTGTAACCCTACCGCCCTTAACTATCATTAATAGCCTACTAAATTTCAGCATAGTTGTTGCGTATCCCAAGAAAAGAAAATATAAGAGTCATCACTGTCGTACTTAGATTAGGGAAGAAGATGCGCTATGTAAGACATATAATACCACCCAATATTTATAGGTATTTAACCAATACTTTAAATCATGTTTACTTATATCATACTATCTATTTTTATTACGTTAATATGAAATTACTGTATAAGATCTTACAATGTTATCTCTTATCAATAGACTTGGTTTATAATTAGCCAAATACCTTTTGTAAACATAATTAATAATAGCTTTATAATATTTATATGTGACGCCCTCAATTTTCATTATTGAAAAATTTTGTTTTGAAAACCTTGTGAAAGGGGGAAACTAATAAACACTTAGGAAAAATAGGGTGTTGCTGCCGCACTTAACATAGGATAGGCGTCAGCTGCCTATCTCATGTTAGATACAAGACAGAGAACCAAACCAACCAAAATCAATGTAGAGTGCACTAAACATATTATATAAATATAGGACCTTGATGGTCTACCATGTTCAAATACATGAGGAAATTAAGTCAAAGTACATGGTCACAAATTATAGAAACAAAATTCGAGTGTAGCCCTAAACCCTAGTCCATCACGGCTTACTGAAAAGTTTCCATATGTTCATGCTCTCAAAACCTGTACCCCACACAAGGTTGGCCAACTACTGTCCATCCCCAAAAACCTATACATGGCCTTCTACTCATAGAAATGAGCAGCTGATTGAGAAAATAGGCACATCGATATGCTTTGTACTGAGTAAGTCCAGTTACCTCCTCAGTGGAGTCATCGGCACACAAGATTCCCGCATAATACAAAAATCATACTAACATATCTCTTGCATATTTCATATAAATGGTACATGCTCTGTTATGGTCTCATCAGGGATAGGAATATCATACCATACATGAATCGTTAGGCTTGACAACATAACACAATATCATAAATTATCACATGTAGTCCACTAAGTACATTGTCTAACTTTCATTAAGGCTTCATTCATCTATGCACATAATTCCATCATAGGCCATTTTTCCACTTTCCTAATCCGTTAGGTCATTTATATGAGCCATTGTCTCTTTTACCATTCTTTTTCTTTTACTCTTGTTTTTCTCTTTAACCAAATTCATATTTCCAAATTCTTATACAAATACTTATTCAAAATCTCACCGAAATACTTATTCAAATTATTATCCAAATACTCAATATAATTATTATCAAGTGATAGACGGTGAACTACCCCATGGTCCCATATACCATGGAAATATATCCAAACCAAATGCCATAAAGTTTAGGTCGAAGCTAAATAACCACCAATGGACATAAGTTCGAGTTAAAGCCAAGTAACCGCCAATGGACATAAGTCCAGACCAAATCCAAAAGCCACCTAGGTAATCAGACCCTTTAGTATCGATACTCCCTAGTACATCATCAGTGTCTAAACTAGGTAAGGCAAGCGAATCTACTAGGATCCCCCCAAAGGCAAAGCCCAAAGGCACCGATAAATGCCCGAAAGTAGAATAACCATCGGTAGCAAATTGAGGATTGGGTAACCCAAACCCACACACAACTCGATTATCTTTCGCATTGAGTGATTAGTCCGTTATTCTTGAGGTATGTGATCACACAAGGCCTATACATTATGCAAGAATGACATTCACATACTTATTTAGGTTTACCCATTAAGGCCTTTACAACACCCATTGAGTATGCCATGAATCATGTTACATTCAATCCATGTCAATAGATATAATTCACTCATTAAATAGTCTCATAGCAGTGTTAGGCATAGTCTTAAAGCATATCTAAGCCAAAAGATTAAAATCACACAATCTGGATGAACTGGTCAATCGGTTTGACATAATTAGTCGCTCGGTTTGGCCTAGCCAACCCATGGTTACCTTGAATCAGTCGATTGGTTTGGCCAAACAAGTTGACTTTTTATAAACCAATTGATCAGTTATGCCAAACCACTAGATGGGTTTATGCAAAGATTAAACCAAGGTCCATGCATACCTACCGACCAATCGATTTGGGTCAACCAGTTGACTATTCTACCAGTCAATCAGTTCAGCCAAAATGGTTGATCAATTTGCCCCCAGATAATGTAAAACAAACATTTATCATGTAATTTACCCTTAAAAATCCTACCATATCCAATCCAAATCATATCATAGCATCATACCAATGCTTCATCAGGTAATAAACTAAAACATACTTCACAATTAATCAAGTTGACTTATTTTCACTAAAATCATGCCTTTTTCTCATGATTCATAAATTAATGAACATGCATAAATCTGAAACCAAATTCTCATGCAAACTAATATAATTCAAAATTTAAGGAATACACCACATCACATGGTTAACTAGGTCACATATTAGAAGTAAGAATGACTTGCTGCAAACAAAACCTTTCCTAAAATTAGGAAAACTTAACCTAGAAGATTTTCAACTTCCAAACCATAAAAAAAAATAGAATTTAAAACACAAGAAATTCAATGAATAATTTTATAAATCACATTTGGAATTAGGAGAGAACAAATTGCCAAACCTAAGAGAAAACATATGGAATTTGTGTTGAAAGAGATAACTCAACTTCCTCCTAAATCTAACCCTCCCTTTCTTAAAGATAAACAAGAAATAAGTAGAGAAAGGATCAAAAGAGTGGAAAGAAACCAAAATAAGCTAGAATTTGAGAGAAAGAACCCAAGGTTGGAGAGATTTAGAATATTTCGTGGTTGAAAGAAAGGTGAATGGGAGGGGTGATTAGGGCTATTTATAGCTAACAAATTGGTACAAGGACAAGTGTAGTTAGACACAAATATAAGAACCTTAATTTCTACAATTTGAATTTGAGCTAAATGGGTGGATTTCATCAAAGATAGACCGACCCCTTCTAGAGCTAAAATGGTGGTTTCTAGAAAAATGCAGAATGAATTCACCCAAAAATGGCAAATACAAGAGAGGAAGTGGGTGATTAGCATGGGAAAAATACTTATAACCGGTTAGCCTAACTCTTAGGCATAAACATAAACCTCCAACTTCAAGTAATGGCCCATGTCATCACCCTCATCATACTCTAACTAGGCATCATAACCCTACAAATCATCCTCTACTCCTTAGACCAGAAGCCGGATCATCACAATGACCACACAAGTGCATTATCAGTACGATGAAGTACTAGTAAAACGTATTACATAAACATGGTAAGCCTCATGCAACACATTGAAGTCACATAACAACATGGTAATATCATATTGGTATAGTTCAAGTATAACAAGGCATGCTTACATGAAAATCATAGAAGTATAAAAATAAGGTAAATACATTGCAACCCATTCAATATAACCATATTAGAATTCTTCCTTTAGTGACCATATAATTTTCGATCAATAAGTTAGTTTGTTCGACCACACCCAGTTATCCACCACGAACAAAAGTTATGGCAATAGAAATAATTGCAAAGGGATACCACACCCATCACACAAGGTTAGGATATATCGAAGGGGCTTTTTTCAAGGATGCCACACCCACCACACATCGAGTGCACTTACCACAAAATAGGATACCACATCCACTAAACCTTGAATGTCTATGCCGCGAAGGCTAAAAAGTTGGGATACCACAAACGCCTAAGCAATGGACAATAAAAAGTTCTAGGGGCTTGTATTGGGATACCTCACCGACTCAAGTTGGACACCGATGCCATGTAGCCTGCCATAATATAATTCTATATCTTAAAGATATACGTATACCCCCTACTAACCACAAACTGGTGGAAAAGGAAATAGCTACTAAGTAAAAAACATAACCACAGAGCGACCCACCCACTAACTTTCGTCAGCTACCCTAAGAGCCGGAGAAAAAGGCTCGAACAAAATCTTATACCATTAATTTATATTTTCAAGTGATATCACAAATCACAATAAAAATATACACATAACCAAATTGGGTGTTTCCAAGTGATAATACCAAACACAATTAAATTCCATTATTTAACCAAATTGGGCGTTTCCAACTGATAACACTAAATACATCACAAGACATTAAAGATACCATTTGGATTTTTCCAAGTGCTGACACCAAACTCATCACAAGGTATGAAAGCCACCATTTGGGTATTTAAATATAACACCAAACTTAACCAAATTCAAGTCCCAAATATCATCATGATGATTCTTATTAAATCAAGTCAATTATAGTTGGAATCATAATTTAAATGTTGTAAATATATAGAGGTATTAACACAAAGGGCCAAAGAGAAACATAACAATTTATAAACAAACTAGTTAGCTTCCAGCTAGACCAATTGATAGGTCTCTTAGACCATTTGACCGGTCTTGTCATATCGGACCTAAACCATAACCACATTAGAGAACTAGTTAACTGGATGGCCTCACCCATAGATTGTTTATGGGAACCAGTTGACCGGTTTGGCCCAACTGGTCGATGGGTCTTAGTAGAGAACAACTCATTTTGGCCTACGAAGAAAATCAATCAATGGATTTGACCAACTGATCAACTGGTTATAGAAACCAGTTGACTGGTTTGGTCCAACTGATCAATGGGTCTAAGTAGGGACCAAAACATTTTGGTATAGAGTGACACCAGTCAATGGATTTGACCAACCGATCGACTGATTTTGCAACCAACTAATCTAAAACTCCAAACCATTTGACTACTCGCAGAACCAGCTGATGGGTTCGAGGAACCGATTGACTGGTTTGGGTAAAACATTACCCGAACTTGCGATACATACACCAAAATTTACCACACTTTACCATATTAATTCTAGAATTCTTCTATGTCACAATACACTGATACAAGTTGCACACATATAATCATATGGTTACATTGTAATGTAAATACACAAATGGATCTTGCTCAAATGTCTAACTTTATGCTTAAAATCAAAGAATTCCAACAATACTAACTTGGGAAGAGTTATACCACATGATCATCTTATAGAATAAAAATTAGATCATGATCACATACACACCAAACACATGGAACCCCAATACACCATGGAACCCTATTTATGTTAAAGATAAGAATTCCTTACCTTGAAGCAATTCTTCTAGCACAAAAGCTCATACTTGATGGCTATCTAGTAGAAATTTGATTCCTAATAGAATCAAAGTTAAAATAATTAAAAATAATATTTCAAAACTTCATTAAAATCAAAGAAAATCTAGGAGAAGAAGAAGAAGACGATGACAAAACATCACATTTTTCTCAAAAATAAGGTGTTAAGGAAAGGATTGAAATCTTCAACATTTCTCAACCTTAATTCTTCCTTGCATAAGGAAAGTAGGAGAGAACTAAAAACATGATTCGAAGAAGAGATAGGAACACAATTCTCACATAAAGAAGGGAGATAATTAGAGAAAGCCTTTATTTTTCTCAGTAGAGAGGAGATGAGGAAAAATGGAAGGATGCTCAACACTTGAGGAAATTTTTCACAAAGAGAACGGAGAAGAGAGTGAGAGCAATAAGTAAGAAATGAAAATAGATCAAAAATGAAAGGTATAGAGGCAAGTTTGGGTTGACATTCACAAGAAATAGGGGGTGAGACTTTTGAGGTTGAGTGTGGGCAACTAGAAAGTGAGGGTTGACTTAATGGAGTGGTAGGGGTTGAGTGTAGTCAGAAATGAGCATGGAAGTGGGTTGGCAAGTCAAGAGATGGTGTAAAAATTCAATCTCGTAGCCCTAGAGCACTAGAAGAGAGAGGGATAGGTGAGGGAGAAGAGAAAAGGTGAAGCTTACCTCAAAAGTGCCTTTTGGGAAAAAATTAGCTAATTAAAATTATGTTATGATCTAAATAATGTGAAAATAGTCCTAGAGCACTAAAACATGATTACTAGCATAACTGGATTCTAATAAAAAGTTTTCATTAACATTAGAGAGAATTCAAATCAAAATCATAAATAATTTGAAATTGTAAGACAACATGTTGATCGGTTTGGGCAAATCGGTTAACTAGTATGTCGAGAACAATAATGTTAATTACTCAGTGCACTAGTTAATTTAATTATGTAAACCAGTTAATGGATACGCTTGAAATTCACATTTTTATTAGAATTTCAAGCCCATTTCAAAACCAAAAATAATTTATTTTGTATCAACATAATTTTAAACACATTTTGAAGGATTTTAGGATTAGGTATTACAGTATTACCCCTTAAAAGAGACTTCATCCCCAAAGTCCACAAAAGAAATGTCTTAATGTAAACTCAAAACATAAGAAAATAATAAGCCATCCACCAATAGAATACAATATCTAAGGGCTAATACACAAGAGAAAGGGTACTACCCCTTTAATAGAGGTGGTGTTACCCGTGCAATGCACCATGCAAACAACTCCGGATACTTCATTTTGATCTCCTCCTTAGACTCCTAAGTGGCCTCATATACCCCATAACATGACCACAAGACCTTCACGAGTGGAACGATCTAAAAACACATATCATAAGTCTTAGAATCAAGGATCCTTAACAGTCGCTCCTTGTAAGTCAACATCTCATCAAGCTCAACCGACTCCGGTTGAATGATGTGCAATAGATCCAACACGTACCTCCTCAAGTGAGAGACGGGGAAACCATTATGCATTCATGAAAGCTCAATAGGTAAGATAAGATGGTAAGAAACCTCTCCAAACCAATCTTAAATCTTGTATGATCCAAGCATGCCCTTATGACCAAAACACATCACTCCCTTAGTTGGAAAAACTCTCAGAAGAACTTAGTCACCTACCTCAAACTCATTTGCTCTCCTATGCAAATCTCCATAGCTCTTCTATCTATCCTAGGCTACCTTCATTTAGTGTCAAATCAACCTAATCTACCTAGTAGTTTCATCTACCATCTCTAATTCAAATACAACATTCTCATTAGAGTCGCTCCAACACACAAGACTACGACACTTCCATCCATAAAGTGCCTTGAAAGGTTCCATTCCCATCCTTGCATGATGACTATTATTGTAGGAGAACTCCACCAAGTCTAGGCAATCCTCCCAACTACTCTGAAACTCAAGAACACATGCACGAAGCATATCCTCCAAGTTCTAAATAGTACACTCAATCTATTCATCTATCCTGGGATGGAAAATTGTGCTCATCTTTAATACCCTACTTGATCCTTTAGAGCTTAACATCACTAAGTTGATTAGATCTAATTTCCTCATAGAATGAAGGAGTGATGGTGAGTTCACTCATTCTTACCTCTAATCTACCAGTGGTGATCAAATCTATCTCCATCTTCTTGAACTCTTAGTATACATGATTTGATAATATAATTATTCTCAAGGAATATGACATCTTCCAGCTAAGCGCATCTACCAACACATTGGCCTTACCCTCATGGTAGGTTAGTTCCAGGAAATAATCCTTGACCAACTCTAACCATCGGTACTATCTCAAATTCAACTCCTATTGTGTGAATATGTACTTGAGACTCTTAAGGTTGGTGTAGAACATGCATTGAGCCCCATACAAATAATGCTTCAAATTTTAAGAGCAAACACTACTATAGCAAGCTCTAAGTTGTGTGTTGGGTAGTTCTGTTCATGTTGATTTAGTTTTCAAGAAGCACACACCACCACTTTCCCATGTTACATCAACCTACAACCTAGTCCATGCTTGGAAGCATCAATGTATGCTTCAAAACTACCAGATCCACTTGGTAATGTGAGCACCGGGGTTGTATTCAAACATTTCTTCAACTCCTCGAAATCTTCACCACACTTCTTGCCCACTGGAAGTACGTACCCTTCTTAAAAAAAATTCAACAAATGAGCTATCTTGGAGAAGTTTGAAACAAACATACGGTAGTAACCAGCCAATCCTAGAAAGTTGTGCACCTCCTTGACAAAAGTTGGTGCTAGCAGTTTAGAAACTTCCCGAACCTTGGATGGATCCACTAATACCATATCCTTAGATATTACATGTCCATGGAAAGACACTTGATCTAGCCAAAACTCACACTGTGAAAGTTTGGTATACAACCAGAGTAGATGAGGATGTCATCGATGACTACCACAACGAAATTATCCAAGAATAGTTGGAAAATCTAATTTATGAGGGACATGAATGATGTTGGCACATTAGTGAGTCTAAAAGGCATTAATTTGAACTCATAATGGTCTTATCTTATCCGAAATAAAGTATTGGGTATGTCTGTCTCCGCTATCCTCAATTGAAGGTAGCTTAATTGAAGATCAATTTTGGAGAATACCTTGGCTCCCTTGATTTGGTTGAACAGGTCATTGATACTTGGAAATGGATAATTTTTCTTTACCAAAACCTGATTCAACCCTCGATAATCAATGTAAAATCTTAGGCTCCTATCATTTTTCTTCATAAATATAATTGACACTCCCCACGACGATATACTTGGTCAAATGTATCCATTCCCCAACAAATCCTCTAATTGGGCCTTGAGCTCTTTCATGTTTACAGGTCCCATATGATACGAGGTTTTATATAAGGGTTCCATCCTTGATAATATGTCCATGGTAAGCTCGACATCTTAAACATGTGACATTACTAGAATCTCCTTAGGGAATGCATCGGGATACTTGTGGATCACTATGATTTGCTCTAACGATGTCTCAATTACCTCAGTATCTTAAATAGTGCACAAGAATAGTGGACATCCTTTGTGAATGAGATTGCTTATCACAATTACCCACATGATCTTTACAGAAGGGTTAGGTTCACACTTTTGATATGAGGTCCTAACACCATTTGGTCCTTGCAAAACCACACATTCTTGCATACAATGTATCAATACTCAATAATTTCCCAATATTTTATTCTAATAATTACATCAAAGTTCGGAAACTTAGGCTCTATGATATCTAAGGGAACTTTTAATCCCCCAACTATCAACATCACTCTTTTATATAACCTAGAGCATGCAATCTTATCTATCAAAGGTAACACAGTAAAAGAGGAAATACTACTAGAAGGAGACAAGACAGCTCTCGCTAAGAATGCAGATGACACAAAAGAATGTAATGCACCAAATTCAAACAACAACCATGCTAGAAAAGTAGAGATAGTAAGCATATTGGTTACCACATCATCTTGACGCTTCGCCTCTGATTGGCTGATAACATTCAAGCATCCTCCAAAAGAAACTGATGCGGCACTGACTGATCCTTGACCTTGCTGAAAGGTATGAGGCTTCTAACCTCTATGTAACTCCCTCAAAATTTACTACTAAAAATTTTTCAGTTTTAAAAGTTACAAGCGGACGCTAAGTCAATAAATTTTGGGGGTGCTACCACCGCACTCATTTCCAAACTGGTTTCCTCTACTATTCTAATACCAAGTTCTAAGGTTAAAATGTTACTTTGCTTAAATCAAGAATATAATTATAAATTAGAGTAGCGTAATAGTTAGAGAAGTTTATTCACCTTCCAAATAAAACCCACTACCCGTGGTTACAAAATAAAGTTAGTGGAAAGGAAAATATAAAAGATTATAAGGAAAAATACAGAAACCTCTAGTACAAGTATCAGATAGTATCCTATATAACCTTATGCTCTTAATCCTAGTGAATACTCCTTGAATAGAGCTTGTGAGCTAACTTGCAAATGCCACTACTCATTGAATAAGTAGGGGCCCAAGACATGAACCCTTTAGTACAATGGTACCGAGTAACCCATTATATAAGAATAATATGCAAGGCCCACATGCAACACATCATATGCATCACATCAATCACATGAACATTAAATTATGCATATATTAAAAAAATGCAATAATCATTCACATAGCCATGTGCATCAAGATCGTATGCTACCAATACTCTTTCACTTAGAAATAATAGACACTTACTGTTGGAACATCCAAGCGATGCTCTTTGTAGTATAATTAGAAAACCAGGCCATTCTCAGCAGGTGATGGAACTCACTTAATCAACCCATAACTTCTCAATAACATCACCACAAGAATGCCATGCACATTAGTAAATCATATCAATTCATTCATTATTATCTAGACTCATAATATTGGTGTAGTAATTAGTCAACTCATGAATTTTATATCCACATGGATTTAGGGACCCCACTATTCTCATCGGTGGATTGGTCAACGAGGTACAACCTCAGGACAGAACTCTCCTAGTCACTATTCTCACCAGTGGATTGATAAATAAGGTACAACTAGTCTCGACCCATGTGGTATTCCAATATAAGTAATTAGTATCTTTATAGAGTTTATTATTGTCTAAGGGTTTTATTATTGAGTTTGAGACCCCACTATTCTCACCGATGGATTGGTAAATAAGGTACAACCCTAGGGTAGCACACTTCTAGCCACTATTCTCACCGGTGGATCAGTAAATAAGGTACAACCGGCCCCGACTCAAGTGATCTTCCACTTTAAGTAATTAGTGTCTTCCTAGAGTTATTATCATCCAATGTTTTGAATTACTTGAATGTGGGACCCCACTATTCTCACCGGTGGATCAGTAAATAAGGTGCAACCGTCCCTGACTTAATTGATCTTCCACTTTAGATGATTAATGTCTTATTTATGTTTTATTTGTTTCAGATACCACACATCCATGCACAACTCAAGTATGACTCCTACCCTACTATTACCCCAGGCCTACCCTATCCCCTTAGAAACCCTAGTTTCCTAACCCTCGGTACATCCATACCCTTAATGTTCCTTTGAGTTCCCAATTCACCCAACAAACCCCAAACTTGTCACTAAAAACCCTCTTATCATGAGGCATAGCCTATTTCCCTTGTTTCTCACATATGATAACAATTAACCTCTAGGGTTATGTAATACCCCAAAACCTTATTTTAGGATTTAAAAATAAAGTAAGGATTATTGGATAAGGTTTAGTTATATATGCCATTTCTAATAAAATATAATAATAATAATAATAATAATAATAATAATAATAATAATAATAATAATATTAAAAGAAAAATGAAGTATGGATCTAATTAGTGGAGGTTAAATTTTTTTGATAAACTAAAATAAGTCATAAGTAAATCATAATAATAATTTATAAATTAATAAAAAAATTGTTATTTTATTATTACTAAAATTCAAAAATATCCCAAACCACCTTACCAATCTCATTTTTCCTTTATCTTCCCCTTTCTTCCTTTTATTTTTTTCTTCCTTTCCCCTCCCTCAACCGATTGGGTCATGCCCAGTGTAGGCCCAATCCCCTATTTCCCCTTCTTTTCTTCTTTTCCCTCCCCCGTACCACTCTTTCATTTTTTTTCTTTTCTTCCCCCCACACGACCCATCTCGGGTGCGCACCCTTGCTCCCGATCTTTTCCCCTTTTCTCCCTTCTTCCCATTTTGCACCTGTCTTCAACCTCCCCCGATCGGCGCTACTGTGCATGGCTACTTCGTAGCTCCGCCCATCTCTCTCCCCTCCCCCTTTCCTTATTTGGACCCGTAGGGTGTGCAGTTGGCACTACCCTTTATGGTCCCCGTCCCTCCTACAATCCCCAGCTCCCCCTACACCCCCTACAAACCCATACCCTATCCCCCTATCGACCTGCTACTCTAGTCTTCTTCCCTCCTTTATCCACTTCCCCCAACCATTTCCCTTATAAATACTCCACACTCAATTCTCTCTTTTTTTGCCAGCCAACACCCTCCAGCCTTACTCGCACAACCATTTCAGTCGTCGCTACCACCATCATCACCACACCCTCCCTTCCTCTTCCCTTCATCACCCTCCACCCAATGAACCTCTTCTATTCCCTAACTCCCCTTCCTCTTCTCTCCCCACTTGTGCAAAGTGGACAACTTGAGCTGCCTTTTTACACCTCCTTCTTTCGCATACACCACCCTGTGCCGCCACTAATATAGTAAGCACCACCTTCACTACCTCCCTTCCTGCCTAGAAAACCTTCCTCTACCTTACCACACTACCACTTCCCCTTTATTTCCCCTCCTTCCTCCTCATTTTCTCTTCTTTCCTCTTGGTTGCTACCACAACTGCCACATGCACTAATGTCGTGAGGAGCCACCACCACCACCACAACCCAAAAAACTCTACCACCTAAGAAACTCTAACTCCTTTCCTCTCTTTTCCAACCCCAAAACCCTTCATTTACAATCACCACCACCGCCATTACTATGGGTCGCCACCACCCCTTGCCTGTTGTCCCTTCTAGTTGTGCCCTTATCCCTTCTACTTACTTAGTATATTTTATTTTAATATTTTTCTATTATTAACATTATTATTATTATTATTATTATTATTATAACTAATATTTAATTAAGGAAGTAAAAAAAATGAAAAACGGAGTAGGAAGAAGGTTATATGACTAGTATGTTATTTTTATAGGTTGTGAGAAAAACCTTTCCCGTGAAGAGGCATATTTAATTAATTATTTTTCTTGGAATAGGAAGAAATTATATGTGTGGGTGCTGCTCATTCCTACGAGCAGAAGGCCCGTCTGATGTGTTGCAAGTAGGAGACATGTTCTTTGATGCTATTGATGTCCATGGGACGTTAGGCAGGGGCGAGTGTTGATTTGGGCTGGATCAAGTCTTTGGAGTGGCATGACTAGTTTTTCCTTAATGAGATTATTATCCCTTTTTCTCTTTTAGCTATATTATGAAATCCGGGAACATTTTTAATGTCATGACATATTTCTACTTTAAGAAACTTTCTCTCGTATTTCGATTATGTAATAATTCTTACGTACTCTGATTTTATATTGCGAACCTTGATTTATGTATTGATATGAGTTGATGGAAATGTTTTCTTAGTCTTAGTACTTGGTACTGGAACGATAGGAGTGAACTGGTCTGGTACTAAGTGTGGTGGTAACATCCCCAGAATTTATGGATTTTAAAATTAGAGGTTTTGTTTCTTTTTAAAATAAAATAGTAAATTTTGGGGTGTTACACATACTGTTCGTGCACCAAACCTGCAGTCCTATTAGGTAAGGATATAGTTAAGGCTTTGGGTTTTATTATAAATTATGTGCTTATGGGTGTAATGACATGTGTTGTGTACTTATATGTGGAGGTGAACTAAATATGTGTGTAGCGTAGATTGGCTTGCAAGGAGCTAAGGTATGTTTAGTATGATTTATATTATGTATAAAATGTGTGATTTTACTTGTTATGTATGACATGCTCTTATGTATGGTTGTTAAGGTATGACATGCATGCTTAGAGACCTTAGGTGGGTTTGAGTGGTTGTGGGGAAACTAAAAGAAATAAAGAGAGTGGAGTGAGTAAGGAGAAGTGGGGGAAAGAAAGGCTAAGTGAATTATGAAATATGGGTGAGAAAATAAAGGAAGAAAGTAATAAAATGAAGGGTTAGGGTAAAATCTCGTATGGAAGTGTGAGTCTTGCATGAGGTGTTTAGTCTTTGCATGGGGAAAAGGCTTATGTGGGAAAAGTTAGTTTGAGGGTTGAAAATGGGGAGGAAAGAGTAGTTTGGGTGATTGCAGTGCTTGGGGAAGAGATAGTATGTGGGTTAGTGGAAGTATGCATTGGAGCCTAACTAGGGTTTTTGGGGGAAAACCCTAAGTATATGGGGTATTATGGGAGAGTTTAAGGAGGTTGGTTGGACTTTTGGTTGTGATGAGGAGTGTGTCATATGGAGGGTAAAATTCAAGTTAAATGGAGGCTGGAGTTGTGCATGAGAGGAAGGTGTAAAAGAAAAAGGGTGTATTAGGGTTTCGGGGTGACCAACTAGGGTTCATTATCAAATGGGAAAGTTGGAGAGTCGGGTTGTGATGTTTGGAGTAGGTTGAGTGGAATGATGGTGTTGGAATCAAGGGGGACTGTGGGTTGTGGAGGATAAGGAGAGGTTAGTGCCACATAGGCCACATTAGGGTTTTAAGGGGGAACCCTAGTGGGTAATGGTGAACCTAGGTGGAGAAATGGAAAAGGGGGCCTTGACCCACATGTTTGGGGGTTTTGACTTCATGGTGAGTAGAGTGGAAGGTGAAAAGGGGGCCTAGAGTCTTGTGGAGTGTAGAGGTCCTAAGTTATAGGATAGGGTTTTTCAGGAAGTCTAAGGTGGAAGAGTGATAATGAGTTGGTTAAGTCTATTGGGGGCATGCATGTCTAGTTGCAGATTGCTTGTGGAATAAAACACAAATAAAACACTAATTACTTAAAGTGAAAGATTATTGAGTCGGGCCTAGGTTTAGGATGATTTTCGTTCAGTAGTAGAAATGATCTTTCTTTCCTTGGAGATCATTCCAGTGGCAATAATAGTGGCCAGATGAGTCCTACCTTAGAGTAGTATTTTTGTTCTACCGACTATAATAGTGAGGGTTATGAGCTCAATAAACCAAACATTTGATGATAATAAATTATGGAAAAGACACTAATCACTTACATTGGAACACCACATGAGTCGAGGCCAGGTTTAGGATGATTTCCGTTCCACCAGCTATAATAGTGGCTAGGAGTGTTTCGCCATAGAGACTGTTCCACTAGCTATAATAGTGGCCAAGTATATTTTACCCTAGAGTAGTTATTTATGTTCCACCGACCATAATAGTGGGGTTCTCGTACTCACGTGGATATAATTTGAGAGATGTGTATAGATAAAACTAGTGGCTTAAACTATAATAGTGGTGATTAATCTAATTAACTTATTGCTTGCATTATCTACCTTTTTTATGATATGACCTCTCTTAGCTATATGGTTACCTTATTCAGTACGTAGTGTGTTGATCACTCCTATCATGGATGGTGCTCATTCCCACGTGTAGTGGCCCCTCCTAAGTCTATGCAGGTAGGAGATGATGCCCTGGCTGACTTTGATGCATATGATGACTTGATTAGGGGCTAAGTGATTATCCGATGTACCTAGAGTGGGGTCAGAGAGAGCGTTCTCTGAACTTGTTATTTTCTGTTATTTCTACCATTTTTATTCCCTTGTATCGAGTGTTGTTTTGTACTTTATTTTAGTTATGTATTAATCTTAACATTTGCGTACTCTGGTTTTATTAATTAATATTGATATATTATGGTTTTTAATCATCCTTGTTAATGATTTTTGTACCTTTAGCCTGTGGTTAATATGAGATTGGTCAGGGGTCAATCTTGTACTGATCACAGCAGTAGCATCCCCCATTTTTAGTGCATGATTTTTCATAACAAACAAAAATTTTCAACTATAAATTTTGGGAGTGTTACAGGTTACTCCTCAAAACCCTAGTTTTCCCTAGTTGGCCAAACCCCTTCTCTACTACTTATTTAGCCCAAATTTTCCACAACTAGAAATATTTTACTATTCTTATTTATCCCCTAATATTTTGTAGTCTAACTCCTCCATTTTACACATGTGTTAATAACCTTCCAAAATGGACCTCTTTCGAAACCCTACTTTTCCCATGGTAGTTATAATTGCTCCCAGTTATCCCACTTAGCCATCAAATTTAGTACACTATCCCAAAAAGTATGATTAACATCATAGTTCAGAGGTATAGCCCAACTCCTCCATTTCTTATATGTGATGATGACCTACCCCTAGGGTTTTGTACTACCAAAACCCTATTTTCACCTGCTTATTAATCTCCCATCCCTTAGCATCCAAATACTCCCCCGATTATGCCAAGCTACCCAACAATGTCATCATTTCTCCCATATCCATTCTTAACAAGCATCCCCTACTCTTCTCACCCATGATCATAGCTCCCTTTGGGTTTGATTCGCCCCATGCATGTTTATCATAATAATCACCCTAATACATGCAAAATTATCAAAATATCCTTATGCCATGTAATATTAATAACCGTGCTGAAATAGATGATGCTAAGATAATAAACCCATATTCTCATATCCAACATTAATTAATACTTATTATGCATGTTTGTTATACTACTCACCATAGTACATGCAAAATTACCAAAATATCCCTAGGCCATATAATATTAACATTCATACCCAAACATGCGTTACTAATATCACAAACCCCTATTTTCATACCTAGCATTAATTATTACCTATCATGCATATTTATTAGGATAACCACCATTGCACCTTTAAAATTACCAAAATGCCCCTAGGCCATATAATATCAACATTCTTGCCCAAACATGTGTCACTAATACCACAAACCCCTATTTTCATACTTAGAACTAATGATTACTTCATGCATATTTATTTGGATAACCACCATTGCACCTTCAAAATTATCAAAATGCCCCTAAGCCATATAAAATCAACATTCATACCCAACCATTTTTTACTAATACCACAAACCCATATTTTCACACTTAACCTCACATAATACTTATCCTATCCATTTGTTGGGATGATCACCATCATACATATTTTTTTTTACCAAAATACCCCTAGACCCTAAAATATTAATATTCATGCTAAATCACATGTCCATGATACACCAAACTCCTATCTCCATTCCTAATAATATTTATAACACAATTGACATCTCGGTTAAGATTAAATATCATGATGTGTCTAAATGACCTAATTGCCCCTAGGTCTCATAGTAGTATTATTTCTACTACAAGTGTCCATACATACCCAACCTAACATTTTATATACACATACCATACATCATCATTTCCGAACATTATCCCCCTCTTAATCACCCTTTCACACACATAACATCCTACACAAGATAATATGCATTCTTTTTCCATTTTCCAAGATAACATTAATAATCATGGGATTATTTATAACACACTACACAAATCACATGTCAAAAACCCTAATGTGCTAGCATACGATAATCCAAACATTTTAGTGGGGTATAAAAGTTATATGCCTATTTTTACACAAAAATAAACTTTACTTGTATCCAATTAAACATGCTTAGGTTCCGTTTAATAAAAAATTACCTAAAAATAATATCAAAAATACCATATTAATATTATATAAATGAAATAATGATTTTTATTAAAAATATTTATAAAATATAAAATTACCAAACTACCCTTATACCTTGAATATTATCCAAAAATACATAAAAATATACAACATAACTCATGTTGCATGTGCAATGTGAGCCATGTAGGATTGATCGAATGAAATGGAAGGGGGAGGGGAAATGGTGGCTTGAGTAAGGGTTGGTGGGAGGTGTTGGCTTTGGTTGTTGGGTGTAGGAGGTGAGGGAGGATATGGTTGGTGGTTGGGGTGTGGTGCAGGTGCCTTAAAGCCGGTGGAGGTAGCTGCACAAGTTATAGGGAGAGAGGTGCAGAGAATGGAAAGAAGAGGAAGAAAAGGGGGATGGGCAAGTGCATATGCCATGTAGTCGCTACGGGTGATGGTTCAAGAGGTGGGTGGATAACAACAAGTAGCTGGGAGGAGATATGGTGGTGGAGGAAAGGGAGGGAGAGAGGTGGCTAAAGGAAAGGTGGGTGGCTAGTGGCAGGCAATTGGGAGGAGCTACGATGGTGGAGGAAAGGGAGGGGGCAAGTTGGTCGAATGAAAGGTGGTGTGTTTAAGAGAAGAGAAGGAGAGGTGGTAGGGCTGTAGGAGAGGTAGGGGTTTTGGCTATAGGTCGTAAAAGATGGATGTGGGGTGGAGGCGCTTACTGTAGTTGCGGTGGAGGAGGCTGTTGTGCAAGAGAATGGATGGCAGCAGGGAGAAAATTGGTAAGGACTGTCGTAGGGGAGAAAGAAGGAGAGGTAGGGAGGTAGAGGAGGAGGAGAAAGGAAGGAAGGAAGGAGAAAGGGTGGTAGTTGACGATGGAGGCTGGCTTGTGGTGGAAGTGTTGGAGGTGGCTGTAGATGAAGGAATGGGAAAAAGCAAGGGGCGGGGAGAAGAAGGAAGAAAGGAGAAGAGAGGGTCAGCATGTTTGGCCTAGATCAAGCAAGGAAAGAAGAAGAGAGGAAGGCTTGGGCCCCGTAAGGGAATGAAGAAAGGAGAAGGAGGAAAGTTAGTTCACATGGGGAAATAAGGAAGGAGAGGGAAGTGGGTTGCGCAAGAGAGAAGGAGAGGAGTTGGGTCGGACTAGGGGGAAAAGAAAATAAAGAAGGGAAGAAGGCCCGGTGATGTGTGTGGGAGGGTGTAATCTTCAATTATGTGAAACTAATGGTTTGAATGGAGTTGGATAAGATGATAAGGGTTCGGAGATGGTGATTTAAAATACTAGAGCTTCGAAAGCGATGTATATAAGATAATGGTGGTTTGAATTATGGTGGTGATTCGGTGATGGTGGTTTGTTAATGATGATGGTTCGAATGGTGTGTTAATTAATCTATGCATTCGATGATGGATTGATGATGATGCTTAGTGTCAAAAGTTAGGGTTTGGATGCAATTTGGAATCATGGTTTAGGGTTAGGGTTTGGTTTGAAAAGAGGAAATAAGGTGGTGTTTGGTTGGTATGGATGGTTAGGGTTTTGAATGAATGTTTTAGGGTTTTGGTTTTGGTATACCGATTTAGGGTTTGGTTCAACCACGAAACTGAGTATGAATTTGATGGTAATTAGGGTAGGAAAATATGGATTAATAATAGTAGAAAAGATATGGATTAATCTCTAATTCACATAGACGAAGAGATTAAAACTTTCAAGTCGAACCGTTCACACATATTTGATTTGCTTGAGCTTAAACTCACACAGAATTCATTTGATGTTGATCTTCAACTTCAATTCTTCATAATACATACAATATTCTCAACATTAATGAGTAATATAACCTTTCTACCACTAGCTAAAGCATATTCCAAAAGATTCCAAGCTAAAAGATAGTATGCTACCTTTATGCTAAACTTATTCTCCTACTTTATTTCTTAATTGATAAATTAGATAAATCACTTAATAATGCTCAAAAATCCTGCCAACATACTCCTCATGCACGTGGTTACTCCCTCCTTGCATGCCATGCACATGCACGTAGACATTTAATTGCTTGTTTGTTACATATCGAGCAACATAACCATATGTTAGTCTTCAAATTTGTGGGAGACACTTGCCAAATGAAGAATAATTGGTTCCATAATTATGAAAGTCAATTATTGAGTGTCTTCACCTGCATCACCGGGTTGGTATGAGGGAAAAGAAAAGAAGAAAGGGGGTAGGATGGTTTGGGCTAGCCTGAAGGAAGAAGGAATAAGGAAAGAAAATAAAGAAAAGGGGAAAGAAAGAAAAGGAGGAAAAAGAAAAAGAAATGGAAAATATATTTTGAGTTAGGATTAGAAATTAGATTAAAATTTGGCTATTAGAAAAAATATAAAATTAATTTATCAAAAAATTAGGGTATTAATATAAGACAATAGTTTGGGTAAAATTATTTGTTTAGAGTTTATTTAAATATAAAGAGTATGATAAAATGATAAAAAAATAATTATATTAATTTATTAAATAATTTATCTATTCTTATAATTCAAAGGTTCACAAAAATAATTAAATTAAAATTTAAAGATTAATAATTTTCTTTGGATAAAAGGTTAAACATTTAAACTTTAGGTTATAAAAATTTGGGGTGTTACACTCTAGGTTGGCTAGCTTGATTGGCAACACTAGGTGGTGACAGAGAAATGCTCTAAATATGTGCATGTCGCTATTGAAATGATTCGGTGCTTTGGCTTGAGTATGACCTCTCTGAATGCTACCACCTCTAGCACGACACTCATAGGCTGTAACACCCCAAAATTTACAAACGAAAAGATTTTATTTGGGGTATTACCACCACACTTGGTACAAGTCTGGTTTCCTTTATCATTTGGCTACCAAGTGCTAAGACTAAAAACGTTTCTCCACTTAAATTAATAACACAATTGTAAATGAGAGAGTTAAAGCAATTTAACACCATTTCAAATATTTTCAACTTTCAGTGGTTATAAAATGTTAGTGGAAGGAAATGCATAAAGACATTAAGAATTACATAATCTTCCAGATCAAAAGATACTGGACAAAAAATTGGATTACCCTACACTTTGAACCTAAATGATATCCTTCGATAGATATTGCAAGCTAACCTACAAAGGCCACTGCCCATTGAATAAGTAGGGGGTCATGTAAAGGAACCCTTCAGTATAACGATACTAAGTAACTCATTATACAGAACTAATATGAAAGATCCGCATGAAACACATAAAAAGCAACACAATAATACATGAACATTTAATTCTTCATACATTAATTCGAATATGATAAGTGTTCATATAAACACATAATATCAAGGCCATAAACCACCAATTCTCATTCATCTACAATAAACTAAAACTTACCAATGGAACATCTAAGAGATGCTCTTTGCAATATAATAAGAAAACAACGTCATTCTCAATTCATAACCACAGTCACAATTCTCAATATCAATACTAATAACTCTCATGACATAGGTAGGCTCACTAGTACAAACAAATAAAAATACATGGCATCACAAGTAGGCACAAAGGCTAGTACTGAACTACGAGTAGTCACAAAGGCTACAAACAAACAATCTAATAATCATTTTAGATCAAATGTCAATCATTTTTATTTTTATTTACTAGAAGGGAGATCATATCAATCCAGAGATACTAAGGTACTTCGATCATACCGGTGCACTATAATACGCCACTTTTTAGGGTCATTAATGTGTGTTAATATAGGTATTTGATGATAATCTCAGTGTGTTTGATCTTATTTTAGAATTATGTTTAATATTGGTATGGTTCTTGGATGAGCTTGATTTAGATTAGGGAAAATAATTAGTTTTATTAAGAAACCATTCAAATGGTTTGTGATATTGATCGAATGGTTTGTCCATTAAATTTAATTTTTAAAACTCGTTAAACTAATCGACTAGTTTGGGGTACCATTCGACCAGTTTGACTATCCTGGTTGTTCTTTGAACTCGATTATCCCTGTGAATGTTTCCCCAAAACTTTTCCAGCATTATAAATATGTTTTGATCTACCTATTTTCAAATTCTACAAAACTTCTAAGCCTAAATAACCTATTTTATTTATTTCCAATGATTTCTTGAGGAAAGAATTCATGAGAAGTCACTTTCATGCCCTTAACTCATTTATCTTCTTCTTCCCTATTTTCTCTATCTTTTATAAGATTTCTAAATGGATTATCTACTTCTACAACCTCTGTAGATTTTTTGAAATTTGATTCTCGCTTATTGTTGTCATCCTTCCCTTCTTGTGTTCAAAACTTCCTGAGGCACATTACCTAAGACCCTATAGTTTCACCCATTTAGCTCAAGGAATAAATGTCAGCTTTGAACATTCAAAATCTACACTTCACATCTTTGATTCAGAATGGTGTTTGGGGATCTCAATTTATACAATCCCTTACCATTCTTCTTTTAGTAGAAACCCTTTGTAATTTGGACTCAAAATCCTCATTTTCCTCTCTTCTTCCCTCAAATCCAAACTGCCATATTTTCCTTCACACTTGCTTTACCACTTTCCCGTCTGTGGTTGCGTTCTAGTCTTCTTTTCCTCTTCTAATCCTCACCATAGCTCCTTCTTGTTTTGATTTTAAGCAAGATGGGGTTAGATTAGGGAAAAGAGTGAGGGTTATTTTTCATATCTGGTGCTCTTTGTTTTCTCATTTGGAAGGTGGGTTTTTCTTTAATTTTCTCTCCTAGGTATTTGATTTTACTAAATCTCCTTTGCACAAATTCAAAAGGTTTTACTAAGTTTTTATTAAGATTTTCTTGGAAGATGTTTTAGTGTAGAAGAGGGGTTTGGATTTTCAGAGACTTGTGCTCTATTGGTGTTACTAAACTCTTTTAAGGTAAATCATTATCTTTCCCTATTATTGTAGAAAATGGTGTGGGTAAGTATAGTATATGTTCTATAAGTCTATGGTATCCTAATTAGAAGAGATGACAATGTGCCTGCACTAGTTTGTATAAAATGAATGAATGGATGAATGGATTGGTAGGAAGCTTGGTTCAAAGACTCATATGCCTGAATCTCATATCTATGATTCTAGATTCAAAATTTCCTTGACATTCTGAGTGTCTTAAGTGATAATGATATATGTGACATATGGAGTAGATTGCTGCATGATAGCCTAGTAAGAAGAGAATGTGATGCATGGTTTCCTAATTAAAGTTCATAAAATGCAAGCATGATTTGCTATAATTCCTAGCATAATTATGGTATGCCGCATGTTGATTCATGAATATTGTTCATTGAGAACCTTGAATAAAGATTAATGCTTAAATTTGATTGGACAAGGGTATGGAATTTAATTGTGTGTAATTTTTGGTTTGTGGGGACTTCTTTTGCCCCAGACCAATCAACTAGTCTCCAATACCAATTGACGGGTCTGGTAGATTGATAGACTAGTTAGTATGTGAATTCGATGGTTTTGGTCTCGGGTTAAACCAATTGACTGGTTCCTAGAACACCCAACTGGTTAAATTCACCAATTGACTGGTTAGTCTATCACTTCAGTGATTTTAAGTCTTGGGTTAAACCCGTCGGCTAGTTCGACCAAACTAATGGACTGGTTCCTAGAACAGTCGACTGGTTGAGTCAACTGATCTATTGATTGGTCTGTGACTCTAATAGTCTTAGCCTCAGGTTAGACCCATCGACCGGTATAACCAAACCAATCAGCTGGTTCTCTGAACAGTGGACTAGTGAGGTTGACTAATTGACTATTTCACCACCACTAGAATGATGGCAGTGCCCTTATCAATCGATTGGTCTATGAAACCGATCAACTTGTCAGCAAGACCTATCAACTGGTTTGGAAACCAATCAATTGGCCTCTAATGACTTTGCTTTTCTTGCCATTTTTCTTCCTAAATGTGATGTTTGAGTTTTCTCATGCTTAAATAATGACTTAATATGCTGATAACTATGAATTTATCTGAATTAACGAAGTTAAATAATGGATTAAAGTTAGTAAAGAGAAATTTATCCAAGTTAATCAAGTGTTGACCTTAGCTTAGCAGTTAGCCCTTTTCTTGATTATAACATGAATACATGATTAAATAACTAAAAATGAATTCTTCCTATGGTTAGTGTTGATGTAATGGATCAAGATGATGGATAATGGACATCTAATGACTCGTATCATGGCTTTAAAATGAGAATCCCATATGTGAAATAACTTAGCAAAGATAAAAGAAGATAATATGAATATATAGGGTGGCCTTGAGTTGACCTTACCTATGATTAGAAATTTTCACTTATCTGTTGAAATAAATGGATAAATAATTGTGAGTTAGGATTGGACTCTAGTTGACCTACAATTATACCTTTAGCTTGACCTTAGTAATTTAATTGGAATGTCCTTTAATAAATGGGCAAGATAATGACTAAATAATGAATTATGACTTTGACCTTGGATTGATCTAGAGTTGAATTATGAATAGGGGAATAAATGGAAATCCAATTGTTGTCTTGGAAAATTATGGGTGATATTAACGTTAAATAATTCCACCCTTTGGCCTAATGGATCGTGTACTAGAATAATCACTTAGAGAGACCCTAAATGGAAACATTGGATGATGTGAGAACCCTATATGGGTGCATTGAATTGAAAAGGCTTATTACTTGGTGTAATACTGTTGTGGGCCTTTTATGTGAAATGAAATTTCCGAGCTAATAAGACACTAATCACTTAAAGTATAACAAGCACCATGAAAGATCCAGATTACTCAATCCTCAGTTAGGTATCGAGGTTTAGTCGGCCTTTGGGCATTTTTGCCTTCAGGTAGGATCCTAATTGATCATGAGATCCTCATAGACCTTGGTGCCTTTTCTACTATAGACACTGATGATGTACTAAGGGGTAATGATACTAAAGGGTTTGGTCCCCATAGGATGGTTATTTGGCATGAGCTAGAACTTATGTCCATCAAGTTACTTTGACAGGAACCCAGAATTATGTCCACCAAGTTTCTTGGCATGAGCCAAGACTTTATGTCCTCTTATTTGGATGGATTCTATGGTATTGAGAGACCATGGGGAATAATCCCACCTATCGCTCAATAACTTGGGGTAAAAGAATTCTATACTCACTTATTTGCTCAAGGATTTTGTTAAGGAATTCTATTTTTACCTAAAGTAGAATAATTACCATAATGAGATCTGAGGAGGAAGTAACCGGCTAGCTCTTTTTATATGATTATGGTTATGTTACTAGAATGATACTCTCTTTGATCTATGAATGCGTAAGAACTCACATATCAGTAAGCTATGAATATGTGGCATAACTCATGCTCAACTTCCTAGAATTTGATGATGATCATATGTTGCTCTTGAATGGCTACCGTGGCAAATTCCTGTGTTTTAACATTTTTCCATGAAATATCACATGATCTATTACTCTTACAATCATGATCCATCCATGGTTAAGAAGTTGTATATGTAACCCTGATTCCCCATTACCTTATATGTTATACTCTAACCATTGCCTAATGGATAATCTAAGTAATTCATGCTCTTTAGGTAGACAGTATGCATGGTTAAAATTTGTATACCATGCTGGCATGATTATAACTACACATGATAAAATAAATCCAAATATATCTTATATGACTTATGTGATTGTTCATGAATGACATAGTAGAAAATTCGCATGCACATTTTGGTAAGTTGTACTATAAGTATGTCGTAAGGGTATTGCTTGTACCAGGATTTATATAATGGTGGTAGATTGATTTACTCAGTATGTATGCATAATGACATGGTTGTTGTTGCAATCCCCTACTCAATCCCATGAGCAGGAGGTTTATTGCAGGTTTCCTAAGGATGACAAGTGAGTGGTTCATCATCCTCTCAACATAGTTAGATTGTTAAGTGTGGGCTTTTCTAGAGACTTTTCTCTATGGTCCTTGAGGGACCAAGGTGCATCCCGTTGAAATTGATTTGTTTTAGTTAAGCATTTTCTATATATGTATCTTGTATGGATTTTGGTCCTATGTAGCCCTAGGTTGTAAACATTGACTTCTCTTATCTACAAATGTCTCTTATGCACTCTAGTTTTTTTGTGTGTTTTGATTGGTTAGATACTTAACCTTGTTTCTAATGTGAGGTAGGTGGTAAGGCACTTGTCTTGTGTTAGATACGGCGGTAGTGCCCCATTTTTCACAGGTTGGATTTGTATTTTCACTTCCATAATGTTTTTAAAAAAATTCAATAGTGAAAAAATAGGGGTGTTATACACACAAAGGCAGTACAGTATCCTACCAACCATCAACCCACGGACGTAGAGGTACCCTAGTCATACTGGTACACGTCTGTCGATAAGGACACATAATCCATAAGTATGCATATCCCATATTAAGTCCGTAGAGCTAAATAGAGTAAGATAGAGGGCTTGGCTAGGAATTAATACACACTAGCAAAATCCATAAACAATTGTAGGCTAAACCACGCCTTTAGGGTAGCGACCTCTAAAGAGCTACAATTCTCAATTTCGAAGTCTTTCACTTTAAATATTAGTATTTTATAACGGTGAATATGAAACCGCATATTAATCACATAGATCCAATTCTTCAATACTCAACTATTTTTACTCATTTCCAACATGCTGAGATAACCATAATCAAGATCATTATTAATGTCAACATTAGAAGTCTACTAAAGCCATTCTAGGCTCAATTATTCACACTTAGGCACTTTAGGTTAAAAATGACCAAAATTTCTCTAAGGCTAAAATTACCACATTATTATCCATTTCCATTGTAGATCCCATTTTATTTATCAACTTGTCATAAAAAGGATAACATACCATGATAAATTATTTATCATGTAATTAAATCATCAGATAAGCCAAATGATCATTTTTCCCTTATACACAATTTTGCATGTGAAACCCTAACACGTGTTTCTAAAATACTAAAACACATATTCCCTTGTTTAATAACCAATAATAACTATCAAGCATATTTGTTAGAATAATCATCATAGTACACTCAAAAATACTAAAATACCCCTAGGCTATATAATAGTAATAATTATGCTAAAATATATGCTTCTAAAATAACAGAACAACCATTCTCATTCTTAATAATAAATAATAAATATCAGACATATTTATTAGAATAATTATTATGGTACACTCAAAATTACCAAAATACCCCTAGGCTATATAATAGTAATAATCATGCTAAAATATATGCTTCTAAAACAACAGAACAACCATTCTCATTCTTAACAATAAATAATACATATCAGGCATGCCTATTAGAATAATCATCATGGTACACTCAAAATTACCAAAATACCACTAGGTCATATAATAGTAACAATCATGTTGAAACATGTGTTTCCAAACAGCAAAACACCTATTCTCATGCTTAATAATAAATAATACATATCAGGAATGTCTATTAGAATAATCATCATGGTAAACTCAAAATTACCATAATACCCTTAGGCCATATAACTAATGATCATGCTACAAGTATATCTAACACACTTAACCTAATATTTTTACATGTACATATCATCCAAAACCACTTCACGACATTAGAGTCATTTTAATCACACTTTTGTACACATAACATTTTACATAGGATAGCATGCTTCCTTTTTCAATTTTCATGATAACAATAATAAACACATAATTATACGTAGAAAATCATGCTAAACACATTTTACATGTCAAAAATCTAATATGCTATCATACGTTATCCAAATATTTTAGTGGAGTATAAAGGTTATCTAATTTTTAGTAAAAGCACAACTTACCGATAACCTCCTAAAAATTATTAGGCTCCGCTAATAAAACTTTTATGCCTAAAAATAATACCAAAAATACTATATTTATATTTTATTAATAAATTAATATTATTTATTAAAAATATTTATTAAATAAAAAATTACTAAACTGCCCATATATATTAATAATTACCACAATAATTTAAAAATTAAAAACACAACTCACATTGCATGTGCAACGTGAGCCATGCATGTAGGAGGTTTGGGGGGCTGGTCAGTTGATGGTTGAAGAGGGTGGCTGGGTGGTGGTGGTTCGACTGGTTGGTGCAGGGCTATAGTGGGAGGTGAATGTGGCAGTGGTTGGGTGGGTTGGTGTAGGAGGGACGAGGGGTTTTGATAGTAGTAGTGCAGGAATACGGGAAAGGTGGTGATGAGTGGAGGTGAAAAGGAGAGGAAGAAGAGGGAGGAGTTGGTGATGGAGATGGCTAGGAGCAGAGGAAAAATGGTGTATGGGTTGCAATGGTGTTGGTTGATAGTCGAGGCTAGGGAAAGTTGAGGAAGGAGGCACTATAGGGAGGAACACAAGGTAGGAAAGGGGGGATGGAAAGGATGTGGTAAGGTGGAGGAGGCATGACAAGGAGGTGGTAAGATGGGGTAGCTAGAATGGGGTGTCACAAGATGAGTTTTTTCACTTAATTCTTTCCCGTACGACACTTATAAGCACAACTCCTTTAGTGTTTACTAAGTTAGTCTTTCCAACACTAAGGCTATTACCAAGTCTTTAAGGATGAGTAAGAAAACTTAGAACTCTTAGGAGACTTAGAGAGAGTGAGAGAGTGTTTGTGTGTAAGAAGAGAACACTTTATTGATGAGAGAAGAGAGAGCTTACAACTTGGGAGATGGTGGGAGTAAATGGAGTGGTCCTCTATTTATAGTTGAGGTCCCCCTCCCTTTTCCTCATTTGGTGGAAGGTTCTAGATATTCTACAAACCTTAGATAATTCTAGAGACCTTTCTAGATTACAAGATATTTTGGAAGATTCATCTAGATCCCTTCACAATCCTTTTAGCCTTTGAGATTCTAGAAAGTTTCACACCATTCTATAAGGTCTCTAGATATTTACATAAGGATCCACACCTTTCTTGTCACTTCTACACAATTCTACTAGAGTTTACACAACTCTAGAATATTTTAGAACTTTTTGGGTAAAAATTGAAAAAAAAAAAGTAAGTGGTCCATGAAAGGGGTTGTAGAGATGGAGGCAACGGTGGTGTCAAGTGGAGGGGATGGAAAAGAAAAAAGTTATCATTGTCCATAGTATGGATGCGGAATATGAGGTCATTGATAGGGGTAGGGATTGGTAGAAGTCATTGTAGGGATAGGAAGGAAGGAAAGCAAGGCAATAGGGGAGAAGGAAGAAGGATGGAATAAGGGAAGAAGAAGTTAGCCAACAGTGGAGGATGGGATGGTGGTGGTGGTGATGGTTGGACTAGAAATGCAGAGGGAAAGAAGGGTTGGTCGCGGGGGAGAAAAATAGAGGTAGCATAAGAGGGAAATGAAGGAAGAAGAGAAGAAGAAGAAGAAGAGGAGGAGGAGGAGGAGGAGGATGAGGTGATGGACGGCTTAGTTTTGTGATGGGGTAGGTGAAAACTGTATGGGAAAGGGTGCTGGCAGAGGCAGAAGCAGGGAGGTAGGTTGCGGGGTTGAAGGGGCTAGCAGGGGGTGTGCAAGGTGGTCGGTGTAGGCTAAAGGAGGGGTCGTAGGAGACAGAAATGGAAGGAGAAAAGGGAACGCTAAGGAGAAAGGGCAAGGTTGCTTGGCTAGGAAAGGAAATGGAGGCAATTTAGGGTGCATGCATGTATAGCAGAGGCATGCTGCCTGAAGAGGGAGGGCATGTTTGGGGTGTAGGGGTGTAGAACGGATAAGGGAGAAGAAGAAATGGAAGGTAGGTTTGGTTGTAGGGGGTGTAGAGAAAGAAAATAAAAGAAAATAACAAGAGAATTAGGTTGTCATGGGAAGAGAATGAGAGGAAGAAAAAGAAGAAGATGGCAAGTGGTTGAACTGGTTGAAGAAGAAGGAAAAAAATGGAAGGGAAGGCTGGGTCAAGCATAAGAAGTAATAAAAGGGGGGAGGAAGTGGGCTGGCCAGGGGAGGAAAAAAAGAAAAGAGAAAATAAAGAAAATGGAAAAGAAAAAAAGAGAAAAGAAGAAAAAGGAAAAGGAAAATAGATTTAGCATTAGAATTAAAGTTAGGTTAAATTTAGATTCTTAAGATAATATTAATTTATTCGAACTTAGGGTATCCGATTAAGAAAATAAATTAGGTAAAATTATCTGTTTAGAGTTAGATAAAATAAAATGGTAAGATAAAATAATTATAATAATTTATTAAATAATTTACCTAGATTTTCGAGTTAATGGTTAACAAAAATAATTAAATTAATATAAAAAGGTTATTTTTTTTTGGATAAACGGCTAAATGTTCTAAATTAAGGTTATAAAAAATTCATGGTATTTCATAAGATTTATGTCTGACCACACCACACCTATGGCAAGTCACCTTGTTGCCTCCATAATCTATTACCCAGGTGATATGCTCCACAACGCTTACAACAGTAGTACCTTTTCTTGACACATCCCTCGGACTGGCCTCTAACTCATGGTACTAACCCCATACTCCTACTATACCGAGGCGGCATGATACCTCCATAGTATGCCTTCTTCCTATCATTAGGACGTTAACGACCCTCAAACTTCCTATTGCCCTCCAACTACACACTCTAGGCTTAGATGACCCAGGAAGACTCAAAAGCATGCTCGTACATTCCCAACATGTCTAGTAGAATGACTCCCACCAATAGCTCTTTATATATGATTCCTAGAATAATCTTAAAATGTTGGACCTACATCACCTAGTTAGCCTCCACCTTAGGGGAAAACTGGACCAAGTCCATAAATCTCGTGTAGTACCCCTCTATCGTCATACCTCCTTGTCGAAGGGTCATGAACTCGTTGTACTTATTCATATGAATATGAGTGGGGTAGAAATGGGCACAAAGCAAGTCAAGGAATGGTTCCCATCCCTTAGGCTCTCCACCTCTATGTTGGACGCTCCTCCACCAAGTGTCTTCTCTCCCCCTTAGGAAGTACACCATCACATCAACCCTCTTGTCCACAGGCCAACTACATGCAGTGAAGATCTTCACCATGTCCCTAACCCATATCTCCATAATTTTAAGGTCCTCTTGACCTTCGAAGATCGGTGGGTGATGATACCCAGCCCTCCTAATCCAATCTTCCAAAACTGGCAGTACCGATAGTGGTTATGGTGCTTGGATCTGGCCTTCCATGTAAGCTCCAATGGTCTCCATGAATGCCTTGATACACTCATAACGGTGGTTAGCAACCATTGATTCCTAAAGACTAAGAGTAATCGGAAACAATTCATTACCTAGTACTAAGACTAGCACAACAAATCTACAGAAAAGCTATCTACAACATAATCTCCAACCCACTCTCACTCATGGACATCTTGGGTTTGAAAAAAAAAACTCTTTACTTTTAATTAAATAATGGAAGAATTAGGAAATCATTTAAAAACAACCTATGGTATCAACTTAAACAAATTAATATTGGAAAATATTTTCAAAAATCTTTGATACCAACCTATGGTATCAAATTAAACAAATTAAGACTAGAAAAGATTTTCAAAATGCTCTGATACCAACTCGTGGTATCAACTTAATAATTCTTGGAAGTAGAACACCTTTAAGGAAACGTTCTGAAACCAACATGTAACACCCCCATTTTTACTAATAAAAAAATTTATTTTGAAAACCTTGCGAAAGTAGAAAACTAATAAACACTTAGGAACAACAGGGTGTTACCATTGCATCTAACATAGGATAGGCGTTAGTCGCCCATCCCATGTTAGATACAAGGATGAGAACCAAGCCAACCAAAATTAATGTAGAGTGTGCTAAACATGTTGTATAAATCCTAAAAGAAAACATATTATATAAATATAGGACCTTGACGGTCCTTCATGTTCAAATACATGAGGAAATTAAGTCAAAGTGCATGGTATCAAATTACAGAAAAAAATTAGGTTGTATCCCTAAACCCTGGTTTGTCATGGACCACTCAAAAGTCTATAGATGTCCACACTCTTAGAACGCATGCCCCACACAATGTTGACCAACTACCGACCATCCCTGAAAACTTGCACATGGTCATTTGCTCATAGGAATGAGCAGGTGACTGAGCAAACGGGAAAATCGGTATATTTGATACTAATTAAGACAAGTTACCTCCATAATGGAGTCACCGACACTCAAGATTCCCACATAATATGAAAGCCATACTAACATATCTTATGCATATTTCATATAAACAAGATAAATGCTCTATCTTGGTCTCATTAGGCATTGGAAGCTCATACCATACATGACTCATCAAGCTTGACCACATAACAAAAAATCTTATAGATTATTACATGTAGTCTACTAAGAAGATTGACCAGGTATCATTAAGGCTTCATTCATCCATGCATACAATTCCACCATAGGCCATTTTTTCACTTTCCTAATCCATTAGGTTATTTATATAAGCCATTGTCTCTATTATCGTTCTTTTTCTTTTTACTCTTATTTTTCTCTTTAACCACATTCTTATTTCCAAATTCTTGTCCAAATACTTATTTAAATTCTCATTGAAATACTTATTCAAATCATTATCCAAATACTCATTTTAATTATTATCAAGTGATAGATTATGCACCTCCCCAAGGTCCCACACACCATGGACATCTATCCAAATCAAATGACAACAATTCCGGCCGAAGACAAGTAACCACAAAAGGACATATGTCCAAGGTGAATCCAAGTAATTACCAATCGACATAAGTCTAGGCCAAAGTCAAGAACCACCTAGGTAACTAGATCCTTTAGTATCGATACCCATTAGTACATCATCATTGTCTATAGTAGGTAAGGCACCGGGATCTACTAGAATCCCACCCAAAGGTAAAGCTCGAAGGTAACAATAAATGCTTGAAGGTAGACTAACCCTTGCTATCTAATCGAGAATTAAGTAACCCAGAACCATAGGCAGTTTGATTATCTTTCACTTTAAGTGATTAGTATGTTATTCTTGAGGTACTTTATCATACATGGCCTATATAATATGCGATAAATACATTCACATACTTATTTGGGTTTACCCATTAAGGCCTTTAAAACACCCATTGAGTATGCTAAGAATAATGTTCCATTTAATCCATCCATTAGGTTTTCAATCCATGTCAACAAATGTATTTCACTAATTAAATAGTCATAAAGCAGTATTAGGCATAGTCTCAAAGCATATCCAAGCTAAAAGATCAAAATCACGCAATCTGGATGAACCAATCGATCGATTTGACCTAGTCAGTCGATTGGTTTTACCAACTGATTGATCGCTTTGGACCAACTAGTTGATCAGTTTCGCCCAACCAACCAAGGTTTCCCTCAAATCGATTGATCAGTTCAGCCAAACCAGTCAATGGGTTTGTGTAGAGAGCTAACTAAGGTCTATGCATACCTATCGGTTGATCGGTTTGGGAAACTTATCGACTATTCTAAGTAGTAGTCAATCAATTTAACCAAGACAATCGATCGATGTATCCCTAAACAATGCAAAAAAGACATTGATCATGCAATATACCCTAAAAAATCCTACCACATCCAAAACAAATCATATCATAGCATCATACCGATGCTTCATCAATTCCTAAATTGAAACATACTTCACAATTAATCAAATTGACCTAATTTCACTAAAATCATGCATATTTCTCAAGATTTATAAATTAATCAACATGCATAAATTTGAATCCAAATTCTCATGAAAATTAATATAATTAGAACTTTAAGGAATACATCACATCAAATGGTTAACTAGGTCATATTTCAAAAGTAAGAATGACTTTCTAGGTGCAAGTAAAACCTTTTCCAAAATTAGGAAAACTCAACCTGGAAGATTTTCAACTTCCAAACCTTAAAAAATAGAATTTAAAGCTTCATAAATTCAATGAATAATTTTATAAATCAGAATTTGAATTAGGAGAGAACAACTTACCAAACCTAAGGGAAAAAAGGAAATTTGTGTTGAAAGAGAGACTCAACTTAATCCTAAATCTAAACCTCCCTTACTTAAAGATAAACAAAAAGGAGCTAGAGAAAAGATCGGAAGAGTGAAAAAAAAACTAAGCTCGAATTTGAGAGAAAGAAAACAAGGTTAGAGAGAGTTGGAATATTTGGTGGCTAAAAGAAAGGTTAATGGAAGGGGTCATTAGGGTTATTTATAGCCAACAAATCAGTACAAGGATGAATGTGGTTAGGCACAAATCAAAAGCCCTAATTTCTACCATTTGAATTTGAGCTGCATTGGCACTAACCCACCTTACAGAGCTGAAATGGTGATTTCTGAAAAAAAATGTAGACTAAATTCACCCAAAGAGGAAATGAATGATCAACGTGGAAGGAATATCCCAACTAAACAAATACAGGTTTAGAAATCAAAGCAATGATTCCAAAACTGTGTAAAGGATAGAGGTGGAAGAAGATAAAGCTGAGGTCACCCTCCCCCTCAATTATCCAAATTAAACACTTGAATCTATGTTAGGTAGAAGCTTAGGTCAAATGTATGACAAGAAAGGTTAAGAATATTCAAAGAAAAACTTTGAATGGGATTATCAAGGTTCCATTTTTGTATAATAATTTTTCCTAGAAAAATCAAGTTTTGAAAATGTACTCGTTCAACAAACCAACCGATTGATCCTATTGAAAACTCATTTTTTCAATTTCCAAAGCTTATTCAAATCTAAATTTTCCTCAAAATCAATTATAGTCCCAAATCAAAATCAAACATTATCAAATCTTAATAAATACCATAACTGCTCATTTGTCAAACTTTACATAAAAATTAGGTATTACATTACAAGAATAAAAAAAGAGTGGAAAAAATCAGATGGTGTTGTGCCCCACACCTCTCTTTTTTATATTTCTTAAACAGTGTCTACGTCTTTAATTCATAGTCTTAAGTTAGAGAGTCATAATTTCTACTCATCCAACTATGACATATGCCATTAGTTAGAGTATAAGGTAATAGAATTCTTATATAAAGACAAATAGATTACTTTATTAAAAAAAATGTACTAATGATGTAACATAGTAGTAGAAAATTATGAAGATGTATTATTGGCCTTTGGGCTTAGCTTCGAGAATTTCAATTTGATTGATTTACATAATAATAGACTCTAAAAACGCTATCATATTGATTTTAGTTTTTAAATAGTAGTTTTGAAACTACTTATTAAAAGTAGTTATCTATGATAAGTACTTAATTTTAAAACTTTTTAGGCTAAAATGTTTCTAAATAAGTAAATATCATGGATTGTTGATAAGTATCTCCAAACATGAGCTAAGTAGAAAGTATTAGTATTATGTTAGATTTTTTTTTTGCCGAGTTTAAATTTATAAGTTTTATTTGGAGGTAAATAATTTAGTAAATGATCACTTAGCACTTTATTTATTAGAATAATTCCATGCCCCTTAATTATTCTAGAATTAAGGGCTTATACATAAATATTAGGTGATAGACTTAGAGACTATTAAATTTAATGATTTTGATAAGTTGAGCCTAAGATAATTATAATATATTTATTTAATATATTTCACCTAGAATTAATGATATAGTATTGTTAACTCTAGGTTTCATTAACTAGTGAGCCTTTAGTGATTGGATCGCATTTCAAGCAACCCACTTATTTTTATAACTATTCATTGGTAACTTACCAACTATATTTTGATATATTTGATACTATTTTTGTAATATATGATTTAAGGTGCTTTAAATTTTATATATACAGTAGCCATTATTTTACAAACATTTGTGTTTTGTCAATCTAGTTCATAATTTTATCTAACAATTTGAGTTTTATAAATATAAGTTTATTTATACGTATTTTTATATATTTATTTTTTTAATTTATTCACGATGTATATATATGTTTATATGATTTCATATAATGTTGGTGATTGTATGAAATTGAAGGTGCATGTAGTCATATGAATCATATAACTACATATACCATAAATTTCATATGATATATGATATTATTATGAATATATAGTCTTTATTTTCCTAATTGTCATTGAATCACAATAATAGTTGATTGAATTCTGACTCAAATGGTCAACTATTTATAAAAATTATTCAAATTGGGAAATGATGTTGTGGAAAGCCCTATTTGATAAAAAATTTATTTATAAAATTATTATTTATTTAGATGTGTTAATTATGGAAAATGTTATTTGTGGAAGTTACTCTATTTGGAAAGTACCCACATTTAGAAAGGTAGATAATTAATGAATGGATATGGTTGTGTGTTTTGGATGGGTTATATGGTCACTTTAAATAAGACACTAAAATTTAAAGTAGAAGATGAAAGTGTGATAGCTGGGGTTAGCCTCCTAGAGTTGGAGATCGATAATCCTTTTTTTTAGATTGTAGTGGCGTGAAGTCACCTGATTTTTTTACTTGGCCAAGAGTCGATAAGGCTCCATTTCTACTCTATTAGGATCTTTGGACCACGTAGAGGGTATGCACACTTAGGATTGTAAATGAGACGAGCCGAACCGAACATCCCTAGGCTTGGGCTTGGTTCATTTAACTAAACGAGCCTAAAATAAGGTATGGTCTCTAGCCATTTAACTAAACAAACAATTCGAGTTGAACACCAAGCTGATTCACCTCATTTACAACCCTATGTACACTGAAGGACTGGATAACGGATGTTGGATTTTTTCCTTTGGTGTTAGGACCATTGTGATTACCCAAGAGGTGAATCTCCTATGGTTTGTTTTGGTTGTTATTGGATGTTTTCATAATTATTTTATAGGTGACCCTCTTGGTTGGATTTTTCCCACTCAAATAAAATTGAATTATGTTTGTTTGGTTGCTAATTTAAGACTCTTTTATAAATGGTGGACTAATATTTATCTTATCATTTGACTCATATATGGTTGTGTTTGATGTACTATAATGATTCTATAAATTATGATAATTTTTTTTCTAAATAATGGGTTACTTAGTTTTTCCTCTAATTAACTTGCTTTAAATGGGGTTGTGATAATCTATGGTGAGCAAATAATCTTGTGCAAGTAGGTTATAACCATATTTAATGAAGGATGCATGGTTGCGGGACGAGTTGAGAGAGGAGTTTGGCTTCCAAAGTTCTATCCTTTGATGGTGTTTTGATTTCAATGGGTTTTATATATAGTTGAGTTATTTAATTTATTAATATGTCATTATTTAATTTGGATATTGTTATTTGTCTTTATTATGGTGCCTATTATATTAAGAATTTTGTGAAAAAAAAATTATTTCAATTTTAAGTTTTATCATTAGCATCTAGTGTAAGCGGAACAATGGTATCTACATTACTAAATGTGGCGGTAATAACTTTATTTATATTTATTTTTCTTGTTTTTTCCTATGTATTTTGTGCTTTAAAAATTAGGGTGTTATGATAAAAACTAATAATACTAATAGAAATTTATATGATCTAATATTATTGATGGTAATGTAATATTAAAATAAAGTAAGATGAATATAGTCTTATTAGTTTTGTTTTATTTGTCGTTATATAGATAGCATATTTTTGTTTATATAAAATTTTATTAATAATATAATTTATTGGTATTTATATATCAATTTATATGATATAAAATATTATCTTTGTGAATCAAATTTAACTTTAGTTTAAATCTAGTTTAAAATTATGTCAGTGTATGATTCGGATTCCAGTCATGTTATTTTAAGTTAAGTTCGGATTGAATCATTATTTATTTTTTATCTATGTATCAATCGGATTTGGATCACGTTCTTTCCTAGTAGGGTCATTATGGTTTTAATCATTTTAAATGTGTTACAGGTTAGTTAAAGTTAGATCACCTTCAAATTGAATTAAGTTGTTTTGGAGTTTTAGATTGAGATCGAATTTAATTTTTCAAATCCAAATTAAGTTTTAAGATTAGTTGGATCGAGTTAACTTGTAGACCTTTTACATCAGTTACATTACTCACCTTATCATCAATAGGAACCATTACCTATTGAACTAAATAAAATAAGTCGTTTCAAGTTGTTCTTCAATACCTTTTAAGTTCCCTTTTATATCATCATAATTTATCTCTTAATTGCTTTTTTAATATTTCTCTCTTAACCGATCAAATGTCACTCATTTAAATTTAACTCTTTAATTGTTCTTTTTATTGCTTTCTCTTAAAGTAGATCTTTCAACTTACATCTTCGATGCTCTCTTGATTAGTGTATTGATGAAACTTAACCTTCCGCTCTTTATGTAGCGAACGATTATTTTTATACAGGATGTAGTCAAAGACTTCGATGACCTGTTAAAATCTTGATTGCTCTTTGATGAGTCTTCATTCGTTCATTGAATATTTTGTTGAAGTTTTCTAAAACTAAATCTCCATGGCGGCATAACCTCCTCATTGCTCCCTTAAATGGTGTTTTTTGTTTTGATTCATTTCGTATCTTTTTTCTTCAAATACCTACAAAATTAATCAAAAACAGTAAACACTAACAAAAAGACTAAACTTATGCATGATTAATCAATGAAGACTTTACAAGTTCAACATGAATACCCAAGATTCATGCACAGAGATCACGCCCATCATTATTTACTGCTCCCTTCGCATTGAGACCTACAACGTGCAATAATTCACTTCTGCTTACCGAAAAGTTTAAAAGAAGATGCAGCAACAACATAAAAAAGACGGCTGTGATCTCCTTACTACAAGATCTCGGAGTACAACCAATCATTATTTGACAGAGCACAAAATCGCCACACGATGCTTATCTTATTGCCATTAAAAGATCAACTGAGCAGCACAAGACGTTCAGTTATGTTTATTACAGCTATCAAGAGGGCGACAATGACATGCCCCTGAATACATGATACATTCACACTCACTGTCAATGGGTAGGTGTGGTACCATACAAAGTTTTTATTCCTACATTAATACATGGTTACATTAGAATATAAGATGATGAAGGATCTCTTTAACAGTACTCACCGCTTTCACACTGCAACTCTCACTCTGACAAGCCCCTCTAGCTTGAAACACGAAACATGGCAGCGAAAATACATGCAGACGGATAAAGTTTGATTGAGACCTCAATACTGTACTCGAGTCTGAATTGAAGCTCCTAGCTGGTCATTCAAAATGCCGCTGGCATGTGCACATGCCATGGAATCAGATGGAAGTTTGAACGACTCAGTCCATTGGATTCACTGACATTATCTATGGATATAACCTACCATGACCGCAAAGAACACAGAATAATTATACACGCTAATTTTGGACAAGGGCCAGAAATCAGGACGCCTGGTCAAGCTCAAGACAACACCATTGAAATTTTTTTAGCAAGGGGAAGTTCAAGCATCACAAGGAAGTAACATCTTTCTGACTCTCGGATGTACTGTACTTCACCGTTCATAAGCTTCAAAATTTTTCGGCACATGCTCAGCCCTAGACCTTCCTGAGTTCCCCATCTACTACTGTGAAACATGTCCTGAATCAGATCAGGAGGAAGACCTTCACCAGGGCATACCATCCTTCAATAAGGCAAATTTAAACTGAGATGTCACCGATGTGATAAGAATTTCCAGGAAAAAGATACTTGAAAATGCCATCTTCAGATATAATATCAATGCTTATTGATCAATAATTATGATAAATTTTATGCAAAAAGTGGAAAATTAGGTATCCAATGAGAAGCTTAATGTCAAGAGCTAACACATTTACCTCCAAACTTGCTGAAATTAAAACATAGCACAGTATCGTCTGTCTCCAATGAACCAACATCAAGAACCAATAGAGCAAGAAATCTGAACAACCATCTTCCATTTTCAAGAAGAATAATAATCTCATGGCTATAATTAGCACAATAAGTGAATCTTCCCTAAAAGATTGATTTCTTTTGTGTGTGTTTTTGGGGGGGGGGGGCGGTGTTTATGATCCTAACAAAAACAGCAAAAACACAACCCCAATGCACCCATATCCTGAAAAATGCCATTTGAAGTTAAAGAACACTACAAGTACATTCTGAAGCTCTCATGCAGATACTAGTCAAGTTGTGGCAACACCTAAGTCAAGCAAGAACATCAACAAAAGTGACAAAAGATGAGCAAAATATAGAAAATATCGGGTAATATCCAGCAGTGAGTTCGCTGGATATTATCCAGAGATTAGGAAAATAAAAAATTCAAATTTTATGCTGGATATTAGGAGCTATTGATTGACTTCTTCTGGGATATGTTATTCCTATTTATTAAGAAACTGATTAGGATACACAGCTGGAGTCTCTCCTCTTTCCCTATTTATGTACCTGTGCAAAATAAAAATAAAAAGTATGAGTGATTAAACTCTAATTTCTTCTAAACTAACATGGTATCAAAGCCTGGTTCAAACCCAAAACCCTAAGCTGAAAAAATATGGCTTCCAAAGAAACCTCAACCATCTCCTCAATGCCAAGCAACAGCAATGACAGTATTGTTGCCCCTTCATCCTTCCAAATTACCGTTCATAGATTGAATGGAAGAAACTATCTAGAATGGGCAAGATCTGTAAAATTAGACATTGATAGATGTGGGAAGTTTGGATATCTTACTGGTGAAGAGACCAAACCAAAGGAGAACAATTCCAAATTTAAGGCCTGGAGATATGAGAATTCCCTGGTTACTGCATGGCTTCTCAATTCCATGAAAGGATCTATTGCTAAACCACACATGTTTATGAAGACCGCAAAGGATATTTTGGACTCCATTCGTGTAACATACTCAAACCTTGAAAACTCATCCCAAATATTGGAGATGAAGTCTAAACAGTGGCACTCAAAGCAAGGAGATAGATATAACCACCTGCTACAATGAGGTGGTAACTTGGTGGCAGGAATAAGATCAATGTTATAAAGATAAGTGGGAGAATTCGAATGATTGTGCTAGGTTTATGAAGTGTGAAGAGAATGATTGTATTTATATGTTCTTGGCTGGAGTCGGCCATATTTTAGATGAAGTCAAAGGAAGAATCTTAGGAAGAAAGCCACTGCCAGGCATAAGGGAAGTCTTTTCAGAGTTACAGCAGGAAGAGACTCGAAAGAGAGTTATGCTGCACACTCAACAATCAGTTATGGATCCAAAATTGAAGAGCTCTGCCTTGGCTACACGTAGACCCAGTACAGATGGTGAGAGAAGAAAGAAACCATGGTGTGATCACTGCAGAAAATCATAGCATAATAAGGAAAAGTGCTAGAAACTATACCCTCACTTGAAACCCCCAAACTCAAAGAGAAATTCTGATGGTAGAGCAATGCAAACAACCACGGATAAAACTCAATAACAAGAAGTTAATTTAGGAGGGTCTCCATTCACTTAGGAACAAGTTTAGCATCTCCTAAAACTCCTTCAATCCTCACAACTCCCTGTCAGTTCTTGCTCTCTAGCTCATCAAGGTAATATAAGTTATCCTGTCTCCTATAATGTCATGTCCACACTTGTCTAGATTATTGACTCCGGAACAACAAATCACATGACAAACTGCTCCCAATTATTTAGATCCTATCAACCTTGTACTGGAAATTAAAATATCAGAGTTGCAGATGGATCACTCTCTGTTGTTGCTAGGCATAGGATCTATCCAAATCACTCCCTTACTATCCCTTGATAATGTTCTTCATGTTCCTAACTTGTCCTGCAATTTACTGTCTATCAGCAAGTTGACTAGCGATATTAAATGATAGGTTAATTTCTATTCCTCACATTGTGAATTTCAGGATCAAGTCTCGGGGAAGATGATTGGCAATGCTAAGTTGATGGGCTCTATCAATCTTTGGAAGATTCAAAATCTGGGGAATTTGACCACAGTTCATTTTTTAGGTCTGCTTCTGTTTCTCATAATTATGAAATAATGTTATGGAACTTCCGATTAAGTCATCCCAATTTTCAATATCTAAAATGCTTATTCTCAAAATTATTTATTAATAAGATCCCACTATTTTTCAGTGTGAAATATGCACTTTGGCTAAACATCATCAATCTATCTATCCCATCCAACCCTATAAATCCACTGCACCTTTTACTCTTATATATGGTGATGTTTGGGAATCCTCACGAATTCCAACCAATTCAGGAAAAAGATGGTTTGTAACTTTCACTGATGATCACACTAGAATAGAGTGGGTATTTTTGATGAAAGAGAAATCAGAAGTGAGACATATTTAGAAATTTTTACAACATGGTTTAAACCCAGTTTAACACAAACATTAAAAAATTAGAAGTGATAATGGACAAGAACTCTTTAATGCAGTATGAGGTTTTTTCTTAAATAAGGGGATAGTCCACCAAAGTGCATGTAATGATACCCCAAAACAGAATGGGATAGCTGAATGAAAAAATAGACACCTCCTAGAGGTATCTCGTGCCATTAGTTTTACAACTCATATCCCAAAATATCTATTGGGGATTTCATCCTAACAGCCATTTACTTGATCAACGGTATGCCATCTAAGGTCCTAGATTTCAAAACACCCCTAGAAATGTTTAACCATCACTTCTATAATAATCCTTTGTCCAGTTCCTTCCCAATCAGAATTTTTGGCTGCACAGTTTTCGTATTTGAGAACAAGGGTGATAAACATGATGCTAGAGCCAAACGATGTGTCTTTGTAGGATACTCACCTACTAAAAAGGGTTATAAATGCTATGAACCCATCTCCAAAGAAACCTTTGTCACTATGGATGTCAAATTCTTTGAAACTCGGCCATATTTTAAACCTCATCTTCAGGGGGAGACTTTAGGGAAAGATTCGTCCTCAAGGGGAGTTTTGCATAACCTAAATCTAGAATTTACTACCAATAGCACTAGTGACGAAGAATCGGTTGAAAATTCCATCTCTATTATGCATGACCAGCAGGAAAATAGGGAGAGTATGGTGGATGTACTAAACAATAGGAATAACCCATGTTTTGGGGAGAGCCCAAATCCTAATTCTAAAAAAAATCTTCCTTCAATCAAGAGCATGAAAACCAATATCCTAGCTCACATAACCAGCAAGGAAACCATACTCTCATTGTTCCTCCTTTTGATCACTTGACTAAAACAAAAGTAGGTCCTACAACTAACAGATACTCTAGGTAGATATACTCAAGGAAAACTCCTTACAAAGGAAAAGATTACACACACCCCTTCATTGCCATGACTCTGCACTGAGGCCTCTTCCTACTACTATAAGTACTTCTCCTTCTCACTCAAATCAATCTCATCAAGATAGCATGTCAATTCCAAATTTGAACCTTGCTATTGCCACCAAAAAAGGAACTAGATCTTGTACTAGTCGTCCTTTGTATCCACTATCAAAATTTGTGTTTTAAACACCTCTCACCCTCCTTCTCTCCCATCTCTACTCATGTATCTTCTGTAGAGATTCCAAAGAATGTTCGGGATGCTCTAAAGGTTCCAAAGCAGAAGAAGACAATTTACTCTTTTCATTAATAATGACGTTGATATTACTATTTATTATTGTAAATAATAATAGTTATTATTAATTCAATTATATTACATATAACTCAAATTATCATTAAAGTACACATTAATATATTTCTTTCATAGTTATTGCTAGTTAGTTTATTATTGAATTATATTAATAATTAGAATAATTAATCTGTATTATTTATATTAGACAATTTTTTCTTCACCTACCCGTCCCATTCCCTTTCCCCATTTTTCCCACGTGACTCCCCCTTCCCTTCCCCGTTGTCGTTTTCTTTGGTATTTGTGCTCATATTTTTCTTAGAACCAGGTTATGCACAAAACCAATTGAGTGAGGTTCTTAATTTTTATAGAATATAGAACTCTAATGCTTGTAATTTTTTGGTTCTTTTGGTTCCTTTATTTTAGGAACCACCAATGTAACCACTCCAATACGCTTAGCCCATATTTTGTAATCAAGCATAAATAAGAGGACGTGACTTTAGTAATAAACAAGCTAGTAACTAGTCCTATAGCTAGTTTTCCAGCCCTCTATTCTCTCTCTACTCTCCCCTGTGCCAGCCTCCAAACTCATACCATCCTTGCAACTGGCCACCAATGTCATCCATGCACCACCACACACAAAGCCTCTTTCAACCTACCATCCCTAATCGTCCTAATTCTCTAATCAATCCTAATCAAATGATATGGGTTACAAAAAGAGATTCCAACAAAGAGGTCCTAAGGAGAACAAGAAACGCAAAACCCATATGAGAACAGGTCCTATGAATCAGAGCCCGAGGGCCATACCGTGGCTGGATCCCATCATCAAGATACTAGCATGCCCCCAACCTGCAACAAAGTTTTCTTTAATTTCCCAATGAATGGGTTCTCTTCTGATGTCCACGGGTGCCTTAGAACTACTTTTTAGAAGTTTGGGGCTTCAAAATTCAATGCAACTCTAAACAACAAAACTTCCCCATCATGTTCTCCCAAATCTACCACATCGATAGGTACTATCTAATATATAAGTCTACATCATCAAGAAAAAACAGTTTTGGTAAAGTCTCAGGTTATAAATTGAGTTATAGAACCATTAGGAGGAATAATTGTTAATATTGAGTGCTTACTTGTAGATAAGAGGAGAAGAAGATGGTCATCAGCTCTCTTAGAATAGAGAGGCGAAAGCTTGAGCACAAGGAATGGAGTAAGAAATAACAATTATGTTAATCCCACAACACGCCTATTATTGAGGCTTGGGCCCCTTATTTATAGCTAATTACAACTTGGGAGCTAGCTAGAGAGACCTAATCGTTATGCATGAATCAACTAATAAATCATAACTTCCTCAAGCTTATAATAAGGAAAGGAGTTGTGAAGGAAGGTGGTTTGGGTATCACATAGAGATATGGAATATTGTTGCGCTTGGTAAATACTTGTGAAACTTAAAGGCAAATAAGGAAATGCTTTGAGTGCAATGGATTCATGGTAGGTACTTACATACTCAAACTTTGGCCAATGTGGAATTATCGCAACAAGTTGCTTGGACCACAAGGAGTATCTTTCACCTTCAATCTCAGTTGTTGCCCATTATCAACAATCACATTATTGAGGGGGAGCAAAACATCAACAAAGCCTATAATATGATATGAAAGAAGGACTAGGCTAAACCCTGGTGGAGGACCGTTTGAAAGAACCCTGCAGCACCTATATGCCAATTCATAATGTGGCTAGCTACACATGAAAGGTTGGCTACAAATGAACATCTCTCAAAGTTCCAGTTTATCCCTGATATTACTTTTGTTTTCTGTCAATGTTCTGAAACTTCCCATCACATCTATTTGGAATGCGATTATATAAGTCCTCATGTGAAGATACTTGCACAAATAGGAGGTTAGCAATCTAGATTAAGTAATAAGCAAAGACAAATAAAACTTGCAAGTGTTATGCATGGTCGGGCTAAAGCCAAGTCTAAATTATTGCGTGGTATTCTAGTCACCACCATCTATGAAGTTTGGAAAGCGAGGAATCTTATGGTGTTTCAACAAAAATTCAATTCAAGACATGTTTTAGCTAAGGTGATAGCTTTAGCTATAAAATGTACCCATCGGTCTATAGCGGAAAAGTTCAAGTAGAGAGCAAAAGTTCAAGAGTCATATTATTTACATAGATGAGTTTGTCGCTCGTATTTATACACAACTCTACTTTGAAATAATGAATAAATCATTTTCTTAAAAAAGAAAAGAAAAGAAAGGAGTAGCAGGAATTAGCAAGAGTCTTCATGGTAGTTTGATTTGAACATTACCCATTGCACTTAACTATCAGCACTAATTTAGCGACCTAACCAACCATAAGATAAAAGTTAAGGTTGCCTAATTCATCATTACACAAAAGCCATGTATGAGAAAGCAAGCCGGGACAACCCAAACATTTAGCATTTCCTAAACCTTTGTGCCTTGTTAGTGCCCAAATTTATGCCCTTCTCACTATATACAACAATTAGGTGAAAGATTGTGCCATTCTAGTAAGGTCCCAAGATATAGTGGATGCCTGGCGTCACATCACAACAAGAGACTTGTAATTTCCGAGTATAAAGCAGATGTACATCGGAAAATTTTTTGGGCACCAATCTTGGATGACACTTATTGGAGAGTGGGTAATGGACACAAAGGCGATTGGATTGGATGGGCTGCAACAGACCAATGAGGCCAAAGGAGTGGATTAGGCCATATGTTTGCCATTCTAGGACCTAAGAGTATCTCCAAAGCACATTTAGCAAAAATTAAGCTTCTCAAGTTATGTCACTAACACCTATGATGGGTTAACCCCTAATAAGACCTACAGCTTCCTTAAACAAGTCATACCTAGATGGAGATCCGAAGGGTAAGGTGATCTTTAGGCTTAGGTAAAGTCATAAACAATTTTCCAAGTGCAGAAAGGATCTTCGCATGAACTTGGAAGTCCCGACAATATTGGTTGAAAGATTTTGGGTGGTGAGGAATGCTTCCCAACACTTGGCGAGGGTGGTATTGTGGCAATAAAGGGCTGCCATGGAGTTTTGGTTTGTATCAGTTGCTTGGCAGACTATTGTTGTTGAGCAAGTAAACATGGTCGCTAGCCATGGTATGGCACGTTCTATTGATAGTGGTTTTAGAATTGTCAAAGATGATGAGTTTGTGGTTGATAGCGAGGGATATTGGTGGTAGGATTGGGGTTTTTTGAATGGTGGTGAGGTTGGCGAGGAGGTTAACATGGTTTGTGGGTGGTTGGTGGTGTTTGGTGAGGTGTTACCAAGATTGCGGGGCGGCCCACAATCATGGCCCATGAAAAAACATATATATCTTGATTAATTGATTTTTGGCAAAGAATTATTCCTTTTTACTTATCTATCTATCTATATTGATAAAATCTAGATTACATACATATCAAACAAAAATGTCTATGTTGTATAAAAAAAAATACAAATTATTGCTAGATTTGTAGCAAGTAAAGAACATTTTGTAAGTTAGCTTAACTTTTGGTAGAAAATGCTTTTTTTTTTCCAGCTTTTCGTAAGACATTAAACCAATATATTCAGTTTTTTCTTTTTGCACTGTTTTTGCATTTAGTTCCTCTTTCAACCCAAAAAAAAAAAGAATAAAGGTACACAATAAATTTGTAAAGATTTTTTTTTATTTGCTTCTAACTAGTAGTGTATGTCCTAAAGATATTCTTGAACAGCTATGATATGTCATAAGAACATTTTTCCATAAAAGAGAAAATAGAGGGGGTAAAAAAGGACCTGAAGAAAAATAAAGTATAAACAAAAACTTTCAAGGTCAGCTCTTTAAGTTGATAATGCTAAATAGTTTAATTATTAGATGCCTTTACATAAGAAAATGGTTGTCCACATACATTTTTGGCAAAAGAATGAAAATATATTTCTTTTCTTGTAGGGGGGGGGGGGGTGTGAATACTATTATAGAGAATCAACACGTTTACAAGAAACTATGGAATATAAGGAATTGTGTCTCTCAATCCAGCTCTCCACATCATAGCAACAAAAAGGACAATAGCCCTGAGTCATTTGCTTGGTCAGAAAAATCCTCCACATTTTATATCTCATTAATGCAAGCATTTTGTACATTCTCCCACATTGAGCACTTTAACTCCTGTTGTTATTATTAAATTTAAGTTTTCCAATCTAATTTTTCTTAAATTATCAATTAAGCTTTTATAATGAGTTATAAATGAGCTTTTGCTATCAAACTTTGCAGTATCATTTCAAAATTATTTTGATAGTATGGTTATAATTATAAAAGTACCTAAGTTGGACGTGATCGAAAAACAAAAGAGAGAAAAGAGAACCAATGACTAAGGATTTTTCATGGATCGTCGTTTATCTTAAAAGGCCCAACAAAAGAGAAAATAAGCAAGCTTCAGTGTGTATATTTAGTTAGTAGGCACACCAAAAAACTCTATCTATTCTCATTTTCACTTCCATTTTTGTT